>CM037089.1:97275382-97877154 GCA_020916435.1 Oxytropis ochrocephala
TAAAATAACTAATTATACCATAATGTTGAGTTCTATTTTAAATGTATAATTAAATTCATAACAGTGGTTTTAGGTTGATATTAGGTTTTAACTTTCCCACTGCTTAAACATTAACTACTTAAGATTACGCTATATTTTTTGGTGAGAGAAAAAATGATTGAGATTTCTATGTTTAAATAACTATTTTAGATGTATAATTAAATTCATAATAGTTGTTTTAGTTGAGTATTAAGTTTTAACCTTCCCACTACTTAAAACATTAACTACTATTAAGATTAAGATAATCTTGTCGTGAAAGAAAAAAAGATTGAGATACCTACCTTTTATTTGTTAAATTAAGGTATCCTCTGCACGCGCAATTGCAGAGATTAAACCCCCAAGGTACTGAGATCCATTTAAGGAGTTGGCATCTCTCACTAGATATTTTTCCATACGCACTTGATGAGGATCGGAAATTATTTGATTTGCTGACTTTTGCATGCTTATATATATATATATATATATATATATATATATATATATATATATATATATATATATATATATATATATATATATATATAGTAAAGGAGACTTGACCTTATTGATTACTATTGTAAAGAATAATTGAGTTGTATTTTAAATCTGTAATTAATTTCATAATATAGTAAATTAAGTTTTAACTTTCCCACTACTTGAAACATTAACTATTATTAACATTGAGATAATCTTGTCGTCAAAGAAAAAAAGATTGAGATACCTAGCTTAAAATAGCTAATTACACCATAATGTTGAGTTATATTTTAATTGAATAATTAAATTCATCATAGTGGTTTTTAGGTTGATATTAGGATTTAACTTTCCCACTGCTTAAACATTAACTACTTATGAATAAGTTATCTTTTTCGGTGATAGAAAAAATGATTGAGATGTCTATGTTTAAATAACTATTTTAAATGTATAATTAAATTCATATTAGTTGTTTTTGTTTAGTATTAAGTTTTAACTTTCCCACTACTTGAAACATTAACTACTATAAAGATTAAGATAATCTTGTCGTGAAAGAAAAAAATATTGAGATACCTACCTTTTATTTGTTAAATTAAGGCATCCTCTCGCACGCCAAGAATCGCATAGACTAATCCACGAGCAGTCATCGAGATCCATTTAAGGAGTTGGCATCTCCCACTAGATATTTTTCCATACGCACCGGTCAGGGATCGAACCCTTGACCAAATGATTAAGGAGCTAGCCCAAGTATACCACTTGTGGTATAACATGTTGGTTTGAGATTCCTACCTTTAAATAACTTGTTTTTGACAATACCTTTAAATAACTAATTACACCATAATCTTGAGTTCTATTTTAAAATGTATAATTAAATTTATAATTGTGGTTTTAGCTTAGTATTGGATTTTAACTTTCCCACTACTTAAACATTAACTACTTAAGATTAATTATATCTTTTTCGGTGAAAGAAAAAATGATTGAGATGTCTATGTTAATATAATTAAGGCTAAATTGCTCCCGAGATCCCTTAACTTAATTTCAAGTAACGAATTAATACTTTAAGTTTTTTTGTCACAATTTAGTCATTTAAGTTTTAAAATGTTAACATAGTTAACCTTTTACAAAATTGTCTGTGTGGATGCTAGGATTCCTAGGTGTCAGTTATTTATGCAATTATGACAACTGATTCATTATGTTTTAATTATTTTTAATTAAAAATTTAGTAAAGTGATTACTTCATCTTCTTCAAACACTTCCTGTCTCCATCTTCAAATTGAAACTCAGATCTTCAAATACAAACTCAAATCTTCAATCAAAAACTAGATATTCAGTAAAAAAATGAAAAAAAAAATCCTAAACAAAATGAAACGAAAACCCAGGTCAACCTTCAACCTAGATCTTCAAAGCGAAAACTTAGATCTTCAACCTTCATCTTTAATCAACCTTCTTCTTCAACCTCCCTGCGAGACCATTAATCCTTGCGAAGGTACACTAGTGCAAAAATGACTTTAGACAACACCATTTAGCATCGGTTGTTTAAACAGCCGATGATAAATGTAGACGCGGTGGCAATTTTGAAATTAAATTGAAGTTTTCAATTTTCACGCTTACATTTAGCATCACAACCGATACTAAATGTGTGTCTCTAACACATTTAGTATCGGGTTTTTAGTCAACCGATACTAAAGGTCATCTAATTTAACACATTTAGTATCGGGTTTTTAGTCAACCGATACTAAAGGTCATCTAAATTTTCTTCCTCACGCACTCTCCTCACTCACATTACAGAACGCTCTCTCCTCACTCACGAATCACAACACAAAGCTCCTCACTCACATTACAGAACTCTCTCCTCACCATTCTCTCGCCACTCTGTAACTTTGTCTTCCTCACGCTCTCTCCTCGCCGATCTCTCACCGCCATAACCGAAGCTCTGTCACTCACGGCTCTCTCTCACGCACGAAGCTCTCACACGAAACCCTACGTTCTGAAAACAACGCTCTCTCACTCACGGCTCACTCACTGCCGTCTCGCACCACCCTCAGTCGCCTCTCTCTCAACCAGCACCACCCTCAGTCACCTCAACACCACCACCACGATGACCAACGGTTCTCTTTTCTCAATCGATGTCCTCTCTTCTTCTTCTTAAAAGGTTTGGGTTTTTTCTTCTTCTCTACTTCTATTTTACAGAAATGCCTCCATTGTTGCTTAAATGGAAACCCTAACCCCCAATTTTGCAGCATTCAACCATAACCCCCTCCATTTTTGAATCAAAACCCTAACTTCAATTTTTGCTTTTCTTATGATTTATATATGGTTAGGGTTTAGATTTAGATTTAGATGGTGCATTAGATTTCTTCTGAATCAAATTCCAATTCAAGGAACAGAGGATATTGGTTATGGTTCGAGAGGAATTTGTATGCGAGAGGTTTTCCCTTGAATGGTGCATTTTCTTATCGAAGTGAAAAAGGAACAGAGGATATTGATTCATGTAAATCGAAAGAAATGTTCTCGGTTGTACTAGAGAGAATGATTTACTGAGTGTTGAATGTGCTTAATATTTGTGTTATATAGTTACTTCAAGGTTTTATTGATTTTAATTTACATAGAGATGTTTCTACCCTCTGAAATGTCCATAAACTTAACCAAATGCAGTTGACCATTATTTATTGTTTTTGTTTCCCTATTCTGTTATAGTCACTATTCACAGAGGAAAATTTGAAGAACACTTTGGATATAATGAGCTTGAATCTTGTAGTGATAATCATGGTTAATCATACTAGGTCATTTGGGAGACAAGTAAATTCACTCAGTCCTAAAACATTTTGCGCGATCTTTGATTATCATTTGAACGATATTCTTAATCTTTAGAGACTATTAAAAATTAGGGATATTACAATTATTATTTTTATAAACAAAGAGTAAGAAGTGAATAATTTTGTATATGTAAGGTGAGTAGAAAAGAGAAGATGTTATCAGTAACCCACTCATTACACTATTGGAGTTGTCGCCAAAGTTTACATATTGCTTGTGACTTGTGACATGCGAGTGAGGCTTTTTGTTGACATGGATTGCAAGATTTAACACTAAAGCTCTTAACAAAAGTTAGAGCCATGATGTTCCCCATCATCGGGAATTAATCCGTTGAAGTAAAATTTAACAGGTGGGTTCTTAAAGTCGGATATGGTGACTTTCTTTGCTATCCAACCATCGTTTCCTTCCCTTTGTAGATATAGTTTGCAGATTTTGTTCATACACCATTCATTGATGAGCTTAAATTTACTTTTCATGCACGGGTTAAAGTTCGCACCGGGCGCAGCATTTTCCAAGTGAGCAAAATGCTGCGTTACATAAATTTCGTTGTCATTTTCTAAATCCAACAACCATAATTGAATCAAACTTCTATTAAAGGATTGTAGAGAACTATAAATAAAGGTTAACAAATGAACGAAAAAAGGAAGATACCTACCATATTTCCTTTGGCATCTCCAAATGTTATATAGATTTTATCATTGGCGTCGTAAGGAGAATTGCAGCTGGTATATACGTCTACCAGGTAAGAACAAGTCCCAACTAGTTTAATATGATTCTGCAGTTAAAGTGCATGCATGTTGAAATATGATAAGCGTAATAAATTGGAAAGAAAAAGTGAGGAATATAAAGTAAAAAGCCCATTTCAAAAATGAAAAAAGAAAGTGAGTGTATAAAATTTACGTATTGTTGGGTTTGGTTCAACGTGGAAGATTCATTCATTTTCATTTGACGATGAGCCACTAATGTTCGGGTTGCCTGTCCCAACTGGGAGAAGGAAACAATGATGCAGAAGAATGTGAGGACTAGAATCAAAGCTTTCATGGTTAGCTTTGGTAATTAAGTGGTTTAGTATTTTTGTGCTTCAAGAGAAGAGAACAAATGGAGGATTGAGTGGACCACCTAATTTTCCTTTCGATTTGTAGGTTTTGCATGCTTATATATATATATATATATATATATATATATATATATATATATATATATATATATATATATATATATATATATATATATATATATATATATATATATATATTGTAAAGGAGGCTTGCTCTTACTTATCACTATTGTAAAGGATACTTGAGTTGTATTTTAAATGTGTAATTAAATTCATAATATAGTATTAAGTTTTAACTTTCCAACTAGTTAAAACATTAACTATTATTGAGATTGAGATAATCTTGTCGTGAAAGAAAAAAAGATTGAGATACCTACCTTAAAATAACTAATTACACCGTAATCTTGAGTTCTATTTTAAATGTATAATAAAATTCATAATACCTGTTTTAGTTTAGTAATTAGTTTTAACCTTCCCACTACTTGAAACATTAACTACTATTAAGATTAAGATAATCTTGTTGTGAAAGAAGAAAAGATTGAGATACCTACCATTTATTTGTTAAATTAAGGTATCCTCTGCCCGCACAACTAGAGAGACTAATCCCCCGACGTACTGAGATCCATTTATGTGCCCCTTCTTACCACATTTATAACATGTTGGATTGAAGGCAGTTCCTTCCTCATTTTTCTTTTGAGGATTAGAAAACAGTTTTGATTTGCCTTAGTGCCTCATGAACTTTTTGAAACTCCGAACAATTATGCTCATATCTTCATCACTTCATTAGGGCTATCATAATCTTCTGTGTCACTTTCTTTGGTACTTGCTTTGAGAGCGAGTCTTTTCTTTTTATTTTCACCTTCCTCACTTTCAATGAGTCAATTTAATTCAAGCTCATGTTCCTGCAATTTACCAAATAAAGTGGTTAAGTCCATAGAGGATAAATCTTTATCTTCCGAGATAGCTGTTACTTTGGGTTTCCAACTCCGATTTATGCATCGTAGAAATTTATTAATCAAGTCCTCATTTTCGAAAGATCTTCCAAGGCCTCTGAGATGGTTAACTATATGGAAGAATCGTTTGTTTAATTCTTGGTTGGTTTTACCCAGTTTCATCCTAAAAAGCTCATACTCAAGAGTTAATGTGTTCATTCTAGCCCTTTTGACCTCGTTAGTACCTTCATGGGTCACTTGAAGGGTGTCCCACATTTCCTTGGCGGTTTTACAATGTGATACGCGATAGAACTCATCGATGCTTAAAGCAGTTGTAATGATGTTCTTAGCTTTCAAATTGTATTGAACCTTTTGTTTTTCATCTTTGGTCCAAAGAGATCTATGTTTGTTCACTATTACATCATTGACAAGATGGGGGTCTATTTAAGAAGTCATTGTTTGAAGTCACAATCTACTCCCTCAATAAAAAAATTTATTCTTTCTTTCCAATAAGCATACCCTTCACTATTGAAAGATGGGGGTGTATTTAAGGAGTCATTGTTTGAAGTCATCTTTCCTCTTGAGACAGTAAGTCTTTACCAAGAGTCTAGCTCTGATATCACTTGTTGACCAAGTGACTTCAAACACAAGAGGGGGGTGAATTGTGAACTTAAAAAAATCGCGACTAAAACTAAATCACTTAAATAAAAATTGATCAAATAAAATAAAGCTCTTAGAAAAGTTTGAATTAAAATGAGGAACAATAAATAAAGAAGCTAAAGTAAATAATATCAAAAATATATTGTGAAGGAAAATAAAAGAGATAAAGGAAAAGGAAATAAACACACAAAAATTTATCCTGGTTTGGCCACTCCTGAGACCTATGTCTCCAAGGCAAAACCACCATGGGATTTTATTCACTAAAGCACTAGCTTTTATAACAGGTTCAGCTAGAAACACTACAAGAAAAATCTGATTTAGCCACCAACACTTGCCACAGACTTTATTCCGTCGGTAGTTTGCCACGGACTTGCGACAGATATTAATTCGTCAGTCGTTTGCCACGGACTTGCGACGACAATGTATAAAAAGCAAGAGGCGCGAAGTTTCCCGCTGGAGTTTGCCACGGACTTAGAAAACGGTCGCAAATTTGCGACGGACTAGCCGTGGCAAGCCCGTCGCAAATGACCTTCGCTTAAAACCCCAAATACGCGTTCATAATATCAGCTTCCTTCTTCTTTCTATTTCTTTCTCGCTCGCTCCCTCTCCCTCTCTGAACTTCCTTCACCATGCCCCCCTCCCTCACGTCGGCGCCCTCCAGCAATCCTCCCTCTCGGGTCGCCGGCCACCATCGTTCCTTCTCCTCCTCCTCACTTCCACTCCCTTTTGCTACCCGACCCAAACCCCCAGAACCCATTGTGCGAACCAACTCAGAATGCCAGCATTCTTCTTCTTTTTCATCATCTATCGTAAGTATTGTTCTTCTATTCTATTCTATTCTATTCTGCTTTTATTCTAATTAAAACCCTAATTTTTGATTTACTGAAAATTAGAGGAGGATTTGAGGAGTTCGGAGACTATTGTTAGGGTTTTGTCGAGGCAGCTTGAAAATTTGGGGATTAGGTTTCGACTCACTCGCAAGGCTTTGATGGATCCCATAACGGAGGTAATTACTTTTTTCTTTTTGCAAGATTGAAATATCATTTCAAAAATCTCTGTTTGGTTGATTTTTTTAATTAATAAAAAAAGAAGAAAGCTTCTTGTTGATATGATCATGGTTTTTTGATTTGATGTTTTAATTGCTTGGAATGTGCTGAATCAGGGGTGTGATTCTTCATTGCTATTGGATGTTTGCTATTGGAATTTTAGAATTTGTTGTTACGATTGTTTTGTATTAATGAGAAACAGTTTAAGAATTTGGCTTTAAATGCAATTGTGGAAGTGAAACAATAATGATGTTATAGCAATATATTTGGATTGAACTATTTTAATTTTTTAGTGAAACACCATCTTGCACTTGCCAGACAAAGTGATGATAAGTTGTTTTCATGTTATCTTTGCTCACATGATTGTTTCCATTGGGAAAATCAGATAAATAACTTTCAATTATATCATTTGATATTAACTTTGTTTTTATTATCTATTTTCTGCTAGTTCTGCACTTGTCTGATCTATGGCTTATATTTCTCGTGTTCAATAATCTATCTACCATCTCTATATGGTAACATCTTACTTGCATGCCTATATCTATGTATGATGCATTGTAACCTTTTGCTAATACATTCAATGATGTTTTATAGCATGAATTACAATGGATGGGATGGGAGGCCGTGATCTTCATTGGAGTAAGTGCAGCTATAAGGTATTTCTGCTAAAAGTTGTGGCTTATAGTTGAGTATTCTAGTTTTTGATTAATGAAATTTCGAGGTACCGAGATTCGAAGTTTATTGTTATGAGTCTGATCATGTGTGTTTCGCCTCCAAGAGCTACCAAATACTCTGTCTATGTGTCAGTCTTTCAATCTCTTATCATTGGAATCTTCATGGCTGTTATTTTGGTAACTAAAGACCATTTTGCAATTGTTTTTACCAATAGAGAGCCTTTGCAAGAGGCGGTCGCCAAACTAGCAAGCCTCCTTGCCGTGACAATGACTCTAAATAGTGTTCAACCAGTGATTTCAGGTATGAGTTGATTGCTGCTATGAAGGGTTAGACAGATAATCCCCTTATTTTATCCTATTTAGTATGTACAAATTTGAAATGATTTTTACAGGTGTTGCTATTGGATTTGGGTGGCAAGCCCTGGTGGCTTACATCAATGTAGGTTGTTATTACTTGTTTAGAATTCCACTAGGTTACCTTCTTGGTTATGTAGAAAATTTGGGTTAAGGTTATGTATTCACTATCCTCTTTCTATTCTATTTCAATTATCAAAGTCTGCTTGATAATGAAATGGGCACCTTTTTTTAATGATTCTGAATTTTTCGCTGTTTAGGGACTTTGGGGCGGTATGATATGTGGAATGGCTCTCCAGACCTTGCTGCTCTTATTGATACTTTATAAAAACAAATTGGAAGAAAGAGGTAGACAATGCTTCTCATTCTCTCTAAAAATCCTATAGTGACTCAGCAATAGTTTTCTTGCATATTTGATATAGCATAGATACCAGTGACTAAGCACTAGTTTTCTTGCAATTTGGTTTGAATGAATTCAAACATTGTCATTTAACTCTTCTGAATTGTAGGTGGATGATACAACTGAACGTTCGGGTATTCGAGGTGTCTTTGGGGTTTTGTTATTGACTTAGTGGTCCGTATTGTGATATGCATTCGAGGTGTCTTTGAGGTTTTGTTACTTCAACTTTTGTATCAATATGTTAGATATACTCCACTGCATACACATACTAATATTAACTTCTAATATATGCCTTAGTTATTTCTTAATTTCTTAATTGTAATTGCAGGCTGCTGGTATAGTCCTTGGGGTCCTGGAAGGCCAGGGTGGCACATTGAATGCAGTGGAGCATTGCATCTTTAATTAGTTTGTTTCCATTCTATTATTTTGTCTTTAGTTATTCTGTCTATTATTTTGTTAGTTTGTAGTAGAGCATTGCATCTTTAGCTAGTTTCTACTAATGTTTGTTAGTAGAAGACAATTAGTAATTAAATGTTTTGCACATGGATTGTACTCATTTATTATTGTGGTTATTATGTTTTGCTTTATATAAGTTTATTAATTTTGATATTGAAGTATTTATGTGTTCTGTATAGATATCACTATTAAATAGAATTTGGAGGCATGATTTAATATTTTTTTAAATTTTTTTTTAAAAATTTGCGACGGATTTGCAACGGAAGGTGTAAGAATTTGCCACGACTTGGCGACGGAAATTTGCGATGGATTTGCGACGGAAAAATTTGCCACGGAAAATTCCGTGGCAAAGCGTTTGCGACGAGCGCTTTTGCCACCAAAATTTGTCCGTCGCAACACCAAAATTTGTCCGTCGCAAATCCGTGGCAAATTCATATTTGCGACGGGAATTTGTACATTTGCCACGGGAATGTCCGTGGCAAAACACCGATTTTCTTGTAGTGAAAACTTTACAACCGAAGAGCACTCCTTTAAACCAAGAGATGTTAACTCTCTTGAATAACTTGGGGATCACACCCAAAATCAAGAAATATAAAGATTAAAATAATACACTCAATAGTGTAGATAGTGAACAAATTGAAGCACAATACAACTCAAACTATATGGAATATAAAGGAAATGTGGGACACCCTTAAATTGACTCATGAAGGTATCCCTGAGGTCAAAAGGGCTCAAATGAACACATTAACCCATGAGTATGAGCAATTTAGGATGACATCATTTGAAAGCGTCCATGATATGCAAAAACGATTTATCCATCTAATCAACCATCTAAGAGCTCTTGGGAAATCCTTCGAAAATAATGATTTAATTAACAAAGTTCTTAGATGTCTGAATAGAAGTTGGCAACCAAAAGTAACTGCTATATCTGAATCTAGAGATTTATCTTCTATGTCTTTGGAAACTTTATTTGGAAAATTGCATGAACATGAGCTTGAATTGAATAGACTCATTGAAAGTGAACAAAGTGAAAATAAAAAGATAGATCTTGCTCTCAAAGCAAGGATCAATGCAAAAGAAAGTGACTCGAATGATAGTAATAGTCTCCATGAAGATGAGGAGGATATTAGTCAAATGGTTCTCAAGTTCAAAAAATTCATGAAGTACAAATGCAAAGAAAAACAAATTTCAAATTCTCAAAACGAGAATGAAGAAAAAACTTCCTTCAATCCAACTTGTTACAAGTGTGGTAAAAAGGGTCACTTGAAATTGCATTGTCCTCTCCGTCAAATGGAATATACAAAAGGAAGGAAGGCTTATATTGCTTGGGAGGTCAATGATACACACACATCCGATGAATCAGAAAATGCAGAGGTAAATCTATGCTTTATGGGAAATCATGAGGAAAATGAGGTAAACACTCTTGAGCTAGAATCTACTTTTACTTATGATGAGTTACGTATTGCTTGTGAAGAGTTAAATGATGAAACCATTGGACTTAGAAAAGTTTTTTGCTCCTCTAATAAAACCATCTCTACTCGTGAAACAAAAATTGAATTTTTAAACAAAGAGATGGAAGCTCTTAAAGAAAAACAATTTTTTGTAAGTGAAAATTCTTCTTGTATTATTTTGAAAAATAAAATTGAGGACTTACATGACACACTTGCAAAATTCACGATGGGGAGAGACAACTTGAACATTCTTTTGAAAAGTCAAAAGGGTTCTTTTGGAAAAGTTGGTTTGGGCTATCAATCAAAAATTCATGAAAAGTCTTTCAAAAAGTTTTTTAGTCCCAACAACACATCTAGTAGCCCTTTTGTGAAATGTTTTTATTGTGGTAGAAAAGGTCATACATCCTCTATTTGCAATGCAAGGAAAAATAAATTTATGGATGGTAAAAATGTATGGATTCCAAAGGATACTTTGCTTAAAGCTAACATACAAGGACCCAAAATGGTTTTGGTACCAAACCAAAAATTGATTTTGTGTTGTAGGTGTGCTTGAAGGCCAAGAACTCAAATTGGTATCTTCATAGTGGCTATTCAAAGCACATGAAGGAGGGTAAAAACAATTTCTCGTTTTTATCAATTAGAATGTGATGGCTATGTTTCATGTGGTAAGATCTTTTAAAAATATTCTCCAAAAGGAAGTTGAAATTTGATGATAAGCAAAAATGGTTTACACTTATTGGTTGAATATATGCCTTGCCATGTTTATCTCTTTCACGCTTTTTGATAATGCCAAAAGGGGGAGAGTTATGTGATTTGCATGTTTCAGGGGGAGCATTCTTTTTAATGTTTGTATATAGAAAGGGGAGTATAATTTGCGCTTATCTCTGACATATATTTTGTTATGAAATATTTTTATCCTAACCTCTTCATTTAGCAAATCTACTCTAATGATGTTTGTCATCATCAAAAAGGGGGAGAATGTGAATATATGCCTTGACAGGAATAATGTTATTTTGATGATTGACAAAAGAAGTTCTAAAAGGTCAAACTTGCAAAAAGCGGAAAAGGAGATCAAGCTCTAAAGTCAAGAGTTGTTTGTATTCTATTGTCTTAGGATATTTGTGTAAGTGGAAATAAAGCTCTCAAAAATAAAATTAATCACACACTCACATTATTTCTAATAAAAGTATCCTTTGCAAGAAAATATTTTTTAAACAATTACTAATTGATTTAGAAATAATCAATTATGTGAGAAATGACTATTTTCTTCATTAATCATATTATTTTTTGCATTCCCACTTTTGTCTTAATTTAATATCAATGTGTTTGAAATTGAAAAAGAAAAAATATTTTTACAATGCATGGATATATATATATATATTCCAACGGGTGTATTAGATTTTTTTTTTTTGAGATTATATTAGATGGTTTTTATTTGAAGACAATTCTATGGCATATAACTCTTTCCAACGGTCCTATTAATTTATGGCATTTCAAATCTTTTCATAAACATTGATTTATGGGAATCAAATTGTATATGAATATCATATACATTTTCCAACGGACCTATTTGTTTTTTTATCAGTACGGACCTATTTGTTTCATATATGGCATTGATTCTCAATTGTTACCGTTAGAAAAGCAAATTTGACAAGAGCCGTGGGAAACCTTTTTTTATTTCTTAGTCTCTCTCATTGCATCTTAAGTATAAATTGGAGTATTGTGATAGCTCTTTTCAACAACTCATTTTTGCATTGGAACTATATCAAAGTTATCTTCTCATCACTCTCATTCATTTTTCACTTGCTAATATTTTATTTGAGAGCATTATATTCCATATAGTTTGAGTTGCATTGTGCTTCAATTTGTTCACTATCTACACTATTGAGTGTATTATTTTAATCTTTATATTTCTTGTTTTTGGGTGTGATACCAAGTTATTCAAGAGAGGTAATATCTCTTGGTTTTGAGGCTCTTCTGTAACATCCCAAACTGCTTCCAGAACTGCCGACTGCCCCCACGTACCAACACGAGTCTTTTCAGCATGCTTTTGTCCTCACTTGCATGCTTTCCGGGAAACTTCCTAGAAGGTCACCCATCCCACTACTACTCCAAGCCAAGCACGCTTAACTATGGAGTTCTTATGGGATGAGCTCCCGAAAAGAAGATGCACCTTGTTGGTATAGGTAGTTCAAATCAATTCTTTTAAGCCTTCCTTCAATCAGACAAGACCCCATACCGCATGTACCTCGTGATCCTCTCATTCCGGTGCGTATTCGGTTCATTCACGCGCCTTCGCTTTGAAGTCGCCAGAGCCGCTCTTTTCCATGCCACCTTTTTGGGCACCGGCGATCACTCCCGCCTCCTCGGCCCGGATGTCACATGCCCACGCCTTCCGCTTGGTTCGTCCTCGAACCACACCGTGCATCGGGTAGAGGTCTCACGCTCGATACCATATGTAACATCCCGCACTCAGGGATGGCAAAACGGGTTTGCCCACCGGGCCGCCCCGCTAACCCACCAAAAAGCGGCCGGGCCGAGTATTGGGACCGTCGACCCGCTAAGACCGCCCCGCCAAAAGGAAAAAAACCGCGAGCTAAAACAAAGACGGGACGGGTCGGCCCGCCAACCCGTTTTTTATTTTTTCATTATTTTTTATTTTTTAAATAATAAAAAACTATAATGATTTATAGTATTAGTGTTTCTTCACCGGAATGATAGTGTTTTTTGTTTTGAGTTCTATACACTTATGAGGTTATACTCTGCAATACGAACATTAAGATATTATGATGATTTCTTATGCTGGTTTTAACATGTTATTAATTACTAGTTATCAACGAAATGGATCATTTGCACTAACATTGAAGATTAGAATTTAGATGTTTCACTTTTGTTTTGTTAGAAATTGTTATGTTTTGTTAGTCAATGTTATATAATTTGAATCTCTAGACTTTGACGTTGTACTTATTATGGTTTTTTGGTTCTTAAAAATAATTATTTTGGTTGCTTGATGGTTAATCCCTAGTTATCAAGCAATCAAAATACTAATTTCGGTTGCTTTAAGATCTTCTAGGTGACATTTCTTAATGGTTAATCCTAGTAATTCCAATGCTATTATTGTTTTATATTTTTAGTGGCTATATAGTTAATCCTAGTAATTCCAATGCTATTATTGTTTTATACTTTTATTTTGAATATATCAAGAGTTTTTAAAGTAAAAATTTGTTAAAAATGCTTTATAAAAAATCTATTTTAAAAAGCAAGTGAAAAATCTTATTGAAATTGAAATGTTAAAATATATAAGTTTTTTGTTCAAAAACTTTGAAAAAAATATTCAGGCGGGCCGGACCGCCAACCCGCCAGTCCATCACTTAGCGGGCCGGGCCAGTCTTTTGAACTCGCCGTTTTTGGCGGGCCAACTCGCCCCGCCCCGTTTTTAGCGGGCCGAAGGCTAAACGGGTCGGGTTGGGCCGGGCCGACCCGTTTTGCCATCCCTATCCTGCATCGCCTTCAGAATCGCCGATCGCTTCACGAACCAACACGAGTCTTTTCAGCATGCTTTGTCCTCACTTGCATGCTTTCCGGGAAACTTCCCAGAAAGTCACCCATCCCACCACTACTCCAAGCCAAGCACGCTTAACTATGGAGTTCTTATGGGATGGGCTCCTGAAAAGAAGATGCATCTTGTTGGTATAGGTAGTTCAAATCAATTCTTTTAAGCCTTCCTTCAATATGCATATCCCATACTGCGGCCTCGTGGATCCCTCTCATTCGGTGCGTATTCGGTTCATTCACGCGCCCTTCGCTTTGAAGTCGCCAGAGCCGCTCTTTTCCATGCCACCTTTTTGGGCGCGGCGATCACTCCCCGCCCTCCTCAGCCCCGGATGTCACATGCCCACCAGCTTCCGCTTGGTTCGTCCTCGAACCACACCGTACTGGGAGAGGTCTGCTGCTCTGATACCATTTGTAACATCCTGCATCTTCCTAATCGCCGCCGATCGCCCCACGCACCAACACGAGTCTTTTCAAAGATGCTTTTGTCCTCACTTGCATGCTTTCCCCGAAAACTTTCAGAAGGTCACCCATCCCACTACTACTCCAAGCCAAGCACGCTTAACTATGGAGTTCTTATGGGATGAGCTCCCGAAAAGAAGATGCACCTTGTTGGTATAGGTAGTTCAAATCAATTCTTTTAAGCCTTCCTTCAATCTATGCAGTCCCCATACCGCATGACCTCAGGATCCCTCTCATTCCGGTGCGTATTCGGTTCATTCACGCGCCCCTTCGCTTTGAAGCTGCCAGGAGCCGCTCTTTTCCATGCCACCTTTTTGGGCACCGGCGATCACTCCCCGCCCTCCTCAGCCCCGGATGTCACATCTTCCACTTAGGGAGGTGATATTCAGATTTTGTGTGGAGAGAGCTATTTGGCTGTAAAGGTTTCTAGCTGAACCTGTTCTAATAGCTAGTGCTTTAGTGATTAAAATCCATTGGTGGTTCTGCCTTGTGGAATGGGCGTAGTGAGGGAGAGTAACAATTTTATAATGCATATAGTGAGGGAGAGTAACAATTGTACTTATCTCTGATTATGTTATTTTTATTACTCGAACAATTTTACTTTGAGCACAATTCTCCTTGAGATGTTTGTCATCATCAAAAAGGGGGAGAATGTGAATATATGCTTTGACAGGATTATTTTTGATGATTGACAAAAGAAAGACGTCTTTGCAAAAAGCGGTTCTAGCTTCGAAACAGCTTTTTTAACTAGCATAATCGATTATGGTCTTAGCCATAATCTGTTATGACTGCGGAAGCCAAATCCCGCGCAGCACAAGCTTGCCTAATCTTTTATGGTATCTAACATAATCGATTATGACTGCGGAGCCCTCCTACGTGTTGTCAGCCGCACCCCAATAATGGATTATGGAATCCTCATAATCGATTATGGAGCAATCTGACAGCTTTGTCTTTATTTGACTTCCTTATTTAGCCTTTATCATTATCACTATAAATAGGAGTCCTTCTTGACACTTTCTCACACACATATTCCTTTGACTCCTAATTTTCAAAGAAAGAATAGTTTCTAAATCACTCTCATTTTTTTTTACACTTGTTTTATTATTCTTCAGAGCTTTTATACTTTTTAGATTATTGTTTAATCCTACTTGAGCTTCAATTTGTTCTATCTACACTTGGGTGTAATCTTCCTTATTTGTTCTTCTCAACTGTAATTGTTTTTGGGGTGTGATAAAAATATCCTATAAATTCATTGAGAGACTATATCTCTTGAATAGAGGAGACCCTGTTGGAAATCACTATTATTTGTAAAGGTTTCCAGCTGAACCTGTTCTAAAAGCTAGTGCTTTAGGGATTAAAATCCCTTGGTGGTTTTGCCTTGGGGGCTAGACGTAGGTCATAGAAGTGGCCGAACTAAGATAAATTACTGTGTGTCATCTCCTTTCCCTTTCATCTCTTTTATTTTCTATTCCACGTTAATATTTACTTTCCGCATCGTTATCCAACATTTGCATTTACTTCAAAGTTATTATGAAAGCACTAATATCTAATTAAATTTTCTTTAAGTTCTTAATTTTTTATTAAACTCAAATTTACAATTCACCCTCCCTCTTGTGTTTGGAGTCACTTGTTCAACAAGTGGCATCAGAGCTAGACTCAAGAGGCAAGATGACTTCAAACAGTGACTACTTAAACTGACCTCCATCTTTCAATGGTGAAGTGTATGCTTATTGGAAAGAAATAATGAAATTTTTTATTGAGGGAGTAGATTGTGATATTTGGGATGCTGTCATAAATGGTCTGTTTGTTCCCACTCATCTTGTCAATGATGTAATGGTGAACAAACCTAGATATCTTTGGACCAAATATGAAAAAGAAAAGGTTCAATACATTTTGAAAGCTAAGAATATCATTACAACCGCTTTAAGCGGCGATGAGTTCTATCTCATATCACATTGTAAAACCACCAAGGAACTGTGGGACGCCCTTCAAGTGAGCCATGAAGGTACTACCGAGGTCAAAAGGGCTAGAATGAACACACTAACTCATGAGTATGAGCAATTTAGGATGAAACCGGGTGAAACCATCCAAGAATTGAACGAAAGATTCATCCATATAGTTAACCATCTCAGAGGCATTGGAAGATCATTCAAAAATGATGACTTGATCAATAAAGTTCTATGATGCTTAAATCGAAGCTGGAAACCCAAAGTGACTGCTATCTCAGAATCTAAAGATTTATGCTCTATGGATTTAACCACTTTATTTGGTAAATTGCTGGAACATGAGCTCGAATTAAATCGACTCACTGGAAAAAGAAAGGACTTGCACTAAAAGCAAGTACCAAAGAAAGTGACACAAAAGATTATGATAGCCCTAATGAAAGTCATGAAGAAATGAGGGTAATGGTTCGGAGGTTCTAAAAATTCATGCAGCACAAAGGTAAATCAAAACCATTTTCTAATCCTCAAAAGAAGAATGAGGAAGGAACTTCCTTCAATCCAACATGTTATAAATGTGGTAAGAATGGACACATAAAGCCGGATTGTCCTCAAAATTAAAATATTTGAAACCAGATGAAAATCTTCAAAAGAAATCAAAAGGAAAAAGGGTGTATATCACTTTGGATAAGAACGACATGGAATCATCTGATGAATCTAAAAATGAGGAAGCAAGACCATGTCTCATGGCAATGCATGAGGAAGATGAGGTAAACTCCTTTGAAAATGAACTTGATTTAACTTATGATGAGTTGCTTACTATTTGTGAAGAATTAAATAATGAGTCTACTAAACTTAGAAGTTTTTTTCTACTTCTAAGAAAACTATTTCCTCTCTTCAATCTAAAATCAAAACTTTAAACACGGAAATAGAAGTTCTTAAAGAGAAGCAAATTTTTGTAAGTGAAGTCTCCTCTTGCAATTCTTATGAAAATCAAAAGGAGAATATTCCCAAGTGTGAAGAATGCATTGTTTTGAAAAATAAAGTTGATGATTTGCACAACATTCTTGCAAAATTAACCATGGGAAGAGACAATCTAAATATTATTTTGGGAAATCAAAGGGGAACTTATGATAAAGCTGGTTTAGGTTATAAACCAAAAATTCATGAAAAATCTTTCAAAAAATTTTTCAGTCCCATCAACACATCTAGTAGCCCTTTTGTGAAATGTTTTTATTGTGGTAGAAAAGGTCATACATTTGGAATGTAATGGAAAACAAAATTATGGATGGCAAAAAGGTATGGATTCCTAAGGATACTTTGCTCAAAGCTAACATAGAAGGACCCAAAATGGTTTGGGTACCAAAAGCCAAAAAATGATTTTGTGTTGTAGGTGTGCTTGAAGGCCGAGAATTCAATTTGGTATTTTCATAGTGGCTATTCAAAGCACATGAAGGAGGTTAAAAGTAATTGTAGCGACCGAAAAATTCGGGAAAGGATTCTTCGAAATTCGAAATGAAGCAGCCACCGAAATTCTAGTTTAAGGGCAAATTTGGAAAATCCCTTTAAGTGTGGATAAAGCTAGGTTAAGGTTCGGGAGTCGTTTATGCGTGGGGAATGTATTAGCACCCCATGACATCCTTCCTAAGGAAGATTACCGTCTAACTAGTTGTATTTTATTATCATTATTATTTTACCTTTTTATTTGAATTATAGAAAGGAAGAAGAATTAAATAAAAAAATAGTTTTTTGTCCTTGACAGGAGTGGGCCCCTGCTCCTACGTACCTCCAGATGCAATGGAGGAATCAAAGCTACGTAGTTCTTCCTGAAAAAAAAAATTGTTGGTTGGTGTTTTTTAATGTAGGGGTTTTAGGTTTCTTGAGTTGTACAACTCATTCGTCCTAGAACGCTGACTAACCCATTTGTACAACTGACTTAATCCTCTACTTTTTGAAAATGATGTTTGAAGTTTTGAAAAATGGTTTGGTGTGAGGTGGTTTGATTTTAGAATAGGTATTCTAGTACTCTTGAGTCGTCCGGCTTATTCGTCTTAGAACGCTGACTAGTCCAGTTGTACAACTCACTTAATCCCCTATTTTTGAGAAAAGTATTTGTTTTTTTTATATTTTGTATAGGGGTTTTAGGATTACTGAGCCATCCGGCTCTTTCATCGTAGAATTATGACTAACCCGACCGTTCGGCCGACTTAATCCTTTATTTTTGAAAATTTATTTTTTTGAAAGGAAAGAAATGTGTTTGTATTTTTTAATTTAGAAATTATTTATTTTAAGTAAGGATTTTAGGACCTGAGCCGTACGACTCGTAGCCCTAAAAAGCTGACTAACCCGATTGTACAATCGACTTAAGCCCCCTATTTATTTATTTTTTTATTTTTTATTTGTTTATTTATGAGAGGAAAAAGAATATTTTATTTTTGTGTTTGAATGTGAATGAAAAGTTGACAAAGAATAAAAATGAAGAGTGCAACTAGTAAAAGAGAATTAAATTTTTAAAAATAAACTAATTAAAAGAAAAAAATAAAATAAAAAGGGAGGGGAGAGAGAGAGCGAGAGCTTCACTGGGAGAGAGGGAGAGAATGTGTTCAGTGTTCTTGTTGAATTATTAAGGTGTGTTTTTCACTGTGGAGAGAGTCTCTTTTTATAGGCGAAGGGTTAGGTGAAGAGACTTGTTGGACAAGTGAAATTGCTAGGCAAGTCGACTTGCTGAGCAAGCAGTTTGTTGGGCTGGACTTCATAGATGTAAATCAAAAATGATTTTTTGTAAAATAATTAAAAATTGATTTTTTAAGGCTAAATTACTCTTTTGGTCCTTTATCTTTGGCCTTGGTTTCATTTTGGTCCTTTATCTATTTTTTTCTCGTTTTGGTCCCTCATCTTTCATTTTTGTGTCAATTTGGTCATTTTTTGTAATTTTCCATCCATGACTTTAACGGATGCCACGCTGGCAGTTAACTGATGAGGTGGCGTCCTAATTGTCCAAGTTGACGTGTCTTCATTAAATGACATGTCCAACGAAGGACCAAATTGAGACTAATAAAAAACATAAGGGACCAAAATGACCAAAACACAAAACATAACCCATCACTCTCCATCTTCTTCCTCAATCTTCATCTTCTTCTTCTCCGGCAAGCCACCACCACCTCTGGCGAGCCACCACCACAAATCAATCACTCTTCAACTCTTCTTTCATGACATCTCTTCAAAATCAAAAACCCCCAATTTCTAAAATCCCTAAATTTTAGTAAAAAAAAAAAAACAAACCCAGTGGTAATAATGGTATGAGGTCGATGAAGAGAAGCTTTGGCACAAACATGGCGCCGCCAACACTATTTGGAATGAATAGAGTGGATATGATAGAGCAAAACAATCAAAGCAATAATGGAGGATCAAGTAACATTCGTGGAAATAAAGGAAGTGGGGATGTAACGACACTGAATTTATTGGAATAGTTGGGGGAGGTGCGCATGGTAATTTCTTTGGTGGTAGTCAACAGGCTGGAGGAGAAGGCGCAAGTGCACCAATAGTAGCAAATGTGGTTTGGAGAAATTGGTCAGCTAAGAACGCATGGATGTTTGAATCATTTGAAGAGATGGGTTATTTTTTTTACTCAAATTTAGTGATTTTAGAAGATGGGGTTTTTTGAAGAGATGTCATGAAAGAAGAGTTGAAGAGTGGTTGATATGTGGTGGTGGTGGTGGCTCGCCGGAGGTGGTGGTGGCTCGCCGGAGAAGGAGAAGATGAAGATGGAGGAAGAAGATGGAGAGTGATGGGTTATGTTTTGTGTTTTGGTTATTTTGGTCCCTTATGTTTTTTATTAGTTTCAATTTGGTCCCCATTGGACATGTCATTTAATGAAGACACGTCAACTTGGACAATTAGGACGCCACGTTAGCAGTTAACTGCCAGCGTGGCGTCCGTTAAAGTCATGGATTTAAAATTACAAAAAAGGACCAAATTGACACAAAAATGAAAGATGGGGGACCAAAACGAGAAAAAAAAAGATAAAGGACCAAAATGAAATCAAGGCCAAAGATAAAGGACCAAAATAGTAATTTAGCCTTTTTTAAATATAAAAGGTTATTTTTTGACTAAAAGACAAATCTAAAAAAGAACAAGTTGGGCCAAAGCCCAATATGAAAAAAATGAACATAGGCCCAATAAAGCGACCTACTACGCACAGACCCAATAAAAACAAGATAGCATCCGAACGGGTTTAAAAACTAACTCGCGGTAATAGGAGCTGTAAAGTGGTAAAAATAAAGACGACTGCGGTAAAAAGAGCGGGCAAAATTGGGGTATGACAGCTGCCCCTCTTTATTTATATTTTAACAGAAAAGGATGAAGTGTATTCAACTCTTCGTAGTAGAAATATAAATAAAGATAGAATAGACATCAATTTTGTCCGTTTAGAGGGGAAAAGAAGGGTTTGGGAATATGTAAAGAGCGGTTAACACTTGGCGTATTAACCGAGAACAAAAATGATGGAGCAGTGGGGCTCTAAATGAGCAATAAGGCTTTTAAGGACAACTTGGGGTATGAAGGGCTGCCTAGGCCTTAATTGAAGGACCATTGTGGTTCAAAGGAACGCAACTAGCTACGGTACTAGTTAAACGGTCTATGGGGGCCTCTATATTCGAGCGGCCAGGGGGTTAAGATCAGATCCGAAACTGATATGTTGACCAATAGCAGACGTCCACTGTAACACCCCTTCTAATTAACTACCATTTAATTGATAAAATCAGAGTTTTCGAAAATCACCCACAAGAGAGTGCTACATTTACTTCATGAAAAACCAACAAACATCAATGGCGCAATACAACAAATAATAGTGAGATACATAGCACCACGGTCAAAGGAACGAAGTCCCAACAACATCGGTTTATGGACCTAACAGTCCACTCAATCACCACGCAGCAGAATAAAACATGTTCAAATACATCACCAATGATTACAGTTCAACAACTTAAATTAAAACAACTAATAGATACTCGTCCCCCTAGTGCTATGTATCAGAGCAAGACGCCACAACCAGACTGAGGAAGGAAGAACCTTTACTCGGGATCACCTGCACGTTGCCGACATAAGAAGCAACATAAAAAGCAGAAGGGTGAGTCTCTAACACATATAATAGGATGTATGATAAACATCATGTTAGAGAAAAACAACCAGAAACACCACGGCTCAATCAACAAACACACCTCATCAAGTTATAACACATCAACTCATAATCAACAAGAAACATCACCAATCGCATGAGTATATGCATGAATGCAACCCAACACCAAGGGTATAATGCATGTGGTACCGTCTCCGGCTTAATGGTACAATGCATGTGGTACCGACTCCGGCTTAATGGTACCGTCACCGTCATTATTTTGCCATTCGGGCGTCTTCGTCATTAATGATATGAAGACCGAAGTCTACAATATCGAGGCTGAAGCCTGTCTCTGTTCTTTAATGCATATGAAGCATGTGACTCCATGAACAATGTATCAACCGCAAACAATCATACCATGTATGAATTGACATCGTCACTGGATTTACCTCCGTCATTTAATCCACCGTCATTACATCGTCGTCTAACTCACCTAGACATCATCAATAGCTCTATGGCTAACATCACTACATCGGTCAGTAGCTCTATGGCTAACGTCATTACATCGGTCAATAGCTCTATGGCTAACGTCAAACTCACCGGACACATCAACACCAAAAGTAGTGGACTAAACTGTCACTAAAAGGACCAAATCGTCACATAAGAACTATCACGATCACCTAAGGACCAAATCGGCTTCACCATTCGAGAACTTAGACGTACTCGCACCAAACAAAGGCCAAAAGTTTGCTGGCAAAGAACGCGCCATACCGGCGTCAAAACAAAGACTCCTAAGACACTCACACTGCACCTCGGCACACCACACTGCACCTCGGTACACTACACTTCGACACACTACGCTTCGATACACCTATATTTCAACACACCTACACCTCGACAACACTAGCTTCGACATACATACACTACACCTCGGCAACTACACTTCAGCAACTACACTTCGGTATTTATACGCTACACTTCGGCAACTACACTTCGGTATACATACGCTACACTTCGGCAACTACAAGTCAACACCTACACTTCGATTCACACACCCTTACACTTCGTCACCTACACTTCGTCACCTACGCTTCGACACACTTATACGTCGACTCCCATATACTTCGACACATCTACACGTCGACTCCCATATACTTCGACACATCTATAGTTAGGCAATTACACTTCGGCTCATATGTCGCCCTAGGCACCTAACCTTCATCTTCCCTTTTCTCTTTGATTCTCATACTATGATCAAACTTAAACACAACTACTATGCACATATTCATTCAAAATTTGTCCAACACACCTCAAGTAATCAACGAAGGTGCCAACACCAACAATAACGTCCTTGCACTTAGGGTTCCTTAAATCCCATTTCTTTCCTAGGTCTTTCATATGACCAATCATCAACAACACATACACACATCACAATTTCACCAAAGTGAAGCAAACACAACATCAATCACACAACAAGCAACACAAACAACTCAACAATCATCCTAGAGTCTAACCCACGCATAACACTCTTCATATACTCTATTATAGGTGAAAGAGAGCCCCCTTACCAAGACTCCAAGATCCACCAACAAGCAAGCTCCTCTTCCTTGAACTTGAACTCTCCACGCCACTATCTTCTCTTCTTCTTCCTTAAGCTTTCGCACCTCTCACTCTCTCTACTCACTTTACTCTTTGACTTTTCTTTGCTTTGATTGCAAATGAACTCTCTCATCATCGACACCTAACTTATATCATGGATATGGGCCTCCTAATGGATCATGGGCCTCTAATCACACCTCCTCCATTACTCAAACACCTCCTAAATAAAATAAAACTCCAAATTAATTATTTGACTTAATAAAATGTTGTAAGCCTTAAATAACCCAATTAAATACATAATTGAACTATTTTTGGGGCGTTACATCCACTATGTCTTAGGCGGACGGAGCTAGTCTGAAGGACCACGCAGGGTCTGAAAAGATCCGCAGGGCTCAACTGCGACGTTGCGATCTAGACCACTTAGGTTACTGAAGGAGCGTTGGAGCACTGAAGGACAATTGGGAATCCAAATTATGGACTAACATAAGTCTGATTTAAGGACCACAATTGGTCTGATTTATGGACCGACATGTCTGAACTATGGAGCAATATGTTTCTGCATATTGGTCTGATTTATGGACCTCAATGGTCTGGCAGATCAACAGGGTGATCTGATTTAAGGAGCAATAATAGGTTTGAAGGATCAACAGAGTGATCAGGTTTAAAGACCAATAATAGGTCTGCCTTATGGACCGACATGTCTGAATTATGGAGCAATACGTGTCTGCATATTGGTCTGATTTATGGACCTCAATTGTCTGGCAGATCAACAGGGTGATCTTATTTAAGGACTAATAATAGGTCTGAAGGATCAACAGGGTGATCAGGTTTATGGACAAATATCAGGTCTGGCTTATGCACCGACATGTCCAAATTATGTAGCAATATGTGTCTGCATATTGGTCTGATTTATAGACCAATAATAGGTCTGGTTTATGAACCTCAATGGTTTGGCGGATCAACTGGGTGATCTGATTTATAGACCAATAATAGGTCTGGTTTATGGACCAATAGTAGGTCTGAAGGATCAACTTGGTGATCTGAAATGTGATGGTGAATAAAACGAAGTGCATAAATGCATGATGCGATGATATGATTAATTGGGATATAGAAACATTTTTTTTGTAATGATGAGATGTGAGACTTTGGATGCGAGAAGCGGAGGTGAATATTGATCATTCCTGGAAAAATTAGATTTGACTCTAACTTTGGCAATCTCAAGGTTGTTATCTACAGACACTGATGTGAAAAAGTATTTGACTGTATTCGCAAGCTCGCTCATTTTTCTCTTCCATTATGATGCACCATGATGACCAAAGTTTATGTCCACATAGTTAACTAAGTGGATTTTCAGCATCACATGATCAACTTGTGTTCTCTTTCTCTGAAGCATTGTTTAGTAAAGATGTATAATAGTGAAAATATAGATGAATTAGTCAGTTAACTTTGTTATAGGAGATCTAGGGTATGGACAATTGTGACACATGAAAGGATGAATGACTGACTGGTTTTTGCCAAAGTAATGAAAGGTGGACTTTCCCCAACTCTAGAAATGTGGGACTGCCCCAATTTAGACTTTAATTTTGGTGATGGTGAGTGAATAGTTCTCCCCTGTCTAGTGATCACAACAGCTAGAAGTGTAAGGAAAATGGTGAATTGGCAATAATGTTACTTTGGAATGAAAGGTGGAAGGCAAAAGACTTTTCCTCAACCCACAGAATTTGGTGTTGCCCTAATTATTTTAAGGACAAGGTTGCCCCGACTAGAGTAGCATCATGTAGGATAATGAGTTGAGAAATTGTCCCAGTATGGTTTTATGGATGTGAGTATAACGAGGGGATGAGATGAGTGTTGGGTGAATCTCTCCAATTGTAGGCGGAGTGAAGGGTGACAGGATTGCCCCACTTGGTAATGGAATTTCAAATGGTTGTTTTAGTGAGGTTGTGAAAGGTGATAGAGTTAGGGATATGGATTTTTGGAGTTGGTATGGTATGGCTATAGACTGGGTGTGGTATATAAATGGGATGTACAATGGACAAATCTCCCAAAGTTTAAGTTGGATGAGCGGTGAAGGGAATGCCCCATTTGGGATCTAGGTCACCTTTCACAATTGAAAGTTTGAAAGAAATTAAGTTTGAAAGTTTGAAATATTTTCTACAATTGACATTTTTTATAGTTAGGTAATTACCAATCATCTAATAATAATGAAATTATAGTAATAATTTTAGCGACCAAAAAATCCGAGAGAGGGATTCTTTGAAGGTTGAAAAGGCAGCCGCCACCAAATTTTAGTTTTAGGGCAAATTCGGAAAATTCCTTTTCGGTTTAAGATAAGGCTGAGTTTAGGGTTCGGGAGTCGTTATGCGTGGGGAAGGTATTAGCACCCCACGAAATCCTTTGTTTAATTTTTAGCGCTTGACAAGAGTGGACTCTTGCTCCTACGTACCTCCGGATGCAATGGAGGAATCAAAGCTACGTATTTCTTTCTGAAAAAGGTTTGTGGGTTGGTGTTTATTAGTGCAGGGGTCCTAAGACTCTTGAACTGTACAGCTCACTCGTTTTAGGACGCTGACTAACCCGGTTGTACAACCGACTTAGTCATCACCTACTTTTGAAAAATGATTTTTTGAGAAAAAAAATTAGTTTAGTGTGGGGATGATTTCAGAATAGTTATTCTAGGACTCTTGAACTGTACAGCTCATTTGTCCTAGAACGCTGAAACCCGATTGTACAACCGACTTAGTCCCCTATTTGGGAAAAAAGATTTATTTATATGTTTATAGGTTTTTAGGATTACTGAACTGTACAGCTCATTGGTCCAAAAATGTTGACTAACCCGGTTGTACACCGACTTAGTCTTTTATTTGATTTTGGGAGTAGAAAATATTTAATTATTGTTTTTGATTTAATGAGAAAGTATTTGAGTTAAAAAGAATCAACGAAAATGAGAAAAGGGTGAAAATTGCAAAAAAAAGGGGTGTTGTTAGTTGTAGGAAGTGGTATAATTAAATTGGGGGTGTAAAAAGAAGCCCGCCAAGATTAGAGGCCCAAGATGCTAAACGGGCTTAAGTGAGGGAGGGCGTGTGCATTAATTCGTGGGGTGTAGATAGCATTCTGAATAATAAAAATAAACTTAAAATATAATAATTATTGGAGACACTATATAAGGGGAAACCCTAAATTAAAAAACCTAAAAACATTTCAAACTCTCCTTCCTCCCCTTGGCTGTGCCGCGACCCTTCTTAAAAGAGAGAGAGAAGCTTCAGGCGAGAATCTCACCGGATTCAAAGGGAGAACAGAGTGAGTTTTAATGGAGAGGGAGAGTGTGTTCACGGTGAAGGGGGTGACGACGTCCGGCCGTTCCTTGGTTGTCGTCGTTCTCGGTGACAGTGAAAGAGGAGGGTTCGCCGGCGGTTTCGATGGCCAGAGGGGGTGGTTTCGTAGGGTCGGCTTTGTTTTTGCTGGCTCTCTGTTGGTTTAGTAGTTTTGGGTGACTGTGGGCTCAGTTTCGTGGGGGGTCTTGCCGGAGAGGACGACCGAAGCTCCGGCGAACCACCCCTGAGGTTAGTTTTTTTATATTTTTTTATTCTGCTTGATTTTAAAGCTTTCTCTGGTCTGATTCTCTCCTACTCCATTTTTTATCTTCTACTTGTTTTTTATCTGTGAGTTTGGCTTGTTATACTCTTGTTTTTTCTAAGAAAACAACACCCAAATTGAGCCTATTTGATGTTCTGGAACTCTAAACCCTATTTTGGATGGTGACTTTTGTCTATTTAAAAACGTACTAGTGCAAAATCTGCATTAAAAAGCACCATTAAGCATCGGTTGTTTGAATAGCCGATGCTAAATGTAGACGCGGTGGCAATTTTACATTTAAATGGAACTTTTGCATTTTATCTCCTACTTTTAACATCGGTTGTTTAAACAAACGATGCTAAATGTCTTACAAAAACACTTTTAGCATCGGTGGTTTAAAAAACCGATGGTAAAAGTCTACTTTTATTTTTTCCACTCACGCGTTCGCAATCACTCTCTCTTTTCACCTAGTGGAATATCTGAAATCTCTTGCGTTCAACTTCCTCACTTCCTCCCAACTCTCTCTCTTTCTCAACTCTCTCGTTCTCAAGTCTCAACCCAATCGCAACGTTGCCCTCCTCTCTTGTTCTCACCTATCGCCTTGCTCGCCGTCGTTGTTGCTTTGCCTGTCGTCGCCATCGCCATGCTCTTCGTCACCATCGCCTTGCTCCTCGTCGTCGCTTGCTCGCTCGAAACCCTAAGTCTTCGAAACCCAAGGAAATTTTAGGTAAGCATCGCTGAACACTTGATATCTTCAAATCTCTACTTATTAACAATCTTCCTAAAATAGTTTTGCATCCTGAAACCCTAAGTCTGAAAAATATTGGGAAATTTTAATTCTGAAGATGTTGTTTTAATAACCTAGTTGTTTTAATAACCTATGTTTTGAATCTGTACCTAATTGATTTCCCTAATTCAAACCCTAATTGTTTCTGATTGATTTTCCCTAACTCTGTACCTAATTGATTTTCCCTTTGTGTTTGTTTTTGTATAATTATTTCTATTAATTCTGATTTCATCCCTTGTGTTTGTGTAAAATTGTCTATACAGCTGCGTGGAAGTTATTTAATATGCTTTTGGACTAAATATTTTGGTCTAGAGGATCCTTGTGGCGTGTTTGTACCTTTTTTAATTATTAGAGAGCTTTGTGTTTAATTCTGACGTTGTTATGTTATTGGTATCTTTGATAAAAAAAATGTTATCATATCTGAGAAAATTGACGAGTATTATACTCAATCACAAGGCAGTTAGGTGGTAAAATTTATTCCAAGCCAAATCTGAGATTCCACTAGGTGTTGTTTCTGGTGGACAACTGCTTGTCTTAAAGCCAAATCTGAGATTCCACATGAGTATCTTTTTATTTGGCCATCTTGGGAGACACAAAGACAACATACTAGCAAGATTATGTAGAAATTAATGAAATATATTGGTGTTTAGTTGTCCTGCTCCTTCATCATGACATTGGCTGAGTGATAAAGAAATGAGAGTTTCTATACCAAATCTTCTGAGGTTTTGATTTTGATGCAGTTGAGATTTATTTTCATTAATTTGTTTTGGAGAGCTCTTTTGTTGATAAAATATGTTATCTTATCTCTAGTGTAAACACTAATTCTTGGTACTTGTTATATAGCTGAGGTTTTGGCTTAGTCAAGTTAAACCTATTTGATATTTTAAATGTATTAGTTATTACCATTGGGTACCGTTGATGAGAAGCAGGTATTTGATGAAACCATTGGGTCAACTTATTGGTTTGCTTTAGAATTAAATTTCTTCCAGTTGCTGTGATGATAGGTTGATATTTGATACCATGGTCTAGTGGCACTACGTCAGCGTACAAGGTTTATCAGCGTTTTTTTTGGGCATTGGTAGCGTTTTAAAACGCTAGAGAAGCTGGCGCTACTAATGCGTACACCCCATTAGTAGCGTTTTAAGAAACGCTAGCCATTTACCCAAATGTTTTAGACATATCGTAGCGTTTTATATAAAACGCTAGCCATTGACCCAGCGCTTTTTACAATTCCTAGCGTTTTTCAGAAACGCTAGGGATCCCATAGCTCATTTTACTACCATTCCTAGCGCGTTTTAAATAAAAACGCTAGGGATCCCATAGCTCCTTTTACTACCATTCCTAGCGTTTTAAATTAAAACGCTAGGGATGCTATAGCACCTTTTTACTAGCATTCCTAGCGTTTTTATAAAAACGCTAGGGATGCTATAGCACCTTTATTAGCATTCCTAGCGTCAGAAAAACGCTTAGGGATCCTCTAGCTCCTCTTTACAATTCCTAGCGTTTTATCTTTAAACGCTAGGTATTGAATAATTTTTAACTTCATTTCTAGCGTTTTCACTCTAAAACGCTACCTATTGACTGAATTTTTTTAAATATTTTTTTATTTTGGTTTGTTCTCCATTTTAATTACAACCTATAAATTCATTCCTTTTCAACAAATTCAGAAAATACATTCCAATCCAATATATCATTCAAACAAAATTCATCAACAAAATTCATCAAATAATATTTCCAATCCAATATATATCATTCTAAGAAGTACTTACAACATAATATAAATCCAATATATACAACATAAATAATAACTAAACTATTATGAATCTCAAAACTTGCTACAAAAAGCTAGAAACAAAATGGCACCACTCCTCGATCGTAAGTTGTTCAACAGAGTAAGTCTGGATTTTTTTGAAGTCTGGGAAAATATCAAAAAAAAATGAAATAAAATTAGAATTAAAATGTTTATTAAATGTGAGTAAGTATTATAATATCAATATAAAAATAAATCTAAGTAGTTACCTTGGTTGGGATTGTTACTTTGTCATGAGTGATAATCTCTTTCATATACCTCATAACATAGTACCCACAATCATTGCTATTTGGTTGTTTAGGACACTACAAAGCAAAAGATTATAACTTAATTGTCACATTTTTATGACCAAAAATCAATTAAAATTATAAGAATGATTCTTAAAAAGCTTACGATTATGGGTAGCCATCTTGTTTTAGTCGTAGATAATCCCAAGTATTCTTTCAAAGCAGCATGTAACGTCATACATATATATATATAACGTTAAGTTGAACAAAATACATATATTAAATTATACAAATTAAAATGAGAGGGTTACACATACACACCTCTCAACCATCCTGCATTTAAGTCTTCGTAGACGTTGTAATGGCCTTGAAGTGAATCCGGATAATAGACAACATTTTGCTTAGGGTTTATTGCAAAGAGTACCCAATGTGGCCTGCAAGTAAATGAAGAACGAATGAGTACACATTAATTTACACTATAATACAATCCTCAAAATAATTAAACAAGTGATTGAAGACTAAATTTCTCACCCATTATTGAGTGGTGCCAAAAATAAAGAGGCGCTTCTTCAAATGCTTGGCTTCCATGAAGCGTGAATGGATATAACTTTGTACTTCACTCTTAATCACAAGAATGTCGTTCCTCTCAGTATTACCTTGCTTAAACACAACGATACACGCGGACACAAGAAGAAATACTTCGTGTCCGTTGAGAAAGGACCGAAGAAGACGATTGTACAAAAACCTATAAATAATATATATACAACTTTCAGATCCTCATATATATACTCTAATATAAATAACTATTGTGTACAAATAATTTAATACATACCTCCGGTATACTCTAATATCGATGGCAAAGTGGCCCAATCCATCTCAACTATAGCTTTCATATCCTCGATGTTGATCATTACCAACTGCTCCAGCCCACAATGTTATCGGGCGGTAAAAAAATTTGGTAAATCTGGTTCATTTTTTGAATGTGGACCTTTAGAGAATCGATGTAGTTCTGGAATTCATCATTGGGAAATTGACCAACATGTTGGGTGGGTTGTATAGAAGATGGTCGGGAGAGTTTGGTAGTGGAAGGGAAGGTTGAGACACTTTCATGGAAGGGAAGGTCGGGACACATGGGGTACCTAGTATATATTAAAAAATGATTAATTAGCTAGTTAGTTAACACACATTATAGTCATTTAATTATTAACAAAAATATTGTCACTTACAACGACAAGTTGTTCAAAGCCATGCCACAAAAGTACTAAGTGCTTGATCCACGAAGAAATATATCCGCATTAGCAATTGGAGCGAGCAATGGTGCAGCACCCCTCTATTGAATAGTCTACCCTAACTCTCAAATGGTTTTCGGGCATGGCACGATCAGTGCGATGTGGCACTCAATTGGTTACATATCAAACCCATCGCAACCTTTCGATGTGGGTTTGCAATATATAGCTCACATTCACAGTTATCCTAAATCAATTATAAAGAAAAATAAATATACATGATAATTTTATCAAATACATATGTACAAAAACAGTCGAGTTTTGTTAAATACATGTGTTGAAGGGATGGTGCAACTATCTCGGGCGCTATGAAAGTGCAAGAGCTCAATAGGTTCAGCAGGGGGTGGTGCAAGAGGGGATGGTGCACCAATCCTTTGTGCCAAGAGTCGCTTAAACATCTGTCTCTCTTCCATTAGCACAAAGAACATTCTTGGATAGCTCGTCATACTTTTCCGCCATGACTTTACAATCCCCGCACCCCTTGCTTTGGCTCTTCTTTGGCCCAAACACGGTTTGCCTGAGGAATCCCATATCCATAACCTCTAATCCGACCACTGTCTCTCTTCCCTTCCCAAGGCACGAGCAAGGACATCTTGGTGACCATCACAATCTGTTAAATCTCCTTGTGATACTGATTGTGATATGCTTTGTCGATGCACAAACATAAATAACGGATAAAATTAATAAACAAGTGTCAAGTGAAATTTAATCGACAATAATAAATATATCCACGTGTCAAAAAAATCGAGTAACGGATAAAAATAATAAACAAGTGTCAAAGAAATTTAATCGAGAATAAAAATATGTCCACGTGTCAAAAAAATCGAGTAACGGATAGAAATAATAAACAAGTGTCAACGAAATTTAATCGACAATAAAAATATGTTCACGTGTCAAAAAAATCGAGTAACGGATTAAAAAATATAGTCGCACACAAATTCCAACTTGCAATTTTTTCATGAATTTTGGAATACTTACAATTTTGTCCTTGACCTCCTTAGTTTTCGGATCCACAATCTCCCCATCCTTGTTTTGTCGGGCCTCTAACGAGACAATCGACGATCAAGGGATTCTTGAGTTGGATCTTTCCCTCTTCCAAGAACTATTTAAGTTTAATAATTGTTAATCAACTGTAAATTAAAAGATTCATTAAATCATAATAAATTAAACTAATTGTGTCTTACCAATCTTTCTTCGAGAATTTGATATCCACTAGAACCTCCTCTATAAAGGGTACTCGGGATTAGAAGCTCTTTCTTTATTCGCTTTGCTCTTTTTCTATTTAAAAAGATAAGTATACATTAATGAATGATATCTACTTGTGAAATATATATATAACTTAAATAATTAATATACTAACCAGAAATCCGGATCTCAGAGTGCGTATATCTACAAATTTGGTCCAATCCTCCTTAGTTATAATTCCAAGCATACGATCTTTGGAGGCTCTGTCTCGATGGTCCCATCAGACGTTTTGAATACTTTTTCCCCACATCGTTCTGTAAGCCCTATGCAACCTTCCCGCTTCCTTCAAGATCCAATCTCTTCGGGACTCATCGACATCAAAGTGTTTCTAGTTATACATAAAAATGGATTAAATAAATATAACTAAAAATCACTAAATAAGATTATTAAAGAGGTCTAAAATTATATACCTGTATTAAGTCCCAAAATCATCTTTCGGTTTAGGCAAAACTCGATTATCTTTCTCATTCCAACTTTTAATTGAAATTGGAAAGATTTGCTTCACCTTAGTACCAATAAAGCTAATTAAATTTGTGCCGTTGTCTCCAATTGGCAAACCTTTAACACTCCATTGGACCTTAAATAATTAAATCATTAAATAATTAGATAACTTGGAAAGGTAGAGAACAACATTAATAATTAGTAATTAACTTACCTTATATTTCTCGTGTCCTTTACTTATCCGATTGACGATATTCTTTTTCGATGTAATTCCTCGGGAGTGAACTTCTTTGTGTTTCTATCACCCCATCACCACCCCGACTACTCGTGATCACTATGTGATGCCATCCGACTTGCAATGACCCAAATGAAATAGACTCAAAGTGAGTTTTAGCTTTAAAATTGTTTAGAACCAACAAACACTTAACAAAATATAGAAGAAGCCATGCACTAAGTAATGTGAAAGCCATGCACTAAGTAACCTAGAGTAAACGCACAGAGGAAAGCCATGCACTAAGTATATAACCTAGAGTACTAAACATATATAGGAAAGCCATGCACTAAACAGAGAAAGCCATGCACTAAGTAACCTAGAGTAAACAGAGAAAGCCATACACTAGGAAAGCCATGCACTAGTCAAGTTCATAATGCTATCTAAGCTAGACTAATCTAACAACTAATTAGATACAACATTGAGCTAAGTAACAGAGAAAGCCATACAAAAGATACATAACAAACCATAAAAAACCATAACAAATAGTCATTGCGGTGAGAGAGGTGGAGAGTACGTGAGTGCGTAAATACCTTTTGAAAGGAGAGAGAGTGCAGAAAAAGGAAACAAATGGGAGTGAGTGCGTGGTAAGATAGCACCAACGAGAGAGAGGATGAACGAAGAGGATAGGTTTCTGCGCGTTTACGTTTCTGGGTCGCGTTTATGGGTTTCGGGTCGTAGCACCAAGGAGATGAACGAAGATGAACGAAGAGGGTTTCCTTGGTCGTGGAGGTTCGCAAAGGTACGATGAACGAAGATGAACGAAGATGAGTTTCGGGTTGTTCGTGGAGAAAAGTTAGGTAGATGAGTTCGGGTTGTACGTGAGTGTGTGAGGAGATGAGAGGCGCGCTTGTAAAAATTTTAATAGCATTCCTAGCGTTTTGACATAAAACGCTAGGGATCAACTAGCGCGTGTTTACCATTCCTGGCGTTTTCAGTAAAACGCTAGGAATGCTAGTAAAGGTGCTATAGCATTCCTAGCGTTCAGTAAAACGCGCTAGGATGCTATAGCACCTTTACTAGCATTCCTAGCGTTTTATGTAAAACGCTAGGGATGCTATAGCACCTTTTACTAGCATTCCTAGCGTTTTATGTAAAACGCCAGGGATCAACTAGCGCGTGTTTACCATTCCTGGCGTTTTTACGTAAACGCTAGGAATGCTAGTAAAGGTGCTATAGCATTCCTAGCGTTTTATGTAAAACGCCAGGATGCTATAGCACCTTTATTAGCATTCCTAGCGTTTTGTCAGAAACGCTAGGGATCCTCTAGCTCCTCTTTACAATTCCTAGCGTTTTAACTTTAAAACGCTAGGTATTGAATGAATTTTTAACTTCATTTCTAGCGTTTTCACTCTAAAACGCTACCTATTGACTGATTTTTTTAATTATTTTTTTATTTTTGTTTATTCTCCCTTTTAATTACAACCTATTAATTCATTCCCTTCCAAGCAAAATTCATCAAATATCATTCCAACAAAATTCAGCCAATATCATTACAATCCAATATATAGATACACACAAAATTCAACCTATTAATAGATATTTTTGTTTACAAATCATACAACATAATAAGTAACTTACATTATGAAACTCAAAAGTAGCTACAAATTAAAGCTATACCATATATAACATAAATGACTACTGTCTTGACCACTAGATCTCATGATCACTAAGTGATGCCATCTGACCTGCAATATAACATAATCCATGTTATTGTTAAATTTACAAAAACAATATAATAATTATCTATTAATAAAAATAACGAGAAATCATTAAGTCTATATTACCTTTTCCTTTTCCTAGATAAAATTTTGTTTGCAATTCGCGTCTTGGTATTTTTTTTCCGACGAATAAAAATTCCATCATTATGATCTTTTCTAAAATATACAACATCCTCTATAGAAGTATTTTCCCTATTATTGGTTACGATGTTCTCAAGAACGGGTCGCCCTCAACACCAACATCATCGGGTGCTTCATCATCATCGTTGTTATACACAAATTTTTTGTCACCAATAGAACAATAGACCAATTGATATTAATCGGATCGGTGACATAAAACACTTGTTGAGCTTGCGATGCTAAAATAAAAGGTTCATCTTTATATCCTAACTTGTTGAAATTCACCCGCATGAACCCTAATTCATCAATCAGAAACCAAGATTATTGTCAACCCATTCACATTTGAACACAGGCTCTGAAACATATTGTAATCCAACTCCCATATGTGTTCAATGAAGCCAAAGTAAGACATATTCGCATATATGGGATTTCTATCTTTGGCACTGGATGCATGCATAGAATGACCTGAAACATATTTCTATCACGGGCCATGTACTGTGGGAGCTACTCTGGATACCGTGCGGGTTAAATCCATCAGCAGACAATGCAAGGCGTAGGTTTCTCGGGTCATCCCCGAAATTAGGATACTCAATATTGATTTTTTCCATTCACGGAGAATCTGCGGGTGTCGAGCATACCATCTTTAATCCTTTCATCCTCATGCCATGTCAAGTGTTTTGCATCTTCTGAACTACGATACATGCGCCTAAATCGAGGAATTATAGGAAAATACCACAACACCTTTTGTGGAGCAGACTCTTTCTTCTTATACCGCGGTGCATTACATTTAGGACACGACTTTAACAACGCATGTTCATTCCGAAATAAAATGCAATCATTCGGACAAGCGTGTATCTTCTCATAGTTCAAGCCAATAGACCCCAACATTTGCTTTGCATCATACGTCCGAGAAGGAAGCACATTATCATTCGGCAACATTTCTTTCAAAAGTGAGAGTAAATCGGTAAAGCTCTTATCCGTCCATCCGTGGCGAGTTTTCAAGTTATACAACTTGATCACAGCCAATAATTTTGTGAATTCATTACAACCCGCATACAAAGGTGTCTCTCTGCATCGCTTATCAACTTCTCAAACATTTCGGGACAATCATTAAGATCCTCTTCAACCACCTTTGCCATCTCTTTAAATTCGTTCGCATCAAATGAATGTGTTAGGTGTCAACCGCAGTAGCGCATATCTCTTACTAATATCATTCATATTTGAAGATTCACCTTTTTTCTCACCGTGCATTATCCAACAAGTGTAACTTTGATCAATTCCATTCGCCTTTAAATGTCGTGCCAACTCCTCTGCAGTAACTGATTTTACATAACAACACCTTAAACAAGGACATTTCATACCACTAGAAGTCCCTAAACGTTCAACAAAGACAAATTTCACAAAATAATCCACTCCGGCTGTATACTCCTTGGATAGACGATTGGCAGACATCCAATTTCTATCCATAATTGCCAAATATTTATAATAAAATCCTGAGAAGAGAACTTTAACATATGACCCATCAAGCAATTCGAATATAATGAAGAATCAATTCATATAAAAAAACAAAGGAACCATATAATCTAGTCTTCCAAATAATTAATTTATGTGTAACAAGAAGAGGCTAGTGGTGAAAAAAATAAGAAGAGTCTAGTGTGCACAAGTGACAAAACTAATATATTTCTAAACTAGCTAGAACCCACAATTAATATCTAACAAGAAACAGAGAAAGGAAGGCAGTAAAACTCACCAATGTTGTCTCGAGTGAGAGAGATGATGTTCATGAGAGAGATGATTTTCGTTGAGAGAGATGATGTTAATTTGAGTTAGGGTGTTAGGGTTTTGCGTTTCGGGTGAGTGATTTTGCGTTTCGGGTAAGAGTGTTAGGTGAAAAGAGGAAGTAGCTCAATGGGAAACAAAAAAATTATTTAACCATACCTAGCGTTTTCTAAAAAGCGCTAGGATCTATCTAGCGTGTTTTCTAAATACCTAGCGCGTTTTGAGTAAAAGCGCTAGGATATGTCTAGAGTGTTTACTAAATACCTAGCGTTTTATAAAAACGCTAGGATCTATCTAGCGTGTTTTCTAATTGGCTAGCGTTTTGAATAAAAGCGCTAGGATCTGTCTAGCGTGTTTTCTAAATAGCTAGCGCTTTCTAAAAACGCTAGGATCTATCTAGCGTGTTTTCTAATTGGCTAGCGTTTTTGAATAAAAGCGCTGAGGATCCGTCTAGCGTGTTTTCTAATTTGCTAGCGTTTTAAGCAAAAGCGCTAGGATCCGTCTAGCGTGTTACCTAATTGGTAGCGTTTTACTTTAAAACGCTACTAATGGTGTAGCGTGTTATTAAAATGGCTAGCGTTTTTTTATAAACGCTACTAAAGGTGGCGATCTCTTTTTACAATTCTGGCGTAGTGTGGCCACATTATTTATTGATTTCTCACTATCGGTTCTTTATTCCTGCTTGTTTAGAAGCAGAACATATTAAATAAAAGTGGCCTTCAATGAATAATAGTGTTATATAGTGTCATACTTCATATTATATTTGTTCCGACCTGGGCCTCGGAGCCCCGTTGGACATTGGGCCGACCCAATGTCTCTCGAGCAGCATGGCCCAAGTACTCCTCAACACAACATAGCGTGATCCGCATAATACTCAGAAGATCGACAGCCAAGATTAATCCACGGGATCCGACGGCCACGGTACGCCCGACTACTATATAAATAGAGGTTCACCCCTCTACCACGGTACGTTCCACTCATTTTACCACTCTGCTCTTCCAGAGCTCTCTCTCTCTCTCTCTCTCTCTGTCTCTCTCTTCTATCTCCTTTACCTCGGCCACATACTGACTTGATCGTCAGATTGTCTTGCAGGTACTCCCCACTCGACCTCGATCACCAACTCATCTCGGGATTGCATGGCGACCACCTTCTACACGAGCACGGGCGATGGCCTTCCGAATACCTTCCAATATCCTTTTGGACTTTCCTGGAACCCTTAATTGAAGTACCCCGGATCTAGGACCAACTCCGAGATCTATGATTCATGAAGATCCGATTTTTTCAATAATCACTTGCGCATTTCCTATGCAAAAAGAACTTCTAGACCATCCTACTTTGATAAAGAAGACAGAACATTCAAATTCTAGTTATTGGAGTTCAAATAAATTAGTATTTTACTATTTGGTGTTGGCCTAGAAGTTAGATAGAACCAACCTTAGAACAAGGAGGTTTTTATCTTTTAGGGTTTGTTTGTGAATTTGGGAGGGAGAGAGAGAGAGGGCCTGGGCAAGAACGTAGAAAGATAAATATGGATTTTCTTCATTTTAATTGAAAGAATAAATTTGTTGACGAGGATAAGAGAATGTTTATGATAAATATATTTTTAATTTTAAGACTATTATAAAAGGATGTCGATGATTTGAAGAATTTCCCCAAGCCTCTCAAACCCCTTCAATACATTTTTTGAGTTCCTCCAAATTCGATAAATTTAGTTTTTTGAAGAAAAATATACTCTCAAGTAAAGGTGATGGTAAATCCTTACATCCATTTGTCTTTTATCCACCTTTTTTTTCCAACCCCCTCCCCCATGTCTCCTCCTCTCCAAACTCTCAAACAAATCCTGACTGATGTATTTTTGGATAAAATTCAAAAAGATGCAATATCATTATGTCTCGATCTATATCTATATGTGTACTTTGGACTTTGTGACTCTTGTAATATTCTGAAAAGGATTTCAGTTTATTGTATCCGTAGGGATAAGCATGGTTAATCATACTAGGTCATTTGGGAGTCGAAGTAAATTCACTCAGTCCTAAAACATTTTGCGCGACCTCTGATTATCATTAAATTCATAATAGTGGTTTTAGGTTGATATTAGGTTTTAAATTCCCACCGCTTAAACATTAACTACTTAAGATTACGCTATATTTTTCGGTGAGAGAAAAAACGATTGAGATGTCTATGTTTAAATAACTATTTTAGATGTATAATTAAATTCATAATAGTGGTTTTAGTTGAGTATTAAGTTTTAACCTTCCCACTACTTGAAACATTAACTACTATTAAGATAAAGATAATCTTGTCGTGAAAGAAAAAAAGATTGAGATACCTACCTTTTATTTGTTAAATTAAGGTATCCTCTGCACGCGCGACTGCAGAGACTAATCCCCCAAGGTACTGAGATCCATTTAAGGAGTTGGCATCTCTCACTAGATATATTTCCATACGCTTTTGATCGAGGATCGAGAAATTATTTGATTTATGGCTTTTGCATGCTTATATATATATATATATATATATATATATATATATATATATATATATATATATATATTGTAAAGGAGACTTGCTCTTATTGATTACTATTGTAAAGGATACTTGAGTTGTATTTTAAATGTGTAATTAATTTCATAATATAGTAAATTAAGTTTTAACATTCCCACTACTTGAAACATTAACTATTATTAACATTGAGATAATCTTGTCGTCAAAGAAAAAAAGATTGAGATGCCTAGCTTAAAATAACTAATTATACCATAATGTTGAGTTCTATTTTAAATGTATAATTAAATTCATAACAGTGGTTTTAGGTTGATATTAGGTTTTAACTTTCCCACTGCTTAAACATTAACTACTTAAGATTACACTATATTTTTCGGTGAGAGAAAAAATGATTGAGATGTCTATGTTTAAATAACTATTTTAGATGTATAATTAAATTCATAATAGTTGTTTTAGTTGAGTATTAAGTTTTAACCTTCCCACTACTTGAAACATTAACTACTATTAAGATTAAGATAATCTTGTCGTGAAAGAAAAAAAGATTGAGATACCTACCTTTTATTTGTTAAATTAAGGTATCCTCTGCACGCGCAATTGCAGAGATTAATCCCCCAAGGTACTGAGATCCATTTAAGGAGTTGTCATCTCTCACTAGACATTTTTCCATACGCGCCAGTCAGGGATCGGAAATTATTTGATTTGCAGCTTTTGCATGCTTACATATATATATATATATATATATATATATATATATATATATATATATATATATATATTGTAAAGGAGACTTGACCTTTTTGATTACTATTGTAAAGGATAATTGAGTTGTATTTTAAATCTGTAATTAATTTCATAATATAGTAAATTAAGTTTTAACTTTCCCACTACTTGAAACATTAACTATTATTAACATTGAGATAATCTTGTTGTCAAAGAAAAAAAGAATGAGATACTTAGCTTAAAATAACTAATTACACCATAATGTTGAGTTATATTTTAAATGTATAATTAAATTCATCATAGTGGTTTTTAGGTTGATATTAGGATTTAACTTTCCCACTGCTTAAACATTAACAACTTATGAATAAGTTATCTTTTTCGGTGAGAGAAAAAACGATTGAGATGTCTATGTTTAAATAACTATTTTAAATGTATAATTAAATTCATATTAGTTGTTTTTGTTTAGTATTAAGTTTTAACCTTCCCACTACTTGAAACATTAACTACTATAAAGATTAAGATAATCTTGTCGTGAAAGAAACAAAGATTGAGATACCTACCTTTTATTTGTTAAATTAAGGCATCCTCTGCACGCGCAACTGCATAGACTAATCCCCTGAGGTATTGAGATCCATTTAAGGAGTTGACATCTCGCACTAGATATTTTTCCATACGCACCGGTCAGGGATCGAACCCTTGACCAAATGATTAAGGAGCTTGCCCAAGTATACCACTTGTGCTATAACATGTTGGTTTGAGATTCCTACCTTTAAATAACTTGTTTTTGACAATACCTTTAAATAACTAAATACACCATAATCTTGAGTTCTATTTTAAAATGTATAATTAAATTTATAATTGTGGTTTTAGCTTAGTATTGGATTTTCACTTTCCCACTACTTAAACATTAACTACTTAAACATTAACTACTTAAGATTAAGTATATCTTTTTCGGTGAAAGAAAAAATGATTGAGATGTCTATGTTAATATAATTAAGGCTAAATTGCTCCCGAGATCCCTTAACTTAATTTCAAGTAACGAATTAATCCTTTAAGTTTTTTTGTCACAATTTAGTCATTTAACTTTTAAAATGTTAACATAGTTAACCTTTTACACATGTTCGGTTTAGCTCTGTTACAAAATTGTCTGTGTGGATGCTAGGATTCCTAGGTGTCAGTTATTTATGCAATTATGACATCTGATTCATTATGTTTTAATTATTTTTAATTAAAAATTTAGTAAAGTGATTACTTCATCTTCTTCAAACACTTCCTGTCTCCATCTTCAAATTGAAACTCAGATCTTCAAATACAAACTCAAATCTTCAATCAAAAACTAGATATTCAATAAAAAAATGAAAAATAAAATCCGAAACAAAATGAAATGAAAACCCAGGTCAACCTTCAACCTAGATCTTCAAAGCGAAAACTTAGATCTTCAACCTTCATCTTTAATCAACCTTCTTCTTCAACCTCCCTGCGAGACCATTAATCCTTGCGAAGGTACACTAGTGCAAAAATGACTTTAGACAGCACCATTTAGCATCGGTTGTTTAAACAGCCGATGCTAAATGTAGACGCGGTGGCAATTTTGAAATTAAATTGAAGTTTTCAATTTTCACGCTTACATTTAGTATCACAACCGATACTAAATGTGTGTCTCTAACACATTTAGTATCGGGTTTTTAGTCAACCAATACTAAAGGTCATCTAATTTAACACATTTAGTATCAGGTTTTTAGTCAACCGATACTAAAGGTCATCTAATTTTTCTTCCTCACGCACTCTCCTCACTCACATTACAGAACGCTCTCTCCTCACTCACGAATCATAACACAAAGCTCCTCATTCACATTACAGAACTCTCTCCTCACCGTTCTCTCGCCACTCTGTAACTTTGTCTTCCTCACGCTCTCTCCTCGCCGTTCTCTCACCGCCATAACCGAAGCTCTGTCACTCACGACTCTCTCTCACGCACGAAGCTCTCACACGAAACCCTACGTTCTGAAAACAGCGCTCTCTCACTCACGGCTCACTCACTGCCGTCTCGCACCACCCTCAATCGCCTCTCTCTCAACCAAAGACCACCACCTCGGTCACCTCAAGCACCACCACCACGATGACCAACGGTTCTCTTTTCTCAATCGATGTCCTCTCTTCTTCTTCTTAAAAGGTTTGGGTTTTTTCTTCTTCTCTACTTCTATTTTACAGAAATGCCTCCATTGTTGCTTAAATGGAAACCCTAACCCCCAATTTTGCAGCATTCAACTATAACCCCCTCCATTTTTGAATCAAAACCCTAACTTCAATTTTTGCTTTTCTTATGATTTATATAAGGTTTTAGGGTTTAGATTTAGATTTAGATGGTGCATTAGATTTCTTCTGAATCAAATTCCAATTCAAGGAACAGAGGATATTCAGTTATGGTTCAGAGGAATTTGTATGCAGAGGTTTTCCCTTGAATGGTGCATTTTCTTATCGAAGTGAAAAAGGAACAGAGGATATTCAGTTACAGAAATCGAAACAAATTTTCTCAGTTGTACTAGAGAGAATGATTTACTAAGTGTTGAATGTGCTTAATATATTTGTGTTATATAGTTGCTTCAAGGTTTTATTGATTTTAATTTACATAGAGATGTTTCTACCCTCTGACATGTCCATAAACTTAACCAAATGCAGTTGACCATTATTTATTGTTTTTGTTTCCTATTACATTATAGTCACTTTGTTCACAGAGGAAAATTTGAAGAACACTTTGGATATAATGAGCTTGAATCTTGTAGTGATAATCATGGTTAATCATACTAGGTCATTTGGGAGTCGAAGTAAATTCACTCAGTCCTAAAACATTTTGCGCGATCTCTGATTATCATTTGAACGATATCCTTAATCTTTAGAGACTATTAAAAATTAGGGATATTACAATTATTATTTTTATAAACAAAGAGTAAGAAGTGAATAATTTTGTATATGTAAGGTGAGTAGAAAAGAGAAGATGTTATCAGTAACCCACTCATTACACTATTGGAGTTGTCGCCAAAGTTTACATATTGATTGTGACTTGTGACATGCGAGTGAGGCTTTTTGTCGACATGGATTGCAAGATTTAACACTAAAGCTCTTAACAAAAGTTAGAGCCATGACGTTGCCCATCATCGGGAATTAATCCGTTTATGTAAAATTTAACAGGTGGGTTCTTAAAGTCGGATATGGTGACTTGCTCTGCTATCCAACCATCGTTTCCTTCCCTTTGTAGATATAGTTTGCAGATTTTGTTCATACACTCTCCATTGATGAGCTTAAATTTACTTTTCATGCACGGGTTAAAGTTCGCACCGGGCGCAACATTTTCCAAGTGAGCAGTAATCTGCGTCACATAAAATTCGTTGTCATTTTCTAAATCCAACAACCATAATTGAGTCAAACTTCTATTAAAGGGTTGTAGAGAACTATAAATAAAGGTTAACGTTGCTAACAAATGAACGAAAAAAGGAAGATACCTACCAGATTTCCTTTGGCATCTCCAAATGTTATATAGATTTTATCATTGGCATCGTAAGGAGAATTGCAACTGGTATATACGTTTACCAGGTAAGAACAAGTCCCAACTAGTTTAATATGATTCTGCAGTTAAAGTGCATGCATGTTGAAATATGATAAGCGTAATAAATTGGAAAGAAAAAGTGAGGAATATAAAGTAAAAAGCCCATTTCAAAAATGAAAAAAGAAAGTGAGTGTATAAAATTTACGTATTGTTGGGTTTGGTTCAACGTGGAAGATTCATTCATTTTCATTTGACGATGAGCCACTAATGTTCGGGTTGCCTGTCCCAACTGTGAGAAGGCAACAATGATGCAGAAGAATGTGAGGACTAGAATCAAAGCTTTCATGGTTAGCTTTGGTAATTAAGTGGTTTAGTATTTTTGTGCTTCAAGAGAAGAGAACAAATGGAGGATTGAGTGGACCACCTAATTTTCCTTTCGATTTGCAGGTTTTGCATGCTTTTAATATATATATATATATATATATATATATATATATATATATATATATATATATATTTATTGTAAAGGAGGCTTGCTCTTACTGATCACTATTGTAAAGGATACTTAAGTTGTATTTTAAATGTGTAATTAAATTCATAATATAGTATTAAGTTATAACTTTCCAACTACTTGAAACATTAACTATTATTGAGATTGAGATAATCTTGTCGTGAAAGAAAAAAAGATTGAGATACCTACCTTAAAATAACTAATTACACTGTAATCTTGAGTTCTATTTTAAATGTATAATAAAATTCATAATAGATGTTTTAATTTAGTAATAAGTTTTAACATTCCCACTACTTAAAACATTAACTACTATTAATATTAAGATAATCTTGTTGTGAAATAAGAAAAGATTGAGATACTTACCTTTTATTTGTTAAATTAAGGTATCCTCTGCCCACACAACTGGAGAGACTAATCCCCCGAGGTACTGAGATCCATTTATGTGCCCCTTCTTACCACATTTATACATGTTGGATTGAAGGAAGTTCCTTCCTCATTTTTCTTTTGAGGATTAGAAAACAGTTTTGATTTGCCTTTGTGCTTCATGAACTTTTTGAAACTTCGAACAATTATGCTCATATCTTCATCACTTTCATTAGGGCTATCATAATCTTCTGTGTCACTTTCTTTGGTACTTGCTTTGAGAGCGAATTTTTTCTTTTTATTTTCACCTTCCTCACTTTCAATGAGTCGATTTAATTAAAGCTCATGTTCCTGCAATTTACCAAATAAAGTGGTTAAGTCCATAGAGGATAAATCTTTATCTTCCGAGATAGCTGTCACTTTGGGTTTCCAACTCCGATTTAAGCATCGTAGAAATTTATTAATCAAGTCCTCATTTTCGAAAGATCTTCCAAGGCCTCTGAGATGGTTAACTATATGGAAGAATCGTTTGTTCAATTCTTGGATGGTTTCACACGATTTCATCCTAAATAGCTCATACTCAAGAGTTAATGTGTTCATTCTAGCCCTTTTGACCTCGTTAGTACCTTCATGGGTCACTTGAAGGGCGTCCCACATTTCCTTGGCGGTTTTACAATGTGATACGCGATAGAACTCATCGATGCTTAAAGCGGTTGTAATGATGTTCTTAGCTTTCAAATTGTATTGAACCTTTTGTTTTTCATCTTTGGTCTCCATGAAGATGAGGAAGATATTAGTCAAATGGTTCTCAAGTTCAAAAAATTCATGAAGTACAAATGCAACGAAAAACAAATTTCAAATTCTTAAAACGAGAATGAAGAAAGAACTTCCTTCAATCCAACTTGTTACAAGTGTGGTAAAAAGGGTCACATGAAATTGCATTGTCCTCTCTGTCAAATGGAATATACAAAAGGAAGGAAGGCTTATATTGCTTGGGAGGACAATGATACACACACATCCGATGAATCAGAAAATGCAGAGGTAAATCTATGCTTTATGGGAAATCATGAGGAATGAGGTAAACACTCTTGAGCTAGAATCTACTTTTACTTATGATGAGTTACTTATTGCTTGTGAAGAGTTAAATGATGAAATCATTAGATTTAGAAAAGTTGTTTGCTCCTCTAATAAAACCATCTCTACTCTTGAAACAAAAATTGAATTTTTAAACAAAGAGATGGAAGCTCTTAAAGAAAAACAATTTTTTGTAAGTGAAAATTCTTCTTGTATCTCTTGTGAAAATCAAAAGGAAGAAATTTTAAAGTGTGAAGATTGTATTATTTTGAAAAATAAAATTGAGGACTTACATGACACACTTGCAAAATTCACGATGGGGAGAGACAACTTGAACATTCTTTTGAAAAGTCAAAAGGGTTCTTATGGAAAATTTGGTTTGGGCTATCAATCAAAAATTCATTAAAAGTATTTCAAAAAGGTCATACATCCTCTATTTGCAATGCAAGGAAAAATACTTTTGTGAAATGTTTTTATTGTGGTAGAAAAGTCTTTCAAAAAGGTCATACATCCTCTATTTGCAATGTAATGATACACACATATCCTCTATTGTGTTCACGGTGAAGGGGGTGTCGACGTCCGGCCGTTCCTTGGCCGGCGTCGTTCTCGGTGACAGTAAAGGGGGAGTGTTCGCTGACGGTTTCGACGGCCAGAGGGGGTGGTTTCGCAGGGCCGACTTTGTTTTTGCTGGCTCTCGGTTGGTTTAGTAGTTTTGGGTGACTGTGGGCTCAGTTTCGTGGGGGGTCTTGCCGGAGAGGACGACCGAAGCTCCAGCGAACCACACCTGAGGTTAGTTTTTTTATATTTTTTTTTATTCTGCTTGATTTTAAAGCTTTCTCTTGTCTGAGTCTCTCCTACTCCATTTTTTATCTTCTACTTATTTTTTATCTGTGAGTTTGGCTTGTTATACTCTTGTTTTTTCTAAGAAAACAACACCCAAATTGAGTCTATTTGATGTTTTGGAACTCTAAACCCTATTTTGGATGATGACTTTTGTCTATTTAAAAACATACTAGTGCAAAATCTACATTAAAAAACACCATTTAGCATCGGTTGTTTGAATAGCGGATGCTAAATGTAGACGCGGTGGTAATTTTGCAATTAAATGGAACTTTTGCATTTTATCTCCTACTTTTAACATCGGTTGTTTAAACAAACGATGCTAAATGTCTTAAAAAACACATTTAGCATCGGTGGTTTAAAAAACCGATGGTAAAAGTCTACTTTTATTTTTTCCACTCACGCGTTCGCAATCACTCTCTCTTTTCACCTAGTGGAATATCTGAAATCTCTTGTGTTCAACTTCCTCACTTCCTCCCAACTCTCTCTCTTTCTCAACTCTCTCGTTCTCAAGTCTCAACCCAATCGCAACGTTGCCCTCCTCTCTTGTTCTCACCTATCGCCTTGCTCGCCGTCGTTGTTGCTTTGCCTGTCGTCGCCATCGCCATGCTCTTCGTCACCATCGCCTTGCTCCTCGTCGTCGCTTGCTCGCTCGAAACCCTAAGTCTTTGAAACCCAAGGAAATTTTAGGTAAGCATCGCTGAAAACTTGATATCTTCAAATCTCTACTTATTAACAATCTTCCTAAAATAGTTTTGCATCCTGAAACCCTAAGTCTGAAAAATATTGGGAAATTTTAATTCTGAAGATGTTGTTTTAATAACCTAGTTGTTTTAATAACCTATGTTTTGAATCTGTACCTAATTGATTTCCCTAATTCAAACCCTAATTGTTTCTGATTGATTTTCCCTAACTCTGTACCTAATTGATTTTCCCTTTGTGTTTGTTTTTGTATAATTATTTCTATTAATTCTGATTTCATCCCTTGTGTTTGTGTAAAATTGTCTATACAGCTGCGTGGAAGTTATTTAATATGCTTTTGGACTAAATATTTTGGTCTAGAGGATCCTTGTGGCGTGTTTGTACCTTTTTTAATTATTAGAGAGCTTTGTGTTTAATTCTGACGTTGTTATGTTATTGGTATCTTTGATAAAAAAAATGTTATCATATCTGAGAAAATTGACGAGTATTATACTCAATCACAAGGCAGTTAGGTGGTAAAACTTATTCCAAGCCAAATCTGAGATTCCACTAGGTGTTGTTTCTGGTGGACAACTGCTTGTCTTAAAGCCAAATCTGAGATTCCACATGAGTATCTTTTTATTTGGCCATCTTGGGAGACACAAAGACAACATACTAGCAAGATTATGTAGAAATTAATGAAATATATTGGTGTTTAGTTGTCCTGCTCCTTCATCATGACATTGGCTGAGTGATAAAGAAATGAGAGTTTCTATACCAAATCTTCTGAGGTTTTGATTTTGATGCAGTTGAGATTTCTTTTCATTAATTTGTTTTGGAGAGCTCTTTTGTTGATAAAATATGTTATCTTATCTCTAGTGTAAACACTAATTCTTGGTACTTGTTATATCGCTGAGTTTTTGGCTTAGTCAAGTTAAACCTATTTGATATTTTAAATGTATTAGTTATTACCATTGGGTACTGATCGTACCGAATCAATAGATATAAAGCTGATGTAGTTCCTTAGCTCGGTCGTTGGGTGTCTTGGTGTCAGAGTCTGGGTCGCGCCTGGGTGGTACCTGCGTAAGCACTCCGACGCCCAAGTCAGCAATGAGCAGTGAATAGTGAATAGTAATAAATGACGTACCTAATTCCTTGAGATTCGTGCCATATTTATAGCAATAGTATTGGGCCATATCGGGCCTATTGGACTGCATTGGGCCTTGAGCCCACTCCGGAACAGTTGCCCCCCAAGCCTGGGTCGCTGGTAGGCGGGCTAAGGCTTGATTTGCTGCCCCCAAATGATGCTGAGACGAACCGAACAGTAAAGGAAGGGTGGCCGTGAAAAATTAGGCGACCTGCATGGTGGGTCGCTCGGGACCCAACCTTCCAAAGGTCGCTTCCCTGCTACGGTCACTTTGACTACTTTCGAGGTGCCATAATTGCTGAGGGGACAGTTGATTAAATGGTGTTATTTCACACTTTCCGAGGTGACGTTTGGCCTCTCCAGGGTGTGCCTCTTCATTTCCCCCAGACTAAGTAATGATGGAAGGCGAAAAGATGCGTCTCTTCATTTTTGGGCCTAAAGTGTCCGTTGGCCCACTATATAAGGTGGTGGGGTTTGGAGGAAACCATTCTTCATTCATTCTTCGCTCTGAAAAGTGAAAATGACCTCGCTGGCTCGCTGTCTGCCGTTTGTCGCCCGCTCCAAAAGCAGCTCGCCCGTGCCCCCTGCGCCAGACTCATCCACCGGCGTCTCAGGTAACACGAACGTCCTTCTTTTAATTTTGTTTTATTTCCTTGAAATTACAAACAGCGGAGGGGGTAGCAGGTCGGGGGACGACCAGGTCGCCCCCTCTAATGGTTTGCGCTTGAACTTGACCGCTTCCCCCTCTGCAGGTTTACTCTGGCCCGGACGAAGCAAACTCGCCGCATCTCCGGTGGTCCGGCCGTCTCTATAGCTAAAACGATGGCTCAACCGAGCTCTGCTCAAGTAAAGTCGCCTTCCCCATCTAAGAATGAATCGCCTAAAGCTTCCAGCCCTGACCGGTCGTCTACTAAATCTCAAAATGGGTCGCCTGGAACGTCGAGTTCGACCTCAACGTTCTTCCGACTCTTCTCGGCAGTCTGATCGAACTGAGATGGACCCAAACACTAGGGAACGTGCAGAAAGTTCGACCCCCTTTCTCCCTCAGATTCAAGTCGCCGATATTCAAGCCGTTGGGAATCCAGCGCCCTTACAAAGCGTGCCAGGCGCGGCCCAAGATGCGTCTTTAGGACCGGAGCAGGTTGATCCTGACGTAGCGACCGAGCAAGATATGTCTTGGGTTTCCGCAATCCTTAGGAATCATAGGAGTAAAGTCCGCCGCCATTCTTCGGACGAACAAGACTTGACCGCCCAGTGTTATGCCGAAGGCTGGCGAGTCGACGATATGGAAAAAGATGAGAACATAGCGACTTGGCATGATGAGCTGAAGTTTACAATGTATTTTTAACCCTGATGGAGATGAGCTATCTCTATGAGCCCGGTACCAGAGGAGCTCGCAAGGAGGCTGTCTCTTTGAAGAATAGGTCGCAATATAATTTTTTCAAACCATACATGGAGTCTTTACCGAGCGGGTGGAAGAATGATTTCTTCTGGGTCGTTCCTTACACAAAGGAAGCGATGAAAGGGATAGCCCAATTGATACCAAAACAAAATGCTGGGACGCCCCTTGTGTCGACCATTTGGTCATACGACCATTTTTTGAAGAAACCTGGGGCGTATTCATTCAAGGAAATAGAGCTCAATATTGGGGACATTGATACGATCCATAGGCTCAGGCGGGTCGCCTCTCGCGTCCAAGGCGGTCGCATTAAAATCAACAAGATAGTAGACACCCGAGGCATAACGGCCGTCAAATCCGCTCTTGGTAGATGTTTCTTAAGACTTATTTGCTTTCGCGTGGTATTTTTGTATTACTCCTAACTCGCATTTTGTTTCTTGCAGTTGATATGGCGGGCGTTCAAGATTTCGACTTCTTCTCTTAGTGGGCGGGTGAGGATGGCGACAATTCTCCTCCTCGAGGAACGGCCACTACAACTGTTGATGGGGGCGCCCCTCAACAGGCGGTTGCTAATAAGCCAGTCCTGATTGATCTGGACAATCTAGCGGCCAACCCTGACAGAACGGTCGTCACCCCCAGCCCCCTTTCAGTTGAGAAGACGAACAAAAGGGGGCGCCAAGATGACGGCGGCCCACACGAGAAGAAAAAGCACAAGGGCCACAAAAGCAAAGGTCATTCCAGTCGGTCGACTAACCTTGATTTGCTCGGCCTTGGGGATGACGACTGTGCCCGTTTCAAGGAAGAGCCATTCAAGGTGATAGCTGATGTAATGAAGGCGGCCGACCAACTCTTTACGAAATATCAAGAGGGAGAAGCCGAACGTCTGGCCGGTAGGCGAGCCTTACATAAACTTTCTTATCTTGAAGATGACCTGTCGGACAAAAATTTTAAACTACGCTCTTGTTTTTCCAAATTGATAGCTTTGGCCGAAGAGCGGGTTGAGTTGCTCAAGAAAGTCGAAGAGCTCGAACCAAAAGCCCAACAGGTCGCTACCTACGAGCAAAAACTTCAAGATGAGGAGACTCAGATGGCGGCCTTGTTGATCACTCAAACTGGAGCTGAAACGGCCAGGGATAATGCGATCGCTGCCAGGGATAAAGCGATCGCAGAAAAAGCTGATGCTGAGAAAGAAGTGGAACGCCTGAATGAGAAAAAGAAAGAGCTGTTTGACCAGGTCACCACTCTGAAGGCCGGCCTGAGTGCCGTTGAACAAGAGAGAGACAAATACAAGAATCTCTTTAAGGAGGCCTGTACCAAAGCTTTGGGAGCGGCCAAGTATCAATTTACCAATGCGGTCGACCAAATGAAGCTTGTAAACCCATCCCTGGTCGTTGATGAGTCCGTGGTCAATTTCGAACATTGTGTGGTTGGTCAAGAGATCGTCCTTCCTCAGAAGGTTGAAAAGGGGAAGGTCGTCCGTGAACGGGTCGTCGTTTTTCATGCTGATCAATCTTAATCCTTGCTTTCTTTAATCTTACTCGCCTGCGAGCGGTTTTTAACTTTTTGTATTTTGCCTGCCTGCGAGCGGCTTTTATCATTTTGCCCGCCTTCGAGCGGTTGACATTCAGGGTTGCTCCCATTTCGTAACTAATGGTAAGCTTTTAGCCAGTTTAATGAATGTCTATGTCTCTAAATAGCACGTTTTGTTTTGCTGGCTATAATTTGCACGCGTTTCAACTAAATGATCGCCAAAGTGAGCAGGCCGCTACGATGGCGCTCGTTAAAATTGCAAGCCGCTACACGGAGCGACTTACTTTTAGCCATACGATGGCGTTCGTTGAATTCGCAAGCCGCTATACGGAGCGACTTGCTTTTAGCCATACGATGACACTTTTAAATTCATAAGCCGCTACACGGAGCGACTTGTTTTTAGCCATACGAGGGTACTTTTAAAATCGTAAGCCGCTACACGGAGCGACTTGTTTTTAGCCATACGATGGCACTTTAAAATTTGCAGTGAGGAGTCAAGTGCATGTGGATAGCTCGTTTCCAGTGAGATTGTGTTGAGAGGTTGAGGTGATAATCTTGAGAGACTATGAGAGAAATGGGAGCTGAGACTTCTCAGTCTCAGTGAGCTAGAGTGAGCTTGAGCGAACGAGAGTGAGTAACATAAGCTGAGGAGGTTCTCAAAGAGTAAGCCTAGGATACCGAGGAGTAGCTGGAAACGTACATCCCAAAGTAACGAGCGTGCGTTTGAGTCAAATGGAGTAGTCGGTTAGGATTGCCGAGGTGAAGTCACTTCCATACGTAAGTTAGAACTTAAGTGAATAAACATGAGTGTCAAGAACGTAAACAAAGAGGTCATAGAAGCCGAGGGGAGTGATAGAGCACCAGTACCTAAGTGTGTGCAGCACGTAAGACTAGGTATAAGGATCGGTTTGTGCTTGCTGAAGTATAGAGTAGATAGGCCGAGATGCTTAGACCGAGGTAAAACACTTAGGCTTAGTTGTTGAAGTGCCGTTGACAATGTGTAGTACGAAGTAACCAAGGTGTGGTCTTAACGCTAGCGACGCTAAGGTCGTTGCTGAGCGCGACTGTGAGTGTAGTGTTGGAGTACCAAGTGCGTGGGGAGGTTAAAAGCGTTGTCATTTTAGTCCCTAATGGACGTTTTAGTCCTAAATGTCATGGCAGTCCTCGTGGTGACCGTTTGGTCCACTACTAGGCGCCGAGGTGGTTGGTGAGCCGAGGCGACCTTAGAGTCGTAGGGGTGCAGGGCGGACGCGTCGGCCTTAGGCCGTAATGACGTCCCGAGTTGCGTTGGCCGTAGGGCTACGAGTAGAGAGTTAAATAAGCGTTTAAGACCACGAGGGGCATTGGTGAATGAAAATGATGAGCGAGGACTTCTTGGTCCTAGAGGTGAGCAGGGACTTTGTCCCGATTGTGAATGAAAGGCTGCGGTCTATTGGTGAATCACTGAAAAGGTGTTATGATCTAAATGAATAATGTGTATGTTGTGTGTTATGCATTGTTCATGGCGTCGCATAAATCATAAGCATAAGGTGATAGCAGAAGACTTCGGTCTTGGACTTCGGTCCTAAGGTGATAGCGAGAGGACTTGGTCCTAGGACTTGATCCAAAGGTGATAGCGAAGACTTCGATCTTAATGGATCCATCATGCATATACCCTGAAAGGATGGGTCTGCATCATTCATCTAATTCATGCACTAAATACTTGCGTTAATGTGTGCTGTGCCGAGGTGTTTTTGTGTGTTTGCTTAGCATGATACTTGTCATAAAACTTTATTATATGTGTTCTGAGACTCACCCTAGCTGTTTTATGTTGCTCTCATGTGGCAACTTGCAGGTACCACGAGTAGAGAGTCTTCTCTTACTCTTTTGGTTACGGCGTCATTTGCTCTGATATGTAGCACTGGGGGCCGAGTAGAGTAGACAGTAGTCTTAGTGATTGATGTCCTGTGAACTCTATGTATATTTTGAACATGTATATTTCCGATGTGATGTAAACTAAAAACATGTGTTTTGTTGAGTTTGTTTCCTTTGGCCGAGGGATTGCTATATGTCATCGATGATGTTGATGTTTTTTGTGTAGTTAATGCTAGTTGTTTTCCTTTTAATTCAAATGTAGCACTCACTTGAGTGGAGAATTGTGAAAACTCGATTTAAAATTTGTTAAGTAATGTTTTAATTAAGGGGGGTGTTACAATAGTGGTATCAGAGCAAAAGTCCGGTCTTGTCCGACCAAGTGTTGAGTCTTGAGTCCCCAAAATTTGAGTTTTATGGCTCGTTCTAAGTAGATTTGTTTATATGTTTAGAGTAATGGTGGAAGAGTGGGAGGCATGATCTTTGCGTTGCTGATCGCTTTGGAAGCAATGGTCACGCCATAGGGAATCGACCTCGGATGGCGCCGAGGATCTTTGGGGCGAGGAGATTGGCTACGTTTGGAGGAGAATCCTCCTACTTTCAAAGGAGGTATGATCTGACAGAGCTATGGCACAGTTAAAGGAAATAGAAAGGATCTTTCGAGTGATGGAGTGTTCAAGCGCGCGAGAAGGTGAGATTTGGTACTCACATCTTTGGCCGAGGAGGCAGACGATGAGTGGCTCGAAAATCTTCAAAGGTTAGAGATTCTTTGAAGAAGAAATCACCAGGATATTTTCAAGAGGAATTCTGTTGAAGTATTATCCGAGGATGTCAAGGAAAGAAAGAAATGGAGTTCTTAGAAGTGAAGCGAGGGAATAAGGCGGTAGGTGAGTCGTGGCCAAGTTTACCGAGTTGGTAAAGTTCTACCCCCATTACACTGGAGCTAATGCTGAGTTCTCCAAGTGTATTAAGTTTGAGAATGGTTTAAGACCCGACATCAAGCAGGCCATTGGGTATCAACAGATAAGGGTGTTTGCTCAGTTGGTGAATAGTTGCAGAATCTTCGAGGGAGACAAGGTGGCTGCGACTGCTACCTATAAAGCTGGAAAGGAGAAGCAGAATTCTCAGTACCATGCTAAGCCATACGAGGGTTCTGGTGGAAAGGGTAAAGGGAAGTGGAAGGCTGGTTGGGCCAAGGCGCCAAGTGGGGGAGATGCTTCTCCAGGTATTACATGTTTCAAATGTGGAAGACACAGGCACACAAGAGCTTTGACTGCCCAATCGTTAAGTGTTTTAAGTGTGGCAAGGAAGGCCACAAAGCTTCGGAATGTGAGAGGAAGGAGATAACTTGCTACAACTGTGGGGAGGTCGGGCACATCAGTTCGAGGTGTTCCAAGCCAAAGAAGGAAAGGAATGTTGGTAAGGTGTTCGCATTAGCTGGGTCCGAGGTGGTGAACCAGATAAAAGGTACGTGTTTTATAAATGGAATTTCTTTGATTGCAATCGTGGACACTTTGGTGCCACGCACTCTTTTATTTCGCATTGTGTCTTTGAGAGATTGGGTTTAGCGTTGTCTACCATGGTGAGGAGATGGTTATTGGCACTCCGGCAAAGGGTCGATGACTACCTCTCGTTTGTTTGAAGTGTCCTCTGTTAGCCTTTGGCGAGAGACTTCATAGTTAATTTAATCACATCTACCTTTGGAAGGGATGGGCGTCATCACAGGTATGGGTAGTTAGTGGCTAACCGAGTTCATATCAATTGCGCTAGTAGGTCGCTAAGTTTCCTTTCTCCGAGGTGGAAGAATGCATTACGATGTCTCGCCGAGAAGCGGCAGCGAGTAATGAAGGAAGGGGGCTACGTTGTTTGCGTTGAGCGTGGCGATGTCTGCAGAGAGCCGAGCTAAAATTTGTGAAGTGCCGATTAGCGAGAGTTTGCGAAGTGTTTCCGGGCGATATTCACGAGGTTCCACGAGAAGGGAGGTCGAGTTCGACGTGAGTTAGTACCGAGGACTAGGCCGGTGTCTATGGCACCTTATAGGATGTCTGTGGTGAACTAGCCGAGTTGAAGAAGCAGTTGGAAGAGTTCTTTGGGAAGAGGTTTATAAGGCCAAGTGTGTGCGCTGGCAGCGCACACTGTGTTATTGGTGAGAAAGAAGGATGGAAGTATGAGATTACGCGTGGACTACGAGACAGTTGAACAAGGTAACAATTAAGAACAAGTACCCACTCCCAAGAATTGATGATTTAATGGACCAATTGGTGGGTGCACAAGTATTTTCAAAGATTGACACGAGGTCGAGGGTACCATCGAGATCAAGGTGAAGGGCGAGGACATTCCTAAGACGACATTTAGAACTTCGGTATGGACACTACGAGTATTCAGTGATGCCATTTGGTGTTACTAATGCTCCTGGAGTACATGAATCGTATCTTTCATGAATATTTGGATCGGTTTGTGGTAGTGTTCATTGACGACATTTTAGTCTACTCCAAGTCCGAGGAGGAGCACGCCGAGCATCTGAGATTAGTGTTAGAGGTATTGAAGGATAAGAAGATGCACGCCAAGTTGTCCAAGTGTGAATTTTGGTTGAGGCGGTGAATTTCCTAGGTCATGTAATCTCCAGTGAGGGTATAGCAGTTGATCCTTCCAAAGTAGAAGCGGTGTTGCAATGGGAAGCACCCACGTCGGCTACCGAGGTGAGAAGTTTTCTGGGTTTGGCTGGGTATTACAGAAGATTCATAGAGGGGTTTTCCAAGTTAGCGTTGCCACTAACTCGGTTAACATGTAAGGAAAGGCGTTTGTATGGGGCCTTGCGAGTGTGAAGAAAGTTTCCAAGAGTTGAAGAAGAGGTTGACGACGTCTCCTGTCCTGACGTTGCCTAATCCAAATGAGTCGTTTGTGGTGTACTGTGATGCGTCTAAGATGGGTTTGGGCTGCGTGCTGATGCAAGAAGGTAAGGTGGTTGCTTACGCCTCAAGGCAATTGAAAATTCATGAGAAGAACTACCCTACACACGATTTGGAGCTGGCTGCCGTGGTGTTTGCATTGAAGATATGGAGGCATTATCTATATGGTTCAAGGTTCGAGGTGTTTAGTGACCACAAAATTTTGAAATATCTGTTTGATCAGAAGGAGCTGAACATGAGGCAGAGGAGATGGTTGGAGCTACTGAAGGATTATGACTTTGAGTTGAACTATCACCCCGGGAAGGCAAATTTGGTGGCTGATGCACTAAGTAGGAAATCGTTGCATGCATCAGCAATGATGATAAAGGAGCTAGAACTAATTGAGCAATTCAGAGACCTTAGTTTGGTATGTGAGCTGACTCCTCAAAGCATTAAGTTGGGAATGCTGACAATCACCAATGAATTTCTGAGCGACATCAAAGAGCGCGCAGGTTTGGACATCAAGCTTGTAGGCGTGGCGCGGTATTGGTCGAGTGAGAACAAGGATTTTGAGTTGGACGCGCAAGGATTTGTTAAGGTATAGAACTTCGGATTTGTGTTCCTGATGACGAGATGATCAAGAGAGCAATCTTAGAAGAGTGTCATAGGAGTAAGTTGAGTATTCATCCGGTAGCGACCAAGATGTGTCAAGACTTGAAGGGGTTGTTTTGGTGGCAAGGTATGAAGAGGATGTAGCCCGGTTTGTATGCGCTTGTTTGGTTTGTCGAAATCAAAGGTAGAACATCGAAGCAGCGGGGTTATTGCAACCATTGAAGATTCAGTGGAAGTGGGGCCGAAGATTGCGATGGACTTTGTAACCGGTTTTGCGAGTGCTGATGGGAGGTTTGATACCATTTGGGTAGTAGTGGGATGATTGGCGAAGTCGGCTCATTTCATTCCCATCAACATCACCTATCCGATGTCAAGGTTGGCGAGAGATATACATCAAGTGATCGTGAAGCTACACGGGGTTCCTCGAAGTATCATTTGGATCGAGATCCAAGGTTTACTTGAGTGCAGGGAAGTTTGCAAGATGCGTTGGTACGAAGTGCGCTGAGCTCGGCATATCACCCTGAGACCGATGGTCGGTCGAGAGGACCATCCAGTCGTTGGAGGACTTGCTGAGAGCGTGTGTTCTTGAGCAAGGAGGAGCGTGGGATTCGTATCTACCACTGATTGAGTTCACGTACAACAACAGTTTTCATTCAAGCATAGGGATGGCACCCTTTGAGGCCTTATATGGGAGGAGGTGCAGGACTCCATTGTGTTGGAGTGAGTCAGGAGAGGGTGTGGTACTCGGACCCGAGGTCGTGCGAGAGACCACCAGGAAGGTAAAGCAAATTCAAGAGAAAATGAAGGCTTCACGAGTAGCGGAAGAGCTACCACGACAAGAGAAGGAAGGACTTAGAATTTCAAGTCGGTGAGCATGTGTTTCTGAGAGTCAATCCGGTGACTGGTGTAGGTCGAGCTTTGAAGGCTAAGAAGTTGTCCCCTCGTTTCATTGGTCCATATCAGATCCTAGAGAGAGTTGGGAAGGTGGCTTACCGAGTTGCTTTGCCACCTAACCTGTCAAATTTGCATAATGTGTTCCATGTGTCTCAGCTGAGGAAATATATTTGGACAGCCCCATGTAATTCAAGTGGACGACGTGCAAGTAAGGGAGGATTTGACTGTGGAGACAGTGCCGATTAGGATTGAAGACCGAGAAGTGAAGACTTTAAGAGGAAGAGAGATCAAGCTAGTAAAGGTGATTTGGTTTGGAGCTGCCGGTGAGAATGCTACTTGGGGAGTGGAGAGCAAGATGCATGAAGCCTATCCGAGTTGTTTGCTTGAGTAAGATTTCGAGGACGAAATATTCCAAGTGGGGGAGAGTTGTAACACCCCAAAATAGTTCAATTAATTAATTAGTTGAATTAATTAAGGTTTACAACTTTTTAATTAAGCTAAGTACTAATTAGAAGTTTATTCATTTAGGGGATGCTTAAGTGAAAGGAGAAGGTGGACGTAGAGGCCCATGAGCCATTGGTGGCCCAAGAGCCATTAGAAGCCCAAGTGTGAGCTTTAAGTGAGTGTGTCGAAGGGAATGAGACATGTTTCCACCAAAGAGAATCTAGAAAAGTCAAAGTGAAGTAAGAGAGAGAAGTGGTAGGTGAGATCAGAAATTCTAGAGAGAAGGGAGAGCATTTTGGCAAGGAAGAAGCTCAAGTTCAACGGAGAAGTGTTGCTGCGAGTGTTAACTGGAGAAATCGGTGAAGAGAGGACCTTGTGCTCAACTGAACAAGGTTAGGGGAGCTCTCTTTCACGTATAAATTTGTAGTATGATGAGTAGTGATGTGTGAGTAGACTGTAGTTATGTTTGCTGAGTTGCTTTGCATGCTTGTTGTGTTTTTTTTTCTTGATGTTTTGCTTTTGTGTTTTAGCTCGTTTCCAGTGAGATTGTGTTGAGAGGTTGAGGTGATAATCTTGAGAGACTATGAGAGAAATGGGAGCTGAGACTTCTCGGTCTCGATGAGCTAGAGTGAGCTAGAGCGAACGAGAGTGAGTAACATAAGGTGAGGAGGTTCTCGAAAAGAGTAAGCCTAGGATCGAGGAGTAGTTGAAAGCGTACATCCCAAAGTAACGAGCGTGCGTTTGAGTCAAATGGAGTAGTCGGTTAGGATTCTTTGAGGTGAAGTCACTTCCATACGTAAGTTAGAACTTAAGTGAATAAACATGAGTGTCAAGAACGTAAACAAAGAGGTCATAGAAGCGGGGAGTGATAGAGCACCGGTACCTAAGTGTATGAGCACGTAAGACTAGGTATAAGGATCGGTTTGTGCTTCTTTGAAGTATAGAGTAGATAGGCCGAGATGCTTTAGGCCGAGGTAAAACACTTAGGCTTAGTTGTTGAAGTGCCGTTGACAATGTGTAGTACGAAGTAACCGAGGTGTGGTGTTAACGCTAGTGACGCTAAGGTCGTTGGAGTACCAAGTGCGTGGGGAGGTTAAATGCGTTGTCATTTTAGTCCCTAATGGACGTTTTAGTCCTAAATGTCATGGCAGTCCTCGTGGTGACCGTTTGGTCCACTACTAGGCGCCGAGGTGGTTGGTGAGCCGAGGCGACAGCCTTAGAGTGTAGGCGGTGCAGGGCGTCGGCACCAGGGGCGTAATGACGCGTCTGAGAGTTGCGTTGGCCGTAGGGCTACGAGTAGAGAGTTAAATAAACGTTTAATGTAACACCCTGATTTTCGTGTGTCGGTTCTTTTAACATATATTTGTTTTATAAACTATTTTATTTTGATAAGATTAAATTATTTTGATTTATTGTGTGTGAGTTATTAAAATTAGTTGAAAATCACTTTTAAATATATTTTTATATACTATCTATAATATACGATTGTTATTATATATTTATATTTATTTAATTTATTTGATCATTTTATTGTGTAAAATATATTAGTATTTTAGATGTTACTTAGTTTAAAAAGTTATTTTTACTATTGAAGTGATAAAATAATAGTTGTAGTTAAATTGGGCTCTGAAAATGATTTAAATAGGATTTTTGAGCTTTTTACTCATGTGGACCCCCTTTTTCATGTTTGCACCCCCTTCTCACTAAAGCGATCGCGAGACCCGGCCAAAAACACGCAACCGTTCCTGAGGCCCACGACCCGACCCACTGCGGACTCCTTCCTCCTCACGCTGCAACGCGCAGAAACAGCAACCAAACCCTAACCTTCCTTCCTCCATTTCGTTCTCCTTCCCCATGCCACTGCCAAGTTTCAAAATAAACATTCCAACTCGAAATCATCCCGAACTCGATTCCAGCATTGATTTAACCATTAGAAGCCCTCACAACGTGTTGTAGCCTTCGCCTCCTTGCGTGAAACCCAGTGGGCGAACCACCACAAACTCCTCTCTTGCGTTCTCCTCCGCTTCTCCACGGTTGAACCCCAAACTTCACCTTCCCACTCGAAATCATGCGTTGAGTTCGTTTTGGTATCATTTCAACCGATTGAAGCCTCGATCGGACACCTTAATCTCCCTCCTCTCACGCGAAACTCCATGGATGACCACGAGCTTGAGACACCACCACCGTGATTCAACCCGTCACCGGTGACCACGCCCGAACCTCTCCTGCTACCCTTGCTTAGATTTCTTCGACCATCATCTTTAATCAACTCTCCATGGGTCCAACAGAAAATCACCATGGTTATAGCTTGAAACCCCTAACAGATCCACCACGCCATAGTGCGGACAACCGATCTTCCACGGTGTGCTTAGCCATATCGCCATTCGAACATTCACGCGCGCCCGATGAACTTTAGCCACCGATCTCGTTCAAAACAGTGTTGAAAGAAAAGTCATCTATCGCTCTATTAGACTTGGAGTTGCAATTCATGTTCCTGATCCTCGCCCCCATCCAACACGATTCGAATATGCACATTGAGTTCTCTGATCATGTTCCTGATCCTCGCCCCCATCCAACACGATTCGAATAGGTATCAATTCAAATTGTCTCTAATTTGTTAAGCGAGCACTTGAGTATTTTTAATATTTTAGTCTATGACTTCCCGACTATCATTGTTATTGCATAATTATGCAGCGTTCGAGTTAAATACTGGCTCGTCGGAATTGAAACTTAAGGAGAAAGAGGAAGCTTGGATCGTTGGTGACTTGGAGAAATTGCTAGTAGCTCTGTTCTCTTCAAATATCAAAGGTAAGGGGAGTTTCTTCCATAGCCAATAGTCTATAAAACTTGGAACCATGGGATTGAGTGTTAGGAAATATTTGATTGAATCCTCATGTGTTAATTTGATTGATTTGATGATGAATGTAATGAATATGTAATTGAATTGAGTCTTTATGTGATAATTGAATTGATGATGTTATTTTGAGTGGTGTTGGCATGTTGAATGTATTACTTTGAATGAAAACAATAGGGAGAATTGAGAATGAAGGTTAGGTGTTTGGTATTATGCTTGAGTGAATTTTTGGTAATGTTACTTGTGTATGTAAATGGTGTTCTTGTTTGGGTGTTGAGGGCATTGATGATTTCTAATGAATTAAGGTGGTTGTAGCTAATTTAATCTAGTAAAATAAGTGGGTGGTAGGTGTTGGGTTGGTGGTTTGAACAAGGAATTGTTGTTGTGTATCATGATGTTATTATCGGCTGGTGTGGGTGGTGCGGTGGGTGTGGGAGAGTGGCACGGGCTGGGCGCAAGGCGCCTGTGCCCTGTGCGTGAGTGTATGTGTTGGGCGCTGCCGGTTGTGGCGCGCCCTTGTGCGTGTGTTCGGTGTGTGAGTGGCGCGCCTCTTGGCGCTGCCGGTGAGGATGGGCGCCGATGTGTGCTGCCCAGTGCCGAGGTGTGTGAGTGGGAGCCGAGGTATGTGAGTGTGCGTGCCGAAGTGTTTGAGTGGGTGCCGAGTTGTGTGAGTGGGAGCCGAGGTGTGTGAGGGTGTGCCGAGGTGTGTGAGTAAATAAAATTAAAGGTGATTATTCTATGTATGATTCTTGGTGATTGTTTGGTGTGGTGATGCATGCTAATGGTGAGTATATTTTGGGTGATTGAGGGTCTATGACCTCTCTTGATGATTGGTGGGTAAATAAACTAATGGTGAGCATTCTAATGCATAATTTGGTGTTTTGATGTGATGGTGCATATGCATGGTGTCGCATAATCATATGCATTTTTGGTGAATAGGCCTCGACCTCATAAAATATTTTGGTGAATGCCTTCGGGCCTTTTGGTGAATGGTGAATGCCTTCGGGCCTTTTGGTGATTGGTGAATGCCCTCTGGGCCTTTTGGTGATGGATCCACATGCATATGCCCTCGGCGTTGGGCTGCATATCATGCACTTGCATACATTTTCTGGTGGCTGTTTGGGTGTGTATAACTATTGGTGAAATTGATTGGATTATACTGTTTTGGTGTGCTAATGCTTGTCTTATTGCGTTGCTTGTTTTATTTACTATTACCTATGAAATGAGACTCACCCTTTCTGCTTGGAATGTTGCTCTTATGTGGCAACGCTGCGGTTGGCTTGATGGTGAAGGTGGCGTGAGTACCTTCTTCTAGTATGGTCGAGTCGGCTCGATCACGTAGCAAGCAGGGGATATTTAGGATTTGTCGTTTATTTTATGAATTGACTTTTCATTTGGATAAGCTGTATTTTCGTATTTGAGTTTTGTTAATTCATTTGAAATGGTGTTTATTCGGATTTACATTATGGTGCTATGTATCTTAACTTGGAGTTCATTCTATTTAGTATTTTGGAATTTTTAAATGTGGTTGTTTAAATGTGGCACCCTCAAGTGGTCGCACTAAAGTTTTTCGTAGACTCTGATTCTCAAATTGATCAAATAATAGACTATGTAGAAGGGGGTGTTACATTTAAGACCCTGAGGGGCATTGACTGAATCAAAATGATGAGTAGAGGACTTGGTCCTAGAGGTGAGCGAGGACTTGGTCCGATTGTGAATGAAATTTGCGCGGTCTATTGGTGAATCACTGAAAAGGTGTTATGATCTAAATGAATAATGTGTATGTTGTGTGTTATGCATTGTTCATGGCGTCGCATAAATCATAAGCATAAGGTGATAGCAGAAGACTTCGGTCTTGGACTTCGGTCCTAAGGTGATAGCAGAGGACTTCGGTCCAAAGGTGATAGCAGAAGACTTCGGTCTTAATGGATCCATCATGCATATACCCTGAAAGGATGGGTCTGCATCATTCATCTAATTCATGCACTAAATACTTGCGTTAATGTGTGCTGTGCCGAGGTGTTTTTGTGTGTTTGCTTAGCATGATACTTGTCATAAAACTTTATTATATGTGTTCTGAGACTCACCCTAGCTGTTTTATGTTGCTCTCATGTGGCAACTTGCAGGTACCCCTGAGTAGAGGTCTTCTCTTACTCTTTTGGTTACGGCGTCATTTGCTCTAATATGTAGCACTGGGGGCCGAGTAGAGTAGACAGTAGTCTTAGTGATTGATGTCCTGTGAACTCTATGTATATTTTGAACATGTATATTTCCGATGTGATGTAAACTAAAAACATGTGTTTTGTTGAGTTTGTTTCCTTTGGCCGAGTTGCTATATGTCATACTGATGTTGATGTTTTGCGCCGTTAATGCTAGTTGTTTTCCTTTTAATTCAAATGTAGCACTCAGTTGAGTGGAGAATTGTGAAAACTCTGATTTAAAATTTGTTAAGTAATGTTTTAATTAAGGGGGGTGTTACAATAGTAACCCTACACCCCTAAGGTTATTTCCTTTAATTTGGGCCTATTAGTGGGCTTGGGCCCCTTATTTACACCTGTAACACCCCCTTCTACTACTCATTATTTATTTAATAAAAATCAGAGTTTTTTTTTTCAAAATTTGTCCAAGCACCTCAAAGAGGGTGGTACATTTAACAAAACATCGTCAAAGCATATTTAAAAACTCAAACGCATCTAGTGCGTAAATTGCATATCATAGTCACATGGGATAAAACCCTAAAACCTGTTTAATGTTTACAATCATCCAAAAATAGTTCACAGCAGCGGAAAATAAAATCAAGTTCATCACCCTCATTATACAATTTAAATCAGTTTAGTCCAAAACATAAAATAGCAATACTAAGACCCCAATCCGGGTGTTACTAGATCGAGCCGACTCAAGACCCCAAAAGCCTAGGTATCTTCACTCAGATTCACCTGCATGTCGCCACGAGAGCAGGCAACATAAAAATGCTAGGGTGAGTCTCTTTACATAAATAATAACAAGTAAGATAAGCATTATATTCGGAAAACATCTAGTAACAGCAAGTCATAGCAATTAAGCATTCACCATTCAATTAGAACATCAACAAGTCACAACAGAGGATTAATTAAGCATCAATGAGAATTCAAGGAATGCATGATGGTATGCATGTGTGCAATATGCATGTGGATCCATAACCACCTCAAAAACCCCGTCGGGTACCCACCGCATGTGGCCGAAGCTTCCCACCGCAAATTGGCCGAAGCCACCCACCGCATAATGCATATGATTTATGTGACACTATGACAATGCATCACAACACAACAATCACATCACATCAATTTCAACCACCACATTATCAATTATCAACCACCACGTTATCAATTATTGATCACCACCACATCATTTATTAACCACCACATGATCAATTATTAACCACCTCTTGATCATTTATTAACCACCACATGATCAATTATTAACCACCTCTTGATCATTTATTAACCACCTCTTGATCATTTATTAACCACCACATGATCAATTATTAACCACCTCTTGATCATTTATTAACCACCACATGATCAATTATTAAGTTGATTCTTACCTAAAAACCCAACCACTTCACAAGGACCTTTTTCACACTTAAGGACTATTTTGACCCACCAAGGATTAATTTAGTACTCAAGGGATTATTTTGGCACATTGTGATTAATTTATTATTTAGGGGCTTATGTTAACCTTTTAGGATTAATTAGACTCTAAGGGATTATTTTATCACGCCAAGGATTAATTTAATTCTTAGGGACTATTTAGTCACGCCAAGGATTAAATTAATTCTTAGGGACTAACCATCCCTTAGACACATTTTGGACACTTAGGCACCAAGGGCAGCCACTTTGGCGCCCCACTAGTGCATCACCCACACTGTTGCACCACACACATCACGAGCGCACGCGGCCGCCCGGTTGGCGCCCGCACCGCGCCACACCCAGCGCACTCACACGCGCAGGGCTGCCTATTTTGGCGCCACATTCCGTGTCTCCCAAAGACTCAAACTTCGTCCACCGTGTGTAACACCCTTTCTATAATAAGCTAATTAAGTTAATAAAAATCGAGTTTTCAAAAACTTTCCACGCACCTCAAAGAGGTGGTACATTTAACAAAATAATCTCAAAACACCGTTAAAAATCCAAACGCATCAAGTCGCGCAAAACACATATCATAGTCATGTGGGTTAAGACCCTCGAAACACACTGTTTAATGTTTACAATAATCCAGCTTGATTTGCAATGCAATGAAATAAAACTGAGTTTAACATACTCAAATACATAGTCAAATACATAACATGAATTAGTAGCTCTAAAATCCCATCCCCGGTGTTACTAGATCAGAGCTGACACAATATCCCATGAAGGCATGGCACCTTCACTCGAGAATCACTGTTGGTCGCCACGAGAGCAGGCAACACAAAAAATGCTAGGGTGAGTCTCTTTACATAAATAATAACAAGTAAGATAAGCCTCATATTAGGAAAACATCTAGCAATAACAGTACACCGTAATCATGATAATTGCCATTCAATTATAATATCCACAAACAGTAAGATTCAGTCATTTAAGCATCAACAAGATTTCTACGAATGTATGAATATAAGCATGTGTGCAATATGCATGTGGATCCATAACCATCACAAAACCCCGTCGGGCAACCACCACCTTTTTGGCCGAAGCCACATCACCATCCTCACCATCACGTAATGCATATGATTTATGTGACACTATGACAAATGCATCATCACAATCCATCATAATATGTGTTAAATCACCTTTGTGGCCGAAGCCCGCGTCATTTATTAACTCACCACCATTGTCAATTATTGACCATCACCACCTCAATTATTAACCACCACCACCTCAATTATTAATCACCACTTCGTCAATTATTAGATTAAATCTCTCCTAAGGACCAAAACACCTCACAAGGGCCTTCTCTTCACTTTGAGGACCATTTTGACACATCAAGAATTAATTTAGGAACTTAGGAATTTATTTGACACCTTGGGACTAATTAGACGCTAAGGGATTATTTTGTCACGCCAAGGATTAATTTAATTCTTAGGGACTAATTTGTCACACCAAGGATTAAATTAATTCTTAGGGACTAAACCATCACCTAGACATATTTTAGGTACCTAGCCACGAGGGCAGCCAATATGGCGCCCCATAACCAAAACCATCACCCACACTCACACACTAGCACAGGCGCCAAGTTGCTAGTAATGGCGCCCCCCTCGCATCGGTCACCTTGCACACACACACCGCCACGGGCGCGATTCCTAGGGAATTCGCGCCCCTGCCAAACCACCTGCACCAACACCACCGGCCCCAGCAGAGCCACAGGCGCCTATTTGCCTAGCAAATGGCGCCTACCCAAAGACCACCATCACACTGGCCCCTAAACACTCCACGGCGCCAATTCCTCAGTGAAATGGCGCCCTGTACCTGTTCAGCCCGAGACCCAGCAACCTGGCGCCAGATTGCTTAGCAATTGGCGCCCCCCCTTCCAACCTACACCCAACACACTTCAAAACCTAATTTCTTCCAAACAAATTATTTCTCACATAACCACACCAACATAGCCATTGAATTATTAATACTAATCATCATATTTACATGCTCATGCTCATATAACCAAATCATCAAACATATACTATGCATAAATCACAACTCATGCTTCCATAGCAACAATCAACATGTTATAACCAAAACAAACATTTCAAACATAAATCAACATGTAAGCAACACAAATTCACACAACACATCATTTCTAGAATTATTCCTACTACAACACACATCCTACAAGTTATCAAAAATGTAATGGAGATTCCCCTAACCTTAGGAAATGAAGAAACAAGCTTCCCCTCCACTTTAAGTTCCAAAAACCACCAAAGCCCATTCCAATGCAACCTTGAGCTTCCAATAATCATCCATGGTATAATGAGGATGAGAAGGAATTAGAGGTTGGAACCTAGCTTAATAGAAAGAGCAATAAAAACTAGAGAAATTGGGACCAAAAACAACTTACCAAACCAAAGGGTGGAGAAAACCCTAAACCCCAAATTCATCACCACACACCGCCACCCCCCCTCCTTGCTTGGCCCGACCCTCTCTCTCTCTCCACCGCGAGCTCCTCCTTCCCCTCTCCTTCTCCTCCGCGCTCTCTCTCTCTCTCTCGGTTTCTCTTCTCTCCTTTTCTTCTTTCTTCTTTCTTCTTTCTTCTTGCTCTCGGTTTCTCTCCCTCTCCTCAAACCGATCCCCCCCCCTTTCTCTTTTAATCCATTTCCTTCCTTTCAATTAACCCCAGGCCCAATTGGTTTGGGCCAAAGGCCTCCTATTTCCTACACCTCCCTTTTTACTTCCACCTCTCCTACTACTTAAACAACTTCTAATTAAAACAATAAACCTCAAATTAATTAATCAATTCTAATATTTCTCCACAACTTAATTAATTCACTTAAATAAATATTCAAATTATTTTCGGGGCGTTACAACTCTCCCCCACTTAGAATATTTTCGTCCTCGAAAATACTCACGAAGCACTACCCAACATTCTTCACACCTCTAATCGTACTCATCATAATCTATCGTACACTAAGGTAACAAAACACACACCTTCTCTACACTCTTACCCTTAGCAGATATTCTAACCTGTAGGGTATCCAGATCCTACTCGACTACTCAAATACCATCTATTCCGATGTAGGGACACTATGCCCTCAACTACGATTTGCGATTAGCTTACCCTCTTTAAGTTTCCAATCTCGGTGCTCACTCCGAACTCAACCTCCTAATCCAATCTATCTCATTTATCTCATTGACCTACTGCGTCGTCATTACTAGTAATTCCACATCGAGTCCCATGACAACCGCACTCCCGGTGTGCCTAACAACAATCCGAACCATGTTAACATCAAGCGGTATCTCAAGACACACTCACTGCGGATCTCGGCATCTGTACTTCAGGTACGCACACACACTGAGAATTACCACTCCTTACCCCTCGTTACTCACCTTGGTTACACTACTCTTGAGCACAACACTCCTAAACGCAACATTCCATCTCGGTAGATACACGAGTATAACTTAACTGTTGTACTACAGCCCACTACACACCTCGACTCCCATGGATTTACCCTCTACTCACACAATTCAATTACCACTTTAAACATGTATCAAAATTTCTAACGAAAATTCAAGCGAGTTTCCTCCGAAATATGGACATCCCAAAATAATTTTTTTACTGTATAACTTGATCCGAACATCAATTTTTAAAACTAGAACATATCATACATTTCAATAGACAATATAGGTGCAATAGATTTTCAAAGTGATGGTTCATAAACTTCGACAATTCCTTTGACATAGCAAGCGTTATCGGAATTAAACAACCAAATATTCTAACACATGTTTTACCTACAATTAAGGCATAATTTCACCAATTCACTCAAGCACAATCGAGTTACAAAATCACAAACCAAAACATGCTCAAAACCGTAAAATTTCCAATTTCGTGAAATTTGCACTTTCTCCGTAACTAAACTTTCCATCACGAGAAATAAACACATGTCAACACATAAACACACAAACACATTTTAAAATTCTCTAAGCGTGAGTGAAACTCACCTTTTGTTTCAAAAGATTTTATCTCGTCAAACCATGAAATTATTGTAAGACCTCGTCATTTTCAAACAACATCAATCCACGACCTAATCGGTCCTAAAGCTAAAATCATGTCACATCTCGTAATAAAATTCTAAACAACTTGGAATGCAATTTAACACAATTCTTGACATTACGTTCATTCCCAAAAACACAAAATTTTCCAAGTACCGTTTCTTTTTGAAAATCACATAACTCACGGTTTTGTCCAAAAAGGGAAAACTATACGCAACCCCTAATTTTATTATAACACGAACTGGTTGCCACACAACTACCACTTATTATTTTCAAAATTTAGTTTCCGACATAAACTCAGAAGTTAAAAAAAATCAATCATTTCATTTCAGTACATAACTTCAAAACAATTTAGCACAAATCAAAATTAAACTCATGTGCATTACAGAAACAATCAATCTATATCAAAACGTCAATCAGAGGTAATAATATTCACAAGCAATCCTTCAAATATTGTCTCTCCACTACTCTTAGGCTTATTCACAACTCACTTCATCATCTACACTTAGTCACTTCACCCTTGACTATTACACTTAGGCACACTACACCCAAGCACTCCTTAACCTCGGCCCTTACACTACACAACACCTCGGTACACTCTTTTGGTACCTCGGTTCACTACACTACGTCACGCTAAGCTTCACTACGCTTACTATTCAAACGTACTTAAACCTCGGTACTACATACTTTGACTCCTACATACTACGTCATATGCATATTACACTTCAACACACCTATGGTTAAGCAACTACACCTCAGCTCATATGTAGTCCTATGCACCTAACCTTTCTCTTCCTTCTTTCCTTTGATCTTCATACTATGATCATACTTAAGCCAACTACTAAACACTTCCCCTACACAACTAGTCCAACACTCATTAAGAATTTCAAGAAGGTTACAACATCCTTAGGCATACTTAATCTACACCTTTACTTTGTACCAAAACTCTATTTTTGGATCACTAAAGTCTCACTAGATTATCCAAACACCATTAATTTATCGTTAGGGAACTACGCCATATCAATCATTTAAGTACTAATGCTCCTATCTTATGTCAATCCATATCCAACCCACAAACAATGCCTTCCTCATTTCGGCATTCCTACTTTTCGCATGCGAATTTTAATCACCTAATCATCAAGGTTACACATTATCATCTAGATCCTATATAGGTACTCCTCAACTACCATACTTTTTAAAACCATTTCTCTACCTTAGGCTTTTAGGAAACCATAATTCTAAACTCTTTCCAAGAAGGTATGCTCTATTTTCTTTGCATGAACTTCAAATCCAAAGTGTCAATCCTTATTTTGACATCTCCTACTATCAAACCCCAAATCAAACTCAAACATCCATAAGGCACCTATTTATCTAACAGTTAATAGTCAACCAAACTTGCACATACCACTCAATCAATCAAGTTGAAATTAGTACATATTCGAATTTATAGAAAACCACGAGTTGTTATTGTCGCCTCTTTCATTGGGAATGAGTTATCGGGGTGATCGGTCCCTCCTACTCATGCGACCAACTAATTAAGGTCACAAAAACTACTTTCTTTCAAATTTATATCTACTACATTAAAAGACTTTTAACGTGACTCGAGTTAAGAAGGCGTCGCCACGACTTTCACCCCTTGGCGTCGTTAAAACTCTTCTAATCATACTTATCTTATCGATACAAACAACGATTTGCGAGCAGACAAAATCAATGCTACAACTACCAATTTACGCAGTCGATCACATATACATTAATAATGCGATATAACTTCCAATCGTAATCCAAAGAAACAAGTCACAAGGCACATCAATGGAAGAACAATTAACAAAGGTAAGCGCAACACAATTATGATTTAGAGCGAGTATCAAAACTCGAGGGTTAACAGACTTCGACAACTTGGCGGACGGACCGAAGCGCTCGATACCACTTATTGTAACACCCCTTTCTATAATAAGCTAATTAAGTTAATAAAAATCGAGTTTTCAAAAACTTTCCACGCACCTCAAAGAGAGGTGGTACATTTAACAAAATAATCTCAAAACACCGTTAAAAATCCAAACGCATCAAGTCGCAAAACACATATCATAGTCATGTGGGTTAAGACCCTCAAACACTGTTTAATGTTTACAATAATCTAGAAAGCAGAGTTTTTGCAATGCGTGAAATAAAAGCGAGTTTAACATACTCAAATACATAGTCAAATACATAACATGAATTAGTAGCTCTAAAATCCCATCCCCGGTGTTACTAGATCGGAGTGACACAATATCCCATGAAGGCATGGCACCTTCACTCGAGAATCACTGTTGGTCGCCACGAGAAGCGAGCAACACAAAAAATGCTAGGGTGAGTCTCTTTACATAAATAATAACAAGTAAGATAAGCCTCATATTAGGAAAACATCTAGCAATAATAAAGATAATCAGTAATCATGATAATTGCCATTCAATTATAATATCCACAAACAAGAAGATTCGGTCATTTAAGCATCAACAAGATTTCTACGAATGTATGAATATAAGCATGTGTGCAATATGCATGTGGATCCATAACCATCACAAAACCCCGTCGAGGCAACCACCACCTTTTTGGCGAAGCCACATCACCATCCTCACCATCACGTAATGCATATGATTTATGTGACACTATGACAAATGCATCATCACAATCCATCATAATATGTGTTAAATCACCTTTTGTGGCGAAGCCGCGTCATTTATTAACTCACCACCATTGTCAATTATTGACCATCACCACCTCAATTATTAACCACCACCACCTCAATTATTAATCACCACTTCGTCAATTATTAGATTAAATCTCTCCTAAGGACCAAAACACCTCACAAGGGCCTTCTCTTCACTTTGAGGACCATTTTGACACATCAAGAATTAATTTAGGAACTTAGGAATTTATTTGACACCTTGGGACTAATTAGGCGCTAAGGGATTATTTTGTCACGCCAAGGATTAATTTAATTCTTAGGGACTAATTTGTCACACCAAGGATTAAATTAATTCTTAGGGACTAAACCATCACCTAGACATATTTTAGGTACCTAGCCACCAAGGGCAGCCAATATGGCGCCCATAACCAAAACCATCACCCCACACTCACACACTCAGCACAGGCGCCAAGTTGCTAGTAGTAACTGGCGCCTCTCCCACGCATCGGTCACCCTTGCACACACACCGCCACGGCGCGCGATTCCTAGGGAATTGCGCGCCCCCGCCAAACCACGCACCAACACACCACCGGCCCAAAGCAGAGCCACGGGCGCCTATTTGCCTAGCAAATGGCGCCTACCAAACCACCACCATCACACCACCCTAAACACTCCACGGCGCCAATTCCTCGGTGAAATGGCGCCTGCTGTACTGTTCGGCCCGAGACCAAGCAACTTTGGCGCCATTGCTTAGCAATTGGCGCCCCTTCCAACCTACACCCAACACACTTCAAAACCTAATTTCTTCCAAACAAATTATTTCTCACATAACCACACCAACATAGCCATTGAATTATTAATACTAATCATCATATTTACATGCTCATGCTCATATAACCAAATCATCAAACATATACTATGCATAAATCACAACTCATGCTTCCATAGCAACAATCAACATGTTATAACCAAAACAAACATTTCAAACATAAATCAACATGTAAGCAACACAAATTCACACAACACATCATTTCTAGAATTATTCCTACTACAACACACATCCTACAAGTTATCAAAAATGTAATGGAGATTCCCCTAACCTTAGGAAATGAAGAAACAAGCTTCCCCTCCACTTTAAGTTCCAAAAACCACCAAAGCCCATTCCAATGCAACCTTGAGCTTCCAATAATCATCCATGGTATAATGAGGATGAGAAGGAATTAGAGGTTGGAACCTAGCTTAATAGAAAGAGCAATAAAAACTAGAGAAATTGGGACCAAAAACAACTTACCAAACCAAAGGGTGGAGAAAACCCTAAACCCCCAAATTCATCACCACACCGCTTGACCCCCTCCTTGCTTCGGCCAGCCCTCTCTCTCTCCACCGCGAGCTCCTCCTTCCCTCTCCTTCTCCTCCGCCGCGCTCTCTCTCTCTCTCTCTCTCGGTTTCTCTTCTCTCCTTTTCTTCTTTCTTCTTTCTTCTTTCTTCTTGCTCTCGGTTTCTCTCCCTCTCCTCAAACCGATCCCCCCTTTCTCTTTTAATCCATTTCCTTCCTTTCAATTAACCCTGTGCCCAATTGGTTTGGGCCAAAGGCCTCCTATTTCCTACACCTCCCTTTTTACTTCCACCTCTCCTACTACTTAAACAACTTCTAATTAAAACAATAAACCTCAAATTAATTAATCAATTCTAATATTTCTCCACAACTTAATTAATTCACTTAAATAAATATTCAAATTATTTTCGGGGCGTTACACCAGGCGCCATATGCATGGGACATTGGCGCCCGTTCCCCCTGCACTCAAACACAACCAGCCGAACAGTGGCTTAGGCGCCATTTGCCTAGGCATTTGGCGCCCTTCACCCAAAACACTTCCACTAAACCAACTTAAACCTAATTTTTAATTCAACCACTTAATCCTCACATAAAACAACACACATGTAGGTATCAAATCAACTCCATCAATTTATTACCTTCACATACTTCACCTCATGAACACATTTCTTCAAACACATATTATGCAAAATCCACAACACATAATTTTCCAACAACAAGTAACATGGTAGCAACAATTCAAACACCCATACAACAACAATCATAAAATGAACACAAATCCACACAATCAATTCATGCTAGGCTATTTTCCTATACAAGTTATTATGAACATATTGAGAATCCCCTAACCTTGAGTGAGCTAGCACTTCAACCAAACACCAAAAACCAACCAAGTGAAGTAACCTTCCTCCCTTTTCTAGCTAGAGCCGTGGACTCCCCTCCCTTGGGTAAAAATGGAGATACAATAAAGATGGAAATGAAGAGTTAAAGGCTACTACACTAGAAAGAGGAAGAAAAATGGTGAACAATGAACCAAGAAACTCTAGTTACCAAACAACACCTAAGAGAAAGCTCTCTCCTTTTTCCTTTCCTCCTTAGAGTCAAAGTGAACAAAACCCCATTAATGGCAAAATGCAAACAAGAAGAAATTAGGTGTTGAAACTTACATCAATAGCTAGAGGAGGAAAAATGGAGAAGATTGATACCAAAAAGCCCTCACCTTGAGCCAAGATGGAGAAGTTCTCTCCACTTCTTCTCCTACTCCTTTCCTTCTTTCCTCCCACGTTTTCCCCTCCTTTCTCTCTCACACTCTCTCGGTTCTGCACCTTTCTTTCTCCTTCTCAATTCCATTCTTTTTTTACTTCTCATTTAACACTAGGCCCAATCAATTTGGGCCCTATTACTTACACCCACCTCCCCTCTTTACTACCACCACCCCTAATACTTAAACACCTCCTAACTAATAGAAATAAATCCTAACTTAATTATTCCACTTAATTAAATTAGACCCCTCATTTATTTACTACCCTCACTCTTTAAATAAATTGATTACCTTATTATTATCTAAATATGGCCAACTAACATATTACTTAATTAAATTAGTCATAATCACTTAAATAAATTAGTTAAATATTCACCTAATTAATTTTGGGGTGTTACAACTCTCCCCCACTTAGAATATTTTCGTCCTCGAAAATCACGCTAATCTCAACAACAAGATGAACCTAGTTCACACTTAATCTCTTCGAAAACTTACACGATTTAAATCCTTGTGTTAACCCCGGTACATCCACCTACAACCCTTTCAAAGTTCTATTCTTTGGTCTGTGAAACACTAACGTATGCGTCTACTTCTCCTCATGGATCTCAACCTAATATATTGACTCCACCGCTTAGGTTACATAACTGTGTACTTTCATTCTAAGCATAAATCGCCACTACAGGTTCAAGAATGACACACAATTCCCGCAGTAGCGTCTCCCCCACTTGACTCTTTGCCCGAACTCTCATCTCCCTGCACTATCTTATATGAACGATTGCTATCCCCCTCGAAATCTACGCTAAACTCATGAAATCAACATCCACTCTTCTTATCTCCGCTAGCCGTTATCATCCGAGTCCTATCGTACACGCAACAGATCACACACTCTTCCCTACACTCTTACTCCCCAATTAGGTATTCTAACCTGTAGGTTGTCAAAATCCTACCCGACCACCCAACTCGAGAGACAACAACAATTATGGCCAGGGGCCCAACAACCCTAACAACCGTAATTAGCACAACAATACCAATCCCAACAAGTTATCGTATCTCTAACATCATTCACATCAACAATTAACACGATCATAATAACAAAATTCAAGTTCGACCTATTCTACAATTGATCATTTCATTCCACGTTCTAATTATTCTTTTTAAACTCAGGTGCAGAAAATTCTGCTACTATGTGTCCACTTTGGCGAATTAATTAAAATAGTAAACGACCTCGGATTTCGACAAATAAATACTTGTTGGAAAGCCACGGATGTGTAGTTTCTGAATATGTCATTAAAGTTTCAAAATAATGAGTCAATTGGTACAGTTTTTAGAAGCAACCCGAACAGTCCCTATACTTGACAGATTCTGTCCTCCCACTTCATTTCACGTTAAACTGACTTAAACTTGACTAAATGGGACAAAACTTTAGCCCGAATAAAAACACTTTGAGTGTAGTTTCTAATGGAAAAAGAATCGTTCAAAACGGAGTTCGTTTGGAGGCATAAAACTTGCAAGCACCGAACCTACCCACAGATTGACTCAAAAAAATTGGCTCGACTTTGGAGACTCATAACTGGAGCTACACAACTCCGAATTTAATGAAACTAGTGCCAAAACGACCGGCTTTAAGTCTATTTTCGAAAACACTCAGCCACATAATTTTTGACTCAACCAAACAGTACCAGTTTTCAAAAGACTGAACAGGGTCCAGATTGTTTTCCAGAAGTTTAACCAACTTGTTCCACCTATAACTTGAGTTCTATAACTCCAAATTCAACCCAATCAGCGGAAAATTAACAAGCATTCAATCGAGTTTTCGAAATGACAAACCACATAACTTTTCAATTGACCAAATAATACCAGTTTCTAAAGTCCAGTAACAGCATCTAGTAACGCACGAAATCATACGCAAATAAACTCACCATTATAAATCACCAAAACCGATTATAGTTATCACACACTCATGCATTTCATTCAAACACCAAATAAGCACAGCCAGTCATGCAAATAATTTAAACACACAATTCTGAAAAGATTAAACATTTAGGCATCTTCTTCGGTTTTCTCTATGCCTAGGGATTGACTAGCATGTAATTTTTACATCTTCCCTAGAAAATATTATGGGTGCATAATTCCACCAAATTGAATTGACTTTATATCACAAATAATACAACCAACCTATGTTTCATAATACAATTGTTTTGGTTCAAGATTTGATATTAGTTTAAACAAATGAAGTTACATACTCTCGTCAATTCTTAGCAAGGAAAAACTAATCAAATACTAGAAGTGCACAAAAGTCTCATTGCACAGTTTTTCATCGTTAGATTTATGAGCCACGTAAAACAATTTCAAGAAGTGACAAATCATAATAGTATTAGCAACAACAAAGACCACAGTTAAACCATAACTCGAACGAAATTTTCACCATTGTAGTTCACAGTTAGAAGATACTCAAAATTGTATATATTTGTTTCTAAAACTTGACACTTGAAATTGGACTCACATTCTCATAACATAAGGACTTTAACTCACCTAATCATGCAATTAGTGTAATATCCCATAATCTCAAACAACACCTAACCACAACCTAATTGGTGCAAAAGTCGAAATCATGTCTCATTTTGAAATAAAATCTTAGAATAATTTGGAAACAAAATTTCAACACTAATTTGACATCCCCTTCATTTTCCAATATAAACTTTCCAAGTACCATTTTTCGAAAACCTTGGAACTCACATTTTGTTCAAAAAGGAAATTGTATGCAAAACCCAAATCTCACTATCACACGAACATGCACCCACATAAACAACTACTTATTAGTTCAAAATTTAATTTCCGACATAAACCCTAACGGTAAGGAAAATTAATCATTTAATTTTGACAAATCACATCATGCTCACGTCACACGTCAAATTGAAACACCGAAAGTGTCAAAACTTCAAGTTATGCAACTTTAATTGAATGTATGAAAATATATACTTACACAACATTTCATTTTAGCACACTAACTTCGAAACAATTAAGCACAAACCAATTTAGTTCATATGCGTCACAAAAACAATCAACTTATGTCAAAGACGTCAATCAAGTGCAATAATATTCAACAAGCAATCCTTCAAATATTGCCTAGTGTATGATTTACCAAGATTAGGTCACATAAAAGTACTCTCTATATCCTAATAAGCTACTCGAGCAATCAATTAAATTAAAATTAGTGCATGCATCCCATTTTAATAATAGCTCTGAGTTATTGTCGCCTCTCTCAGTGGTGATGAGTGATTGGGGTGATCAGTCCCTCCTACTCACACAACCAACTAATTAAGGTCACAAAAACTACTCCCTTTCAAATTTATAACTATCACATTAAAAGATTTTTAACGTGATCCGGGTGCGAAAGGCGTCGTCACGACTTCCACTCCTTTGACGTCGTTAAAACTCTTTTAATCACACCTATCTTAATGATACAAACAACAGTTGCGAACAGACAAAATCAATGCTACAACCACCAATTACACAGTTCAGTCACATATACCTTAATAATGCAATATAGCTTTCAATCGTAATCCAGCAAATAAGTCACAAGGCACGCCAATAAATAAACAAACCAACAAAGTTACTTGATAATAAGCAATGACATAATTATGATTTAGAACGAGTACCAAGACTCGAGGGTTAACAGACTCGACAACTTGGCCGGACGGACCGAACTGCTCTGATACCACTAATGTAACACCCCCTTCTACTACTCATTATTTATTTAATAAAAATCAGAGTTTTTTTTTCAAAATTTGTCCACGCACCTCAAAGAGGGTGGTACATTTAACAAAACATCGTCAAAGCATATTTAAAAACTCAAACGCATCTAGTGCGTAAATTGCATATCATAGTCACATGGGATAAAACCCTAAAACCTGTTTAATGTTTACAATCATCCAAAAATAGTTCACAGCAGCGGAAAATAAAATCAAGTTCATCACCCTCATTATACAATTTAAATCAGTTTAGTCCAAAACATAAAATAGCAATACTAAGACCCCAATCCCGGGTGTTACTAGATCAGAGCCGACTCAAGACCCCAAAAGCCTAGGTATCTTCACTCAGATTCACCTGCATGTCGCCACGAGAGCAGGCAACATAAAAATGCTAGGGTGAGTCTCTTTACATAAATAATAACAAGTAAGATAAACATTATATTCGGAAAACATCTAGTAACAGCAAGTCATAGCAATTAAGCATTCACCATTCAATTAGAACATCAACAAGTCACAACAGAGGATTAATTAAGCATCAATGAGAATTCAAGGAATGCATGATGGTATGCATGTGTGCAATATGCATGTGGATCCATAACCACCTCAAAACCCCGTCGGTACCCACACGCATGTGGCGAAGCCTCCCACCGCAAATTGGCGAAGCCACCCACGCATAATGCATATGATTTATGTGACACTATGACAATGCATCACAACACAACAATCACATCACATCAATTTCAACCACCACATTATCAATTATCAACCACCACGTTATCAATTATTGATCACCACCACATCATTTATTAACCACCACATGATCAATTATTAACCACCTCTTGATCATTTATTAACCACCACATGATCAATTATTAACCACCTCTTGATCATTTATTAACCACCTCTTGATCATTTATTAACCACCACATGATCAATTATTAACCACCTCTTGATCATTTATTAACCACCACATGATCAATTATTAAGTTGATTCTTACCTAAAAACCCAACCACTTCACAAGGACCTTTTTCACACTTAAGGACTATTTTGACCCACCAAGGATTAATTTAGTACTCAAGGGATTATTTTGGCACATTGTGATTAATTTATTATTTAGGGGCTTATGTTAACCTTTTAGGATTAATTAGACTCTAAGGGATTATTTTATCACGCCAAGGATTAATTTAATTCTTAGGGACTATTTAGTCACGCCAAGGATTAAATTAATTCTTAGGGACTAACCATCCCTTAGACACATTTTGGACACTTAGGCACCAAGGGCAGCCACTTTGGCGCCCCACTAGTGCATCACCCACACACACGCTGCACCACACACATCACAGGCGCACACGGGCCGCCCAGTTGGCGCCCTGCACCGCGCCACACCCAGGCGCACTCACACACGCAGGGCTGCCTATTTTGGCGCCCTATTCCGTGTCTCCCAGCACTCAAACTCGTCCACCAGGCGCCATATGCATGGGACATTGGCGCCCGTTCCCCCTGCACTCAAACACAACCAGCCGAACAGTGGCTTAGGCGCCATTTGCCTAGGCATTTGGCGCCCTTCACCCAAAACACTTCCACTAAACCAACTTAAACCTAATTTTTAATTCAACCACTTAATCCTCACATAAAACAACACACATGTAGGTATCAAATCAACTCCATCAATTTATTACCTTCACATACTTCACCTCATGAACACATTTCTTCAAACACATATTATGCAAAATCCACAACACATAATTTTCCAACAACAAGTAACATGGTAGCAACAATTCAAACACCCATACAACAACAATCATAAAATGAACACAAATCCACACAATCAATTCATGCTAGGCTATTTTCCTACATAACACATATTCTACAAGTTATTATGAACATATTGAGAATCCCCTAACCTTGAGTGAGCTAGCACTTCAACCAAACACCAAAAACCAACCAAGTGAATTCCTCCCTTTTCTAGCTAGAGCCGTGGACTCCCCTCCCTTGGGTAAAAATGGAGATACAATAAAGATGGAAATGAAGAGTTAAAGGCTACTACACTAGAAAGAGGAAGGAAAATGGTGAACAATGAACCAAGAAACTCTACTTACCAAACAACACCTAAGAGAAAGCTCTCTCCTTTTTCCTTTCCTCCTTAGAGTCAAAGTGAACAAAACCCCATTAATGGCAAAATGCAAACAAGAAGAAATTAGGTGTTGAAACTTACATCAATAGCTAGAGGAGGAAAAATGGAGAAGATTGATACCAAAAAGCCCTCACCTTGAGCCAAGATGGAGAAGTTCTCTCCACTTCTTCTCCTACTCCTTTCCTTCTTTCCTCCCACGTTTTCCCCTCCTTTCTCTCTCACACTCTCTCGGTTCTGCACCCTTCTTTCTCCTTCTCAATTCCATTCTTTTTTTACTTCTCATTTAACACTAGGCCCAATCAATTTGGGCCCTATTACTTACACCCACCTCCCCTCTTTACTACCACCACCCCTAATACTTAAACACCTCCTAACTAATAGAAATAAATCCTAACTTAATTATTCCACTTAATTAAATTAGACCCCTCATTTATTTACTACCATCACTCTTTAAATAAATTGATTACCTTATTATTATCTAAATATGGCCAACTAACATATTACTTAATTAAATTAGTCATAATCACTTAAATAAATTAGTTAAATATTCACCTAATTAATTTTGGGGTGTTACAACACCTCCTAGCTACTTCAACCACTCCCTATTTTAATTATTTCTCCACTCCCTTATTTACACCCAACACCTCTTAGTCATATTAAATACTCTATTTTTAATATAACTAATCACTATAACACCTTATATTTATTTTAATATACACAACTAAAATATTACTTAATTAAATTAGTCACATAATCACATTAATTAAATTAGTTAAACAATCACCTAATCAAATTAGTTAAATAATTCAACTAATTAATTTTGGGACGTTACAACTCTCCCCCACTTAGAATATTTTCGTCCTCGAAAATCTAACTATCATAGACATGCAACTTAAACACTCACCACCACAAACATTAAATTCTAGTAGAGCACCCTAAATGAAACTCGTACCCCTAAATGCAACTATCACTCCTCCGCAGGCTCCGAACCCGCCAGCACAAGCACTTTCCCGCTATACCTCTCCTTCCCCGGCTTTGGATACTTGGTACTAATGTGCCCCAATTCCCCACAGTTGTAGTAGACCACATCCTTCTCCTCACACTTAGCAGCTACATGACCTTACTTATCACACTTGAAACACTTGTTAACCATGCAATCTAGATTCTTATGCCCCAGCTTACCACACTTGTGACACACAATTCCCGCAGTAGCGTCTCCCCCACTTGGCTTTTTGCCCGAACTCTCCTCTCTTTTGCCCTTACCACCGGAAACTTCATAGGACTACCCACGAAACTGAGAACTCCTCTAACCGTTATCATCCAAGTCCTATCTTACACACAACAGATCAAACACTCTTCCCTACACTCTTACTCCCCAATTAGGTATTCTAACCTGTAGGTTGTCAAAATCCTACCCGACTACCCAACACAAGAGACAACAACAATTATGGCTAGAGGCCCAACAACCCTAACAACCGTAATTAATACAACAATACAAATCTCAACAATTTATCATATATCCAACATCATTCACATCAACAATTAACACGATCATAACAACAAAATTCAAGTTCAACCTATTCCACAATTAATCATTTTATTCAACGTCCAAATTAATCCACCTAAACTCGGGTGCAGAAAATTCTGTAACTTTGCGCCTACTTTGGCGAATTAATTAAAATAGTAAACGACCTCGGATTTCGACCAATAAATACTTGTTGGAAAGCCCTATGGGTCTATTTCTTATCCCTAAGTTCAGTTTTTGAAGGAGAGTGCTAAATAGGTACAGTTTTCAAAAATACGCATACTAGTTTCAAAAGATGCAGTTTCTGTCCTTCAAATTCAAGCAGTTCTATAATGACCAAGACTCGGTCAAATTGCATGAAACTTGTGCATAAAATGAGGCAAATTCTGTCAAGTTTTCAGAGAAATTGGATTCGTTCGAAAATGAGCTCTTTTGAGAACTTGATAACCAACACTGATGACCCTATGTCATTGTTTCCGAATTTTCACCTATAACTCGAGTTCTACAACTCCAAATGCAACCAAATCGGTGGCAAATTAACAAAGCATTCAATCAAGTTTTGAAATGACAAACCACATACAAGTTCTCGATCCACTGAAACATCGAACCCATGTCGAACTTCTCAAAGCGTTGAATTCAACAACACAAACAACCATCATAATTCAGCCACCATTACTAATAATTCTACACCGAGTTTTATAAAAATAGCATTTTCAGAAAGTTCGCAAAAAGTATGCATAGCTTTACCGGTTTCCATGAGTCTCAACCTAAGACATTGATTTTGACATCATTTCTACTCTTGGGTTGTATAACAATCATGCTTTCATTCTAAGCACAAAACACTACTAAGGTTCATTTAGGACACGAAAATTATAACAAGATTTAATTAATTCCCTGCCTCCAAAGAACACGCGTATAAAACACATAAGCATAACCAATCATGCAAACAAATTAAACACACAAGCCTGAAAAGATTAAACATGTAGGCATCTTCTTCGATCTCTTTATTCCTAGGGATTAGCTAACATGCGATTTTACAACTTCCCTAGAAAATATCATGGGACATATAATTCTACTAAATTGAACTGATTTCATATCACAACAGAACATAGCCAACACATGCATTACAAGATGCAGTCATTTTGATACACGACTTGACTTTAGTTTAACCAGTTGAAATTAAATACTCTTGTCAACATTTAGCAAAGAAAAACTAGTCAAGTAATAGAAGTGCACAAAAGGTCTCATTGCACAGTTTTCATCATTAGATTTAGAAGCCACGTAAAACAATTTTCAAGAAGTGACAATTAGTAATAGCAATAGCAACAACAATGCCAAAGTTAAGTCATAAAAAAAACGAACGCAAGTACACAATAGTAGTTCACAGTCATATAGTACCTAAAATTGTTTACCCTCGTTCTCAAGACCTTGACCATCATTATTGGATTCACATTCACATAACATAAAAATTCTAACTCACTTAATCATGTAATTTATGTACAATCTCATAATTTTCAAACATCATTAAACCACAACCCTATCGGTTCAAAAGCCAAATTTATGTCACATTTTGAAACAAAGACCCTAAAACATCTTGGGAATCGAATTCAACACTAATTTGACATCACATTCATTTTCCAATAGCATAAAATTCCCAAGTACCGTTTCTTTTTGAAAATCATAGAACTCACAGTTTTGTCCAAAAAGGGGAAACTATATGCAAACCCCAAATGTTACTATCACACGAACATGCTACCACATACACAACTACTTATTAGTTCAAAATTTAGTTTCCGACATAAATTCAGAAGGTAAGAATAGTTAATCATTTCATTTTTGACAAATCATATCATGCTCACGTAACAAGCCGAATTGAAACACTGAAAATGTTAAAACTTCAAGTTATGCAATCTTAATTGAGTTAATGAAAATATAGCCTTACACAACATTTCATTTTAGCATACTAACTTCGAGACAATTAAGCACAATCAAATTTAACTCATATGCATCACAAAACACTCAACTTATAGCAGAGACGTCAATCAAGTGCAACAATTTTCAACAAGCAATCTTCAAATATTGTTCAGTGTATACTTACCACAGTTAGGTCATATAAAAGTACTCCCTATATTCTAGCAAACTAATCAAGCAGTCCATAATTTTAAAATTAGTGCATGCATCCAAATTTAATAATAACTATGAGTTATTGTCGCCTCTTTCATTGGGGATGAGTGATTGGGGTGATCAGTCCCTCCTACTCATGCAACCAACTAATTAAGGTCACAAAAACTACTTCCTTTCAATTTATAACTACCACATTAAAAGACTTTTAACACAGTCCGGAGTGCGAAAGCGTCGTCACGACTTTCACTCCTTTGACGTCGTTAGAACTCTTTTAATCACACATATCTTAATGATACAGACAACAGTCACGAACAGACAAAATCAATGCTACAACCACCAGTTACACAGTTCAGTCACATATACCTTAATAATGCAATATAGCTTTCAATCGTCATCCATAAAATAAATCACAAGCATGTCAATGAAAGAACAAACCAACAGAAATAACAGTAATTAAACAGCAGCATTATTATGATTTAAAATGAGTACCAAGACTCGAGGGTTAACAGACTCGACAACTTGGCCGGACGGACCGAACGGCTCTGATACAACTAATGTAACACCCTCTTTCTATTTTAATATTTCTTAATCGATTATAAAATCAGAGTTTTCAAAAACATAATATTTTTCCACGCACCACAAAGAGAGTGCTACATTTCTTCAAAACACCTTACAATACTCCAAAATATTAATTAAAGAAAACCCCAGTATATAATACATAGCACCAACAAGTCTGAGAATAAAGTAGTACAACAGCGGAAGATAATAGTTTAACATAATAGTTCAAATCGTAATAAAATAACAACTACTAAATATTCCCCCCCGGTGCTACGTATCAGAGCCGACTCGACCACACTAGAGGAAAGATCTCTAAACACCTTTAGTCACCGTCACCTGCAGGTTGCCGACATACGAGGCAACACGACGCAGTAGGGTGAGTCTCAATACATAGATAATAATAAATAAAACAAGAAACACAATAGATTAGGTACACGGATATCTGATCAATTGAGTACACCATCAACACGATTACACCAATTACGATTACGCAAGATATCTGATTACGTCAATTATCTGATTATGTCACATATCTGATTACACCAAATCTGATTACACCGACACACCATTAATTCATGAACACCCAATCAATCACGGAGCATGCATGTAATGCATGGAATGCAATATGTATGTGGATCCATCACCATCGCTATAAGCCTCAAGGGCACCCATCGCTTTGGCCGAAGCCCCCGTTGCTTAGGCCGAAGCCCCCATCGCTTTATACGTATGATTTATGTGACACCATGACAATGCACCACAACACAATACATTTACCACAACATTCGTTGACTCGTCACTTAATCATCTCCACAACACAACCCGTCGCTTTGGCCGAAGCCTACCCATCGCTTAATCATCACCACAACACCCCACACCTCATATTGGACTATATGTCACACCAAGGACTAAACCCACACCTAAGGACCGAATCACCTCTTAAGGACTAATGTGACACCATAAGGACCATTTTAGCACTTAGGGACTAGTTTAACACCTCGGGGACTATTTTGACATCTAGGGACCATTTTGACACCATAAGGATTATTTTGGCACTTAGGGACTATTTTGACACCTAGGGACTAGTTTGGCACCATGAGGATCAATTTAACACTTAGGGACTAATTTGACACCTTGGGGATCATTCTGACACCATAAGGATTAAAACAACATCTTTGAAGGACCAATAGTGCATAGGGACCGAAATAGTATTTTTGACACTTTGGGTAACATTGACAACACCCGCACGAATGTATTCCTACAACAGTACTCCTACTTTGGCGAATTATTTAAAATAGCAAACGACATCGAAAATTTACAAAAGACCACTCATTGGAAAGCCCTCTGAGTGTAGTTTCTACCTATGATTTTAGTTTTTCAAAATAAGTGTCCAGTTGGTACAGTTTTTCAAAACACTACACCGAGGTACCAAAATCAGACAGAACGCTTTACCCAACTTGCAACCAAATTTTCTTTCTCATTTCTTAATGAAATTCAGTGAAATCAGTGCCTATTTCGTAGAGAATTAAGTCTATTTTTCAATGAAATGAGAATCACTCAAAACGGAGTTCAATTGAGCACACAAATCCTGCAAAAACTGAACCTACCCCCAGTTCGACTCCAGAAATTTGACCTAACTTTAGAGACTCATAACTTGAGCTACACAACTCCGAATCGAACGAAACAAGTGCCAAAACGACCGGCCTTAAGTCTATTTTCAAAAACAATTAGCCACACAATTTTTGGATCAACCAAACAGTACCAGTTGAGGAAAACCGAAACAGTGTCCAGAGAACACACAAAAACCAAAAACAAGTAAAGTTCATCATCAACATACACACTCCTACTCAACTCTAATTCAAACAATATATCAAACACATAACAAGCACCAATATTTCTTCTATTCAATTATATCAATTTAACAACCAATCACCTTCATATTAATTAACACCTAATCTCTATGATTTCATGGTTTATAAATTATTAACTATGAAAGAGAGCCCCCATACCTCAAAATTGAAGAACTCAAGTTGTCTCTCCTTCACCAACACAAGAACCCCCATAACTAGCTTTTCTACCACTTTGAGCTTCAAACCCCCATCCATGGTAAAGTAGAAATGAGAAGGAATTAGTGTATGAAACTTACACTAAAAGATAGAGTATGAAAAATGAAGAAGAAAGGTACCCAAATCCACTTACCCCAAGCCAAAAATGGAATTTTTCTCCTCCCTCCCTCCTAGACCAGCTGCTGCGTGGCTTCCCTCTCACTCTCTCCCTCTCCTTTTCTTTTCTTTTCTTCAAATGAGAAGGAAACCCTACACCCCTAAGGTTATTTCCTTTAATTTGGGCCTATTAATGGGCTTGGGCCCCTTATTTACACCTCCTAGCTACTTCAACCACTCCCTATTTTAATTATTTCCCCACTCCCTTATTTACACCCAACACCTCTTAGTCATATTAAATACTCTATTTTTAATATAACTAATCACTATAACACCTTATATTTATTTTAATATACACAACTAAAATATTACTTAATTAAATTAGTCACATAATCACATTAATTAAATTAGTTAAACAATCACCTAATCAAATTAGTTAAATAATTCACCTAATTAATTTTGGGACGTTACACTCTCTCTCTCTCTCTCGCTCTCTTCTATCTCCATTACCTCGGCCACATACTGACTTGAGCGTCGGAGTGTCTTGCAGGTACCCCCCACCCGACGTGGATCATCAACTCATCTCGGGATCGCATGGCGACCACCTTCTACCCGAGCACGGGCGATGACCTTCCAAGTACCTTCCAATCCTTTTGGACTTTCCTGGAACCCTTAATCGAAGTACCCCAGATCAAGGACCGACTCCAAGATCTAGGTACCAAACAATATTTTATCTATATTCTATCTTGTCCAGACCTATATATATATTTGAAACGAATATATATATCTTTGTCAGAACAAATCTTGACTGATGTATTTTTGGATAAAATTCAAGAAGGTGCAATATCATTATGTCTCGATCTATATCTATATGTGTACTTTGGACTTTGTGACTCTTGTAATATTCTGAAAAGGATTTCAGTTTATTGTATCCGTAGGGATAATCATGGTTAATCATACTAGGTCATTTGGGAGTCGAAGTTAATTCGCTCGGTCCGAAAACATTTTGCGCGACCTCTGATTATCATTTGAACGATATCCTTAATCTTTAGTGACTATTAAAAATTAGGCATATTACAATTATTATTTTAGTAAACAAAGAGTGAGAAGTGAATAATTTTGTATATGTAAGGTGAGTAGAAAAGATAAGATGTTATCAATAACCCATTCATTATACTATTGAAGTTGTCGCCAAAGTTTACATTGCTTGTGACTTGTGACTTGCGAGTGAGGCTTTTTGTTGACATGGATTGCAAGATTTAACACTAACTCTTCACAAAAGTTACAACAATGTTATATAGACATTGATTTTTAGACAAAAATCGACAAAAACTAACTTACAACCCCAATAAACCAAGTTTTTTAGACTATTAGCCAAGTGATCAATTAACCAAGTTTTTTAACAACGCCTCGAAAACTGTGAAAAAGCAGGTTGGCTAATAGTCTAAAAAACTTGGTTAATTGGTGTTATAAGTTGGTTTATGTCGATTTTTATCTAAAAACCTATGTCTAAATAACATTTTTGCAAAAGTTATAGCCATGGCTTTGCCCATCATCGGGAATTAATCCGTTGAAGTAAAATATAACAGGTGGGTTGTTAAAGTCAGATACGGTGACTTTCTCCCCTATCCAACCATCATTTCCTTTCCTTTTTAGGCCTAGTTTGCAGATTTTGTTCTTACACTCTCCGTCGATGAGCCCAAATTCACTTATCATGCACGGCTTAAAGTTCGCACCGGCAACATATTTCATATTAGCAGTAATCTGCATCAAACATAAATTTCATTTTCATTTTCTAACTCCAACAATCATAATTGAGTCGAACTTCTATTAAAGGGTTGTAGAAAACTATAAATAAAGGTTAACATTTCTAACAAATGAACGAAAAAAGGAAGATACCTACCTGAGTGCCATAGGCGTCTCCAAATACTATATAGATTTCATCATTGGTATCGTAAGGAGAATTGCAGCTGGTATATATTTTTACCAGGTAAGAACAAGTCCCAACTAGTTTAATATGATTCTGCAGTTAAAATGCATGCATGTTGAAATATGATAAGCGTAATAAATTGGAAAGAAAAAATGAGGAATGTAAAGTAAAAAGCCCATTTCAAACAAGAAAAAAGAAAGTGAGTGTATAAAATTTACGTATTGTTGGGCTTGGTTCAACGTGGAAGATTCATTCATTTTCATTTAAGGTTGAGCCACTAGTGTTCGGGTTGTCTGGCCCAACTGCGAGAAGGCAACGATGATGCAGAAGAAAGTGAGGACTAGAATCAAAGCTTTCATGGTTTGCTAAGGTAATTAATTGGTTTAGTTTAGTATTTTTTGTGCTTCAAGAGAAGAGAACAAATGGAGGATTGAGTGGACCACCTAATTTTCCTTTCGATTTGCAGCTTTTGCATGCTTTTTATATATATATATATATATATATATTGTAAAGGAGACTTGCTCTTATTGATCACTATTGTAAAGGTTACCCGAGTTGTATTTTAAATGTGTAATTAAATTCATAATAGCTGTTTTAGGTTGATATTAGGTTTTAACTTTCCAACTTGCTTAAACATTAACTACTTAAGATAAAGCTATCTTTTTCGGTGAGAGAAAAAATGATTGAGATGTCTATGTTTAAATAACTATTTTAAATGTATAATTAAATTCATAATAGTTGTTTTAGTTTAAGATAATCTTGTCGTGAAAGAAAAAAAGATTGAGATACCTACCTTTTATTTGTTAAATTAAAGTATCATCTGCGCGCGCAATTGCAGAGACTAATCCCCCGAGGTACTGAGATCCATTTAAGGGGTTGGCATCTCCCACTAAATATTTTTCCATACACACCAATCAGGAATCAAACCCTTGACCAAATGATTAAGGAGCCCAAGTATACCACTTGTGCTATAACATTTTGGTTTGAGATACCTACCTTTAAATAACTTTTTTTTTGACAATACCTTCAAATAACTAATACACCATAATTTTGAGTTATATTTTAAATGTATAATTAAATTCATAATAGTGGTTTTAGTTTAGTATTGGGTTTTAACTTTCCCATTACTTAAACATTAACTACTTAAGAATAAGTATATCTTTTTCGGTGAAAGAAAAAACAATTGAGATGTCTATGTTAAAATAATGAAGGTTAAATTGTTCACGAGGTCCCTTAACTTAATTTCAAGAAACGAATTAGTCCTTTAAGTTTTTTGGTCCCAATTTAGTCATTTAAGTTTCAAAATATTAACATAGTTAACCTTTTTCATGAGTTCGATTTAGCTCACATTACAAAAATGTCTATGTGGACGTTAGGATGCCTAGGTGTCATATTTATGCCGTTATGTGGTGATTCATTATATTTTAAATATTTTCAATTAAAAATTTATTAAAGTGATTACTTCATCTTCTTTAAACACTTCTGTCTCCATCTTGAAATTGAAACTCGGATCTTCAAACACAAACTCAAATCTTCAACCAAAATCTAGATATTCGGTAAAAATGATAAAAATCGAAAGCGAAATGAAACGAAAACCCGTGTCAACCATCAACCTAAAAGATCCGATGAAGAAGAGTCCATCCGATTCCTTCCGATCTTTGAATTCAAGGTTTGCCCGGATTGCCGAGTCGGGAAGATTCTTCTCGAGAGCTTGAGCAAAGATGCCTTGAACCCGACTATTTCGTCGTTTCAAGCAAATATCAGGAAGCTTGAGAAGCAGAATCACTAGAATGAAGGCAACTTGATGGACCAAGAGGATAATCTGAAATGAGTCTGGGAAAAACTTATTCTAGAGCTTTATGATGAGAATTCAGCTCTTTGGGCGGAGTTTGAATCTCTCAAGTTGGCGGAAGAAGATATCGTTGCTTTGGAGGCTCACCCGATGGCTTTTCAAGAGGATGCCGATCAGTAAGATGACCTGGAGAACGAGATGAATATTGTGAAAGCAGAGGCAGAGAAGATTCGGAGCCAGATGAGTGCTGGTCAGATTGCCTTAGAGGAGAAAGAGGCAGAGAAGACTGCTTTGGCTAAACAGGTGTCGGACTCTGCCGTCTCGGATTTAAGCGTTGCAAAGATCTGATTCGGGTGGTCCATCGCGTGGTGCCTATGGAGAACTTGAACCCTTTCCATGAGGTATATGAAAGCAAGATTATGAAGCCTCGGGAGGGGACGTCTCTGGATGATGTCGAGGTAATCTTTGAGGCTCCACCTGCAAAAGAAGAGGAGGAGGCTGACTCCGATTCTTTGGAAGAAAACCAGTCTATTAGTAGTAACTAGGTTTTTGTGTTTTTCTTTTCTTCGTAGCGTAAAGATTCTTTTGATGTAACAATGTAAGAACCTTTAATCAACATGAAATATAAATCGACTTTTATTTATTAAGCAATTGTTACTTTTTTGTTTCCTCCACCGACGCCGAATCGGGTGATACTAGCGTGGTGACGTTTTAAGAAAGAGTAGGTCGTAGCCTTAACAGTCGGAATGCCAATGTAGTAAGTACTTGAAAGTGAGTTACCTCGATCTCCGCTCCGAAGTCGCAGTGGGCCACCACCGGGCTCTCTGATGGAACATCGAGTTCTGACATCAGAGAGATCTTGGTATCGGGATCGCTGTGGATCTGGGCCTTGGTACCAAGATAGTTGTGGATCCGAGACTTCGTATCGGGATCGCTGTGGATCCGGGCCTTCACTTTGACTGAAGCCGCAAGGACTTCTTCCCCCGCCCTTTGGTGGAGATGAGTACCTCGGACACCAAAAAGGGAGGCATAATCGCATGGAGCGAAAGAGGGGGTGAAGCCGCACAGACTTCTTCCTTCGTCGTCTGGTAGAGATGAGTACCTCGCACACCAGAGTGGAAGGCACAATCGCACGAGGCGAAAAGAAAAGGGTTTGTGGACTCGAGCATTTGTGGGCCTCGTCAGCGCCCCACGACGCAGCGTATGAGCTCGGAATCGTGGGGGGATATTTCTTTGATGGCCTCGCCTCATCCCATCATCCTCCGAGTGGCCAACTTCGGTCGTAGTCGTCGAGGAGAGGCGTTGTGTCGAGTCGGGAATTATGGTCGCCGACGTGCCTGTACGTTAGTAACGCAGAAATATGCAAGTAGTACTTGTAAAATTGACAAAGAGTATTTCAGAAATCTTTTCTTTATTGTAAAATGGGAAATATTACATCATTGTCCTCATAGTGAGGTGCAAGTACCTCATTGATCATCAGTGTGTTCACTTACTCCTTCCCCCTTTTGGCCGACTCCGACTTAGGAGCGGCTTCTTTCTCGGCGCGGTGTTCTCCGACTCCGACTTAGGAGCGGCTTCTTTCTCGGCGCGGTGTTCTGCCTTTAGGCAGAGGTAATGGCATCATCTCGTCGCCTCTCCATCTGCGGAGATTGTCACCACATCACCCCTTTATGAGAAGAACTTCATCTTAAGGTGACATCCCCGAGTTTGCCCAAGGTCTATCGTCCTATGATACATTGGTATGGCGACGGGCAGAGCAACACGAGAAACCTGGTTTTTATAGTCTTAGAGAGTTCGTCGTCCCCGTACATCACTTTGAGCTCTATGTAACCCAGGGGTATCGTACGTACCGTTGAAGCCGGTGAGACCCCCACCATCATAAGCCGACAGGTCGGACTCGGATATTTTGAGCTTGGGGAGAAGTTCCTTGAACAAGAGATCTGCCGAGCTTCCTTGATTGACCAGAATCCTTTTGACTTGGTGCCCACCACTACGACAGAAATGATGAGGGGTAGCCATTTGTTCGCCTTGCCATTGAGTAGGTCGGAATCATCGAATGAGAGAGGAGGCCTATTGGATTTGACCATTACCGGGGATGGATTTTTCCCGATGTCAAGAATGTCATTCAATCTTCTTTTCATGGCGCGGCGTGTCTCGGGCCGACTTTTCGTAGTATATCCTCCCACGATCACCATCGCGACAGTGGTATTGGCGGCTGTGACCTCGGCGTTTCCTCTCTTGAGTCGTTGTCATCGAGAGAGGCTTCGCCACCGTTAACGACCGCGCCGCGCCTCCGAGGTGAGCGTTCTCTTTTCTTGTCATCAGCTTTGAGATACTGCTTCAACTTACCTCGTTGGGTGAGGTCCTCAATATCATCCTTCAGAACTCGGCAATCTTTAGTGTCATGCCAGTGGCTCCTGTGATACCTGTAACACCCCGGAAATAATTTAATTAAATTGTTTAATTGAATTATTAAGTTCATTAGAGATGTGATTGATCGAGAAAAATAAATGTGTTATTCAGGAGATGGATCGAGTAATAGAAGGGGTGTTGGCGTGGAGGGCCCAGTGGTCACTGAGCCCACTGCTTAAACCCTAGGAGTCTAGCACAACTCTCTCATTTGTGCAAAAATTGGAGAGAGCTGCGAATTGAGAGAGAGAAAGGAAACTGAAATCAGAATTGAGAGAGAAGAAGGAGAAGCGCTACGCTAAGAAGGGAGAAAGAAGAGGAATCATCTCAAGTTTCGCTTGGTAAGAGTTCTATGTCGTTGCTTCTCTTTTCCATTGTGTTGTATCATTCGATCCTTACTCCATTGTATTGATTCCTCGTTGATCAAGAAGGTGGCGAGATTACGGTTTCGAAGGAGGAAAGGACGCGTTCGTTCGGGGTTCTTTGGGTTCTTGCACGTGATTCTCTTAACCTTTGCTTCCGAACATCGAAATTCTCAAGGTAAGGGAGTATTTCAGTTTAACATAATAGTTTATGTAGGAGAATAGGGCTATGTTGTTGATTGAGTATGTGACGATATCAATTGATGATTTTTGATTGTTTTGAGATGATTGAGTGTGTGATGATATCAATTGATGATCTTGATTGTTTTTGAGATGATTGAGTAGGTGATGAACCTGGATGATGTTGATGAATTTTGATGATGTTTGTAATGCATGATTCTTTGTGTGTTTTGTTGTAAAGCGTAAGGTTCTTCTTTGTGTGTGTCTTAGAAATCGATTTCTTGCTTTCAAATATAGAGCTAATAATCGATTGTTTGCTTTCAAAAGGTAGAGTCCAAATCGATTGCTTGCTTTTAAAACATATAGAAGAATCGATTGCTTGCTTTCAAATTATAGAAGAATCGATTGCTTGCTTTCAAATTATAGAGGAATCGATTGCTTGCTTTTAAAACATATAGAAGAATCGATTGCTTGCTTTTAAAACATATAGAGGAATCGATTGCTTGCTTTCAAATTATAGAAGAATCGATTGCTTGCTTTCAAATTATAGAGGAATCGATTGCTTGCTTTCAAATATAGAGTCCATAATCGATTACTTGCTTTCAAAATGTAGAGTCAATAATCAATTACTTGCTTTCATAATCGATCACTGTTTCTTCACGTTTTTGAAAAATTCATATCTTGAGAACCGGGAACCCGATTGAGGTGTTCTAAGATGCGTTGGAAAGCTTATTCAGAGGCCTATCTGAATATTCTACTTTTAAGGCAAAAATAAACTGTTTTGTGGTAACTGATGTAAGAATGAAATGTTATACTATTAGTGTGCGTGATTGACTATGGCTAGATTGTGGTTTACCACTAAGGCCGAAATTTCTTTCATTGGTGTATTTACAAGGGCATCACCGAGAGCCTTGCAAAAGGTGGCCAATACTGCTGCAAGTAGTATCAGTTACTGAGTAATCCCATAGTCAGTCAGTTCACTATTTTATAACACACTAAACCAAAAGATAACCGAAAAATATATATACCTTAAATGATGTGGTGTGTATGGTTTTGACGAGTTGCGGTAAATGTTCCCTATGAGTATAATTAGGATGGTGTTGTAGTATGATTTGTGTGAAAGGTGATGAGTTCACTCTCTACAGTGATTATGATCTTGTGATATGACTTGTGATGTTTTGTGAAGAATATACTCTATGAGTATAGTTTTAATAATGATGTTGTTTGTTTGCGATGAATTGCGACGAATACACTCCATGAGTGTTTTATGATGATGATGGTGAGTACTCCAGGTGAGTATTTTGATGAAATGCACATGTGTATATAGGACCTCATGGCATGTGCATAAATGTGAAGAATAGGCTTGGCCTCTTTGCGAAGAATAGGCTTGGCCTCCGATGAAGAATAGGCTTGGCCTATTAATTGTGATGAATATGGTACCATCATGCATATGCCCTGGTGGGGTTGCACTCTCATACATAATCATAGCTGTGAATGGTTCTTTTGTTTGTGATTGGGAGTGGTGTTGTGTGTTTATGATGTAGCGATGATGATGATCTTGTGTGATTATGCGCTCTCATTTCTCTACTATGTATCGATTATGTTTTATTGAAATTCTCACCCTTTACGCTTGGAATGTTGCTCTATTGTGGCAACGCTGCAGTAAGTGCCGCGAGTGAAGGTCCCTTTTGCCTTCTTTGTTTAATTTGTTGGGATGTTTTGAGTCGCTCTCACGATACCGTGACACCTAGGGGCGTAGTTGGAGTTGTTATCGTTTAATTAACTATTTAATGACTATGTTGATGAAATGATACGTGTTTGAGAGGCATAGTGAGTCGTTGTTTTATTTCATTGCGACGAGATTAATTTTGAAGTTTAAATTTCATGACGATTGTGTTTTTGGCACAAACTTTGATGGTGCGGATGATGAGTTTTATTAATGATGATGTGGCATTTCCTTTCTACTAATTAAATGAGTTTTTTGAAAAGAGATTTCTATGATAATGACGTGTGAATTAAAGGGGTAGAAAGGGGTGTTACATTAGTGGTATCGAGCGATTCGGTCCGTCGTACGGTGGTTGAGTCGTCAAGTTGAGTAACATTTGAGTTGTGTTACTCGTTTCGATTTTGTTTACATTGCGGTGCTAGAATGGCGGGGCGGAACGATGTTTTGACTTGCTAGTCGCCTGCCTTGCGAGCTATTCTTTGGAGTTGTGGGTAACATACCCAATGCTATTGGTGATGGAACGCGTAGTTTGGCTACGTTCGGCGTGAGAACCCTCCTACTTTTGAAGGCGGGTATAATCTCGATGGTGCCCCTTGAGTGGCTAAGTGAGATGGAGCGGATCTTCCGTGTTATGGATTGCAACCGATGCTCGAAAGTTCGTTATGGCACACACATGTTGAAGAAAGAGGCTTATGATTGGTGGAGGGCAACTAGTCGGGGTTGATTTGCGCCAATGAGGAGGTTACTTGGGCGGTGTTTGAGAGGGAATTCAAGAGAAAGTACTATCCGAGAGGATGTCCGCGGGAAGAAGGAGGTTGAGTTCACGAGACTTGAGCAAGGTAGCATGATCACCGAGTATCTTTGCAAAGTTCACCCGAAATTTGTCTAAGTTTTATCCTCATTATGACGGAGAGGGGGCTGAGTTCTCCAAATGTATCAAGTTTGAAAACGGGTTGCGTGCTGACATTAAGAGAGCCATAGGGTATCAGCAGATCCGTGTGTTCCCATTGTTGGTTAATAGTGCCAGAATTTTCGAAGAAGACAATAATGCCTTCTCCAGAGCTATGAGGGAAAAGCAAAAGAATTTTTCGGGTCGGGGTAAGCCCTATGAGGTGCCTCTTTGGTAAGAGGGCAAGGGAAAGTCTGTTGGTAAATTTGTTGGTGGGTCTAAGCGAAGTGGGGGAGATGCTGCAGCCAGTGTTACTTGTTACACGTGTGGGAAAGCAGGCCATAAGAGTCCAGATTGCCCAAACAAGGAGAAGAAGAGATGTTATAAGTGTGGGAAGGAGGGGCACATGTCCTTCAACTGTGATAAGAAGGATGTGGTATGCTTCAATTGTGAAGAGAGTGGTCACGTCAGTACACAGTGTCCTAAACCCAAGAAAGAGAAGTCGTATGGAAAAGTTTTTGCTCTAGCCGGGTCTGACGTGGTGAACGAGATTCGAGGTACGTGCTATATCAATAATACTCCTCTTGTTGCTATTGTTGATCTGGTGCTACCCATAGTTTTATTCTTCTTTGCATGTGTTGAGAACTTAAGCCTTGTGTTATCCGATATGTTGAGGAGATGGTTATCGATACTCGGCTAAGGGTTCGGTGACTACCTCAGTTGTTTGTGCTAAATGCCCCTGTATCTATGTATGGTAAATAATTTTTGGTTGATCTAATTTGTTTGCCGTTGAGTGGTATGGATGTCATGCAGGTATGGGTGGTTAGTTGATAACCATGTTCATATTAATTGTCGTGAAAGGTCCGTGAGTTTTGCTTCGCTAGAAGAGAAGTGCAGTTTTTGCTATCTGGGTCATTACACAGGATGATGAGAGAAGAGGTTCATTGTTTTCTCTATTAGCATCATTGTCTGCTTTGAGAGCCAAGCGAAGGTTGATGAATTGCGGTAGTGCGTGAGTTTTTACGAGGTGTTCCACGATGAGATTCCGGACGTACCACCAGAGAGAGAGGTGGAGTTTACTATTGACCTGGTTCCTGGCACTAAGCCTGTGTCTATGGCACCATATAGAATGTCTGCATCTGAGTTGGCAGAATTGAAAAAGCAACTTGAAGATTTGTTAGAAAAGAAGTTTGTGAGACCGAGTGTGTCACCTTGGGGAGCTCCAGTGCTGCTAGTGAAAAAGAAAGATGGGAGTATGAGGTTGTGTGTAGACTACCGTCAGTTGAACAAAGTTACAATCAAGAATAAGTACCCGTTTTGAGGATTGATGACTTGATGGATCAATTAGTGGGTGCTAAAGTATTTAGCAAGATTGACTTAAGGTCTGGTTATCACCAGATCAAGGTCAAGGATGAAGATGTTCCGAAGACGGCATTTAGGACAAGATATGGACACTATGAGTATTCCGTTATGCCTTTCGGTGTGACTAATGCACCGGGAGTATTCATGGGATACATGAACCAAATTTTCCGGGAGTACTTGGACAAGTTTGTGGTGGTTTTCATTGATGACATTCTGATTTACTCTAAGTCGGAGAGAGAGCATGCGGAACATCTGAGGTTAGTGTTAGAAATTTTGAGGAGTCGAAAGTTATATGCCAAGTTGTCCAAGTGTGAGTTTTGGTTGAAAAAGGTCAGTTTTCTCGGTCATGTGATTTCTAGTGAAGGGATTGCGGTGGACCCTTCCAAAGTTGACTTGATGTTGCGGTGGGAGTCTCCAAAGTCGATTCTTGAAATAAGGAGTTTTTAGGATTAGGTGGCTATTATAGAAGATTCATTGAGGATTTTGAAGTTGGCTCGCCATTGACCCAATTAACTTGCAAGGCAAAGCTTTTGTTTGGGATGACCGATGTGAAGAAAGCTTCAATGGTGAAAAGAAGATTGACTACATCTCCAGTGTTGACATTACCTAGTTCGGTCGACCCGTTTGTAGTATCTTGTGATGCTTCCAAGATGGGTTTGGGTGGCGTGCTTATGCGAGAATGGGAAGGTGGTCGCCATGCGTCGAGGCAATTAAGGACTCATGAGAAGAATTACCCTACTCATGATCTAGAATTTCTTTGTGGTATTTACATTGAAAATCTGGAGGCACTACTTGTATGGATCGAGATTTGAGGTGTTTAGTGACCACAAGAGTCTACTGATATCTGTTCGATCGAAAGAATTGAATATGAGGCAGCACGGTGGTTGGAACTATTAAAAGATTATGATTTTGAATTGAGTTATCACACGGGTAAAGCTAATGTGGTTGCAGATGCTTGAGTAGGAAGACTTTGCATATGTCGACATTGATGGCTAGAGAGCTTGAATTGATTGAGCAATTCAGGGACATGAGTTTAGTTTGTGAAGTCACACCTCGAGTGTCCGGTTGGGCATGTTGAAAATTGGCAATGATTTTATGACTAGTATCGGTGAAAGCGCGAAGTTAGGCGTGAAATTGGTTGATTTGATGAGGGGATTAGTCGATGCAGGAATGAGGACTTTGAGATAGATCGTGAGAATGTGTTGAGATATCGAGGAGAATTTGTGTTCCGAAGATGAAGAAATGAGGAAAAGCGATCCTCGAGGAGGCCCAAGAGTAATTCGAGTATCCATCCGGAGCAACAAAAATGTATCAAGATCTCGAAAAAGATTTTACGGTGGCTGGATTGAAGCGAGATGTGGCGCGCCGGTTCGTGTACTCGTGTTTGACTGTCGAGAAGTCGAAGGTCGAGCATCGAAGCTCGCGGAATGATGCAACCGTTGAATGTCCCGAGAATGGAAGTGGGATAGTATCTCCATGATTTTGTGACTGGGTTACCCAATACGGTGAGAGGACATGATTCGATTTGGGTAGTGGTGGACAGATTGACGAAGTCGGCTCATTTTATCCCTATCGGTATTAAGTATCCGGTGTCGAGATTGGCTGAAATCTACATTCAGGTGATCGTGAAAGCGCATGGTGTTCCTTTGTGCATTGTGTCGGATAGAGATCCAAGGTTTACTTCGGAATTTTGGAGTAGTTTGCAGAAGGAGTTGGGTACGAAATTGAGGCTGAGTTCGGCTTATCATCCTCAAACTGACGGGCAGACAGAGAGGACAATTCAATCATTGGAGGATCTGTTGAGGTCGTGTGTTATAGAGCAGGGAGGTGCGTGGGATGCTCATCTTCCTTGATCGAGTTTACATACAACAATAGTTATCACTCAAGTATCGGGATGGCACCGTTTGAGGCATTGTATGGTCGGAGGTGTAGGACTCCGGTATGTTGGTATGAGACTCGGGAAAGTTTAGTGCTTGGACCTAAGCTGGTTAGGGAAACCACTGAGAAAGTGAAGATGATCCGAGAGAAAATGAAAGCGTCTCAGAGTAGACAGAAGAGCTACCATGATAAGAGGAGGAAGGATTTAGAGTTTGAGGCGGGTGACCACGTGTTCTTGAGGTCACACCTATGATAGTGTCGGGCGTCTTATTTGAAATCAAAGAAGTTGACTCCTCGCTTGATTGGACCGTATCGTTACGGAGAAAGTTGGAAGTGTTGCATATCGGGTGGCCTTGCCGCTAATCTTTCGAACTTGCACGGCGTGTTTCACGTGTCACGGCTTCGAAAGTATATTGCGCATCCGTCTCATGTGATTCAACCGGATGATGTAGAGGTGCGGGATAATCTCTTTGTGGAGACCGTGCTGTTCGAATTGAGGATTGGGAAGTGAAGACCCCTTCGAGGTAAGAAGATCAATTTGGTGAAAGTTGTATGGTTTGGGGCAATTGGAGAAAACCCGACTTGGGAGTGGAGGATAAGATGCGAGAGTCGTATCCGGAGTTATTTGAATCGGTATGTTTTCGAGGACAAAAATCTTAAGTGGGGAGAGTTGTAACACCGGAAATAATTTAATTAAATTGTTTAATTGAATTATTAAGTTCATTAGAGATGTGATTGATCGAGAAAAATAAATGTGTTATTCGGGGAGATGGATCGAGTAATAGAAGGGTGTTGGCGTGGAGGGCCGGTGGTCACCGAGCCCACCGCTTAAACCCTAGGAGTCTAGCACAACTCTCTCATTTGTGCAAAAATTGGAGAGAAGCTGCGAATTGAGAGAGAGAAAGGAAAGCGAAATCAGAATTGAGAGAGAAGAAGGAGAAGTGCTACGCTAAGAAGGGAGAAAGAAGAGGAATCATCTCAAGTTTCGCTTGGTAAGAGTTCTATGCCGTTGCTTCTCTTTTCCATTGTGTTGTATCATTCGATCCTTACTCCATTGTATTGATTCCTCGTTGATCAAGAAGGTGAGCGAGATTACGGTTTCGAAGGAGGAAGGAGACGTTCGTTCGGGGTTCTTTGGGTTCTTGCACGTGATTCTCTTAACCTTTGCTTAGGAACATCGAAATTCTCAAGGTAAGGGAGTATTTGGTTTAACATAATAGTTTATGTAGGAGAATAGGGCTATGTTGTTGATTGAGTATGTGACGATATCAATTGATGATTTTGATTGTTTTGAGATGATTGAGTGTGTGATGATATCAATTGATGATCTTGATTGTTTTGAGATGATTGAGTAGGTGATGAACCCGGATGATGTTGATGAATTTTGATGATGTTTGTAATGCATGATTCTTGTGTGTGTTTTGTTGTAAAGCGTAAGGTTCTTTGTTGTGTGTGTCTTAGAAATCGATTTCTTGCTTTCAAATATAGAGCTAATAATCGATTGTTTGCTTTCAAAAGGTAGAGTCCAAATCGATTGCTTGCTTTTAAAACATATAGAAGAATCGATTGCTTGCTTTCAAATTATAGAAGAATCGATTGCTTGCTTTCAAATTATAGATCAGGAATCGATTGCTTGCTTTTAAAACATATAGAAGAATCGATTGCTTGCTTTTAAAACATATAGAGGAATCGATTGCTTGCTTTCAAATTATAGAAGAATCGATTGCTTGCTTTCAAATTATAGAGGAATCGATTGCTTGCTTTCAAATATAGAGTCCATAATCGATTACTTGCTTTCAAAATGTAGAGTCAATAATCAATTACTTGCTTTCATAATCGATCACTGTTTCTTCACGTTTTTGAAAAATTCATATCTTGAGAACCGAGAACCCGATTGAGGTGTTTCTTCACTTTTAAGGCAAAAATAAACTGTTTTGTGGTAACTGATGTAAGAATGAAATGTTATACTATTAGTGTGCAGATTGACTATGGCTAGATTGTGGTTTACCACTAAGGCCAGAATTTCTTTCACTGGTGTATTTACAAGGGCATCACTGAGAGCTTTGCAAAAGGTGGCCAATGCCTGCTGCAAGTAGTATCAGTTACCTGAGTAATCCCATAGTCAGTCAGTTCACAATTTTATAACACACTAAACCAAAAGATAACCGAAAAATATATATACCTTAAATGATGTGGTGTGTATGGTTTTGACGAGTTGCGGTAAATGTTCCCTATGAGTATAATTAGGATGGTGTTGTAGTATGATTTGTGTGAAAGGTGATGAGTTCACTCTACGAGTGATTATGATATTGTGATATGACTTGTGATGTTTTGTGAAGAATATACTCTATGAGTATAGTTTTAATAATGTTGTTGTTTGTTTGCGATGAATTGCGACGAATACACTCCATGAGTGTTTTATGATGATGATGGTGAGTACTCGGTGAGTATTTTGATGAAATGCACATGTGTATATAGGACCTCATGGCATGTGCATAAATGTGAAGAATAGGCTTCGGCCTCTTTGCGAAGAATAGGCTTTGGCCTCCAAAGTGAAGAATAGGCTTGGCCTCTTAATTGTGATGAATATGGTACCATCATGCATATGCCCAGTGGGGTTGCACTCTCATACATAATCATAAGCGTGAATGGTTCTTTGTTTGTGATTGGAGCCGGTGTTGTGTGTTTATGATGTAGCGATGATGATGATCTTGTGTGATTGCTCGCTCTCATTTCTCTACTATGTATCCGATTATGTTTTATTGAAATTCTCACCCTTTCTCGCTTGGAATGTTGCTCTATTGTGGCAACGCTCGCAGTAACCGCGAGTGAAGGTCCTGCCGCCTTCTTTGTTTATTTGTTGGGATGTTTTGAGTCGCTCTACGATACCGTGACACCTAGGGGGGCGTAGTTGGAGTTGTTATCGTTTAATTAACTATTTAATGACTATGTTGATGAAATGATACGTGTTTGAGAGGCATAGTGAGCTGTTGTTTTATTTCCGCTGCGACGAGATTAATTTTGAAGTTTAAATTTCATGACGATTGTGTTTTTGGCACAAACTTTGATGGTGCGGATGATGAGTTTTATTAATGATGATGTGGCATTTCCTTTCTACTAATTAAATGAGTTTTTTGAAAAAGAGATTTCTATGATAATGACGTGTGAATTAAAGGGGTAGAAAGGGGTGTTACAATACCTGTACTAAGTCTTTTTGTTGGTGGTATGCCTCTGGGGTATCAGCGCCGGCCACTTGAGGTCATTGAATTCAGCATTAGCACACTCTTGGAGGATCTTAGCTTTTGACGCAATCAGTGGAGAGTAGTCAGTGAACCTTGAGCGCCATTCTTTGTAATTGGAGCCATGATCCTTTTTAGACTTTTCCTTCGCTTCTTTCCCCTTCCCCGGGGCGGAGGGTGCATTCGACTCGATTGCGTCGTTCGATTCTTCATAATCTATATGGCGCTGGGCTCGCTTTAGGAAGTCGCCCGCAGTGTTCGTGAGGGACTGAGTCCGACGTTAACGTGGAATAAGGTCCCTTCCCGATGCGAGTCTCATGAAAATCACCCGCACTTCTTATCTGACACATTATTCACCTCGTCAGCTTCTTTGTTATATCGTTCAATATATTCTCTGAGGGGTTCTGTCTCTCCTTGGCAAATCGTCTGCAGTATGTCTACGGACTTGGGCTTGAGCCTTGACGCTGTGAAGCGTGCCATGAAGAGTTTTGCAAATTGCTCCCAAGATGATATTGACGTCGGCGAAAGGTCTTTGTACCATTTTGGCGCACTCTTCTTGAGGGTGAGCGGGAAGAGCTTGCAACGTACTTCCTCAGGTGCACTTCGGTAGTCCAAGGTTCGATTGAAATCTTCAACGTGGTCATCAGGGTCGGTCTTCTTGCCGTAAGCATTCAAAGGCGGCGATTTCTCCCAGGACTTTGGTATCTTGTAATGCGCTATGCTTGGGACAAAGGGGCTTTCCTGGGACCGACGTCCTTTTCCGGTCGCCTTCTTCTTGTGAGAGGCCTTCTTCTTTGGAGACGGGCTTCGTGAATAAGAGGAGTTTGAGGAGGAATTCTCGAGGTCGCTCCGAGATTGAGCTAAGCGGGGAGGGTGGAGTTGGAGGTTTACCTTGTCGCTTCTCTCTTCAGATGAGCGGATCGTAGGCCGGGCAACGCGGCGGGGTCCGGCGTTGACGTGAGATAGCAGTTTGAATCTACGTCGGAGAACCTGGCTGGCCACATGTATACCCGGCTTTGCCGATTCAATACTTGAATCAGCCACTATCCAAAAACAAAAATAATAAGTTAAAATTTATTGAAGTATCTATTCTATTCTACTATAATAAACATAAGTATTTCAAATTTGACAAAAGTAGACATCTTCTTTATTTGCCATTTATCCAATTTTTGGGGCATTTTTATCATTTAGCCGCAAAAGGACAAAAATAAGTAAGCTTTTTCAAAAAATGAGATAGTATAAAAAAAAGTTTGTTATTTCTCTTTGCTATTTACTACCATATATTAAACTACTAAAGCCAATCAATTTAATCACAACTAATTCCAAACAAAAAATTAATCTATATCTAAAATTCCAAAATATTTTTTTTAATAATTTATTAAAATGTTTAAATTAATACTAAAAGATCAATAATTTACTATTTACTATAATATACTAAAACTACTAAAATCAATCAATTTAACCATTAACAGTTGATAAAAATAAATTTAACGACTATCAAAAACTCCAAAATAACTTTATTTTAATAATTTCATAATTTAATTGAAATGATTAAATTAATATTAAACGATCTCATAATATAATATTGAATTAATACTAAAGTAATAATCCATTATTTAATTAAACGGAAGCGGCAAGACGAGCGAAAATGGAGGCGACAATGAGAGAAGGAAACTGTTCCCTCACTGTTAGCGACGGAAAATATTTCTCTCTATTAGCGAGGGATATTTTCCTCACTATTAGCGACGACGTGTGTGTTTCTCTCTGTTAGAGACGCGTGTTTGTTTCCTCGCTATTAGAGACGGAACTGTTTCCTCTCTGTTAGCGATGGATTTCTCCTCGCTATTAGAGAGGGATTATCAATATCTCTCTCTAAAAAATTTTGTGACGCCAAATTTGCTTACGAATAATGGTTCGTTGCAAATTCCCTCTCTAAATCATTTAGTGACATATTTTGGTTGTTTAGAGAATGATTTTGGGCATCTCTAATTTTTGTTTTTTAGTAGTGGGAAGAGGTAACAGAGCAGTTATGCAAGTGGCAACGGGAGCAACAACAGAGGCGATAACGAGAGCAACAATCGGAGCGGCAAGGGTAGCAGCAACGAGAGTGGCAGCAGAGGCGAAAATGAGAGCGACAACGGGGAGCGACAACGTGAGGCGGCAAAGAGATCGGCAATGGAAGCGGCTGCGAGCGTAACAACAGGAGCGAAAACGGGAGCAACAATGGAGGCGCGGTCAGAGAGCAGCAAGTGTAGCAGCAACGGGAGCGGCAACAGAGGCGACAACGAGAGCGACAACAGAGCGACAAGAGTATCGACAACGAGCGCAACAACGGGGATGCATATATTATATTAGATCTCATTTTCTTTTATCTGATTTTTACTCCATTATTAAGATTAGAAGAACATTTTGACTTTTTTTTTAACTTTTTGCAACACCATATTTTTCGGTGAGTTGAAATATAGCATTTTTTATTGAGTTTCTCCTTATTTTTTAATTTTATAATTTTCAAATAAAATTGAGTCAATAGAAACAAATACAGTGACACCCGTGCAGATGTACGGGTAAAATACTAAAGTATTTTATTGTGATTATAAAAGCACTTTTTTTAAGGTGATTATATACTTTATTTTAGCGTTTAACCTGTTAACTTATGTGTTTCGATTTGATTTCTGAAATATAAGCTTAAATATGTCTTTACGCTACCAAGTAATTAAAGGAAAAAAAGTTTTACGTCCAACGAAGCTACAATGGCTTCTTAGAAGAGTCAAATGTCATGGGAATTCTTTTATTTTAAAGATGAACTAATTATTGATTCTATCTGTTCATTTATATTCTATTTGCATTCAAAAAATTCATTTAAAAATTCATTTAGGCTCTGTTTGGTACATCTCATCCGCAAGCGGATAGTGGATGAGACTAGCGTATTTGACTAGTGGGTGGCAAGTTCAAGTGTTTGGAAAGCACTAACGTTTAGGGTTTTTTGAGTAGCGTTTAGTGTTTTTTGAAACACTACTTCAAGTAGCGTTTTGTGCAATGCTAATAAAAGATTCAATCTCCAGAAAAATGATGGAGTGAATTAGAATTTCATTGAATGATTCTGGGATAGATTTATACAAATTGAATTGGGGGTGGAAAACCCTAATCTCTCTCAACCGAAAAGAAAAGAAAAAATGTCTAACTAACTAACACAGCTAACCTATCAATTAACTAACCACAATTACAAAGTATAACCCTGGTTACTAATAAAGCTAACTAAGGTTGAGAAATATGTTTAAATCATATCTAACTGAACTGAATATAAAACTGTTTATATGTTTATTACCCCCCTCAAGCTGGAGGGTGAATATTGAGCACTCCAAGCTTGTTCAACATGGCAGAGAATGATAGAGGTTCCAAAGCCTTGGTTAATATGTCTGCAAGTTGCGAGGATGAAGGAACTGGGAGAAGATGAAAGAGCCCTGCTTGGAGTTTCTCACGCACCACGTGACAATCTATGTCAATGTGTTTGTGCATTCATAAAAGCTTGAATTAGCAGCGATATGCATAGCGGACTGATTATCACAATATAACAGTGCTGAAGTTTTAACAGCAACAGATAAATCTTGTAAAACATATGTGAGCCACTGAAGTTCACACACAGTGGATGCAAGTGCACGGTATTATGCTTCCGTGGATGATGAGACACGGTGGTTTGCTTTTTGGATTTCCAGGAAATGAGAGAATCTCCAAGGAAGACACAGAACCCCGTGATTGATTTTCTAGTGGAAACACAAGTTGCCCAGTCAAAATCTCTAAAAGCCTTTAGTTGAAGAGGTGAAGATGCAGAGAAGAATATCCCTTGACCTGGTGCTTGTTTAATATATCGAAGGACACAATGAGCAGCCTGCAAGTGCTTTGTCTTTGGATTTGCCATGTATTGGCTCAATTGTTGAACAGAGAAACTTAAATCTGGCCTGGTGTTGTTGAGGTATAATAGTTTTCCAATGAGACGACGATATGCACCTACATCAGTATCACTGCAGTCTTCACCAGAATCCAACTTAGCATTTTTAATCATTGGAGTAGAAACAGGCTTGGAGCCCAATAGACCAGTTTCATTGAGCAAATCAAGTGCATATTTTCTTTGACAGATAGTTATGCCACTTGTGCTTCTAGCTACTTCAATCCCAAGGAAGTATCTCAAACAACCTAAGTCCTTACTTTTGAAAGTAGTATCAAGTTGTTGTTTGACAGAGTTAATTTCTGTTATATCCGGGCCAACAAGTATAAGATCATCTACATAAATTAGTAATGCAGTAGTCTTTCCAGAAATAGTTTTAGTAAAAAGGGAATGGTCAGACTGAGATTGTTTATATCCAAGGGAAACAAGAAAGCTAGACAATTTTGCAAACCATTGTCTACTTGCTTGCTTAAGCCCATAAATTGATTTCAAGAGTCTGCAAACCTGACCATCAGTGTGTCCTTCATAACCTGGTGGAACCTCCATGTACACTTCTTCCTCAAGTTCACCATGGAGGAAAGCATTATTTACGTCGAGTTGTTGTAGATGCCAAGACTGATTTGCAGCAACAACAAGTAAGAGTCTCATTGTAGTCATTTTAGCTACAGGGGAAAAGGTATCCAGGTAATCAATTCCTCTGTTTGCATGTAGCCCTTAGCAACAAGATGGGCCTTGTGTCTCTCTAAAGACCCATCAGCCCTGTATTTCAATTTATATAACCATTTACAGCCTATTGCATTTTTCCTTGGTGGAAGATCAGTTAATTTCCATGTCTTATTCTGCTCCAATGCTGCCAGCTCCAAATTCATAGCTTGAACCCAAGGCTTAGATTTGGAAGCTTGCTTGTAAGTGGTAGGCTCAATGTCAGAACAAATGGAGAAGGCAAATTGTTTATATGAAGGCATGAGATTGTTGTAACTTATGACAGAGTTGATAGGGTACAGACAAGTAGAGTTGGTCAGGCTAGCATTACAAATGTAATCATTTAGTCTAACTAGGGGTCTAATATTTCTGGTAGGTCTCAATGAAGTAGTTATCCGAGTGTTCTCTGTATGTCCAATAGGTGAAGGTTCTGTAAGTTTATGTTCAGTGTCAGGTTCAGTGTTACTGATGTGATAAAGTTGGGAATTGTCTGGTGTAGTCATATCTATTGTGGTTTCTGGATTGTCACTATTTGGGTTTTCTAGATCAAAGGTTATCAAGTCATAAGTGTTTGAAGTGGGAATAAACTGAATTTTATCTTGGTGTAAAGTGATGTAAGGAAATGTATCTTTATAGAAGATAACATTTCTAGATATGAAAAACTTAGACATCCAAACACCCTCAAGTGTTGCAAGTCAGGTATTTGATGATGAAGAGCTCATATGGAGACTTGTTCTGCAGAATTTTGGTGGGCAGACTGTTTATTAAGTGGACAGAGTGCATTACGGCATAAGACCAGAATACTTTAGGTAAATGTGACTGGAACATTAATGCCCTCGTCACATTCAGTATGTGCCTATGTTTCCTTTCAGCCACTACATTCTGCTGGGGAGTTTCAACACAAGTTCTTTGATGCACAATCCCTTTTTCTTGGTAGTAGTCCTTCATCAATAACTCTTGACCATTGTCAGTTCTAATCCCCTTTGTATTAATTCCAAACTGAGTGCTGACCATGTTGATAAAATTCTTAATCAGGCCCCTTGTTTCAGACTTGTTTTTCATGAGAAATAGCCATGTATGTCTTGTGAAATCATCTACAACAGTAAGGAAATATAAATGGCCATGGACAGATGGGGTAGAGAAGGGTCCCCATATGTCCATGTGTATTAGATCAAATGCACATTTACTCTTAGTAATACTAATTGGGAAAGGGAGTTTGGATTGCTTGGCAAGGTGACAACAATCACACACTTTATTCATAATATTTTCCACATATGGATAGTGATTACAAACAGTTTTGAGTACATCATGTGAAGGGTGGCCTAGCCTATGATGCCATAGTGCAAAATTTTCAGATGCTACATGGTTACATTCACAATCATTTACTATATTTTTAGAAACAATGGAACTAAAAGTATTATTACAGAAAAAGCAGAAAGACATTTTGAATCCTGGTCAAGAACATATAGGGAATGGAAAGCCCTAGCGTGCCCAATCGTCTTCAATGTAGGCTTTTCCTATATGGTGAAATCATCATCATCAACTATTATTTTACATTTTAATAAATGTGATAGCTTATATCCGGATATCAGATTAAAACCAAATTCTGGCACATACAAAACATTGTGTAAAATCAAGTCAGAATTAAACATAAAAGTTCCAGCATATATAGCATATGTTCTTGTCCCATTTGGCATCCTAATTCTAATTGGTTTAATCTCATGATATGAGTAAAACAGAGATAGATTATTGCATATATGGTCAGTTGCTCCTGTGTCTACTATCCAGATTGTATAAGTAATATTACCTGAGGAGTCTTGTGTCATGCTTGATGCAAAAAATGGTGGGTCCATTTGCTTCCTCCATCTCCACTTTTGCTCAGCAGGGCCATAAGTTTTTGATACATCTCTGGAGTGATGCTTACAGAGGATTCATTGCCTTGTTGTGCAGTACCTTCATCCTGAGTGGTATTTGATTCAGCTGTAGTGTTGTTTGCAGACCCCTCTTTCTCACGGAACTTGAACCCGGGAGGGAATCCGTGTTTGAAATAGCATATTTCAATGGTGTGTCCCTGTTTCCCATAGAAACTACACTGTTTATTGGAATTGTTGTTGTTGTAAGTTCTTTCCGGAAATCTGCCACGACCTCTTCCACGCAAATTCCCGTTTCCTCTACCTTGAAACCATTGATTGGTGTTTGTATTTGCTATCATTGCTGCCTTAGGACCTTCACTCGGGATCGCCTGCACTTTGCCGACAAGACTGAGCAAGGAAGAACCTTCACCCGGGATCACCTGCACTTTGCCGACATAAGAAGCAACAAATAAAATAGAAGGATGAGTCTCTAACACTTATAATAGGATGTATGATAAACATCATGTTAGAGAAGACAACTAAAAACACCTCGGCTCATTCAACAAACACACCTCATTAAGTTATAGCACATCAAATCAAAATCAATAAGAAACATCACCAATCGCATGAGTATATGCATGAATGCGACCCAACACCAAGGGCATATGCATGTGGATCCCATCACCAAAATAAGCCTTGAGGGCACTCACCAATAAGGCTGAAGCCTTCTGCTCACCAATAAATGCACATGGTTTATGTGACGCCATGAACAATGCACCATACACACCATATTCACCACATTGAGCAAATAAGCATCATCACCAATAATTAATAGACTCACCATTTCTATTAATTAACTCACCATCACCAAAAAGAAGTCATAGACCCATCACCAATAATTAATTTCCCATTAGGAACCTCACCAATTAACACACCTCCAATTATAGCTCTAAGGTTAGCATCACCAAGACATCATCAATAGCGCTATGGCTAACATCTCTACATCTGTCAACAGCCCTATGGCTGACGTCCAACTCACCAGACACCTCGACACCAAAAGTATTGGACTAAACTGTCACTACAAGGACCACACCGTCACATAAGGACTAAAACATCACCTAAGGACCAAACTGGCTCCACCATTCAGCCACTTAGACGTACTCGGCACCAAATAAAGACTTGCGGTTGCTTGCGCTGGCAAGAACCCACGCTACACTGGCGTCAAAACAGCACCTCTGCACACTCACATTGCACCTCGGCACACCTCACAGCACCTCGGTACACTACACTACACCTCGGTTCACTCCACTTCGACGCACTAAGCTTCGATACACCTACAATTCAATACACCTACACCTCGACAACACTAGCTTCGACATACCGATACTACACCTCGGTACATCTACACTACACCTCGGTTCACTACACTTCGACGCACTAAGCTTCGATACACCTACAATTCAACACACCTACACCTCGACAACACTAGCTTCGACATACCGATACTACACCTCGGTACATCTAGACTACACCTCGGTAGATATACACTATACCTCAACAACTACACTTCAGCAACTATACTTAGGTATATATACACACTACACTTCGGAAACTACACTTCAGCAACTATACTTAGGTATATATACACATTACACTTCGGCAACTACACTTCGGTTTACATGCGCTACACCTCGGTACATCTAGACTACACCTCGGTAGATATACACTATACCTCAACAACTACACTTCAGCAACTATACTTAGGTATATATACACACTACACTTCGGAAACTACACTTCAGCAACTATACTTAGGTATATATACACATTACACTTCGGCAACTACACTTCAGCAACTATACTTAGGTATATATACACACTACACTTCGGCAACTACACTTCAGCAACTATACTTAGGTATATATACACACTACACTTCGGCAACTACACTTCGGTTTACATGCGCTACACCTCGGCAGCTACAAGTCGACACCTACACTTAGACTCATACACACTTACACCTCGTCACCTATACTTCATCACCTACGCTCCGTCACCTACGCTCAACACTTACGCTTCAACACTTACGCTTCGTCGCACTTATACGTTGACTCCCATATACTTCGACACACTACAGCTAGGCAACCACACCTCGGCTCCTATGTCGCCCTAGGCACCTAACCTTCATCCTCCCTCCTTATTTGATTCTCATACTATGATCACACTTAAACCACAACTACTACACACCTATTCATTCAAGATTCGTTCAACACACATCAATATACTCAACGAAGGTGACAACACCAACAACAACATCCTTGCACTGAGAGTTCCTCAACTCACATTCCTCTCCTAGGTCTCTCATATGACCAACTCATCAACAACACATCACAGCTTCACCAAAATGAAGCAAACACAACCTCAATCACACAACAAACAACACAAACAACTCAAAAATCATTCTAGAGTCTAACTCACGCATAACACTCATCATATACACTATTATAGGTGAAAGAGAGCCCCCTTACCTCAATAGATTGAAGACTAAGTACTCTCTCCACCAAGACTTCACGATCCACCAACAAACAAGCTCCTCTTCCTTGAACTTGAGCTCTCCAGGCCAAGATTTCTCTTCTTCTCTCTTAAAGCATCGCACCTCTCTCTCTCTCTCTCTCTTACTTTACTCTTTGACTTTTCTTTGATTTTTGTTGCAAACGACCTTCAGATCAGTGTAATATGAATTAATGTTTCTTTCACCTTGTTTGATAGAGTGTATTTCTTGCATCAAATCGGATTTACGAAAAGCATCACCTTTAGAGAAATGATTCTTGAGTTCATTCCACAGGTCGTGTGCGTTTTCAACGTTCTCTATACTTTGCGCTATTTCCGGTGACAATGAACCCGCGATCCAAGCGACCACCGTACCGTTGCACCGTTCCCAAGCTTCATATAGATCATCGTCTTCCGTCGGAGCTATGATCTTCCCGTTGACAAATTTGATCTTGTTCTTGGCGAGGAGAGCCCTCCTCATTTTCTTACTCCATGTGTCGTAATTATTCCCGTTCATCACCGGCGTGACAAGGATGGCACCGGGGTTCTCCGCCGGGTGAAGGTAATACAGACTCGTCAAGTTCAATGCTGGATTCTTGCATTGACCATCGTTCTTCGTCATCTTCGTCGAATCATCTTGTTCGTCTTCTGCAGTGATGACCTCCGCCATGGTTGTTCTTGATTGTTGATGTTGTGTGAAGCGATTAGCACGCAGAGCAGATTTCTCTGCTCTGATACCATAAAAGATTCAATCTCCAGAAAAATGATGGAGTGAATTAGAATTTCATTGAATGATTCTAGGATAGATTTATACAAATTGAATTGGGGGTGAAAAACCCTAATCTCTCTCAACCGAAAAGAAAAGAAAAAATGTCTAACTAACTAACACAGCTAACCTATCAATTAACTAACCACAGTTACAAAGTATAACCCTGGTTACTAATAAAGCTAACTAAGGTTGAGAAATATGTTTAAATCATATCTAACTGAACTGAATATAAAACCCTTTATATGTTTATTAGCTAACGGATAGTGTATAGCGTTTCATTTTTTTGTTGACATTTTTACTCTTATTAATTTTCTTAAATTACTTATCTTTCCTCATTAAATAGTTTATCATCCTTAAATAATTTAATCATTAATTAAATGTCATTATATGTCATTTTACATTTATCAACTATTTTAACCGTTATAGACTTTCACTTATCGTTGAGTAAACTTATAAGTTATAATTACATTATGCTAGACTTTATGCTAATAAGTTAAAGACTATCACTCATCTAAGACTTGTATCGTTTCTTAAACTTATAAGTTATAATTACATTATGCTAGACTTTATGCTTAATAAGTTAAAGACTATCAGTCATCTAAGACTTGTATTTAATGTATTGAAATTTTATTGTGAATTTTTCAACTAACACAATTATCATATTTTGTTTATTTTTAATAAGTTTTGGAATACTTTAGCATTTAAGCATTCTTATAGAATCAGGCAAACTAAACATCCTTATAAAATTGTACAAATACTTCAACTTCTCAATTTCATATCTATGAACTTAGCTGAGAACTTTGTTTCTATCCAATAGCACTTTATGCGTCTGTTTGGTGACCAAGATAAGAAGAAAATATATAATAACTTTATCTCTTGTTAGTCCAACGTTTGTTGAGCCACTAAGATAAAATAACTTGAAGTCATCAGTGTCACAAGGAAATGGGGGTTGGAATTGTGACCCTTTTAAATTTTTCCTGAAATAAAAGAACTTTGATTCACAAGTATACTTGAGAATCAGGTGAGTGAGTGTTATGTGCTATACAGAAACAATCCTCTTAATGAATTAGTGAGTCAAGAAGGGTGATTGAATAGTCTTCACAATTATGTAGAACTGAGAAGGATCATTCAAAACTTCCTTCACTATTCTCACAGTTGTTTCCCAATTGTTTCAAGTAGAGTCTTACTGTGAAAGATCTATTAAGTTTGTAAACCACTTGTTAAGAGTTTTAAAACATTTTATAGTCTTTGAAAAGTTCTAAGAAGGGTTGAAAAACTCTTTTTATAGTTGTAGCTGAGAAGGGTCAGAATTAACTCTTCTCAGGTTTTCAAAAATCTCTCCTCAAGAGGAGTTTTTCTCAAGCCGTAAACTAAGTACTTAAATCAGTAAATAACACATGGATTTATAGTGGTTCACCCAACAATAACATGGGCTACTGCACTCCTCACACCCAGTGAGATTTTCCACTATTTTCCAAATAGTTTACACCCTTTCACACTTCACATAAGTTGAAAGCTCTTTGTAGTTTTCTTCTCACAACTCTACCTACTGTATACTCCACTAATAGACTTCTTCAAAGCTATTAGACTGCTTTTACAACAAAAGCACTCACTTCTCAAGTCCTATAGCAACACATGCTACTTGAGAAGGTTCCCTATTCAAGGTTCTTTGATTACAGGGTTTTGGGATTACTTAGAGCTTGGTTGACATATATAGGATATACATGAATGATTTACAACACAAGACTTAATACATACTCAGAGAAAGATGAATCCCTTATGGTTTAAAAGTAGCTGAGTATGGAAGAGAGAAAACTTGAATGTGTGAGAAGGTTGATAGCTCAAAGTTTAATTCACTCTCTTGAAGATCAATGAAGACCAAAGCTGTTGTTATATAGAGATTTTGTTGCCCTTTAACTCCTGGTCCAAGAAGTCTATTCGTTGCATCAAAAACTAGCCGTTTAGAGCCGTTGCAAGACGCGCTACCCAATTGTCACTTTCGTGTTTTCGCTTCTGCGGCCCCGGTTGTTCACAATTTGTCATCACCCTTCTCACAGTGACCCTTCTCACTGTGATTCTTCTCATGACTTGTTAAGTTGAAGATGATGCTTCTCAAGGTGAATCTTCTCATGTTGATGCAATACTTTAAGGATGATGACTCTTCTTGTCATGACCTTTCTCAGGTTCATGACCTTTCTTAACATGATTCATATGATAATGACCCTTCTTGGGATCATGACTCTTCTTAGCTTGATAATGCATTCAATCTTCTTCAATTTTCTTTGTCATGACTCTTCTCATGCTTGATCTTCTTAGATGTTCTTCTCATATTGCCTTTACACATAATGAATCTTCTCAAGCAGAATTCTTCCAAGATTTCCAAGTGGATCTTGATTTTAATCCTTTATGCTTTGAAGAACTTCCTTTCTTAGAATAGTGTAGACAATGTTCCTTTTCTGTTTTCTCTTAGATTTTATGCTTCTCATAAGCAAGTATCTTGTTGAGAATGATTTGAAGTCCTGTTCTTATGAATCACTCAACAAGAGCATTAGTAATACATATGATCAGAAACCTTAAGCTTCTCATCCTTGAAGTTTGTTGAACATCAAAACATTACTAGGGATTTTGCCTCAACATAACTATCATGTCTCTTTAATTAAAATATTATCCTAAGTTTGAATTGGTTTAGAAACCTGGAAGATAAGAGAAGAAAATAACTATCATGTCTCAACATAACTATCTTCCGATTGCTGATGCGAGATAAGAACGACGCACGGTCTACCGTGCGCGTGTGAGCTTTCTAGGTAATTTATTGAACTTGCTCTTTTAGTTTTATAACATATAATGATTATGTTTGTAATCTGAAATTCATATATTTTGTAGATACATGGGGAACCTATTCGTGTTCTGTTGGATATAATACATAATCATTGGAAAAGGCTTACTTTTGTTGTTTCCCATGATGAAGACGAGACGGGATCCCCAAATGATGAGCTTAATTTGAAGGTTGAATTTGAGGCTATACAACGGAGGTTTGATGCCGCTGATCGTGCTGGTAAAGTAATGATAAAGCAAAAAGCACGTGAGTTGGCATTCCTGGACACTACTCGTGTCCACCTCTGGAACGAGTCACTACAAAGGGTGCACCTAAGAATGATAAGGAAAAGAAAAAGGGTGCACCTAACAAGAGCGATGAATTTTCAACAAAGCGAGACCCATCATTTTGGGAACATGTTGATAATTATTTTGATTCACAACAAGACAGCACCTCTGCTCTTGCTCAGTCACGCAAACAGCATACTCCACCGGTGTCAAATTCATCAACTCCACGACAGAGTACAAGTTCCACCCCAAGTACCTTTCCGGTACCTAAAGGTGGACCTCCTAATCCTACAAAAATGGCTAAAAGTGGAGTTCCTACATCGCCATTACCAAAGAAGTTTGATCCTACTCCCTCAAAAATCGAGCAACCAACCCAAACAACAAGTTCCAACCTCACACTCACTCAAATTCAGGGACTAACACTAAACCCAACCCCTCCCAACATTCGGTCAAAAGAATACAATTCATTCATAGATTATATGCTGAAGGAGATGCATCTCTTTGTGGAGGATATAGTGAATGTGGAAGGTGACGGTAATTGCGGGTTTTGGTGCTTTGCTAAACTACTTGGAAGGGGTGAGGACAATTTCTGGAGCGTGAGGAATGAATTGTTTGAAGAGTTACAGAAAAACATTGATTTGTACACCACGTTGTTTGAAGGAGGGATATCCAGAGTCCACCATATTATGAAGGCTTTAAAGAAACAACATGGGGAAGTAGAAGGAAATGAGAATTGGATGACTTTTCTAGAATGTGCTTATCGTGCTGCAAATAAATCTGGCTTTATCCATTTCTGATTGCACCAATCAAGACTGCACCGGTGTTCCACATATTGTTCACGGGTAACCACTTTGTTACGCCGGTTATGAAGAGAGGCTCCCCAATGCCAGGAACAATAACGCCATGGACAAATAATCGGAAATAGATAGCAAAGGACTGGCCCAGGCAATATACAGAAAATTTGCAACAATACAAAGCTTTAAACCCCTATTCACATGCTCCTCAAACTGTTGATTTGAGCCAAGATTGATTTTGATGTATTTTTTGAATTTCATTGCCAATTTACTGATTTCGTTATGTATAAGACAATTGTATTAAGACAATATCATGTTTTGTTGATCTAATTGAGTGATTTAGTATTGATTTTAGTAGTTATTTTAGTCGCGAAATTACAAGTTTTTTCAACAAAAAAACTCTCGCATAGGTTCTTTGTCTAAAAACTCTTTGCTTTCTGTCTCAAGTATCGAGCGGTTCGGCCTTCACAGAGTCGAACAGGTTCGCATTTCATAAAACTGAACAGTACAACCCATAAGATTCGATGGAGGTCCAATCGAACCGTCTATTTTTGCATTGTTCGATGCAGGTCTAGTCGAACCTGTTCGATTAGCCGTGCGCCGATTCGTCAGTCACATGCTTTTCATATGAGGGCATTTTGGATTAAACCGGTTTTGGGGGTGTCTAGTGAGTAAAGGGGGTTGTACGAAGCATGGGCCACCATAAATGGGCAAAGCCCCAACCAAACAAACCATAAAGGGCCCAACAAGCAAGATAAGAGGCACCAAACAAGCATTGGGCTCATCTTATCAACAAGTCTAAAAATAAAGGCGTTTGCTTTTCCCACACCCCCTCCTACTCAAAACACACCCCATAAGGTGTGTAAAGACCAAAAAGCCAGCCAAAACCTCTTTTTTTCACGAAATTTCACCTGTTTGAACACGGGTCTTCGAACAGGTTCGAATGACATCGTTCGTGTGTGTTAAATCTTGACTTCACACCCTTTTGTGAGTAATTTCACCTGTTCGCATGGGGTCATGCGAACAGGTTCGCATGAGGGTGTTCGAACACCCTATTTTATTACAAAAAATGGACTCTCACACCACATTCACCTTTTTATTGAGTTCGCATGAGGTCGTTCGAACGTGTTCGAACAAGGTCGTTCGAACGTGTTCGAACAAGGTTGTTCGAACAGTCATAAAACACGTCCTCACAGCGTTTCACGCGAGGTTATTTTTGGAATAAAATTTGTTAAGGGGTGTGAAAGAGTAGGAGGGGGTGTGGGAAAAGCAAAACCCAAGTTAGACAAAAGCAGAACATAACCAAGTTTTTAGACCATTTAACAAAAAAGAACAAAAGCAGAACATAATAATAAAATAACAAAAATGTTATTTGGACATTTTTTGTTAGACAAAAGTAGACAAACACCAACTTACAACACCAATTAACCAAGTTTTTAGACCATTTAACCAAGTGATCAATTAACCAAGTTTTTAATACGCCTCGAAAACTATGAAAAAGCAGGTTGGCTAAATGGTCTAAAAACTTGGTTAATTAATGTTGTAAGTTGGTGTTTGTCTACTTTTGTCTAACAAAAATGTCCGAATAACATTGTTGATAAAATAAACCCTAAAACGGCAAAGAAACATTGTCACACCAATTGCCAGGGAATCTACAACGAAGCTAATTAAATTCCCAAAATAACACAATCTGGCTTCAAACTTGGAAACGCATATCAACTCAAAGGCAGATATCATCAACAACAATCACCAACTCAAAAGCAGAACATTAATTATGTCTCTCACTATCCAAGATATCTCACCAAATTGTTTATTACCTTTGCAAGCTTCAACAAGCATTTGATTGTCAGATTCAAGAATAAATGAGTGAAGGTTTAGAGATTTTGCCAAAGATGTCGCTTCTCTCATCCTTGAGCTTCAAAGCAGATGAAACAAAGATTCTTTTATGGAAGGATGTAAGTAATCCCCCAATCTCATTACGACAAACAATACCAATGTAACCAAAACCACTCACTTTGTCAAATGCTGCATCCACATTAATTTTTTCATAATTACTTTGGGGTAGTCTCCATTTACATGGAGTAGCTTTGCATATTTGGGATGAAGGGTTAGTGTTAACTACACTAGGGTACTTTGTTCTTTGTAATATACTCGGGGACCATAGCAGAGATAGTAAACAAAGCCTCCAGAGGATTAGGAGGTTTGTTATCAAAGATCGCCTCATTTCGATCTTCCAAATGGTCCAAATAGTGAAGATCAATTTAGTAACACCATCGTAATTATCATTAAAATAAAACTAACAAATGTGATGAAACCACTCATAAAAGTTTGTCAAGCCAATTCTAGAAGGGAAGGGAATGAATTGCAAGCCAAACCAAAGAACCCAATTTTTAATAATCGAATAAGTCTTTCAATTGTTTGCAACGACCCGGTATTTAGCATATTTAGGGGCCCAATTTTAAATATTTGAACAGGGCCTCCAAATTGTTTGGGACGGCCCTGTCCAAGAGCACAAGAGAAACAGGTGTTCAATAGACTCAACCTCCAAATTACAAATAGGGCCACAAAGGGGTACTGGAGATTCTTTTTTGAAAAGAGCTTCTTTAGTAGGGACAAAGTAGTGAATGACTTTCCACATAAAATGATTCAATTTAGCTGAAACATTTGCTTTCCAAATGAGATTCCAGATAGATTTCAGGCAAGAAATAGATGTAGAAGGTTAAGTTAGAATAGTAACCTGAGAATTGATTGCTTTATAACCGGACTTCATGAGAGTAAACACCATCATTTGTAATAGACTTAAATGACGTTTGTTTTTAAGTCATACTTAACTTTAATTAAAGCTATATTTAAGTCGGACTTTACGTCACTTTGACTTTAAATGTGTTCATATTTTAAAGTCACGATTGTATCCACTTTGACTTTAAAAGTTTCTATTTTTGCTTTTGGCCTTCTCCCTGCATATACAAATTTGGCTCTACTAGGAATAAATTCATTAAACGACCACCACTTTCTATATAAAAGTACAAAATTTCTAAAATTTTCTCCGAACGTATAATTAGTAGTTCAACATTCATTTAACTAATATCTTGTCAAAAGGTAAAGTAGAGCAACAACAATACATTTAGTAGAGCAGCAGATACAATTAGAAAACCAACCAGCTGAATTTACAGCACAACTAAGCTTCTATTAAGCTCCGATATACAAAAACATGTAACATTAAAGGCAAATGAATTAGTATTCCCCAACGGTCGGTCACCCGTACCATATAGCCAAATAACAAACGGTTAATAACTAACACAAAAGCCTCTCAGCACCAAACCCTAGCGGACAATTCCCTAGACCAAATTTTTTGATTTCCTTCCAATATGCCTTTCCTTTCGTTTTTTGATGAACAAGATATAAGATTCAAATTTTAGTTATTGGAGTTCAAATAAATAAGTATTTGCTTATTTTGTTTTTACCTTTTAGGGTTTATTTGTGAATTTGGAGGGGAGGAGAGGGGAGGGCTTTCGGGGCAGTAAAGTTGAAAGATGAATGTAGAATTTCTACATTTTAATTGAAAGAATAAATTTGTTGATGATGATAAAAGAATGTTTATCAATAATATATGTTTAATTTTAAGACTATTATAAAAGGATGTCAATGATTTGAAGAATTTTCCTAAGCTTCCCAAACCCCTTCAATACATTGTTTAGGTTCCTCCAAATTAGAGAATTTTGTTTTACAAAGAAAAATAAACTCTCAAGTAAAGGTGTTGGTATATCCTTCCATCCATTTGTCTTTTATCCACCTTTTTTTCCAACCCCCCTCCCCCTGTCTCCTCCTCTCCAAACTCCCAAACAAATTCTGACCCTGTTATGTTATGTTAGGTGATGTATTTTTGGATAAAATTCAAGAAGATGCAATATCATTATGTCTCGATCTATATCACTATACGTGTACTTTGGACTTTGTGACTTTGTAATATTTTGAAAAGGATTTCAGTTTATTGTATTCGTAGGTGTTATACTCCAATTTTGTCCGACTAATTAAAAATTAAATAAAAAAAGTATTTTTGTGAACGCCCAATTTTAATGGGTATTTTTCTCGTTTCAAAAATAGCTCAAAAATGTGTCGTTGTACACACACATTATTTTTGACCGCGTGATCGCGTTAGCTTTAATGATGTTGTATCGTTTCATTATCGTTGTGTTCATGCGTCTTCTTTTACTGATTGCGCATAGTGTTCCTAATTCGATGCACGTGTTTATTCTTGTTGTGCATATTAAGTTGCTAATCAAGTGCGTGTATTTTGCTTTAACGATGTGAACATTTGATTCTAATCGATACTTTCTCGTTTTCAAAAATATACCGTCTGTCATACGAGAGTCAAATTAACTGCATCATTTTTATTATTATTATTATTATTATTATTATTATTAGTAGAGCGTTAATAAAAAAAATGATTTTTATGTATTTTTATTATAATATCATTTCTGTTATATAATAAAATACAAAATAGAAAGTATAAATGAAAGTTTAAAATATGAGAGGAAGAGAAAAAGTGTGTAGGCAGTGCTTCTCCCTTCACGTGATAAGGCATCCAAGTCTCTTCTTCTCTTTAGAGCTCAAAACAATGTCCTCTTTAACTTGCTCTGAATATTTACTACCCCTTCCGACTCTTGACCACAACACTAACCCGCAAACATGAACCAAGTAAATGGGCGAGAAAGTCGATGGCCATATAGCAAAAGCTCAAAGATCATAGATAAGGAAATTTGAGGGGACATTTGAAGACCTACTAGCTGGCAATAACAAAAATGTAAAATTTATCCTCTATAAAGAGCAGATCCGAAAATGTGGATGGGGAAGGATTTGATTTCATTTAGAAATAAAGAGGAGTAGAATAAAATAGAGAGAGTAGTAGAAGCGACTTTCTCCTTCATTCATCATCGTCATCATAAACTCCTCATCTTTGCCCTCATCATCCACCATGTTTGTTTCACCCAAAACAACATTAACATAGTGTGTAGAAACTCGTGAAAAGAGGAAAATAGCTAACACCAAAATATAGAAAAAATAGGAAAAGAGATGAAGATATTTGAGAAATCATACTAGAGGTGTTCCGACCTAGGCTACGGAGCCCCATGAGATAATGGGCCGACCCATTATCTTCTCAAAGAAGTGTGGCACAAGTGCTTCCCAACATCCAGCGCCAGATCCGCTCGGTTCTCGCCAGACCGACGGCCCAGATCAATCCACAGGATCCGACGGACACGGTACGTCTGACTACTCTATAAATAGAGGTTCACCCCACTACCACGGTACGTTCCGCTCATTTACAAATTCCTCCCTCTGAGCTCTCTCTCTCTATCTCTCTCTTATTCCTTTACTCTACCTCAGCCACATACTGACTTAAGCGTCGGAGTGTCTTGCAGGTACCCCCCACCCGACGTGGACTTACCATTCATCCCGGGAGCAAACAACAACGATATTCCTCCCGAGCGCAGGTGACGCCCTTCCAAGCACCTCATAATCTCTTTGGAGACTTTCCTGGAACCCTTTGAAGTACCCCAAGCCGAGGGTCAACTCCAAGACCTAGGTACCAGAACATTGGCAACCACAGTGGGAGATCGCTGTCTTCCAGGACTCTTCTCAATTTGGATCCTCCTCGAGTTGTTATCTCTTCAGCTACTCTTGAGCGCAATACAATGACGAATTGCTAAATGCATCCTCACTAATACCAGGAATGATAAAGTTACTACAAACTTCTATGAATTGTTTTAAATGGTCATGGGGATCCTCATGTGGAGATCCACCAAATTGACCAATTGTTTGCAACATTTGAAACATCATAGGTTTAAATTCAAAATGAGCAGCATCAATACGTCTAGCAATACTAGTTTGTATATGTTGCTGATCATATTGGGCATAGTCCCTCATAGACCTATCCCTATCATTTATCATACCTATTGGTCCCATTTGAATGAATTGTTGCCTGTGATCTTCTTCACCTTCAGGTTGTTGTTGTTGAGAGTTAGGTCCTCCTCTAACTGAGGCATCTTCACTGTGGTGAGACATAATTCTGCAGCTTTGTCTTTCTCTTTCTATTTGTTGTCTTAGCAATCTCCTAAATCTCCTTTCAAATTCTGGTGGTCTATTTCTGGGCATATACTAGTGCTTCTGTAACGCCCTAAATTTTATTAGAAACTATTTGGAGTTGATTTGATAAGATTACATTATTTTGATTTATTGTGTGGTTGAGCCATTAAATTAGTTGAATAAATATATTTTTATATTTAAAGGTATTTTTATAAGCTATTGGTGATATATGATTGTTATTCATATTTATACTCATTTATTTTGTTTTTATAAAATATTAGTGTTTGAGATATTATTCCCTTAGAACATTATTTTAAGCTATTGAGGTATTAAAATAAGAGTTGTAGTGAAATTGGGGGTTTTAAAATGATTTAGAGGTGAATTTCTACTCTTTTACTCAGTATCTGACCCACCACGATTCTTGCACCCCTCTGTAGTAAACAAACATACCTGCACCGTGTGGCCCAATGGACGTAACCCGCCCACTCTCTCCTTCTTCTTCCCTGCGTTTCCTGCGTGAGAGATAGAGCAGCAAGGAACAAAACCCTCACGCCGTTCTCCTTCCTCCCTCCATGACCGAACTCCAAACTTCACCTCCCCACTCGGATTTTGCCACTGATTTCGTTTCTGGCCTTAGTTTCGCCGTTTGAGGGACCATTATCTCTGTTCCATGTCGCGACCGCTGCGCCCCATTTGAACCAAGTTCGATTTCTTCCCGCATACGAGAACTATCTCGAGATCTTTGATAAAAACCGAATCCTTATGTTTGCCAAAACTGGGATTTCTGTGCATCAGATGATGAGACTTATGGAGCTTGAGAAATGCGTGGAACCTGGATATTTGCCTTTTACTGAAATTTACTCCAAACATTTAGGAAATTGGGTCCAGAAGAAGAAAGCTTAGATTTGTTAAGAATGTGTAGAAATATCAAGGAGAAAGATCCTAATGTTAAATTTGAGTACACGCTTGATGCAAACAACCGTTTAGAAAATATATCCTGGTCATATGCCTCATCAATCCAGTTGTATGATATCTTTGGTGATGCCGTTGTATTTGATACAACCCATCGCCTTCTTGCATTTTGACATGCCGCTAGGGATATGGAATGGAATAAATAATTATGGAATGCCCTGCTTCTTTGGTGTGTGTTTCTTTGCTTGGGATGAAAGCGGCAAGTCATTTTCCTGGGCAGTAAAGAATCTCAAAGTATAGGAGGAGAGCTTTATTTGGTAGTTCTTGAAGTTCTAGGAGAGGAAGTGCTTGAGTTCCTCCAATTTGAAGGTTAGGGGATTCTCATTATGTCTATAATAGCTTGTATGATATGTGTTGTGTAGGAAATAGCTAGCATGTTTTGATTGTGTGGGTTGTGTGTTAATATTGAGATTGTTGTTGTAATTGTATTTGATTTGCTGTTATCATGAAGCTTGGTGTTAGAGATAAATGTGTTGTTGATATTGCATGCTAGGTGTTTGTTTAAATGTCTCAATGTGAAGAATGATGAGAATATGTGAATTAAATGATGTTGATTAATTGTTTAACTGAGTGTTGTTAAATTTAGAATTGAATTGTTGAGTAAAAAGTATGTTTAAAATTGTTGGGTTGGTGAGTTGGAGGAGAGGGGCGCCAAATGCTCAAGAAAATGGCGCCTAGGATGATGTTTAGGTTCGGTTGAAATTTATTCTTTGGGGGCGCCATTTGCTAGGCAAATTGGCGCGCGCCAGTCTTTGTCTTTGGTGTTGTGTGTGCAGTGTGGGGCGCCAAATGCTAGGAATTTATGCGCCTGGGTGTGTGTTTTAGTGTGAGTGTGTGCTGCCTGAAAGTGGCACGGCAAGGGGGGGGGGGGGGCCCAGTTTCCTAGAAACTTGGCGCCCAGTGAGACAGTGTGTGGCGTGCTGTGTGTGTGTGTGTTGCGCTAAGTGGGGCGCCAAAGTGGCTGCCCCTTGGCGCTTTGGTGCCCAATGTGTCTAAGTGATGGTTTAGTCCCTAAGAATTAATTTTATCCTTGGTGTGGCAAAATAATCCCTTAGTGCCTAATTAAGCCTAATATGTCAACAAAGTTCCTAAGTACCAAATTAATCATAATGAGTCAAAATAATCCTTGGGTACTAAATTAATCTTTGGTGTGTCAAAATGGTCTTTAGGTGTGGAAAGGGTCCTTATGAGGTGGTTGGGTCCTTAGGTGAGATTTAATTTACTAAATGGTGTGTGTGGTGAGGAAATGATAAAGAGGTGGTTAATAATTGATGTGGGCTTCGGCCAAAGAGGTGGTTAATAATTGATGTGGGCTTCGGCCAGAGTGGTGGGTTAATACTTGATGTGATGAATCTGTGATGTTGTGATGCATTGTCATAGTGTCACATAAATCATATGCATTTCAAAAGTGGTGGTATGGCTTCGGCCAAAACATGGTGGGTGGCTTCGGCCAAACGTGGTAATGCCCGATGGGGTTATTGAGGTGGTTATGGATCCACATGCATATTGCACACATGCATATACCCATGCATTCTTAGAATTCCTGTTGATGCTTAATTAATTCATTATTGTTGGTTGTTGGTATTTTAATTGAAGGGTAAATGCCTTGATCTCTGTGGATTGCCGTTGCTAGATGTCTTCCTAATATAATGCTTATCTTACTTGTTATTATTTATGTAAAGAGACTCACCCTAGCAATTTTTATGTTGCCTGCTCTCGTGGCGACATGCAGGTGATTCTGAGTGAAGGTGCCATGCCTTCTTGAGTCATTGAGTCAGCTCTGATTAGTGACACCCGGGGCGGGGATCGTAGTGTAGTTATTTTATATTATGTATTTAGACTGATTTGGATTATGTACTGAATATGTTAAACTTAGTTTTTATTCCGATGTGCTGTAAAACTATTTTCTGGATTATTGTAAACTTAAGACATGGTTTGAGGGTTCGCCCCATCTTGATATGATATATATTTCGCGCACTAGAAGCGTTTGAGTTTTAAATGCTATCTTGTGGTATTTTGATGAAATGTAGCACACTCCTTGAGGTGCGTGGAAAAATATTTGAAAACTCTGATTTGTATTTAGTAAAATAGTAGTAAATAGAAGGGGGTGTTACATTAGTGGTATCAGAGCAGTTCGGTCCGTCCGGCCAAGTTGTCGAGTCTGTTAACCCTCGAGTCTTGGTACTCGTTCTAAACCATAATTATGTTGTCTGTATCATTTGGACATGTGTGACTGAACTGTGTAATTGTTGGTTGTAGCATTGGTTTTTGGTTGTTTGCGACTGTTGTTCGTAACATTAAGATACGTGTGAATTAAAAGAGTTCTAACGACGTCAATGGAGTGAAAGTCGTGACGACGCCTTCGCACTCCAGACGGCGTTAAAAGTCTTTTAATGTGGTAGTTATAAATTGAAAGGGAAGTAGTTTTTGTGACCTTGGTTAGTTGGTTGCATGAGTAGGAGGGATTGATCACCCCAATCACTCATCACCACTGAAAGAGGCGACAATAACTCATGGTTATTATTATATTTGGATCAATGCACTAATTTTAATTTGATTGATTGCTCGAATAGCTTGTTAGAATATAGAAAGTAATTTTTATACGACCTAACCTTGGTAAATTATACACTGAATAATATTTGAAGATTGCTTGTTGAATATTGTTGCATGTGATTGACACCTTTGCCATAAGTTGATTGTTCTTGTGATGCCTATGAGTTAAAAATCGGTTTATGCTTAATTGTTTCGAAGTTAGTATGCTAAAATGAAATGTGGTGTGAGACTATATTTTCATTAACTCAATTAAAGTTGCATAACTTGAAGTCTTGACATTTTCAGTGTTTCGATTTGACTTGTTTCGTGAGCATGATGTGTTTTGTCAAAATTAAATGATTAATTTCCTTACCTTCTTAGTGTATGTCGGAAGTTAAATTTTGAACTAATAGGTAGTTGTTGCATGCTCGAGTGATAGTAAGGTTGGGGTTCCGTGTAGTTTTTTTTTGACAAAACTGTGAATTCTCGTGGTTTTCAAAAAGCGGTACTCGGAAAATTTTTGTGCTATTAGGAATGAACGTAATGTAAGAGTTAGTGTTGAATTCTGTTTCCGAGTTGTTTTCTGATTCTTATTTCAAAATGTGGCATGACTTAGGTCTTTGGATCGATTGGGTTATAATTTGATGTTGTTTGAAAATGATGGAGTTTTACACTAATTGCAAGGTTAGATAAGATAGAATTTTTTTATGATATGGGGAGGTGAGTTCAAAAAATGACTGTCAAGGTTTTAGAAACAAATGTAAACAATTTTAAGTACTTTTGACTGTGAACTACAATTATATAACTGTGTTCGTTTTATGACTTAACTTTGGCATTGAGTTGTTATCACTAGTATTAATTGTCACATCTTGAAAAATTATTTTACGTGGCTCATAAAACCTAATGATGAAAACTGAGCAACGAGACTTTTGTGCACTTCTATTACTTGGCTAGTGTTCCTTGCTGAGTATTAACAAGGATAATTAATTTCATTTGGTTAAATTAATATCAAGTCTTGAGTCAAAGCAATTGTTTTATGATGCATGTGTCGGTTATACTTCTTGTGATATGAAATCGGTTCAATTTGGTAGGATTACATGTCCCATGATATCTTCTAGGGAAATTGTAAAATCACATGTTAGCCAATCCCTCGGAATAGAGAAAATTGAAGAATATACCTATATGTTAATCTTTTTGGGATTGTGTGTTTAAATTAGTTGCATGATTGGTTATGCTTGTTTGGCGTTTGAAGAAATGCAAAAGTATGTGGTGATTATAATTGGTTTGGTAATTGATCATAATGAGTTTTACTTGCGTGTGATTTCGTGCGTTTACTGGATGTTGTTTCAGTCTTTTAAAAACTGGTATTGTTTGGTCAGTTGAAAAATTATGTGGTTTGTTATTTCGAAAACTTGATTGAATGCTTGTTAAGTTGCCACTGATTGTGTTGGATTCGGAGTTGTAGAACTCAAGATATAGGGGAAACAAGTTAGGTTAAAATTCTGGAAAACAATCTGGACACTGTTCAGTCTTTTGAAAACTGGTACTGTTTGTTTGAGTCAAAAATTATGTGGCTGAGTGTTTTTGAAAATAGACTCAAAGCCGGTCGTTTTGGCACTGGTTTCGTTAAATTCGGAGTTGTGTAGCTCCAGTTATGAGTCTCCAAAGTCGGGTCAATTTTCTGGAGTCAATCTGTGGGTAGGTTCGGTGTTTGCAAGTTTTATGCCTCCAAACAAACTCCGTTTTGAACGATTCTTTTCCCATTAGAAATTACACTCAAAATTCTTTTATTCGGGCTAAAATTTTGTCCCATTTGGTCGAGTTTAAATCAGTTTAGAGTGAAAGGAAGTGGGGGAACAGAATCGGTCTAGTCTTGGAACTGTTTGGGTTGTTTCCAAAAACTGTACTACTTGGCTCATTGTTTCGAAACTTTAAGGACATATTCAAAAACTACACATCCGTGGCTTTCCACACAAATATTTATTTGTCGAAATCCGATGTCGTTTACTAATTTAAATAATTCGCCAAAGTAGGCGCATAGCTACAGAATTTTCTGCACCTGAGTTTAGGTAGATTAATTTGAACGTTGAATAAAATAATTAATTTGTTGAATAGGTTAAAGTTGAAGTTGTAGTTGTGGACGTGTTAACGGTTGATGTGAATGATGTTGGATATATGATAAATTGTTCTTGATGGTTGGTATTGTTGTGTTAATTACGGTTGTTAGGGTTGTTGGGCCTTTGGCCATAATTGTTGTTGTCTCTTGTGTTGGGTAGTAGAGTAGGATTTTGACAACCTACAGGTTAGTATACCTAATTGGGAAGTAAGGGTGTAGGGAAGAGTGTTTGATCTGTTGTATGTACGATAGGACTTGGATGATAACGGTTAGAGGAGATAGGGAGAGTGGATGTTGATTTCATGAGTTTAGCGTAGGTTTTCGAGGAGGATAGCAATCGTTCATACAAAATAGTGAAGGAGAGGGGAGTTTGGGCAAAAAGACAAGTGGGGGAGACGCTACTGCGGGGGATTGTGTGTCACAAGTGTGGTAAGCCGAGGAATAAGAGTCCAGATTGCATGGTCAACAAGTGTTTCAAGTGTGGTAAGGAAGGTCATGTAGCTGCTAGGTGTGAGAAGCAGGGTGTGGTCTGCTACAACTGTGGGGAATTGGGGCACATTAGTACCAAGTATCCAAAACCGAAGAAGGAGAAGTATATCGGGAGAGTGTTTGTCCTGGCGTGTTCGGAGCCTACGGAGGAGTGATGGTTACATTTAGAGGGTAGCGTTTCATTTAGGGTGCTTTACTAGAAATCTATTGTTTGTTAATGGTGAGTGTTTAAGTTTAAATGTCCATGATAGTTAGATTTTCGAGGACGAAAATATTCTAAGTGGGGGAGAGTTGTAACGCCCTAAATTTTATTAGAAACTATTTGGAGTTGATTTGATAAGATTACATTATTTTGATTTATTGTGTGGTTGAGCCATTAAATTAGTTGAATAAATATATTTTTATATTTAAAGGTATTTTTATAAGCTATTGGTGATATATGATTGTTATTCATATTTATACTCATTTATTTTGTTTTTATAAAATATTAGTGTTTGAGATATTATTCCCTTAGAACATTATTTTAAGCTATTGAGGTATTAAAATAAGAGTTGTAGTGAAATTGGGGGTTTTAAAATGATTTAGAGGTGAATTTCTACTCTTTTACTCGTAGATGACCCATACCGATTCTTGCACCCCCCTGTAGTAAACAAACATACCCAGACCGTGTGGCCCAATGGACCAGAACCCGGCCCACTCTCTCCTTCTTCTTCCCTGCGTTTCCTGCGTGAGAGATAGAGCAGCAAGGAACAAACCCTCACGCCGTTCTTTTTCCTTCGGCGCGTTCTCCTTCCTCCCTCCATGACCGAACTCCAAACTTCACCTTCCCACTCGGATTTTGCCACTGATTTCGCTCGGCCTTAGTTTCGCCGTTTGAGGGACCATTATCTCTGTTCCATGTCGCGCACTGCCGCCCCATTTGAACCAAGTTCGATTTCTTCCTGCATACAGAACTATCTCAGATGCTGATAAAAACCGAATCCTTATGTTTGCCAAAACTGGGATTTCTGTGCATCAGATGATGAGACTTATGGAGCTTGAGAAATGCGTGGAACCTGGATATTTGCCTTTTACTGAAATTTACTCCAAACATTTAGGAAATTGGGTCCAGAAGAAGAAAGCTTAGATTTGTTAAGAATGTGTAGAAATATCAAGGAGAAAGATCCTAATGTTAAATTTGAGTACACGCTTGATGCAAACAACCGTTTAGAAAATATATCCTGGTCATATGCCTCATCAATCCAATTGTATGATATCTTTGGTGATGCCGTTGTATTTGATACAACCCATCGCCTTACTGCATTTGACATGCCGCTAGGGATATGGAATGGAATAAATAATTATGGAATGCCCTGCTTCTTTGGTTGTGTGCTGCTGCGGGATGAAAGCGTCAAGTCATTTTCCTGGGCAGTAAAGAATCTCAAAGTATAGGAGGAGAGCTTTATTTGGTAGTTCTTGAAGTTCTAGGAGAGGAAGTGCTTGAGTTCCTCCAATTTGAAGGTTAGGGGATTCTCATTATGTCTATAATAGCTTGTATGATATGTGTTGTGTAGGAAATAGCTAGCATGTTTTGATTGTGTGGGTTGTGTGTTAATATTGAGATTGTTGTTGTAATTGTATTTGATTTGCTGTTATCATGAAGCTTGGTGTTAGAGATAAATGTGTTGTTGATATTGCATGCTAGGTGTTTGTTTAAATGTCTCAATGTGAAGAATGATGAGAATATGTGAATTAAATGATGTTGATTAATTGTTTAACTGAGTGTTGTTAAATTTAGAATTGAATTGTTGAGTAAAAAGTATGTTTAAAATTGTTGGGTTGGTGAGTTGGAGGAGAGGGGCGCCAAATGCTCGAGAAAATGGCGCCTAGGATGAGGTTTAGGTTCGGTTGAAATTTATTCTTTGGGAAGGGGCGCCATTTGGTAGGCAAATTGGCGCCGAGTGCTGATCTTTGGTGTTGTGTTCATGTGCGGGGCGCCAAATGCTAGGAATTTATGCGCCTGGGTGTGTGTTTTAGTGTGAGTGTGTGCTGCCTGAAAGTGGCACGGCAAGGGGCACCAGTTTCCTAGAAACTTGGCGCCTAGTGAGACAGTGTGTGGCGTGTTGTGTGTGTGTGTGTTGCGCTAAGTGGGGCGCCAAAGTGGCTGCCCCTTGGCGCCTTGGTGCCCAATGTGTCTAAGTGATGGTTTAGTCCCTAAGAATTAATTTAATCCTTGGTGTGGCAAAATAGTCCCTAAGAATTAAATTAATCCTTGGCGTGACAAAATAATCCCTTAGTGCCTAATTAAGCCTAATATGTCAACAAAGTTCCTAAGTACCAAATTAATCATAATGAGTCAAAATAATCCTTGGGTACTAAATTAATCTTTGGTGTGTCAAAATGGTCTTTAGGTGTGGAAAGGGTCCTTATGAGGTGGTTGGGTCCTTAGGTGAGATTTAATTTAATAAATGGTGTGTGTGGTGAGGAAATGATAAAGAGGTGGTTAATAATTGATGTGGGTTTCGGCCAAAGAGGTGGTTAATAATTGATGTGGGCTTCGGCCAAAGTGGTGGGTTAATACTTGATGTGATGAATCTGTGATGTTGTGATGCATTGTCATAGTGTCACATAAATCATATGCATTTCAAAAGTGGTGGTATGGCTTCGGCCAAAACATGGTGGGTGGCTTCGGCCAAACGTGGTGGTGCCCGACGGGGTTATTGAGGTGGTTATGGATCCACATGCATATTGCACACATGTGTAACAGCCCAGGTCCACCGCAGCGGCCACCCCAGCGCTATTACCTCACGATCTTTTCTACCCCCTTGTAGAATTTTTGCCTTCCGTGGGAATCGAACCTTGTACATGGGGCTCAAATACGAGTTCAATCTACTTCCCACTACCAGGTCCACCGCAGCGGCCACCCCAGCGCTATTACCTCACGATCTTTTCTACCCCCCTTGTAGAATTTTTGCCTTCCGTGGGATTCGAACCTTGTACATGGGGCTCAAATACAAAGGATGTAGCACAATTTGTATACGCATGTTTGACTTGCCAGAAGTCAAAGATTGAGCACCAGAAGCCGGCGGGGTTGATGCAACCGTTGGAGATTCCGGAATGGAAGTGGGACAGCATCTCCATGGACTTTTGTGAGGTTGTTGCAAACACCGTGAGAGGGTTTGACTCTATTTGGGTGATTGTGGATAGGTTGACCAAGTCTGCTCACTTTATTCCTATCAACATCACCTATCCTGTGCCAAAGTTGGCTAGAATATACGTTCAGGTGATTGTGAAGCTTCATGGGGTTCCGAAGAGTATTGTTCGGATAGAGACCCGCGGTTTACATCCAAGTTTTGGGGAAGTTTACAGGAGGCTTTGGGGTCCAAGCTGAGGTTGAGTTCAGCTTATCATCCTCAGACTGATGGTCAGACAGAGAGAACCATCCAGTCTTTGGAGGATCTTCTGAGAGCTTGTGTCTTTGGGAGCAGGGAGGTGCGTGGGATACACACCTTCCATCGATTGAGTTCACTTATAATATGACTACCATTCGAGTATAGGGATGGCTCCTTTTGAGGCAATTGTATGGGCGGAGGTGTAGGACTCGTTGTGTTGGCATGAATCCGGTGAGAGTGTCGTTCTTGGACCGGAATTGGTTGGGGAGACTACGAGAGAAGGTTAAGATGATCGGGGAGAAAATGAAAGAGTCCCGCAGCCGTGAGAAAAGTTATCATGATAGGAGGAGAAAGGACTTGGAATTTCAGTGGTGAGCATGTATTCGAGAGTTACGCCTATGATGGTGTTGGGCGTGCATCGAAAGCGAAGAAGTTGACTCTAGATTTATTGGACCGCACCAAATCACAGAGGGTAGGAAAAGTTGCTTATAGGGTGGCTCGCCACCTAATCTTCGAACTTGCACGATGTATTCCACGTGTCATAGCTTCGAAGTATATTCCGCATCTGCCTCATGTGATTCACATGGATGATGTAGAGTGCGTGAGAATCTCACGGTGGAGACTATGCCGGTGAGGATTGATGATAGAGAGGTGAAGGTGTTGAGAGGAAAAGACATTGCATTGGTCAAGGTGGTGTGGTTGGAGCCGCCTTGGTGAGAGCATGACTTGGGAGCTAGAGAGCAGAATGAGGGAGTCCTATCCAGAACTATTTGACTCAGGTATGGATTTCGAGGACGAAATTTCCTAAGTGGGGGAGAGTTGTAACACCTAAATAATTTAATTAAGTAATTGATTAAATTATTTAAAGTGTTGCACTAAATTTAATTATATTGAGTTATAATGTGGTGGTTATTTTATTGTGTTAGGGAGTGGTGGAAGCGATGGAAGGGGCGTGTAAAAAGGGCCCAAACCTTTTGAGCCCAAAATATAAATAAACTAGGCTTAGTTGCAAAGGAAGGAAAAGAAAAGAAAAACAAGTAAGAGAAAAGAGTTAGGGTTTGCGCTAGTGGGAAGGAGAGGAAGGAGAAGAGAGAAACTTCTCAAGGTTGCTCAAGAGTAAGGGTTTTGGTCCTTTCTTTCTCAATTTTTTCCTTTTCTGTTGTAGTGATTTTCAATCACTCATTGCTTGTTGTTGTGGTTCGCAAGTTGCTCAAGAAGGAGCATCCATCGTTGATTTGAAGGAGAGGAAGGAAAGCTTGCGATTTGGGTGATTTTGGTGTTAGTGGAGTCCTACGATTTAATTTAAGGTAAGGGTGAGCGTTTCATCTAACATAATGGGATATATGATGGGTTTTGTTGGGTTTTGATGTCGCATTATGATGTATTGTTGTTGTTATCACGTGATTAAAATTATGGGATGATGAATTGAGTTTCGAATTGGGTGAGTTGATGGGGTTAAAATCGATTTCCATGGTTTTGTTGATTAAATTGTTGCTGTTTGCCTTGTTTAATTAGGCGTGGTTGCTGTTTTTTTTGAGTATAGTTGCTGTTTTTATGAAAATATATAGTGCAGTTTTTATAATTGAGTATAGTTGCTGTTTTTATGAAAATATATAGTGCAGTTTTTTTATAATTGAGTATAGTTGCTGTTTTTGTGAAAATATATAGTGCAGTTTTTATAATTGAGTATAGTTGCTGTTTTTGTGAAAATATATAGTGCAGTTTTTTTATAATTGAGTATAGTTGCTGTTTTGTGAAAATATATAGTGCGCTTTTTATAATTGAGTATAGTTCTTTGTTTTTGTGAAAATATATAGTGCGCTTTTTTTATAATTGAGTATAGTTGCTGTTTTGTGAAAATATATAGTGCAGTTTTTTTTATAATTGAATATAGTTGCTGTTTTTGTAAAAATATATAGTGCAGTTTTTTTAAATATAAGTTGCTGTTTTGTCACTAAAAATTAGTGCTGTTTTGCGAACCCATAGTGCAATTTTTTTTAAATATAAGTTGCTGTTTTGGTCACTAAAATTGGTGTTGTTTTGCGAAACCATAGTGTAGTTTTTCTAAATATAAGTTGCTGTTTTTTTTGTCACTAAACTTGAGTGTGCCTTGCGAAACTATAGTGCAATTTTTCAAAAATATAAGTGGCTGTTTTGTTACTAAATTGATACTGTCTTCTCAAATAGTGTTGCTGGACGAGGACCGAATTTTCTGAGTTTATTTTATGATTGAATTGCTGTAAGAGGTTATACTACCAGTGTACTCCTTGACTATGGCTAAATTGTGGTTTACCACTAAGGCGTAATTTCTTTCACTGGTGTATTTACAAGGGCATCACTGAGAGCCTCGCAAATGTGGCCAATGCCTCTTGCGAGTAGTACCAGTTACCTGAGTAATCCCATAGTCAATCAGTTTACTATTTTATAACCCACAAAACTAAAAGATAAGTGACCGATGATGATGTGTTATTTAATGATTGTGATGTGAATGATTTAATGCACTCTACGAGTGTTTATGATGATGTGTTATTTAATGATTGTGATGTGAATGATTTAATACACTCTGCGAGTGTTTTATGATGACATACCTTGAGTGGTTATTTATTTTATGATGATGATGGTGAGTACCTCAAGTGAGTGTTGGTTGAATTGCACATGTGTTATAGGATCTCATGGCATGTGCATACTATGACTTATATTGATGATGTTATGCCTTGAGTGGTTCTCTTCTATAATGAAGATATGCCTTGAGTGGTTTTTAAAGATGATATGGTACCATCATGCATATGCCCGCGTGTGGGTTGCATCTTCATACATAAACATAATTGTGAGTGGTCTTTGTTGTGATTTCTGTGTTGGTGTTGTGATTATGATGTGGTGATGATACTTTGTGGTTGTCCCTTCTTATTACTCTATTGTGTATCCGATTATGTTCCTTTGAAATTCTCACCCCTTCTGCTTGGAATGTTGCTCTATTGTGGCAACGCTGCAGTACCATGAGTGAAGGCTGCAGTGCCTTATTCTTTTAATTTTTGGGTTTGTAATGTTGTGTCGCTCTACGATCTTTCAGAACACCTAGGGGCGTGGAGTGGGATAATTTGTTTAATAATTGTATACTGATTTTTAATTGTTATATTGAGACGTGTGTGAGAGTATTTGGTGAGTTGGTAGTTATACCGCTGCGATTTGTGTTTTATGAGAATGGGATTTTCCATAACATGATGTTTGATTGCACAATTTGAAGAGTGCATTATTTGATGGGTTTTAATGAAGTGTAGCATTTCTTTTCTATCAAGTAACGAAATTTTATTTTTAAGAAAAAAGAATTACTCTGATAAATGACACGTAATATAAGGGTAGAAAAGGGGTGTTACATTAGTGGTATCAGAGCAGCAGACCTCTCCCAGTACGGTGTGGTTCGAGGACGAACTAAGCGGGAGCTGGTGGGCATGTGACATCCGGGGCTGAGGAGGGCGGGGAGTGATCGCCGGTGCCCAAAAAAGGTGGCATGGCAAAGAGCGGCTCTTGGCAGCTTCAAAGCGAAGGGGCGCGTGAATGAACCGAATACGCACCGGAATGAGAGGGATCCCGAGACTGCGGTGTGCGTATGGACTCGCATGATTGAAGGAAGGCTTAAAAGAATTGATTTGAACTACCTATACCAACAAGGTGCATCTTCTTTTGGGAGCTCATCCCATAAGAACTCCATAGTTAAGCGTGCTTGGCTGGGAGTAGTAGTGGGATGGGTGACCTTCTGAGAAGTTTTCGGAAAGCATGCAAGTGAGGACAAAACATCTTTGAAAAGACTCGTGTTGGTTCGTGAGGGGCGATCGGCGATTAGAAGCGATGCAGGATGTTACAACATGCATATACCCATGCATTCTTAGAATTCCTGTTGAAGCTTAATTAATTCATTATTGTTGGTTGTTGGTATTTTAATTGAAGGGTAAATGCCTTGATCTCTGTGGATTGCCGTTGCTAGATGTCTTCCTAATATAATGCTTATCTTACTTGTTATTATTTATGTAAAGAGACTCACCCTAGCAATTTTTATGTTGCTTGCTCTCGTGGCGACATGCAGGTGATTCTGAGTGAAGGTGTCATGCCTTCTTGAGTCATTGAGTCAGCTCTGATTAGTGACACCCGGGGCGGGGATCGTAGTGTAGTTATTTTATATTATGTATTTAGACTGATTTGGATTATGTACTGAATATGTTAAACTTAGTTTTTATTCCGCTGTGCTGTAAAACTATTTTCTGGATTATTGTAAACTTAAGACATGGTTTGAGGGTTCGCCCCATCTTGATATGATATATATTTCGCGCACTAGAAGCGTTTGAGTTTTAAATGCTATCTTGTGGTATTTTGATGAAATGTAGCACTCTCCTTGAGGTGCGTGGAAAAATATTTGAAAACTCTGATTTGTATTTAGTAAAATAGTAGTAAATAGAAGGGGGTGTTACAGCTTCTGCACTGAGTGTATCTGCACTAAATATTTCTGCACAGAAAACAGAATACCAGTAGTAATAAAATAAAACACTAAATTAACAATCTAAACAACAAAATTTTACTATAATCCCCGACAACGGTGCCAAATACTTGGTGTGGAAATAGTATGCAAGTATACATAGTCACACAAGTAATATAATGATAAGAAAAGGTCGAACCCACAGGGATTATGTAAAGCTTTGTAGAGTTTAGAGTGTACACTTAGTGTGTCTACACTATTCACAATTTGTTGGGGTGTTCAAAGTGAATAAAAACAAATATAAACAATAAATGTGTGTAAGGAATCAGTGAGATAAAGTAGTTGAGATGTTTTCACCAAGTAAATCACTTCTAAGAGTTTTAGTGGAGTATGCAGTGTAGGTACACTGGATGCAGCTGCAATAGTATGTGTCTTTTAGTCACTTTCTTCAGAGTTTCATTACAAGCTTCCTATGTCTAGGCATGCTAAATAGGTTCACTCCTGTCTCTTAAGTTCCCACTGTATCACCCTAAGAACTATGTTATCCTATGTCTAGGACTTAACACGGTTTTAACAAGCAATTCATTATTAAAGCTAGTTTAACAAAGATGTTGTTACAAACACTCATTCTTATTAACTCTTGAGATTTCTTAAATGTAACCCATGTCCATTGTTACAAGTTTACCTATTCTAAAGTGATCAATTCGAATAAGCTTTGAAAGAAGTATTACACAAAAGTTAAAATGCATACACTACATAAACCACATTTACTTACTTAGAAGTTCATTACAAGGCTACAACATCTCAACTAAAGGAATTTAGCTCATATTACTCATAATATAATAGAAAGAATCTACAAAGAGCATAATCAAATGAGAAATATAACAAAAGAACTCAAAAGGATAGAGATTACACAAATAGGAGATCTTTTGCTTGAGTTTCCCAAGTTGAAGTACAAGATGATTTCCTTACATAAGTTTCCTCCAAGTAGAAGTGAAGGGAGTTGTTGTCAAACACCTCCTTACCTTCCTTCTCTTCAGAAACTTAAATAAAAACTAAACCTAAGCTATGAATACAAATATAAGTGATCCTTTAAGAATTGGATGAAGGATGATTTGCAAGTGAAGATATGGCTTCTATTTATAGGCAAGTGAGCTTTCCTCCCTTGGAGGGTTTCCTTTGGCGCGAAATATCAACAGAGATCAGTAACCATGGTTAGTTGCAGACCTCCCATCAAGCAAGTTGCTCAAGTTGGTCGTTTGCATGAAGTTCACATGGTGTGGTCCAATAAAGAAGTGTCACATGTCCTTGAGTAAGTGAGCTTCTCAACTTGTCTTTGATAGTGGTCGCCAAATTCTGCAAGTGGATCTGCTCCATATGGCTCCAATAGCTCGCCCTCTCGAGCTCGTCATTTGAATAGCCTAAAGCGGCTCCAATAGCTCATCCTCTCGAGCTCGTCATTTGAATAGCCTAATCTGCTCCAATAGCTTGTCCTCCCGAGCTTGTCGCAGATTAGCCATACGGTTTCAACAACTCGCTTCGAGCTCACGATTGGCCTCGGCGGCCTCAACGATTATCGGCTTGTTGAGTCTAACACTCCACCAAAGAGTGCGCCAAGTTTGCCCTTCCTCCCGATGCCGAGCTGACGAGTTCCATCGGGGGTCGAACAGTTTCCCAATTTTGCTTTACGCGAGCCCAACCTTCCCTCTTGATGCCTGAACTGACGAGCTCCATCAAGAGGCCGAAGGAAGGAGACCCATTGTGCGGTCTCCGCCCCGAAGGCCGGTCGTCTTACGCGACATCGGTAAGAAGGTCAGACGTCTCACGCGACACCGGTAAGAAGGCCGAGCGTCTTTTACGACCTCGGTAGAAGGCCGATAAGCCCACAACGGCCTCGGTAGAAATAAAGTGAAGGTCGGGCACCCCAACAGCTCTGGTACTAAGGCCGATCGCCCACAGGCGGCATCAGTAAGAAGAAGGAGAAGGGGACCCACAGCGGTCTTCCTATCTTGCAAAAGCAATGAGCCAGCCATTCGGCACTCATCTGTTGGCCATCTCAGCTCTCTTTTCTGGCCTCCACGGCTCTCATCTATGCCAAGTTCGTATACTTGCGCGCACCTCGTCTAAAGGTCCTCTACGGCCTTGCCATTCCCTCTAATGCCTCGAGTGGTAACGCGCCTCACCTCGGCATCGGATCGCAGGTACAAAACTAAACATTCATGCTTAAATTGTTCAAGAAATATTACAAGGGGGAACCTCAATTCTTCCCTGTCTCGCCTTTGTTCTCTCTTGGACTCTTCTCCTCGTCCCGAGCTGCGTTATTTGGAGTCCGGTCCCCTTGCCGCAGCGTCATCCTCGGCAATTTGCATCGTCGACCTCGGGAGGAGGGTAGACAAGCGTGTGTCTTCGACAAGATCTTCCCACCCACCACTCGGTGAAGTGAAGTTTGCATGTATTGAGTTTGCAAGTTTGGCTCGAGCACCAAAGCCTAGGATAAGCACCGAGTGTAGCCTATTTTGGCCATCTTGGCGCCGGCATCTTTCAGCTTCTGGAACTTCTTCTCCAGCTCAGCAATCCGAGTTTTGGATTTAACTTCGACATTCTCGGCCTCTTTGCGCACCCGTGCAGTCCTCCTAAGTCATTTCAGCTCCTCAGCGACCTTGGCTAGATTTGCAGCTTTCTTCTTGTTCTCGGTGGCTCGGTTCTCTGCCTCGGTCAGCCGCTTCAGCAGGTCATCGTTCTTGTCAGATTCCTCTTGCAGCAGGCGATTCTCCTTCAGCAACTCTGTAAACCAATAACCACGGACGTGTTTTAGTTCTTCTCGGGTCCGGGCCAGCCTGACTTCAATGTAACGATTATATTCTTTAATCTCGAGATACGTACCTTCGGCTGGCGAGGGTATTCTCGGCAAGCTGCGCACCTTCATCTTCTTTATGGCCTCGGCCCCTAACTTGGCGACCTTAGCCACGACAGCAAAGTCAGCCTCGGTCACTTCCTCGACCGCCTTCTCTTTGTGTTTTTGTCTCTTATCTTTTGCGGCTTGGCCTCCCGGGCCTTGCCGCCGCTGCTCTCGGTGTCCAGGTCGGCCAGTCCATCTCAGACCTTCTGGATCACGGCGTCTGCAGTAGACTTTTCTTGCTCTTTCTTCTTTTTGAGGGCTGGTCGGAGCTCAGCTTCGAGCCTTTAATGGCGCTTGAAGTGGTTCTGGATTTTTGCTGCTTCGGGTCCTGAAAAGACGTCGACCCGCTCTCCTTCCTTGGCAGCGTATTGGTTTTCCCTGCTACCTTCGGGATTTCTATAACAAGGTCAACATTAGACCCGGCGAACATCTCTTCTAAGCTGTCCAAGTTACCTGCACAAATTAAGTCAACATCGTAAGCAACCGATCAACAAACAAACTTAAGCGAATGCGCAAACAAAAACTACATTTATCTAAGTGCTCTTTAAGCTTGGCCTTGGATTTAGCCATTTCGTCAAACATCGATCCATGATTGAGCTTCATCCCTCTCTTGCCCAGCAATTTTCCCCACTTGTCCATAAGTTGTTACTTGTGAAGTGGTGTACACGGCTCCAACTGAACGGAAAGTGGGACTTCACCAGCTTCCCATCTCGGACCTCGGCAATCGATTTCTTCGCCGCCATATTCACAGCTTGCACGAAGAAGAAATTCCCCTTGAAGTTCTTGTTTGAGTCATTCGCCGGGAAAAAGTAAGATTAGTCGGATCTGTTCTTGAAATGGATGTGACCATACCTATTCCCATCTTCGCCGACCTCCACCTTACGAGAAACGTTGAACATCGTGAAAAATACCCGAGCTGATGCTTTCCTGCCAAGGTACCTCATGGCCAGCTCGAATCCCCTAAGAAACCCCCAACAGTTCGGCAATAATAGCTGCGTCGAAGCTACTCTCAGGTATCTCAGCACTTGCTTTTGAAAAGAATTCAGCGGAAGTCGGACATTAATGACCTTCAAAGCCGCCCCATAGAAAAAATACCTGAAGTAGTTGTGTTCGCTGCACACTGGAACCTCCGGCATAAGGGTTATCCTCCATTTTTCTCCCTCGGGTTGATCCAAATAGGACTTCTCGTAGATGGAAGCAGGCTTCTTCGGTTTCAAATGTGCGTGAATGTTGCAAACTTCGGTTGATACCCATTCATACAAGTCCTCGACGGGCTCGGCATGGTTCTCTATGGTTACAACTGAAGCAGCACGGCGGGACGTCGCCTCAGTATCGTCCTTAAGACTCGGCGAAGATTGCCTTTCCCGACCTCTGACAGGGACCGAAAAGCTTGACTTTGCAGAGATATTGTTATACGTTGACTTGAACAGGGAGCGAGACCCTTCGGGAGCATGTATTGGCTGTCCATCGGCTCTCTTTTTCAGGATTGGCTTCCCGGGGTGGAATGTAACTTTCCCTCTCTTCACTCTTCGTTCGGACCATCTGTAACAGGGATGCGCCACTAAATCACTCCGAGCTACTGACTACACTAATCTACTTCTACCCGCCTCGGATATCCCGAGGCTGTCGCAGGACATCTATCAAGCATAACAAGGCGACTCCCAACGCTGGAAGTCAGGCCCGACTAACTACACAGTTCTTATAAAGGTACGAATACTTAAAAATCAAGCTGTAGGTACTACTACCTGTAGCCCATTTTGTAGACTCTTGTCTTTTTTAAGAGCCCAAGGAAGGTGAAGCTAAACTGGGTTCTGCTATTCGCACCACACTTTTTAATTATACTATCCCATGCAGCTAAATAACATCGTATTTTTACTTTTACACCCCTTAAAACAACTCCTTTTTGAATAATCAAAATCACTTCAAAAAATAATTTGTTACTAATGGTCATTCTGAGTTTAACTTGTTTGATCGTTAGTAACAACTTTAGTTTTCAAACGGGTTATTAGTGATGACCACTCTGAGTTTACTTGTTTCGTCATTTGGAACGCCTATCCAATTTTTAAAAATATTTAAATAATAAAAAATACCAACACACAAATATTTTCTACACAAGCACTACGTAGCCTTTGATTCTCTACCCCGAGATACGTAGGAGCAGCTGGGGGCCCACATCTGTCAAGTGCAATAATAAAAAACCTTTTTTTAGGTCTTCTCTAAAATGTTTCTTTGTTAGTTTTTCAACAAAAATACAAAAAACAATCAATTTTTTATGAAGTCTTTTTCTACTCACTTTAGTATTGAAAAAAAGGGAAATAAATATTTACAAAGTTATTTTGTTTCGCACAACTAATCAGAGGTAACCTTTTTTGAAAGGATGTTGTAGGGTGCTAATACCTTCCCCACGCATAATCGACTCCCGAACTCAAAATCTGGTTTTCAAGACCGTTTTCTTATTAAAGTGATTTTTCAATGTTTTCCCTTATAATTAAATATTGATGGCGACTTCAATGAATTTCTCGAGAGATCCTTCCGGATTTTTTGGGTGCAACAGTTGGATAATCATGGCTAATCATTCTAGGTCATTTGGGAGTCGAAGTCAATTAGTTCGGTCCTAAACCACTTTGCGCAATCTACGATTTTCATTTGAACGATATCCTTAATCTTTAATGACGATTAAAAATTTGGGATATTACAATTATTATTTTAATAAACAAAGAGTAAGAAGTGAATAATTTTGTATATGTAAGGTGAGTAGAAAAGAGAAGATGTTATCAATAACCCCATTCATTATACTATTGAAGTTGTCACCATAGTGAGGCTTTTTGTTGACAAATGCCATCGCCATGGACTTTCCCATCATTGGGAATTAATCCGACGTAAGTAAAACATAACAAGTGGGTTGTTAAAGTCGAATCTGATGACTTTCTCTCCCATCCAACCATCGTTGCCTTTCCTTTTAAAGCCTAGTTTGCATATTTTGTCCATACATTCTCTCGTGGATGAGCCTAAATTCACTTATCATGCACGGCTTAAAGTTCGTGACCAAGCAACATTTTCCGATTTAGCGATGTCTGCGTCAAACATAAATTTTGTTGTCATTTGCTAACTCCAACAACCATAATTGAGTCGAACTTCTATTATAGGGTTGTAGAGAGAACTATAATAGAACGTTGCTAACAAATGAACGAAAAATGGAAGATACCTACCTGAGTGCCATAGGCGTCTCCAAATACTATATAGATTTTATCATTGGCATCGTAAGGAGAATTGCGGTGGTATATAGTTTTATCAGGTAAGAACATGTCCCAACTAGTTTAGTATGATTCTGCAGTTAAAATGCGTGCATGTTTAAATATGATAAGCGTAATAAATTGGAAAGAAAAAAAAATGAGGAATATAAAGTAAAAAGCCCATTTCAAAAAAGGAAAAAGAAAGTGAGTGTATAAAATTTACGTATTGTTGGGCTTGGTTCAACGTGGAAGATTCATTCATTTTCATTTGAGGTTGAGCCACTAGTGTTGGGTTGCTCGCCCAAGTGGGAGAAGGCAACGATGATCTGAGAAAGAACGTGAGGACTAGAATCAAAGCTTTCATGGTTTGCTTTGGTTATTAATTGGTTTAGTATTTTTGTGCTTCAAGAGAAGAGAACAAAGGATTGAGTGGACCACCTAATTTTCCTTTCGATTTGCAGCTTTTGCATGCTTATATATATATATATATATATATATATATATATATATATATATATATATATATATATGAGTAGAGGATCAACTTACTCCAAGAGTAACTCTTGTAAGAGTTACTCCACTTAATATCTCTTCATACACTTTATATTTTGCCGATCCAACCATTAAATTCATAGTTCTAATTGAGTAGATCAAATATGAAAATTCTTATAAAATTATAAAAAAGTTTGATACTTGATCAAATAAGTTCAATTCAACGTATATTATGCTTTTAAAAATACAAGTAAAATAGTGACTATAGGATTCTATAGTTACGGATGTTCAATTTCAATAGTTTTTGGTATGCATGATCATCATGATAATATGAAACTATTCAATGGTTAGATCGATAAAATTTGATGTCTACAAAGAGATATTAAGTGGAGTACCTTTACAAGAGTTACTCTTGGAGTAAGTTGATCCCCACTCTCTATATATATATATATATATTGTAAAGGTGACTTTCTCTTATTGATCACTATTGTAAAGTATACTTGAGTTGTATTTTAAATGTGTAATTAAATTCATAATTTAGTATTAAGTTTTAACTTTCCCACTACTTGAAACATTAACTATTATTAAGATTGATGATAATCTTGTCGTGAAAGAAAAAAAATGTTGAGATACCTAGCTTAAAATAACTAATTACACCATAATGTTGAGTTCTATTTTAAATGTATAATTAAATTCATAATAGTGGTTTTAGTTTGATATTAGGTTTTAACTTTCCCCTTTGCTTAAACATTAACTACTTAAGATTACGCTATATTTTTGGTGAGAGAAAAAGCGATTGAGATGTCTATGTTTAAATAACTATTTTAGATGTATAATTAAATTCATAATAGTTGTTTTAGTTGAGTATTAAGTTTTAACCTTCCACTACTTGAAACATTAACTACTATTAAGATTAAGATAATCTTGTCGTGAAAGAAAAAAGATTGAGATACCTACCTTTTATTTGTTAAATTAAGGTATCCTCTCTGCACGCATTAGCTGCAGAGACTAATCCTCAAGGTCTTGAGATCCATTTAAGGAGTTGGCATCTCTCACTAGATATTTTCCATACGCTTTTGATCGAGGATCGGAAATTATTCGATTTTGACTTTTGCATTCTTATATATATATATATATATATATATATATATATATATATATATATATATATATATGTGGTATACTTGGACTCCTTAATCATTTGGTGAAGGGTTCGATCCGATCAGTGCGTATGAAAAAATATCTAGTGGGAGATGCCAACTCCTTAAATGGATCTCTCGATACCTGTGGGATTAGTCTATGCGATTCTTGCGTCTTGAGAGGATGCCTTAATTTAACAAATAAAAGGTAGGTATCTCAATCTTTTTTTCTTTCACGACAAGATTATCTTAATATTTATAGTAGTTAATGTTTCACGTAGTGGGAAGGTTAAAACTTAATACTAAACTAGCTAAAACAACTAATATGAATTTAATTATACATTTAAAATAGTTATTTAAACATAGACATCTCAATTGTTTTTTCTCTCACCGAAAAAGATAACTTAATCATAAGTAGTTAATGTTTAAGCAGTGGGAAAGTTAAATCCTAATATCAACCTAAAACCACTATGATGAATTTAATTATACATTTAAAATATAACTCAACATTATGGTGTAATTAGTTATTTTAAGCTAGGTATCTCAATCTTTTTTTCTTTGACGACAAGATTATCTCAATGTTAATAATAGTTAATGTTTCAAGTAGTGGGAAAGTTAAAACTTAATTTACTATATTAAGAAATTAATTACACATTTAAATTACAACTCAAGTATCCTTTACAATAGTAATCAATAAGAGCAAGTCTCCTTTACAATATATATATATGAGTATAGTTTAGGTAACTAAATAGACCATTTAGTTACCACCACTAAAAGGGCAAATTGGGCAACTACAAATTAATAAAAACATAATTTTACAAATTAAGTAAATTTTGGATTTCCTAGTTATTAGCCATTAAATATTGACTGCAATTAAAAAAAAAACGTGCTTGATTTGTGCCACAAAAATAGGAAGGAGAGAACATGACAAAAGAAACGCTGAAAACGTTTCAAAATCAAAAGAAACGAAAACCGAGAGAAAGTGAGCGAAGGAGAAAGTGAGCGAAGGGAAAAAACCGAAGCGAAGCGAGAATAAGCGAAGAGGAAGCGTGAAAAGGCGAAGAGGAAGCGTGAAAAACCCGGTTCGGAGAAGCGAAGTCGCTCGAGAAAACCATAAACCCAAACGAAGCGAGAATAAGCGAAGAAGAAACATGAAAACCCGGTTCGAGAGAGAAAGGAGCGAAGAGCGAAACCCATCACCATCGCCGCAACCCATAATCTTCACAATCGCGCGCAACCCAAAAACGATTAATAAACCCATCACCACAAGGTTGAAGGCGAAAGGAATACGTTGAAACGCAAGCGAAGAATAAGGAAGGAAGTCGCGCAGAAACGAAGAATTTCTGTTTTTAACCCTAAAGCGAAGAAGGAAGGAAGGCGCTCGTAAAGCAATACCTAGAAAACCCAAACGAAGAAGAAGCGAGCGAAGAGGAAGCGAAGAAGGCGGCGAGTAAAGCGATAAATCGTGTAAGATTCTAATTTTTCGGTTTATCTTGGATTACGATTTCACTAAACCAAAGTATATTTGATTATGATTTCACAAATCACCAAAGGGACATTAGGTTATGATTTTACGATTTCACGAAGAAACTTGACATTCATACATGTGCTTTTTGATTTTTTGATTTTGTGATTTTCTGAAGTTGGACCCTAAACTTGAATTGTTTATTGTTTCTGTTTCCATTGTTTAGTCCATGGGTAGCCAAGAATGAGCCATATTTTGGTTAGACAGAGATTATCCAACTTTAATCATGGTTATGTCTAGATAGTGAATAGCCAACCTTGATCCTTGTTATGGCTAGATAGATAATAGCCAACTTTTATCCTTGTTATGGCTAGACCGTGAATATCCACCGTTTTTCCTTATTATTGTTATCAGTTATTAGGTCTGCTTTGGATAGCTTTTATTTAGAACTTGTCTAGCTTTTATCCTTGTTATAGCATGTATTATCTAGCTTTTATTTAGAACTTGTCTTCGAAGATGACTCTGTGTGATGTCTGAGTAGAAATTGGCTTCGAAGATGACTTGATTTACTTGATGAATAAAACACATTAATTCCTGTTTTTAATGCGTACTCTGGTTCATCTTATTTTCATGGGTGATGGCTATAGGAAAGAAAAAGGAGCGTGGGATTGGTGAGAAGGCTAATGCTCAGAGGTTTAGACATAAGTGTAAACCAAAGAAGGTCTTCGATATCTTTGAATGGAATTGAAGGACCTCGAGTAAAGAAATGTTGCGATCAACCGGTTTTGGATCCACGATGCTTATATCCAAATGGAACCGGATTCCCGGGGAGTTCGTAAAATGGGTGTCCGAAAACTTTGAACCCGAACAAAGTCAACTGCGTCTGAGCAAATATGAAGCACTACCAATAGTGTTGGAAGACGTGCAACGGGTTTATTGTCTTCCCAACGATGGGAAACCCGTCAAACCATTACAATGTAAGTGCAAGAAGGGTTCGATTGTGAAGTTGCGTAGAGAGCTTGGGCTAGAAACTGCAGTCCCAAATATCGATCGTGTTTCTGAAAAAAACTTGAGGCGGCTATATCAACGGTGCAAAGCGACGAGGCTTGGTGCAAGGGTGTACTCATATACATATTAGGTTGTCTGCTATGCCCAGATCACATTGAGGGCGTGTCTTTGAAATACGTCGACGTAGTCAAAGACCTTAGTATGGTGTCAAAATACCAATGGTCGAACTATGTTTTGGACCACCTGCGGGGCGGCACAAAGGGGTACAAATATCTTAAATCCGACCTCCACTTCTTCATGGTTAGTTAATTGATTATAGTGTATTCATTGTTTCATCTTTCTTGCCAGTTGTTTACCAATATGTTTATTCCTAATTACGTATTGTTTATTGAAATTGCTTCAGATACACTACTTAGAGAGATTGGGTCCGAATAGTCCCTATTCCAGAGGTTCATGCACTCCTCCAACCTTGAAAAATTGGGACACCATGCGGGAGTTAAAAAAATTGGAAGAGGTGCACAGACTCTGTGGTTTTGGTCGAGGGATAACGGCTGGATATGAACTAAGGCCGGTAACAAATCCCGGTTCTTCTATCTCACTCATACCGTTTGATCCCAAAACGTGTGCAACTTCAAAGGTATCCATATTTCTCACAATAAACTTTTTAAATGTATTGGCTACAAACAATCCAGAATCTGAAAACTGTTATAAACACCTATCTCTATCCACTGTTGTGGATAGTGCATAAATAACCAATGTTGTTCGATATTGTGGTTAGTATATGAATAACCAAAGCACCGAATTCAAGTGGTTAGAAAGAACTAACCGATGCTAAGTAAATTTGTGGTTAGATGCAACCTTGTCATTGCAATAAAAAAAACACGTTTTTTACTTTTTAATATTGTCTTATACTCTGATAATGATGAATTAATTTTGGTGTTCATAATGGATATCCCAAGAGAAAATGATTGTTAGAATAGTCTAAATAGATTAGAAATGCATGACAAGGCTTGACCTTCTTATAGTTTCTGTTTAGTATATTGCTAAGTCTCCATGACTCAAAAAATCTGATGCATTTTGAGTTGATAAAAAAAGCATTTTTACTAGTTCAAAAACTATGAGGAAGCATAATTCGTCCTGATGCAGCATTTTAATACTTTCTTACTTTGTAAAGAATAAATCATTTTATGTTCTCCCACATGATAAACTATGATAGAGAAAGTATTATGGTCACTCCACTGGTGTTCAGTTTTCAGACTGTTTGTGCTGATTAAACAAAACAACATGCATACTTTGTAACGTTTTCATACAGAACTGTACTACAAGTGACTGCATACTCGTCCCATATGATTCAACATCACAAACCTCCACTTATACCTGCATAGAAATAGAGCATAAATAAAGAAGTAAATATTAACTGTTCTAATTACCATATAAGAACTACCCTAAGAATTCCTGTTGCACTTTGCTTGAACATACCAGTCTCATTGAACACTAATTTATTACAACCATGATGAAATTGCTATTGGGCGAGTACTGAAATCTTTTTTAAACTATTTACTAGTTTTGTATCGAGATATTTTGGCACATCAAATTGACATTATTTGACCAAAATTTGCAAATATTGGTTAGAAAGAACTAACCTATGCCCAAAGAATGTAAATTCATTGTAATAACATTACAAGCATTAAGTATTGCCCCGAGCTGAAAAGTTCATTTTAGATTCTTTGCATTCAATCGAAGCTGCTCGTCTATACACTACACTACATTTGCGTATATAAAACTATGGGCTATAAACCAACCAGAAACCTTAAGATGCTTAGTTATAAATGTCTAACCTCTAAAATGTTTGAACATGGTTGGTGTCACCTTACCACACGCATTCATAAATATGGTTAGCTACCAAACCGTGTGTCAAATATGTAGCGTGGTTCTCCAATGACGCATGTAATCCACGTAATACTAAAAATGAGTATGTATGTATGTATGTTGATGCAGTCACATTGAACTTGAAATTTTGTGAGTACCATCTTGAGCAATTCAAGGAGTGCATCGTTATTTTGAATGAAAGGGCGAAGGAAACTAGATCTGAAGGAAGCAGAGTGGGAGGTCTGGTGGAGTCAGGTGATGAAAGCACCGAAGAAACATACGAGGGTGACAATGATTCTGTAACATCGTTTGGCGAAGAAGATAATGATCCAACACCAGACGGGGGGAGGTTGGGCGTGGCTTGGCGTAAGAGCGGTGCTCAAGGCATTCATGGAATGGCGGAAAAACCGACAACGAAGTGGAACGATGGTCATAGTATTGATGATAACGGGTCGATACCTGATGTGGAAAACACAAATGACGTGGGTTCACAATTAGTAGTATATGTTTCTCCAGTAGTTGCCACGGATGGGCCTCGGCAAAGATGATAGATAGGTACAAGTTTAATATAGTGTGTCATCATTTACTATAATGTGCTTGGCCGATCGCCTTTATATTGATTCATGACACAAATAGGGGGAGACAACAGGGAGTTCAGCTGAACAAACATGACAAAGTAGACCACATCATGCCAAGTTTTAATCTGTAAGTGCGCAAGTTTTGGAACTTTACTTCCCCCATACTTGCTATGATGATATAATCTTAAACTTGTGGGTGGTTGGTTTTTGCTTCTCTATTACTATTAGATTTGGCGTAATAATGCCATTATGCATGATTTTGTGATTATCTAATTTCAGCTTAAATTACAGTCTTACTCCTCCTACGGTCGGACGGAAGGTAGCCACGGACGTCCCTATCGACGAAGCAAGGTATTTATTTTATTTGAATTGACAACATAAGTTAGTAGAGGCACCAGTTATCTTATTAATAACTTAAATGAAATGACAGATAACTGCGTTTGATTTTATTATTTAATCGATCTAGGGGTGAGAAGCAATCCGAGTTTTAATCTGTAAGTGACAACATTGCAACTATTTTACTCCTTATTGTGTTATTTATACAGGGGCACTTTAACTAAACACGAAACTTTAGATAACTGGTGCCTCTACTAACTTATGTTGTCAATTCAAATTAAATAAATACCTTGCTTTCGTCGATAGGGACGTCCGTGGCTACCTTCCGTCCAATCCGTAGTAGGAGGAGTAAGACTGTAATTTAAGCTGAAATTAGATAATCACAAAATCATGCATAAGTGGCAACAATGGATGAGATGTAGATGAGAAGTGCAGGGAGTAAAGTGGTATTCAGGAGTTTACTTTCACTCAAATACCCAGATATTGTTATTGTACCATCTGCTACTACTCGAGCTAGAGTTAAAACTACAATACAAGTAATCCTCCATTAAACGTTCCACGAGAAAGCCTTGACGACATCATTTTCGATAGAAGCGAAAGGTTCACTCTGGATTGATCAAGGAAACAAAAATATACGCTTCGGATAGACTATTCGAATAGCCAAGGAACAATTTATCAAGTACTTTTTTTAAGCAAGGAAAATGGATCACGAGTGTCATTAAAACCTTACGATGCGAAGCTATCATCATTCCTTCTATCTATCTATGCCTGTTTTATTTATTACAATATGAATTTAGTGCATTATGAGAATGAATTACCTTCTAGAACTTCAGCAGACACAAATGTGATAAGGGCTGATCCAACATATTGATTTCTTGAATAAGGGATCCATACATGAAAGCTTAGAAGTATTCCAATACAAACCATGATTTTCGATGTCGATGAGAACTTGCCCGCAAATACATACCAACCAGCAAGAAAAAGATCTAACATGTGAGAAAATAAAAGCAAAACAATGAATATTACAAATGAAATTTAATTTTTAGGAGAATACTTAAAGGTCTACCTTTCTTCAAAGATGTTCCGATGTAACTTCCAACAACAATATTTACAGAAGCACAGTAAGACCAAGGCATGCTAGGAAAATGGCTACTTTCTTTGGTTGACCAAATAAAATAGTATTCGTGACGAGGCTCGATTCAAAGAAGAACGATCTCCATTGCATACTTGAGCATAAAATACACAAATAATTGAACCTAACAAAATTATTCATATATAGTTAGTGCAAAATATTGAATCGGACATCATACTATTCGTAGTTGATTACCACCCAAAATGGGTTTCTTACCTTAATCGATGGAGTAAGCAACTTATATGCCGGCACAATAGAAGTAGCGAGGTTTTGAGTTTCTTGTAACCTTCTTCAAAGATCATAATTTTCTTCTTCTCCATCTTCATCAAGATCCTTTGCTTCAATTCATTAGTAATGGTTGTGTATGCCCATTCCCTACCGCAATATGTGTACTGCTGATCCTATGCATTTAGACAAAATGCAAAGTAAATATATAAAGTCATTGAAAACCCTCAGAGTAATCGACACTAATGGTTGAACACATGTTTAGTGTCCGACGATATCGTGTCAGACACTCGACACCAACACTTCAATTATTTGTATTTTTCAAATTAAAATCGGTGTGTGTGTGTGTGTGTGTGTGTGTGTGTGTGTGTGTGTGTGTGTGTGTGTGTTGTATCTGGTGTCCGTGTCGGTGCTTTATAGCTTAAAATGTTAGAGAATTAGCAAAAGGAATACATATAATCTTGCTATAACATACTAGTTTTACGCTTGATAAGGCACAAGATTTCCTTGATTTTGAAAATTGGTTCCTTAAAACAAATCCACAACCAAAGTAGATAGAAAAGCCATGCAAAAGCCATTAACCAGCCAGGTAGAGTGTCTTGGTTCATAGTTAAGTTGTTAACCTTATTATACTCAAAAACCAGAAGAACAAGATTATTAAACAAAACAAAGAGTTATCATGTGAAGCACAAAATATGTTGCTTTTAAAACATGGATTGAAAATGAAATATTCCAAAGCTTGACTTAGTCTATAACTAACTTTCTTTCTTTTTCAGTTTTTGGTTATCTTTTACATGTTCGTATTTAGAAATCAAATCCCCAAATTTGATTTGCCTCGCAGCTTCATCACGTTCAACATGAGGTATCACCAAAGGGAAAGCAAGTGATATTGGGTATTTATACGAACTGGCCTCCCACGAGATCCAAATTGTCAATAAAACTATTTGTATCAAATTAAGTTATGAATAGCAGTACACATTTCATTCCACAGAAGAAAAAAAACAAGAAAACCTAACTAGTGCAATTCTGATGAAAAGTTGGTTTCCATTATTCGCCATTAATGAACAGAGGAACAACCTCTTGTCTGCAATACAAAAGCGAAAATTAACACACCCACTTACCGTTCCTCGACTAAATGAAGCAGAAAATAGTAAATGGCGGTAGGAATTTCTAGTCATCACAACAGAGGGATAAAATCAGCAAGCGAGAGAGTAAATGAAAATGAAATAGGGAAAGAGATGAGGGTTTCAAATCAAATAACATCATCATAAAACAGAGAACTTAAATTTGAATTCCTAACAATCAATTTTAAACGGAAAAGAAAATACCTGAAATTCCAATCGAATACCATCACGCGTATCAACAGCAACGGAAGAGGGATTTTGATGCATCGGTGGAGGATTTCTCAAATTGGGGGTGGAGAAAAAAGTAGATCTAAGAGATAAGGGAGAGGGGGAAGTGGAGGAGTTGACGGCGATTTAAGTAAGAGGGGGAAGACGAAGAGGGGGAAGATGAAGAGTGGGGAAGAGAGGGAGAGGGGGAAGACGGAGTAAGAACGCGTGAAGATGAAGAGTGGGGAAGAGACGAAGAGTGGGGAAGAGAGGAAGAGGGGGAAGAACGTGAAGATGAAGAACGCGTGAGAGAGAAAAAGAGAGAAAAAGAACGCGTGAAGAAACTCAGCGTTTTAAAAAACGCTGGGTATTGGGAGAACGCGTGACCCAATACCCAGCGTTTTTTAAAAAGCGCTGGGTATTGGGAGAACGCGTGAAGCCATACCCAGCGTTTTTCAAAAAGCGCTGGGTATTGGGAGCACGCGTGAAGCCATACCCAGCGTTTTTTTAAAAACGCTGGGTATGGCTAGTGCGTTTAAAGGCGATGGGCAGCATTTTTTTAAAAACGCTGGGTATGGGTTAGTTGTTTTGTCCATCCGTGGCGTCTATGGAAATACCACGACTAATAGGAACGCAAATTGTTTGCTTATGTGCTTTATCTATATGATTGTCGTTTTTTGTTTTAATTTTTCCTTACGTGTCATAGGGTTGAGGCTGCCCATTGGGCATTGAAGAGGTCACTGGGTTCTAGTGGTGGTGATTTATGCAAAAGCTGGGAGTCAATGCATGGGATGATCAATGCACAGATTAATAAAATTGTGGATTCTTTTGAAAAGAGCATCAACTGTATAGATGCCCAACACAAGAATCTACACGTTGGTGTCTCTTGAGGCATTGAATCATATTACTGGTGAGTTTGATAACATGATGGATGGTGTGGGCACAGATAAGAAAAAGTGTGATGGTTGTGTCATTAAAGTTACTCATGGATTACCTTGTTCTTGTGAACTTGGAAGGTTGCACCTAATGGGCTACCAATACCATTGGATATGATTGACCCTCATTGGAAGAGACTGAGTTTGGAGGCAATGGATGAGGAGCGGGTGAAAGAAGCGTCAGAAGGAGGTGACTTAAGCTATACAATAGAGGAGATTTGGAGGCAATGGAATGACATGCACCTTGAGGAGACATGTGTTTGGAAGAGAGGTCTTGATGATTATGTATTCAGAGGCACTACATGGTTCCACCTAAGCACAAAGTCAAAACTAGGGGTGCACCGAAGAAGGGGGAGAAGAAGAAATAGTATGATGTAAAGAGAGATCCATCTAGGTGGGAGCACGTGGATGCATCATTGGAAAAACCAACACAGAAACCGTCAAAGATACCTCCCCGACGGTCCTCACAATTAGCTTCACAAGTACCATCAGAGCTACCTTCACAGAGGTTAGCAAAGGAGCGGGCACAGCATGACATCCACTTGGTAAGTCACTTTCCAGATTTTTTACATAAGTATGTTGACGACATTATCAATGTGGAGGGAGATGGAAACTGTGGATTTAGATGCATTTCTGCTTCACTGGACTGGTCGGAGCACAGTTGGCAAATTGTTCAAAATGATTTGATTTGTGAGATGGAGTCCAACTGGTTTCAGTACACACAGATCATGGGTGACAATGCTCAGAACATTATAGATTCATTGTTTGCTGTCCCAAAAAAACAGCAATAACCTATTGAGAAGTGGATGACCATGCCAGACACAGGACATGTTATAGCTACTAGATATCAGAGACCCCTGGTTATGTTGTCACCTCATGAGAACTGGACATTCTTCCCTTTGAGGGGAGATTGTGTTTCCAGTCAGAGTCAGTTGGTTTGTATTGGGTTCATCCATAAGAATCATTGGATTCTAGTCAAGTTGAACCACTACAAGAAAATCGTTGGTTTGCCACGGATATTTCCATCGCAAATGTACAAATTTCCATGGCAAAACAACATTTGCCACAGATTAGCCACGGACCAAAAATGGTGGCAAAAATGCTCGTCACAAATCGTTTGCCACGGACTTTTCCGTGGCAAATTTTTTCGTCGCAAACTCGTGGCAAATCCATCGCAAATTTTCGTCGCAAAGTCGTGGCAAACTCTGACACCTTCCGTCGCAAATCCGTCGCAAATTTTTTAAAAAAATTAAAAAAAAAATTAAATCCAGGAATTTGTTATTAGGTAACTTATGCATAAACATTTGAGAAAGTAGTTTAATGAACAAAGCAGTAAAAAAAAGAAACCTTTAATCCAGCCAAATTCTCCAAATGTATTAATGAAATTAAATTGAAAAATAAAAGCAAAGGGCATTATCAAAGTTCTGGATGGGAAAAGAATTAACTCAAATTGTCATTGTATAAGAATGCATGAATACAGATATAAATATATAGATCACTGATAACTCATTCACAGAAATTATTGATTAATATATTATAAATACATACAAACCCCCAAGTACTAAATCATATTTTCAAATTAAATGTAAATAAAAAACAAGTACTAACTACCACTTGAATGAAATGTATATACATAATCTAGTTTGCATGGAAGACCCTTTTTAGTATTGAACTTCAAAACCAGCAATATCAACTTTCAAAGGTTCTCCATTTTTTGTTCAATCCCTAAGAAAGACGATTCATCATCACTCATACACAAGTCAAAGATTCTGCAACCAAAACAGGGGAAAGAAAAGGGATTGTTTCAATTTGAAAATAAAACAATTAGTGATGTAGAAAAGCACTACCACACTTCAATAAACAATTAGTATCCTGCGGAGCCAGGATTAAAGAACCTAGGAGGAAGTATCCTTTAAAATAAATACAATAGGCAAGATAAATCAGTCTGGACATGATTTGGTCTTGGGAAAATGTAAGCATGTGGTCATTTAAGTGTGTAATGATTTTCAAAACTATACAAAGACAACTCTATTATACGAGAACATGATAAAGGGACAATTACCTCAGAATAGAGATCGATATGCTCTCATTGAATGTGATTGAAATCTTTCCCTCAATTCAAAGAATCACCGATCTCGACACGGAAATGTCTTTGCGAGAAGAAAGCAAATAAAATGAGAGAACTTACACTGCTTCACTCATAAATATGACAAGGTTTGATGCTAAATGCTCAACCTAGAAGGGGAGTGAACAGTTAAAAAAATTGTTAAGCAATGAAAAGAGGTTCATACCGATGTCAACTTCGAGTACTCTGCACCTGATAGAGACTCTACAGAGGAATTCCCCAATAAATAAAGCTGTCTTACATAAAAGGGGTTGCGATGAGTTCAAAATATGAATTCAAGCAAGTTAGATATCCTAATCCTATTGCCCCAAGACCGGGATTGAGGAACAACAAATATTGTCGTTATCATCAAAGTGCCGGCCATGACACAAATCGGTGCAACGCATTGAAGGACGATATTGAATACCTCATAAAGAAAGGAAAGCTCGGACAGTATGTCAGAAAGCCTTTCCAACAGGATAAAAGCGTTAAACAGGAGAAAGACGTTGACGATGTGAAAGGCAGAGACATCGCGGAATACAAGGAAGAGCCGGACACCTGAAGAAGCAGGGGACGACTGGTTGTTATGGTTATCTCGGGTGGTGAAATCGAAGGAGCAACGGCAAGAACCATTAAAAGAAAGTGGAAAGAAATTCAGTGTGTAGCATCTACCAAATGCGCTCAAAACCGTAGCAACTCGTCCTCCTTTATCTTTTGGTGACGAGGACCTACTGAATGGAAAGGTAAATGAAGGTATTCCACTGTTGATCTCGGCAGTAATGGCTGAGAAAGAAATAAGAAGAATTCTAATTGACCAAGGCAGCTCATGCGACATTATGTTTTTTGATGTACTTGAAAAGATCGGAATTGCACCAAAGGAACTATTCCCGTATCGCGGAACAGACTTTTCCGGTTTTAATGGATCGCGAACTAGACCAATGGGTTATGTTGATTTGAGAGTCACTTTCGGAGAGGAACCTCTGTCTCGAACTGTTTTGATTAAATTTATGGTATTGCCTTCTTCATCGATTTACAATTGCATTATCGGAAGGCCGCCATTGGGCAAACTCGGAGCGGTAACCTCTACGGTACATTTGAAAATGAAGTTTCACTCACAATGTAATAAAATCATAACGATCAATGCCGACCTGGAATCCTCTGAAAGATGTTATTACCTACTGCTCAAAGCCGAAGTCGCTGCAAGAGAAGAGGCCGAACTTACATCAAAACAAATATCTACAAAGGAAGGTAAAATGAAGTTCGCCGAAGTCAATGTTACGGATTTAGACGCACGATATGATCCTGACAGCTCGGACGAAGAAAAAGATAGCTCGCCATCTCTAAAATCCGAGAAAAGGCCAGAACGACCAATACCAGACGGTGCATTCATCAAAGTAATTTTGGGAGACGACCCGCAGAAAAGCTGTTAAAATCGCGTGAGAACTCCCGTAAGAAATCAAAGCAGAGTTAACCCAGTGTTTGAGGGATCACGCCGATCTGTTTGCATGGTCGGCCGAAGATATGCACGGCATTCCACCTGAAGTCGCTTGTCATCACTTATCTGTATACCCGGGTGCGAAGTGGGTTGCCCAGCGCAAAAGGGTCCAAAATATAGAGAAGACAGAAGCAACAGCCAAAGCAGTCGACGATTTAGTTAAAGCTAAATTTGTAAATGAGCTCAAGTACACTACTTGGCTCTCAAATCCTGTACTCGTTAAGAAATCTAATGGAAAATGGCGTATGTGCATTGATTATACCGATCTTAATAGGTCATGTCCTAAAGATGCTTTTCCAGTCCCAAATATTGATCATTTAGTTGATCACGCATCCGGATTTTGCCTGTTATCATTTATGGATGCATATTCAGGTTACAATCAAATCCTGATGTTCCCTCCCGATCAAGAGAAGACCGCCTTTATGACAGAACGCGGAAATTTTTGTTACCGAGTTATGCCTTTCGGTCTAAAAAATGCAGGAGCAACATATCAGAGAATGATGAACAAAGTCTTCAAAAACCAGATCGGACGAAATATGGAAGTTTACTTGGACGATATGATCGCAAAAAGTAAGCTAGCAGATTGTCATGTCTCTGATATTAGAGAGATTTTTGCCGAGATAAGGAAAAATAGGATGAGACTAAATCCCGAAAAATGCACATTCGGAGTCAAAGCCGGAAAATTCTTGGGATTTTACCTCACTGAAAGAGGAATTAAGGCAAACCCGGATAAATGCAAATCGGTAACCGAGATGAAAACTCCAAACACCAAGAAGGAAATTCAGAAATTAAATGGCACGATTGCAGCTCTATCTCGGTTTATCTCAAATACCGCTTTCAAATCACTACCCCTTTTTAAACTCTTGAAAAAGGAGTCCGAATTTGTTTGGACAGAAGAGCGGGATGAGGCGCTCTCCCAGTTGAAGAAGGTATTGTCGGAGCCTCCAATACTAACCCGACCTGAACCTGGGGAAGTACTATATTTATATCTCTCAATATCTGAAGAAGCATTAGGAGCAGTGCTGGTCCGAGAAACAAAAGAGAGGCAAAGTCCGGTATACTTTGTGAGCAAAGCTCTGCAAGGGCCAGAACTTCAATTTCAAAAAATAGAGAAGATTGCCTTGGCCTTAGTAATAGCAACTCGGCGTCTCCGACATTATTTTGTATCTCACCAAGTGGTGGTTCGAACAAACCACCCAATCCGACAAATCTTACATCGCCCAGACCTTTCAGGAAGAATAATAAAATGGGCAGTAGAGCTGTCCGAATTTGGCATCAAATATGAATCAAGACCGGCAATGAAAGCTCAAGTGCTAGCCGATTTTGTAGCAGAAATGACTTCGGCAGAGGTCGAGGATGAGACATGGACGATCCATGTAGATGGGTCTTCCAATCCCAAAGGAAGTGGAGCGGGAATCATTCTTGAAAGTCCTTCAGGGGTTGTTATAGAGCTATCACTCACTTTCAAGTTTACAACATCCAATAATCAAGTGGAATATGAAGCATGCATCGCAGGTCTCCGTTTGGCTTTAGACCTCCGAATTACTCGTTTAAATCTCAATACCGACTCACTTCTTGTTGTATCCCAGATCGGAGGACAGTACGAAGCAAAAGAGCCGATCCTCCAGAAATATTTGAATCATGTCAAAAAACTGCTCACCCAATTTAATTTTGCCGAAATCAAACATGTTCCAAGGACGAACAACATTCGGGCCGATGTTCTTTCCAAACTAGCAAGTACCAAAACTGTGGGAAATCACAGATCTGTAATACAAGAAATCCTCAGCAAACCTAGTATTGAAGACGGCTTACACTCGATTTCATCAGTGTACGTAATAGGTGAAAACCAAACATGGATTGCTCCTATCTTGAATTACATCATGTCAGGCGTAGAACCTTCCGATCCTGAGGAAGCTAAGATCGTCCGAAGAAAAGCAGCTTCTTTTGCGGTGTTCAATGAACAACTTTACAAAAAAGCACTCTCTTCACCTTTGTTGAAATGTTTAGAACGGGAGGAGGCCGACTATGTGTTAATGGAAATTCATGAAGGAATATGTGGCCAACATTTAGGTGGTAGGTCCTTAGCCAGGAAAGTGTTAAGGGCGGGATACTTTTGGCCAACCATTGAAGCCGATGCAAGGAGCTATGTAAAGAAATGTCCGAGTTGCCAGATCCACGCAAACGTACATATCGCACCTCCTACCGGACTCACAACTCTTTCTTCCCCATGGCCTTTTGCGTGGTGGGGGATAGACATTCTCGGACCTTTTCCAAAAGCCCCGGGGAGGATCAAATTCTTAATTGTGGCGGTTGACTATTTTACTAAATGGATTGAGGCCAAACCATTATCCATTATCAAGGCAAAGAACTGTATCTCTTTTTTCCGGAAAGAAATAATTACCAGGTTTGGGGTGCCCGAGGTGGTGATCACGGACAATGGAACTCAATTTGCTGATAAATGTTTCAGAAAGTTGATGTCTGATCTAAGAATCAAGCATCGATTCACTTCAGTAGAACATCCCCAAACAAATGGGCAAGTGGAGTCGGCAAATAAAGTACTTCTCAACGGTTTGAAGAAGAGGTTAGACGATGCTAAAGGAAACTGGGTTGAAGAGCTTCCTTATGTTTTATGGGCATACAGAACGACTCCCCAAAACTCCACGGGAGAAACACCTTTCCGGTTATCTTATGGGAGTGAAGCAGTCATCCCGGTCGAAATTGGGGAATTAACTTGGAGAACTTTGAATCCGAAATCACTAGAGGATAATGGACAAGCTTTACGAGAAGAGCTGGACCTAGTAGAGGAAATCCGAGATCACGCATCCCTTAAAGAGGCCATCACCAAACAGAGGGTAGCCACTCGTTATAATCAGAAAGTCGTCCCAAGAGATTTTAATGTCGGTGATCTCGTCTTGAGAAGAGTCGATGTTGAACTGAATAATGCATCACAGGGCAAGCTAGCACCGAACTGGGAAGGTCCATATCGGGTTATATTAAGAACTGGAAACGGAGCCTTCGAGCTAGAAACACTAGAAGGCAAGGCGATCCCAAGAACTTGGAACGCCACCAAACTCAAGAGATATTACAGCTAGAATTCAAAGATAGGAATAGACTTCACTTTAAGAAGGCACTCTATTCCGATCTTGCTTAATATAGACTTCGCTTTATTAAGGCATTCTATTCCGATCTTGCTTAATATAGACTTCGCTTTATTAAGGCATTCTATTCCGATCTTGCTTAATATAGACTTCGCTTTATTAAGGCATTCTATTCCGATCTTGCTTAATATAGACTTCGCTTTATTAAGGCATTCTATTTCGATCTTGCTTAATATAGACTTCGCTTTATTAAGGCGTTCTATTCCGATTTTACTTCTTTATGATTTAATCTTGATCGATATTACAACTTCACTTCTACCAACCTAAGATTAAACAGGGGGTAAGGCATATCCGAGATTCATCCACATCCACAAACAAAGCAAAAATTATAACAAGTGATAGTGTGACGATGTCATTACAAAAAATACCGGTTACGGCCGGGTCCTCAGGTTCAAAACAAATGGAAATAAAACAGTTAGGTCTTTTTGGGAGGATAGACGACCCTAGACACTTCATCAGTTACCAGGTCGAACTCAACAATGTGCCCATCATGAACCGAGAAATCCGGTTTAAAAATATCAGGATCGGCAACAAAGTCGGGATTGACCACAGCAACTTGGTCAAGTGCATTATTGAAAGCTTCTACTATGCCTTCTTGCCCCATCTGAATTGCCTGCATCCGATCTTCAAGAGCTTTAGCTTTTTGTTCAGCAAGTCTTTTAATCTGCTCCTGAAGTTCGGGAAAATTTCGGGACGAGATTAGAGCTTCCATCTCGGCCAGCTTATCATCCTTTGCCTTGAGCTCAACAGCATCTTTTTCAAGTTTTTCATTAGCCAGCTTCAGTTCGGCTTCAAGTTGTAGACGCTTAGCTTCCAAGTCTTCAGCCATCTTTTTGTGAAGATCCGCATCTTTCTTAGATTTTTCAAGATCGGCCCGGAGTGGATTTACAGCTTTCTGAGCAGCATCGTACTTAACCTCAAGATCTACACATATATATAGAAAGCATAAATTAAATTATAAACCCCAGAGAATTAACAGAGATAGAATTGACGAACTTAAAACCAGAAGCCATACCTTTGATTTTCAGAGCGGCAGCTATTTTCTCTTCTTTCACCAGATCAGCCATCCTCGATAGCACCGAGATGGAAACTCCAAAAGGATCCGCTTGAAACTCCTCGGTTTTGAGAGTCATGTATGCTTTTGCATCAAAAGGGGCGGACTTATGTTTTTTGCTTTTCTTTGAAGGAGGATCGGAGCGATCACTCAGCTCGATCACACCTTTACCCCGGTCTTGAGGACCCGATCTAGGGGGAAGACGACCTGTTGTGGCTTTTCTTTTCCTTTTAAAAGGTTGCTCTTCTTCTTCACCACCCACCTCGGAAGGAACCACAGTAATAGGTTCGGCATGAGTAATAGGCACTGCGGGATTCCCGTCAGCTGCGACCCCACTAGCGTCCCCGACATTTTGCACCACCTGTTCAACTTCAGCGAGTGCAAGGGCTTTCAAAGCCGCCATCCTGCTCTTTGGGGCCATCTCGTCTGCAGAAGAAAGAGTTCAGTTAGCAAAAAAGAAATTATTATAAAAGCAAAATCGGCAAAATATCAAAATCAAATTCGACTAAGTATGGTTTAGAACCGACCTAGAACCTTCTCGACATGCTCAAACTTAACGGTTTCTACCAACAACTTAGTGTCAAAACCCCATTGATTGGGTCGGTGTTCGTTATTGGTAACAACCCGATCTGCGATAAACATCAGCATCTTCAAAGTTTTCCGATCTTCCGCACTTAAATGCTTCTCATCAACGGAATGTTTTATAGGGTCGTCACGACGAGTCCAAAAATTTGGTGGTAAGAACGATATTATTCTCAGCATTGAAAGTACCGACCCGATCTAGTACTGCGGGCAACACCGGCTCCACGCAGAAAAACTTGTTCTTCCATTCATATTTCAAACTCTCTGAGTACGGCCGAAATACCCTTATACCTGCCCTAGATCGGAGGGTGAAATGCTCTAAATGGGCGGGATTACCACTGTTCTTCTTAGTTCGTTTATTTACCAAGAACATGTGTAAGAAAAGCTGTAAAGAAAGGGTCCGACCTAAATGGAGGCATACGAGCTCGAAAGCACGTACAAAAGCCCAAGCATTGGGATGGAGTTGTGAAGGGGCTACTTCCAACCTCGCCAAAACAGACTGCTGGAAAGCTGTGAATGGAGGTCGGATTCGCATATGGCCAAGGTCGTCCAGTATATTATGAATTTGAGAGAAGTAGGATAAGTAGCCACATGCTCGCCCTCTTCCATCCCATAAGTACGCCAGCGCTCAGGATCTTTCGCATAGAGCCTCTTCGAAAAACCACTAACATCGGATTCCGAAGTCATTAGCGAGCTTATACCAATGAGTGTTTCGGACACCCAAGAATAATCTCGAGGGGTGCCCAAAGGAGGATCTACGGGGAGATCGACTTTGTTACTCCCGGAATCTTCGTACCCGTACAATAACTCAAAGCTACCGGTATCTTCTGGTTCTTCATCTTCTCTCTCTCCACCGATATTCTCTTCTTCTGGATTGCCAGACAGCTCGTCACCTTTTCTTCCATCTAATTCCGTCTCGGATTCGGAATCATCCGAAGAGCTTGGATCCGAGTCAACATCTACCTGGGCTTCGGGAATCGGATTATTATGCGTAGAAGGGGGAGTTGATGACTCTTCATCGGAAACTCTTTTACTATTGCTCAAATCCAGAATGTTCAATATGTTGAAGGATTTAAACACGGTTTGCTAGTGTAAGTCAATTGTGTGATTCTCGAAATAAAGTGAAATTTAGATCTGATGTATGAAAAATAAATAGTTTAGATTCTGGAAAAATTGTTTGTACAAGTTGTTGCGTTAAAAACACACTTAGAGCAAGTGTACTCTTTCGCAGAAGTAGTATAAAAGATTATCGTATCCACAGAGATTAATTAACAAGTACCAAACTAGTCAAGATTATTTAATGTTTAGACGAACAAATAACTGATGGTTATAGAAACTAAAATAAAAAGAATTGAATAGCGAGAATTAAAATACAAGTTTAATAAATGGTGAGAGGCCTAGGATCACAGTTTCACTTGCAAGCTTCGATTTCCCCTATGTCTAATTCTACCTGAATTCACTTATTTTACTTAATTACCAATCCCTTTACTAAAACTATTAATCCGTTTGATCATTCGCGATTAATATTCTTTTTCCTAAATTAACCCTCGTTTGGTCATGCAAGAATTTAAATTCAGAAAAACATAAAGAGCAAAAAGGTTGAATGATTGAAAAACTAAATTATGGTTTGGTCATGCCCTAATTATAGCCCCAATTATTCTATGGATCCACCAACTAATTGCAGTACGGTCCCTGATCACTAATTGATTATAAACATGCAAAGGTAGCTAATCCTAATCATGTGATAAAACAATAGGACAATATTAATTAAATAAAAATAGAAATTCAAATATGAAACCAGAACATAAAAAGGTCTCTAAACATGTAAGATTCACCTAAGACCTAGAAGAGGATTTAGGTATCATAAGTATCAAGAACAATAAAATAGAAATTAGAGTCATGAATTACAGAGATAAAAATAGCCCGGAAATTAGAGGAATTATTATTCTGAGTCTTCAATCTCTTTTTTTGCTCCAGCTCTCTCACGGTGTCAATAAAGGTACCCGAACTCCTCACTCTCCCTTGCACTGCCGCGAATGTGTTACCGTGATGTGTTTGCTGCGGCTCTCCCCGTTTAATGTTGCAGCAGCTCCTATTTATAATGATGGCATAGGGTAGCTTTTTTCTTTTAATTCTCTTGAAAATCACGGCACCTTTTCTTTTCTGCAACAATTCCGTGATGCTCTATTCCTTCAATTCATTCCTGCGTTGCATACTAGCCTTCCTTTCTTTTCTTTAGCAACAATTCTTTCTGGTGTTTGCTTTTCCCACACCCCCTCTTACTCAAAACATACTTCGTAAGTGTGTGAAAAGATCAAAAGGCTAGTCAAAACCTTTTTTTTCCACAAAATTTCACTTGTTCGAACACGGGCCTTCGAACAGGTTCGAATGACATCGTTCGTGTGTGTTAAATCTTGACTTCACACCTTCTTGTGCGTAATTTCACCTATTCGAACGAGGTCATGCGAACAGGTTCGCATGAGGGTGTTCGAACACCCTATTTTATTACAAAAAATGGACTCTCACACCACATTTACCTTTTTTTACCTGTTCGGTTGACCTCACCCGAATATATTCGGTTGCCCATCCCCGAATCGGTGAAAACACGCACTCTACTTAAGGGTATTTTTGGAATATTTGGAGTTAAGGGGTGTGAAAGAGTAGGAGGGGTGTGGGAAAAGCAAACGCCTTCTTTCTTTCTTCAATTACGGTCATCAAACACTCATGCCCAACAATTGGGCTCTTCTCTCTTTAATTCCATTTCCGCTTGGGGTTTTTTTTTTTGGACCCCCACCCTTTCCCCTCATACCCCCACCCACCCTGTGAAAAGACCAAAATACCCCTGCGTTTTTACAAAATCACAATTTCTTCACATTATTGGTCATACCTACGATTGCCACCAGCCACTCGCATATACGCCACAGAGACGTATATACGATTGCCTTGAAATTCTACCACTCGCATATACCCCACCACCAGCCTATATACGATCAGCAATTTTTTTTCCCATCGTATATACCACTTTCCAGGCGTATATATGATTACTCAGATTTCAGCCACTCGCATATATGCCCAGCAGACCATATATACGACGCATTAAGAGTAAGCATCGTATATAGCCCCCTTTTTATGTAAATACGATGAGCAAATTTTTTTTTGATTGTTTTTTTTCCTTTGCTTGCAATGTCCGGTAGGCATAGAGGAAGATGGGAGGTATCTCCGATCGGAGAGAGAGGGGAGTTGTAACACCCTAAATAATTTAATTAAGTAATTGATTAAATTGTTTAAGTGTTGCACTATTTTAATTATATTAAATTATAATATAGTGTTTTATAATTTGGTATTTTATTTAATTGAAGGGAGTGGTATTGGAGATACCGGAACTGCAAGGATTGGCCCAGGAGCCCAAGCCCAATGACTTAGGCTCCTAGGGATTGTGCAATTCGCACCAAAGAAAGAAAGGAAGAAAGAAACGAAAAGAGAGAGGAGAGAAAGGAGAAGCACGGCGCGCAAGAACCCTAGAGGGAGAGAGTGAGCTACGCACCAAGCTAGGAAGGGAGAAGAAGGCTCTAGTTGCTGTGGTTTTTGCACGTGACTCAAGGAGAAGGAATTTCTACGGTTAATTCGAGGTAAGGGGAGTCTCACTCTATAATAGAGGATATAATAGGTTGTATAGGAGTCATAAAGTCTTGATTTGATGTCAATTGATTGTTAATTGAGTTGTTGTTGGGTGAATTTGTGAAATTGCATGATAAAAATCGATTTAGGGCTTTGATTTGGGGGTTTTATGTTCTTGATTGGGTTTTACGCAAGATTGAGTGTTATGGTATGCAATTGAGTGTGTTGACATGATTATAATTGATATTTGAGTGATATAAGATGATTTGAATTGAAAGAATTTGAGAATTTGGAGTTGTTGGTGTTTGGGGCGCCAAAGGGCTAGGATCTCAGCGCCACGTGTCTCTAGTGTGATGAGGCTGTGTTGTGTTCTTTGCTCAGGCGCCACTTTCTTTGAGGAATTGGCGCTGGGTTCTGTTCACGTCTTTGGAGTTGTGTCCCGAGTGCGAGTGTGTGTCGGTGTCAGGGGCGCGAGAATGTGGGTATTTTGGGGCCGGGAGTGAAACTTGTATTTACAGGCACATTTTCTCGTGCCAAATTTTGTATTCACACCGCCCAAATTCAATTTTAAGTGTTTTGGCTCGAGTGGTTTTTCTAGTTGCGGTGTCATTTTACAAATGTCCCGGGGTGGTTTTGTGTGTGTAAATGGGGTGGGTTGAGGAAACTCACATTTTCGAACATATTTTATTGTGCAAATTTTGTATTCACACCGCCCAAATTCAATTTTAAGTGTTTTGGCTCGAGTGGTTTCTGGTTACTGAGGTGTTATTTTAAAAATGTCTCGGTGGGGTGACTTTGTGTGTGTAAAGGGGGTGGGTTGGGTGAAACTTACATTTCGGGCATATTTCACCGTGCCATATTTTGTATTTACCGCCCAAACATATTTTTAAACATTTTGGCTCGAGTGGTTTTGGTTTGCAAGTGTCGTGTGTGTTGGGTCGGTTGTGGGCGCCAAAATGTCTTTGCCCAGGCGCCTAGGTGGTGCACTGTGTTCAGAGGCGTGTGTCGAGGCGTGTCTTAGTTTGTGTCTAGGACCGTGTTGCCTGTGGGGCGCCAGATTGCTAGAAAAGTGGCGCCAGTGATGGTGTGTTGCCACGTGGCGCGCAAAGTCTTTGAAGTTCGCGCGCTAGTCTTTGTGTTGCACGGGGGCGCGAGAATGTGGGGAAAATGGGCCTAGTCTTTGCCAAGTGCCTAAGAGTGTCTTTATTTTGGTCCCTAGGTGACAGTTTGGTCCCTAGATGATTGTTTTGGTCCTAAATGGTGGTTTAGGTCCTTGAGTGAGTTGAGTCCTCTAGATGAGATTAGTCCTTGGGACTTAATTGTGTTGAGAGTGTATAATGAGATGACCGAGAATGCCATGGGGGCATGAGCCGGAGGGCCAAGCCATGAGGGCTATAAAATGATATTAATAATCGAGGTAAGAGTTAGTGCGTGCATTGAGATGTTTGAGAATGTGTTTGTGTTGTTACATGGAGTCTCATGCATACATTCATTGCATGATCGTAGAGCTTATAAAATGATTGTGAAGCTGAGGCGGCGGAGGGGCAGAGTCATGAGGACTCCATTAATGATGAGAATCTTGGGAGGGCAAATATTGAGAACGCGGAGGGCAAATGGTACCACATGCATAACTACATTGCATACATTCTCATGAGTGCATGAATATTATTGAGTGATGATTGATGTGTTTAATTATGCTGTGAACTGTGATTGTATATATTGCCTATTATCACTTTTATTATATAGTTCGAGACTCACCCTTTCTGTTGTTGTTTACCACAGGTAGTCATGAGTGAGGGCTTTCTACCTTCACTATTCCACGAGTCGATGCCTGCTTCGTTGTTCTGCTTTTGCTCCTTGTTGAGCCTTATATGTATTGTTTTGAGCTCTTTGAATTATTCATTGAGATTATGAGTATTTTCCATTGCATTATGTGAAATTATATTCCCACGAGTTTATTTAATGGTGTTACGTATTTGAACTGCTATTGTGAGCTGAGATGATTGTTGAGTGATTTTTAAAGAGATATGTGTAGCATCCCATTGGATGATTTTAATTGAGAAATGAATTTTTACACTCTGATTTTTATTATAAACTACCGGGTAGAAATGGGGTGTTACATTAGTGGTATCAGAGCAAAAGTTTGGTCTGTCCGACCAAGTGTGTCTGTTTGTCATGTTGTGTATGATGAGTTAGGAGTCTTGAATTAGTTACGAATGGTTGTTTATCTTTGCGGTGTTAGGTTGATATGGCCGTAAGAGTTGATCTTTGCACTTGCCGAGGCGTTGCAAGCCATAGCACTGAGATTATGGGGCCGCAGAGAATCATCGAGACCCATGATGCCGCAACATTCCGAGAGAGAACCCCTACTTTCAAGGGAGGTACAACCGGATGGTGCCTTGACTTGGTTGAAGGAGATTGAGAGGATCTTGAGTGATTAAATTTGACCGATGAGCGAGAAAGTCGTACGCAGTACTCATACTTTATCTGAAGAGGCTGATGAGTGGTGGCTAGAGACCAGTGAGAGGTTGGGTGTTGCGTGTAACACCCCGATTTTCGTGTGTCAGTTCTTTTAATATGTATTTGTTTTATGAACTATTTTATATTGATAAGATTAAACTATTTTAAGTTATAGTGGTTTGAGTTTGAAATTTAGTTGAAATCACGTTAAATTATATCTTAATACGCTATTGGTAATATATGATTATTATCATTATATATATATTTATTTATTTTATTTTTATAAAATATTAGTGTTTGAGATATTATTTCTTTAGAAAATTATTTTTGGACTATTGAGGTTTTAAAATAATAGTTGTAGTTAAATTGGGTTTTGAAAATGATTTAAATAGGATTTTTGAGCATTTTTACTCACATACACCCCCTCCTGGTTGCTAAGCGCACCCCACCACTGAGTCACTTAAGCCCAGCGCACCCCCAGCCCACGAACCGACCCGACCCAGCTACCTTCTCTTCTTCCTCACGCTGCAACGCGCAGAGAGAACGGCGCTAACCCTTATGGTTGCCTTCATGGTTTTCGTTCTCCCTCCTCAAGCCACGGTTAGACCCGAAACTACACCCTTCCACTCGAAATCTCCCTCTGAACTCGATTTTAGCATCATTTCCATCGATTACAGCCTTCATCTCGCAAGCTAATCCCTCCCTCAATTCGCGTTTCACCCAACAAACCACCACGGCCTCACCACCATGGTCGACCCTTTCACCTAAGATCGCGGCCTTCCTTGTTGGGTTTTGTCGACCATCATCATCTTGAGCTAGTCATGGGTCAAATCGAAAATCCACCATGGATTCAACTCCAAACCTGTCACATATTCACGTTTTGGTACTGTAAGGACTTTTGAACCGTGATTCGGTATCCTCACCATCCTCGGTGAATTCCAAATTTCTCGTATGGCGTTCAAATCCATACCTTCAATCGTTGTCATTGTGTTGTCCTTAGGGTACTTTCCGATAGGTACTCCTTTTTCTAACATTAGTTAATAATTTGTAAACGAACGATTTCGTATTTCCAATAAAGCGTGATTGGGTAATAAATTGATTGTTCTTGTGTTTAATTGTATGTGCGCGAGTGAGTCAAACGTTACTGCCGTTGAAATTAGATCCCGCTCGAGAGTTCGTGACTCGTCCTTGCCTTTGTGTCAAAAGGAAGAAAGAAGGAAGGGAGGAGCTCGATTCTTTGTGGTTCTGTTGGTGACTCAGTAGAGAGAGCTCGCTTTCGGTTTATTCGAGGTATGGGGGCTCTTTCTATACATATAATACTCTTTAGGATTTGTGTTGTATGTGGGCTAGGTGTTGAGGTGTTGAATGATTGATTGTATTTGTGAAACCTATCCTTGTTGTCGTGTTTGATGCCTAATTGGAATGTTATGTGTCACGATGATTGGAAGTGGGTATGTGATTAAATTGTGCATGTAAATTGTTTGTGAGAACTCCTCGATAGAGTGAAGTGTGTGAACATGTTAGTTGTAGACTAATCAAAGAAATGTTTGATGATTGTTGGTAGTATGGTGTGGATTAAGTATGAAAATTGTTGGGTAATTGGTGTTGTTGAAGTGTTAAAAGAATTATGCAAGTGGGAAGAGTTGGTTACGGCCAGGCGCCAATTGCCTAGCAATCCGGCGCCCATGACAATGTGTGTGTTTGGGTGTGCGTTGTGCGGGGCCTGAGGCGCCAAATGGGCAGCCACGATGCGCGCTGTGTTCGCTTTTAGGTGTCTTGTGTGTGTTGTGCGAGGCACGAGGCGCCAAATGGGCAGCCCAGTGCGTCGGCGAGCGGCGCCAAAATGTGGCGCCTGCGTGTACGTGTGCGCCGCCAGTGCGGGCGCGTGTGTGTGTGTGTCTTGGCGCAGCGCCAAATGTGGCGACCTAGTGCGCCCGGTTGAACCGGGTGTGCATGTGGGTGTGTGAGTGTGTTGCGCGGGCGCAAAATGTGGCCGCCTGCGCGCTGTGTGGTTGTGCGGTGGGTGTGTGTGCACGTGGCGCCAAAATGGCGTGCAACCCGCGCTATGCGAGTTTTGGTTGCGTGCTAGGTGGGGCGCCAAAGTGGCTGCCAGTGGCGCAAGTGGCGCCTAGTGTGGTTCCTAGGTGTCTTGTGGTCCCTGAGGCGTTAGTTGGTCCAACTCTTGTGTTGTGGAGTAATTGTGAGCTAAAATATTAACGTAAGAGTATAAATTAAATTGTAATTAAGTGGAGTGTGAAAGCGGTGTGGGACTTGGTCCAAAAGCGATGGGAAGCCCTCAAGGCTAATTTGTTGGTGAGATGGAGTTGAGGAAATAAATAGAGAGGTGTGCATAATAAAATATTGTGGCATAGGTGTTGTTTGTGGTGCATTGACATAGAGTCACATATTGCATGTGCATAAAGCGGTGTGTAGGCTTCGGCCCAAGCGGTGTGGGACTCGGTCAAAGCGGTGGGTGCCCTCCGAGCAAATTTGCGGTGATGAAGGATCCTCATGCATGTTGCACTCATGCATGTACCCATACATATGTTGTTGATGTTTCCTTTGGTGGTTATACCTTGTGAATGCATTATAATTATGATGATGTGTTGATAATGTGGTGAACTAGTAGTGTTTGTTGCCTTGCCGATATGTAATGCCTATCCTATCTATTATTATTTGTATGAAAGACTCACCCCTCTTTGCGTCGTGTTGCTTCTTATGTCTGCAAACCTGCAGTACCCATGAGTGAGGGCATCCTTATGCCTGTCTACTAGTAGTCGTGTCTCGGCTACGATATGTAGCACTGGGGGAGGCGTAGTCATCTTTTATTTATTATTTGATGCTTTAGACTTTTATTGATGATGTACTAAGTATAATGTTAAACTTAGTGATTCTTCCATTTGTGTTGGAGCGTTATTTATATTTTGGTGTTGTAAACTAAAGCAGTGTTGTGGGTCAGTCCCCTAAACTAATGTCTTTGCGTATCGTATTAATGTTTTATTGACTTCGTGTTATTTGACTATAAGTTGGATGTTTTTGTAAGCGTTGGAATGTGACATTCCCTTCAATGATTTTATTTTGAAAACTCGATAATATAAATATTAAATAATAGTTGTTTAGAAAAGGGTGTTACAAATCGCGAGAGGAGATTACATGATGGGTGTGTTAGAAGGGAATTCTTGAGAAAGTATTTCCGAGGGCGTTAGAGGTAAGAAAGAGTGGAATTCCTTGACTTTGAGGCGGGGAAGTATGTGCATTCATCGAGTATCTTTGTCAAGTTCACGGAGTTGGCCAAGTTCTATCCACACTATCGTTGAAAGTCGGGGTGAATTCTCAAAGTGCATTAAATTTGAGAATGGACTGAGAGCTGATATCAAGCAGGCTGTGGGATATCAGAAGATTAGGGTATTTGCTGATTTGGTAGACTGCTGCAGGATTTATGAGGAAGACAGCAATGCCCGCTCTAGGATCATGAGAGACCAGAGGGGGAAATTTCATAACAGGGGTAAGCCTTATGAGGCGTCTGTGACAAGGGAAAGCAGAGGTATGCGGGTAGTAACAAGTATAATGGTGGAAGCGTGTGCGAGGCGGGAGGTATCATGAGGGCAAGAAGCCAAGTGGGGGAGACGCCCCATCTGATGTTGTGTGTTTCAAGTGTGACAAGCCAGGTCACAAGAGTTTTGATTGTAAGATGGAGGTGAAGAGGTGCTTTAAGTGTGGGAAGAATGGTCACATGGCATCCGAGTGTGATCGCAAGGAAGGTGTGTGTTTCAAGCGTGGTGAAGTGGTCACCTTAGCTTCAAGTGCACCAAGCCTAAGAAGGAAAGATCCACCGGGAGAGTGTTTGCATTGGCGAGTTTGAGAGGGACCTAATGATATCGAGGTACATGTTTCATCTCTCGTACACCTTTAGTTGCTATTATTGACACGGGTGCTACGCACTCTTTTATTGCTTACATTTGTCTTTGAAAAGTTGAATTTAGTGTTGTCTACTATGGAGAGAGGATGGTTATCGACACTCCGGCTGGGCGGTCCGTGAACTACTTCTCTAATGTGTGTTAGGTGTCCTCTGTCGGTCTTGGCAGAGATTTTCTAGTTGATCTCGATTTGTTTGCCTTTGGGTGGGTTGGATGTGATTCGGGCATGGGTGGTTAGTAGATAACCATGTGCACATCAATCGCTATTCTAGTAAGTCTGTTAGTTTTCTTCTTCACGAAGAGGAAGAGTGCACTTTCTTTGTCCTTTGAGCAATTGCGGGGTAATGAAAGAGGGTGGTCATTTGTTTGCTTTGATGGCGTCTATGTCTGCCGAGAACCAAGTCAGTAGTTGATGGGTTACTGGTGGTGTGTGAGTTCCTGAAGTGTTTCTGATGAGATTCCTAGTGTGCCCCTGAGAGGGAAGTTGAGTTCGGGATTGAGCTTGTGCACAGTACTAGGCACGTGTTCATGGCACCGCACTGGGATGTCGGACACGAGTTATGCAATTGAAGAAGCAGTTAGAGGAGCTTCTTGAGAATAAATTTGTGAGGCCTAGTGTGTCACCATGGGGAGCCCCAGTTTTGTTAGTAAAGAAGAAGGATGGGAGTATGCGTCTGTGCGTGGACTACAGACAATTAAATAAAGTAACTATCAAGAATAAGTATCCTCTCCCGAGGATAGATGATCTGATGGATCAGCTGGTGGGTGCTAAAGTGTTTAGCAAGATTGACTTGAGGTCCGGGTATCACCAGATTAAGGTGAAGGATGAGGACATCCAGAAAACAGCGTTCAGAACGAGGTATGGGCATTATGAGTACTCTGTAATGCCGTTTGGTGTCACAAATGCACCATAGGTGTTTATGGAGTACATGAACTGAATCTTCCATAGCTATCTGGATCGGTTTGTGGTTGTTTTTATTGATGATATTACGGTGTACTCAAAATCGAGGGAAGAGCATGCGGGGCACTTGAGGTTGGTGCTAGAGGTCTTGAAAGAGGGGAAGTTGTATATGCAAGTTGTCAAAGTGTGAGTTACGGTTTGCATGAGGTGAGCTTTTTGGGTCACATTATTTCAGTGATGGTATAGTGTGGATCCCGGCCAAGGTTGACGCAGTGATGTTGCGGTGGGAGAGCCCAAAGTCCGTGGATCGAGATCGGGAGTTTCTTGGGGTTGGTGGTTATTACGGGGAGGTTCATTGCAGGGTTCTCTAAGCTAGCCCTTCCATTGACTCGATTGACACAGTAAAGGAAACGCATTTGTGTGGGATGCAAAGTGTGAAGAGAGCTTCCAAGAGCTGAAGAGGAGGTTGACCACGTCTCCAGTGCTAGTGTTGCATGTGCCAGAGCAACCTTTTGTTGTGTACTGTGACGCCTCCAAGATGGGTTTGGGAGGTGTGTTGATGCAGGATGGGAAGGTAGTGGCTTATGCGTCTCGGTAGTTGAGGACGCATGAGAAGAACTATCCTACTCATGATTTAGAGTTGGCTGCCATTGTGTTTGTACTGAAAATTTGGAGACACTATCTCTATGGTACTAGATTCGAAGTGTTCGGTGATCACAAGAGTCCAAGTACTTGTTTGACCGAGAAGGAGAGTGAATATGAGGCAGAGGCGTTGGTTAGAGCCGCTAAAGGACTATGATTTCGGCTTGAACTATCACCCCGCAAAGCTAATGTCGTGGCTGATGCTTTAAGTCGGAAAACTTTGCATATGTCAGCTATGATGGTGAGGGAGTTGGAGTTGATTGAGCAATTCCGTGACTTGAGTCTGGGTTGTGAGTTGACACCCAGAGTGTCGATTGGGTATCTTGAGGATTGGGAATGACTTCTTGGTTAGTATCGAGACGCCCGGAAGTTAGATGTGAAAGCTGCAGTAGACTTCTTTGGTTCTTTGGTGAGCAAAGCTGCGAGAGGGATACTGAGTTGGATTCCCGAGTGTGTTGAGATTCGGGGGCGCAATTTGCGTTCCGGATGATCTTTGAGTTGAAGAAGATGATACTTGAGGAGAGCCATAGGAGTAAGTTGAGAATTCATCCAGTGCTACTAAGATGTACCATGATCCAAGAAAGCTGTTTTGGTGGCACTGGTATGAAGAGAGATGTTGCGCAGATTTGTATATGCATGTTTGACTTGCCAGAAGTCAAAGATTGAGCACCGAGAACCTGCGGGGTTGATGCAACCTTTAGAGATTCAGGAATGGAAGTGGGGATGGCATTTCCATGGACTTTGTGGATTGGGTTGCCAAATCTGCGAGAGAGGTCCGACACTATTTGGGTGATTGTGGATAGGTTGACCAAGTCCGCCCATTTCATTCCTATCAACATCACTATCCTGCGTGCCAAAGTTGGCTAGAATATACATTCGGTGATTGTGAAGCTCCATGGGGTTCAAGAAGAGTATTGTGTCGGACAGAGACCCGAGGTTTACATCGGAGTTTTGGGGAAGCTTGCGGGAGGCTTTGGGGTCCAAGCCGAGGTTGAGTTCGGCTTATCATCCTCGGATGATGGTCGATTGCAGAGAACCATCCAGTCTTTGGAGGATCTTTTGAGAGCTTGTGTGCTAGAGCGAGGGAGGTGCGTGGGATACACATCTCCCAGCGATTGAGTTCACTTATAATAATAGCTATCATTCGACCATAGGGATGGCTCCTTTTGAGGCCTTTGTATGGGCGGAGGTGCGAGACTCCTTTGTGTTGGCATGAGTCCGGGGAGAGTGTTGTTCTTGGACCGAGTTGGTTAGGAGACTACGGAGAAGGTGAAAATGATCGGGGAGAAAATGAGAGAGTCTCAGTAGGCGAGAAAAGTTACCATGATAGGAGGAGAAAGGACTTGGAGTTTCAGTGGTGAGCATGTGTTCTTGAGGTCACGCCTATGGTGGTGTTGGGCGTGCTCGAAGGCAAAGAAGTTAACTCCAAGGTTTATTGGCCCGCACTGGATCTTGAGAGAGGTTGGAAAGGTTGCTTATAGGGTGGCTTTGCCGCCTAATCTTTCGAACTTGCACGATGTCTTCCACGTGTCACGGCCGGAAGTATATTCCGGACCGTCTCATGTGATTCACATGGATGATGTGGAGGAGATGCGTGAGAACCTCACCGTGGAGACTATGCCGGTGAGGTTTGATGATAGAAAGTGAAGGTGTTGAGAGGAAAGACATTGCCTTAGTTAAGGTAGTGTGGTTGGGAGCTCTTTGGCGAGAGTGACTTGGGGATTTGGAGAGCAAGATCGCGGAGTCTTATCGAGTTATTTGACTCGGTATGAATTTCGAGGACGAAATTTCCTAAGTGGGGAGAGTTGTAACACCCTAAATAATTTAATTAAGTAATTGATTAAATTGTTTAAGTGTTGCACTATTTTAATTATATTAAATTATAATATAGTGTTTTATAATTTGGTATTTTATTTAATTGAAGGGAGTGGTATTGGAGATACCAGGAGCGCAAGGATTGGCCCAGGAGCCCAAGCCCAATGACTTAGGCTCCTAGGGATTGTGCAATTCGCACCAAAGAAAGAAAGGAAGAAAGAAACGAAAAGAGAGAGGAGAGAAAGGAGAAGCACGGCGCGCAAGAACCCTAGAGGGAGAGAGTGAGCTTCACACCAAGCTAGGAAGGGAGAAGAAGGCTCTAGTTGCTGTGGTTTTTGCACGTGACTCAAGGAGAAGGAATTTCTACGGTTAATTCGAGGTAAGGGGAGTCTCACTCTATAATAGAGGATATAATAGGTTGTATAGGAGTCATAGAGTCTTGATTTGATGTCAATTGATTGTTAATTGAGTTGTTGTTGGGTGAATTTGTGAAATTGCATGATAAAAATCGATTTAGGGCTTTGATTTGGGGGTTTTATGTTCTTGATTGGGTTTTACGCAAGATTGAGTGTTATGGTATGCAATTGAGTGTGTTGACATGATTATAATTGATATTTGAGTGATATAAGATGATTTGAATTGAAAGAATTTGAGAATTTGGAGTTGTTGGTGTTTGGGGCGCCAAAGGGCTAGGATTCTGGCGCACTGTCGTAATTGTAGTAGTAGGCTACTGAGTTGTGTTCTTTGCTCGGGCGCCACTTTGATGAGGAATGGCGCACCGGGGTTCTGTTCACGTCTTTGGAGTTGTGTCTCGAGTGCGGTGTGTGTCGGTGTCCAGGCGCGAGAATGTGGGTATTTTGGGGCCGGGAGTGAAACTTGTATTTACAGGCACATTTTCTCGTGCCAAATTTTGTATTCACCGCCCAAATTCAATTTTAAGTGTTTTGGCTCGAGTGGTTTTTAGTTGCAGTGTCATTTTACAAATGTCCCGGGGGGTGGTTTTGTGTGTGTAAATGGGGTGGGTTGAGGGAAACTCACATTTCTGAACATATTTTACTGTGCCAAATTTTGTATTCACCTGCCCAAATTCAATTTTAAGTGTTTTGGCTCGAGTGGTTTCCTGGTTACAGGTGTTATTTTAAAAATGTCTCGGTGGGGGTGACTTTGTGTGTGTAAAGGGGGTGGGTTGGGTGAAACTTACATTTCTGGGCATATTTCACCGTGCCATATTTTGTATTTACCTGCCCAAACATATTTTTAAACATTTTGGCTCGAGTGGTTTTTGGTTTGCAAGTGTTGTGTGTCTTTGGGTCATTGTGGGCGCGCAAAATGTTTGCCAGCGCGCTAGGTGGTGCACGTGTTGCGAGGCGTATGCGAGGCGTGTCTTAGTTTGTGTCAGGGATTGTGTTGCCCGTGGGGCGCCAGATTGCTAGAAAAGTGGCGCCAAAGTGGTTCGTGTTGCTGTGGGGCGCCAAAGTCTTTGAGTTTCTGGCGCTAGTCTTTGTGTTGCACCGTGGGCGCGAGAATGTGGGGAAAATGGCGCCTAGTCTTTGCCAAGTGCCTAAGAGTGTCTTTGTTTTGGTCCCTAGGTGACAGTTTGGTCCACTAGATGATTGTTTTGGTCCTAAATGGTGGTTTAGGTCCTTGAGTGAGGTTGAGTCCTTTAGATGAGATTAGTCCTTGGGACTTAATTGTGTTGAGAGTGTATAATGAGGCGCATCGAGAATGCCATGGGGGCATGAGTAGGAGGGCCAAGCCATGAGGGCTATAAAATGAGATTAATCTTGAGGTAAGAGTTAGTGCGTGCATTGAGATGTTTGAGAATGTGTTTGTGTTGTTACATGGAGTCTCATGCATACATTCTTGCTTGATCGTAGAGCTTATAAAATGATTGTGAAGCCCGAGGCGGCCGAGGGGCCGAGTCATGAGGACTCCATTAATGATGAGAATGCTTGGGAGGGCAAATATTGAGAACGCAGGAGGGCAAATGATACCACATGCATAACTACATTGCATACATTCTCATGAGTGCATGAATATTATTGAGTGATGATTGATGTGTTTGATTATGCCGCGAATCGTGATTGTATATATTGCCTATTATCACTTTTATTATATAGTTCGAGACTCACCCTTTCGTTGTTGTTTACCACTGGTAGTCATGAGTGAGGGCTTTCTACCTTCACTATTCCCCGAGTCGGTCCGCTCGATCACGTAGCACCTGGGGATGGGTTATGAACTATAGTTGTTCTGTTTTGCTCCTTGTTGAGCCTTATATGTATTGTTTTGAGGCTATTTGAATTATTCTGTTGAGATTATGAGTATTTTTTTGCATTATGTGAAATTATATTCCCATGAATTTATTTAATGGTGTTACGTATTTGAACCGCTATTGAGTCGTGAGATGATTGTTGAGTGATTTTTAAAGAGATATGTGTAGCATCCCATTGGATGATTTTAATTGAGAAATGAATTTTTACACTCTGATTTTTATTATAAACTCTCGGGTAGAAATGGGGTGTTACAGGAGTCATCTTCGGCTGCTCCGAGCACGAGGACGAGGAGGCATAATCAGCTGCATGCTTCCGCTAGGAGACAGAGACAGTCGACCGGTGAGTGTCGTGATTTCACCACCCGGTATGATGTGCAGCCAGTTGAGCACCATCATCACCCGGCTCAGTATCAGGATGCTAGAGATTTCTATCAAGTGGATTTCTTACAGCAGAGTCAGCACGAGGATTGGTATCGGGGGAGGCCGCCTTCTGAGTACCATCACCAGACTCCTGGGTACAATCAGCAAGCTCCTTAGTACCAATGTTATTAAACCTGGTCCGGTGATCAACCCGGTCAGGGTATTGGGTCACTGGGTCAATGGGCGGACCGGTGGGTCACTAGTTGGCCCGCATGACCCGTAACACCACTAAAAAGTTTTTAACTATTTGTATTTGTATCAAAGTATAATGATAAAATCAAATTTTGACTTCAATGTTGATACAAATTTTTAAATTATATTAAACAAAATAACTATAAAATCATAATATTGCCTCATAAACTTTTTTTTTTTGGTAAATCTTGCCTTATAAATTTTTATTGATATAAAATATATCTATCTGAGGGCATAAATATAAAATATTGTGGAACATAGTTACTTATATTTTTTGAGCTATATAATTAATTATGTGAGTCACATGAATTTAAAAAGTAATAAAAAAACAGATACATATTAAATCAGATGAGCAAGACTTGCGAGAGGCACATATATTAGATTTGAAAAGTTACTAAAGCAATAGATATAACAAGAATAAGCAAGACTATTAAACAACAAGAATTATGTCGTGGTGGTAAAGTTCAGCAACTACAGCATGTGGGACGCGTGTTTGATCCTTCTCTCATACATTTTAAATAATTAAAACTTCGGTTTGCATTTAAAACACGGCGGAACCGGGTCGACGAGTCACACAGGTTATTAAGGGTGTTTGTGGTGCAGTTTGGTTCGGTTTTGAGATAAAATGTGAACCGAATCGCAAGGTAAAATTACATGCGGTTTGGTTTGGTTTGGTTGGCTTCCTAAAATAAAACCAAACCAAACCAATGCGGTTTGGATTGGTTCGTTTGGTTCGGTTTTTTCCAAGACAAGATTAATTTAAAACGGAGTTAAAATTAACTAACATAAAAAAGGCTAACATAAATCATTAAGAAAAAGTCTACTCAAATATATGTAGTATATAAATCACTTTCTTTTAATTTTTTTCAAATAGCTAAGACAATGTTTAAAAGAATTTGAATGAAATATTTTGTTGTAATTTTTACATATAGCATAACAATATGGATTATTTGTAAGTGAGTCAAAGAATTAATTGGATTTGGGCTACTAAGTGAGTGAGAGTTGGGTTGTAGTTGCAATTGGGTTAGTAAAGAAGGTTGTAATTCAACAAGCCTTAGTGTTACTTGCGGTTTGGTTTGGTTTTGGAAAACAAAACCGCGAACCGAACCAAACCGCGCGGTGCAATGAAAAAAAGAACCGAACAAAACCGATCAAAAGCGGTTTTTTGCGGTTTTCGGTTTAGTTTGGTTCGGTTTGCGGTTTTCCTATTGGTTTGGTTCGGTTTTGAACACCCCTAGGGGTTATATCGGGTTGATCGGGTTTTCACGGGTCAAATGCGTAGCCGATCCAATCCAGTGACCGAATCGCTGCTTCTTTCGGGTGCCGAGCGAACCGGGCCGACCGACCGGGTCGGTCCGGGTTTAATAACACTGCTTATAGAGTTGTTAATGGGTCGGGTTTGGGCCGGCCCGCCCAAGCCCATCGGGCCAAACGATGTATATGAATTTTGGTCGAGCCAAACCCAATATTCGGATGACGGTCAGAAATGTAAGGCCCAAGCCCGCCCAACACCATCCAATGGGCCCGCCCAACGGGCCACAAATCATTGACTTTTTAAAATTTGTATAAATCAAAATTAGAATTTCCAACCACTATGTCTAGAACTTCAAACACAAATGCTTGAACTTGCATATCAAGTTGATTTCATATATATGAAAAAAAGGTGGAAAGTTGATATACTGTGATTAAATTCTCATGATATTACCGACTCAAAATTTGAGTTACCAAATCTTATTCGCTTTGCCTCTAATTTTTTTTTCTTGAGTGTGATTCATTAGGATTAGGATTAGGATTAGGATTAGGATTAGGATTAGATTAGGATGTTGGTTGCCTTTATACCGAATTGGTATTTTTTTTGAAATAGGACAATTTCAATAGAGAAGAAGGCAAAGGCATCTCGAACAGTTATGGATCGGTATTTGGTGGTGGTGTTTTTATTTTAGTCGAATCGCTTCAAGAATTTATGAATGGAGTTGCAGAACGGTTTGAAGAGAAGACGAAGGACGATCCGTTAAGCTCCAAAATCGAAGGCGTGGAATAAATAATTGACTTGTCATATTTTGATTGGATAACAGTAAAAACAGCATGTATAGCACTTGTCATATTTTAAAATTAAAAACAAACGGGCCGGCCCGTGGGCCCATGGGCCGGTCGGCCCAATAACATCATCGGGCCAATCGGGCCGGGCCAAAAAACATACCGTTGATTTTGGGCTACTATTTTTAGAGCCCAAGCCCGCCCAAAAAATGGGCCATTGGGCCGGGCCCAAATTGACAGCTCTAACTGCTTAGTACTATCACTAGGCTCCTCAGTACCAGCCACAACCTCTTCATTACCATCCCCCGTCTGACGAGTATCAGCAGGAGCAGCCTCAGGGGCATGAGGGGTATCCGACTGATTCGTCGTTTTTCAGATCAGTCTATGTCTGAGCCTCAGCAGGATCAAGGGCATCAGGAGGAGCCTCAGTGTAACACCCAAATAAATTTAATTAATTATTTGATTAAATTATTTAAGTGTTACATTATTATTACTTTGTTAAAATTATTAATATAGTGTTTTATTTTAATAAAGGGAGTAGTACTCGGTAACTACAGAGTGGTAAGAAGCGGCCCAAGCGCCCAAGGCCCATTGAATTAGGCTCCTAGGCGCAAGGGTTTGAGACAAGCGTCTCATTTTGTGAAAGAAAGAAAGAAAGAAAGAAACGCAAGAAGAGAAGAGAGATCGCGAGAGAGTGAGAAGAGAAAGAAGGGTGCGATCGCGAGCAAGGAAGGAAGAGGAAGAAGGAGTTTTTGTTGCTGTGGTTACTTTGGTGCTTCGTAGAGATCTCTTCGTCTTCGAAAAACTTAAGGTAAGGGTGGGTCTTACCTTATAATAGGGTTTATAATGGGATGTATGTGGGTTGTAGGATTTATATTGATCTCATTGTGATTTTATTGTTGTTTTTGATGTATCATTGAATGCATGATGAATTGATGCTCTCTATGTGGTTGTTGAAAAGTGTGTGAATTATGAGATGTGCGTAAGCATTGTAATGCATGTGAAATGTTTGTTGAAACGTGTATATGAGGATGTTAGAATAAATATGAGGTATTTTGAAAATGTTGTTGATGATTGAGTATTTGAAGATTTGGAGAAAATTGGTTAAGGGAACCATAGGCTACCTAGGGCGCCAAATGCTAGGAAGAACGGCGCCCCATTGTGTCCCTGCGTGCGTGATGCTGCCTTGGGCGCCAGTGTGCGCCTTGTGTCTAGGCAAAGGCGCCTAGTGAGGCGCCGTGGCTGTGTATGTGTGTGTGGTGCTGCCCAGGGCGCCAAGTGGCTGCCCTGGTGCGCCCATGTTGTTGCTGTGTTCTGGCTTTGGCGCCATTTTTGCTGCCAGGCGCTGTGTGGGCGCTGAGTTCGAGAGCGCGTTCGGGCGCCAGTGTTGCCCGGTTTGGCGCCCTGTGAGGGCCGTCTTTGCCACCGGGCGCCGATTTCTCTTTGTTTAGGCGCCCGTGTGGTGTGTTGCACCTGGCGCGATTTCATTGTTTGTTTTGGCGCTATTCTTTGCGGTTTGTGTTTTATGTGTTGTTTTGGTGTTGTGGGTTGATGCTGGCACACTTTTATGCTGCCAATGTTGTTGTTAAATGACGATGGGTCTATTGGCCAAAATAAGTGACGATGTTGTTGATGATGGGCTTAATGACAAAGTGACGATGATGTTGATGATGTGGAAATTATAATTGTTGGTTGTTCATGAAGTCACATGCATACATAAGGTTGCGGTCTCGACGATATAAGGTTGCGGTCTCGACGATATGCCCAATTGGCAATAATAAGTGACGATGATGGTACCACATGCATACTTGCACTTCATACATTCATGCTCATCATTGATAATTATTATTTTGGTTGGTGTGTAATATGATTGTGTGGCAAATATATATATATATATATATATATATATATATATATATATATATATATATATATATATATATATATATATATATATATATATATATATATATATATATATATATAAATTGTTGAAGTTGTCATACGTATATTTATAAATATAGAGATATAAATTGTGAAAGTTTTCATATATATAGATATATAGATGTATATGTATATGTATATGTATATGTATGTATTGTTGTGATTGGTATAGTTCTGTGCTCTAGCATACTGCTTATTATAAGCTTTATTATACGGTTTAGACTCACCCCTTTGTTGTTCATTACTACAGGTAACCGTGAGTGAAAGCTTGTTTTCCTTCATTTCCCGAGTCGGTCTTATGCTCTGATACGTAACACTCAGGGAATGGGCGTTAGATTTTATTTGTTTGGTTTATTTGGCTGTTGAATAATCTTTACTGAAGATATTATGTTATTGTTGAGACTATGATTTGCTTTTATGAGATTTTATTTTATTCCGCTGCAAGATGTGGAAGTTCCTGTTATGTGAACTGAATTAATGTATTTTTGAGGATTCTGTCTCACTTGCTATGTGTTACGTATTATACTGATTTATAAGAGAATTTGTTATTATATTATCGATGTTTAAATGAAGTGAATGTAGCAACCCGTTTGGATGAATTGAAAAATAATTTTTAAACTCTGATATTTACGATTAAATTTTCGGGTAGAAATGGGGTGTTACACTCAGCCTCAGCCTCAGGCCTCTCTCTTCACTGACCTGTAAACTAGTCACATTTACTACTACTGTACTTTTAGTATTAGTCTTTTAAATCAATTCATGTCTTTTAATATTACTTTGTAACACTTAAATTTATATTTTTTTTAATAATTAAATTTAGTATTTATACTTTACTAATTATTCTAATTATTTAAATTAAATTAATTTACATTTTAATCAAATTAAATATAAGAAATTAAAAAAATCAAAAAACGCAGTGAAGAACTCACCCTGTGTGGGGGCCGAGTTCTGCACTACAAATAATTTTTTTTGCAAAATTGTAGTGTAGAACTCGGTTTGGTGGGGGGCGAGTTCTCCACTTTAAAAAAAAAAGTGGGTTACTTTGGTATATAATATAAAAAGTGGGTTATTTTGAATTTTTTTTTATTTTTTTTGTATGAAATGGTTTTTTTGCTTCGAGTAGTTGTCGAGGCTTATAAAAAAAACCGAGTAGTTGTTGAGTTAGAAATACACTTTTTAATTTTTTATATTTAAAAAAAAATGATTTTATGTCTATACCAATACAACCAATACTTATAGTACACATAATCGCTCTCTTCCTCTTTTTTTCACTTCCCTCTCTTCAAATCTGTTTGAGCTCGAATTTCCCTCTGTTTGAAGACACTGCGAAGCAGCGACACCGCCCTCTTCTTGTTACTGGTTCTCTCTCTCTCTCTCTGTCGCAAGTAAGTTTCATTCTTATCCTTCTTCATATTACGTTACGCCCATTTTCTCCTTTGGTTAGGGTTTCAAAGTTCCAATGTATGAATTGATAGGTTGCTGGGTATTAAGCCGCATCGTAAATAAAAGAGAAGACATATAATATGACTCGAATCTCAATAATAAATTTGTAGGATTGCTGTTTAGAAATCAATTTCATGATCTTAACAGACATTCAAGTTTCTTAATTTTTTTGCTTTTCCGTTGTCAATTGTTTAGTAATCATGTCTTTTTTTTTTGTATTACATTGTGAATTGAAGTTTTGTTTTACAAATTAGGTATGTGATGATGTCATTGTGGTGTTCACTATAGAACACGGTTCTTGTTATGATGCACACCAGGTGCTCGACGTAAATCCTTCTCCACAAAGATGCGAAATTAGGGCCTGTTTACTTTTTTAAAACATTTTCCATTTTTGTTTCTTGAAATATGCATTTATTTTATATTGCTAATAAGAAAATGGAAGACTGTTGTAATGAATAATTGTGGTAGACACTTTTCGTTTTTTGAATGGCAATTGTCATAGAGAGTAGGTGTGAGAGTAACTGGGGAGAATGTGTTTTCGTAGATAATGAAAATGATGATTTGAAATTTTCAAAATTTCTTAAAATGCTGAATTTGTTTTTACGAAACGAGTGGAAGTAAAAACAGGAAATAAGGAAGAAAGCAAAAGGGCTCTTTTATTCTCGTGTCTTCAAATGCATAGCCTTTTGTTTTGGTCCTTTTCTATTACTTGATAAATTTACATGCTTTTTTTTATTTGATTAAAATTGTAGTGTAAAGGGTCCTTGGCCGGTTAGCCCCCCAGAGATGATAACATGAATGTTTTTTCTTGTCCTTGTCATCATTTTCAACACCTCCTCGAACTCTCTATCTTTTCGCATACCTTCTAAACACGCTCTTCCCATGATTTACTAGTTGTTGTGCTAATTCATCAAGTAGCAAATACCAAAATGCAGTTAATTCTTCAAAGGTTATTTCAACAGTCGTCCATTTTTATTTTAATAAATAACCATAACAGGAGTAAGATATGCATTGGAACCGAGTTGTTTTCTTTATATAATGTGTTGTTGAAAAATCCTATAGTAGTAGAATTAGTCATTAGTCATGGTTGACATTCTACAGCTACTCTTGATGATGTTAGCAGTACTGAACTCTTTCTTATTTTGTTATTTTACCTTTTTTAAGGGCCTGCTCTACAGACTGGGTTATTCAGGTCATTAGAATCTGATAATGGATGTATTCTTTGAATTATTCATACATTCATTTCACACCGAAGAATGGGGATACTAACATGATATTAGTTTTATGATATCTGCTATATTTTAGTGGTTCAGAAGTTTCAGCACAAAAAGATGCATGGCCTTATTTCATCTTAAGTTCTTGTATGTTGAGTTCTTGTAGGATACATGAAACTCAGTTCTTAATTTCAATTTTCGATCTACTTGATATTAATGCCTGATCTTCAGCATATTCATCATTTTACTGTTGATCCACAAATATCAAATAATACGTGATGGAACCTAGTTATTTACTTATAAGTTTTTCACCTTGTATGTGTTTGTTATAGTATCAAATTGGTTCCTTTTATCAATTATCAGTATGTCCTCTTTATTTTTAAGATTCTGGCTTTACATGTGCTGCAGTTTGAATAAATAGATATGCCAGAGACGGAAGTAAATCCAACTATCAGCAAGTCAACAGGATTGCCTCGAAAGCGCTTCTATCGAGCAAGAGCACACAGCAACCCACTAAGTGACTCTCACTTCCCTGTGCCATTATCCCCCAATCATGTTGACTATTCCCTCCATTACCCTCATTACTTTCCCTCGTCTGATCAAGCTGATGGTTCCAGAAAGGTCAAGTTTGCTGATATTGGCTGCGGTTTTGGAGGGCTGCTCATCAGTCTTGCCACTCTGTTCCCAGAAAAACTGATGATTGGAATGGAACTCAGAGATAAAGTGAGCGAGTATGTCAAGGAACGAATTACATCTTTAAGGGTAGCAAATCCGGGTCAATACCAAAATGTTTCTGTGGTGCGAACTAACTCCATGAAGTACATTCCCAATTACTTTGAGAAAGGACAGCTCTCAAAGATGTTTTTCTTGTTTCCTGATCCTCATTTTAAAGAAAAGAATCATCGTCGTCGGGTTATCAGCCCATTCTTACTAGATGAGTATGCTTATGTTCTCGAGGTTGGTGGAATAATATACACAATAACAGACGTAGAGGAACTCGGGGACTGGATGAAGTCATGTCTAGAAAATCATCCTATGTTCGAACTGCTGACTGAGAAAGAACTTGAAGCTGATCCAGTTGTGAAACTTTTGAGTTCTGCTACTGAAGAAGGCCAAAAGGTTGCAAGAAATGGGGGACAAACCTTCCAGGCTATATTCAGACGCATTGCGCTATCTGATTAAACATCATAGACTTTGGTTTCCTAAACTAAGGTGCTGGGAATCAAAAGAATGGTTTCTCTTTCCCAGCTGTTGGGTAATTGGTTTGATTTGGCCACTTCTTTGGTCGATAGTTAGTGTCAGAAGAATCATCTGATTTTTGAATTTTTTGTTTTTCAATATATCTGTTTATTTTCATGTTGAATAGAACCTTTTTGAATGCAATTTGCTTTTCTTTGGTGAAAGCAGAGTTTGGGCCTCAAACAGTAGGGATATTATTTAGTCTCTTATTGAAAAGAAATCTAAAATTTAACTTGAAAGCTTAATGTTAAGTCAAAAGGTGAAAGACAAATTATATCTATTTTCTTTTCTGGTCATTTCTGGTTCTAATAATCTAATAATGCCTTACTTTAATTGAGCTTTTGAGATAGTAAATCTATCTAATATTTATTTATACAAACAAACAACTTACAAAATTACAATTTTAGACATCTTACTTTTTTGACACATCACCACTTTTATTTTATTTATCATTTTTTAATTCTACTTTCTCTTCCTTTCTCACTCACTCTCTCTTTCAATTTCACATTTCCCAATATTTCTTACTTCTTACACATCTATTATTATTGCCTCCCCACACCCTTTATTTAAAAATATTTCTTTTCCCAATTTTTTTAATCCACTATATAATCTAATATAATTAAATTAATATTAAATAATCTACAATTTACTCCTATTTACTATCTAACCTAATATCTATTTATCTAATTATACAAACAAAATACACTCAATCTATTTATACAAACAAACCACATTTAAATTACTCATACAAACCTCCATATTTACTAGACAATTCATCTAACTAAGAACAACATTGTAATTTACTATCATACTTTTATTAAATTTCTTCTCTCAATGCATTTTCTTCTCACTCCCACTTTTTTCCTATTTTCTATTACTTTTTTTTTTTCAAAATTCAAAATTCAAATCAAATTCACCAACTTTCTTTACCCACTATCTACTAATCTAATCTAATATCTATTTACACAAACAAATCATACTTAAATTACTCAAACAAGTTTCCCGACAACTCATCTAACTAAGGGCAGCATTATAATTTACTATCACATTCTTTTTCAAATTTCTTCTCTCAATGCACTTTCTTCTTACTCCCACTTTTTTTAATGCCTCCCTCTTTTTTTTCAAATTTCGAAATTCAAATCAAATCAAATATACTAATAAACTAAAATAATCAATCTAAACTACGAGATAACTGCACTAATATATTTGATAATCTACTATCTATCTTTTACTATCTATTATAATGTACTAATCAACTAAAATAATCAATTGAAACTATGAGATAACTGAACTGATATATAAAAACATGGGATAACTATACTATTACGTAAAACAAAACACGAGATAACTGCAATGATATGTATAAAAACACGGGATAACTGAACTGATATATAAAAAACACTTCACTGAAATATTTGATAATCTACCATATATTCGTTACTATCTACTATAATCTGTTAATCAACTAAAATAATCAATTGAAACTATGAGATAACTTCACTGATATATTAAAACACACGTGATACCTTTATTGAATTATAAAAAAACACGGGATAATTGCAATGATGTATGTAAAAACACGAGATAGCTGCACTGATATATAAAAAAAACACGGGATAACAACATTGACACTAATATATAAAAGAACACGGGATAAATGCACAGATTGTTTTTAAATGATACTTTTATCTTTTTAGATTTTAATATTTATCTAATTTTTTATTTGGGGCTCCTTTTTTAACAACTTAAAATTTGTCTTTTTTTCACGAAGTACTGTCCAGACTATTTAAATTATGTCTAAGTTCGCTCATGAAAAGAATATGGTAGCACCCGTGCGTATGCACGGGTATCCTACTAGTTAGTACTATAGTATTTCCAAAGTATTGTTTTATTATATCCCAAATGATTGCTTGTAATTCACTCATGGAGTAGTAACTATGATAGTACTAGTAATATTGTGCCGAGGAAGGTTGGCTCAGTTGGTAAGGAGTTGACTCACAAGGTCGTGGGTTCAACTCCCGCTGCCGATGTGAAGACCTCTTTGGTGGGTGATCTGTAAATACCTCTGTAAGCGGTCAAAGAGCCTTGAGGCCTGCCCTGACCCTGATGAGCCCCCGGAGCCCAACTCATCTAAACTTTCTTGTTTCAAAAAAAAAAAAATATTGTGCATCACACGTTGACCTTTTTACTCAGTTTAGTTGATATGGCAGGTCAGATCTCAAAACAATTGAATTCAAGACATTAATGATCTGGTCTATTCTTAAGCAAGCTGCGCAATATTTTCTCATAGTATAGAATTTTGTTGCTCTATATTATTTCTCTGGTGTCATATTGCACATCACATCTTCACATTCAATTGTTAAGAACCTACACTGTTTTGGGATTTTCCATTCACTTTGAGTATTGGGTTAGTTATAACTTCCAACTTTTCCTTTCAGTATTTGTTTTGTTTTTGGACTTGTGTCCTCTAAAGGGGTGTTCATAAATCAATTCAATGCAAATCCCAACAACTGAATTGAAAAACTAAAAAGTATGTAAGCTGCAAACCAAAAAAATTAAAAGCCTTTAGGGTATGTTTGGGAGGGGGTTTTAGGAGGGGAAGGGAGAGCAGGACTTATATTTCAATTTCAAATTGAGTAAGCTATAAAATGTCAATAAACATAAATGAAATATGACTAAAATTACTATATTGTTATCTATCATGTTATTCTTTTACTTTTAATAAATCTTAGATACATATTAAAATATAGACTGATCTTTTCCCAGCCTTCCCCTCCCCAAAACCCCCTGCCAAACATACCCTAAAAAAACTAAAATTTTGAATTGAAGTGATACAATCTTTATGTTATATAATTTTTCATAATTGTGATTACGTTATTACTCATACTTCAAATGGTCTTTTTCAATTTTGCCATTATACTTGTTAAATTTGAGAGTTAAAAATGTTGGTTTTTTTTTAATTTTTGCTTGTTTACTTGCAGGACCTGTATCAACAACTGAGGGGAGGTGCAACAATTGAGAAGCCCAGCTTCTATTAAGCCCAACCCAATGAAGTGCTGAGGAACTGCCAAACAAAATTGTTTGGTGGGTCGTGCGCACCCAGGACCCGATCCAAACAATTGTGCGCGGATCTTGCACTGACCTGATATATTTAATCTTTCTTCTACGCTCTCTCTTGATTTACCGGCTCTCTCTCTACCTTCTTCTTCTCTCTTCTCTCTCAACGAAACCCTAACTGTGCTGAAGCTCTCGCTATGATTTATGGCGATTGAAGCTTCACTCAGCTTCGGTTTCACGATCAATGATGACGTTGAACGATGATGAATCAAAACCCCAAGGTTTTGATCTGAGTTCTACTTCCCTGAGATCACAATCTCAAGTTCTCACCTTGGATGAACAGCAAACCCTCGTTTGCCCAGAAATGCTTGATTCCTTCAATCAAGCTTCTGATTCTCCTTCACTAAGGTAGAATCACCCTTTCTTTACAGTTCTCCTTTGATTTCTCTTTGATTTACAACTAATTGTAGAAACCCTAATTTTCTACAGTGTATTTTTCAGGTACAAGAAGACTCGATTCAAGGTTCAAACACCTCAATCAGGTATAGTCACAAGCCCTTTGTGATTTTCCCTAATCTCTTGGTTGTTATTCCGAAACCCTAATGTTCTCTTGTATCTGTTTTGTTTCATGCACCTTTGACTATGTTCTTGAGATGAACACAGCCTGAAACCTTACCCAGAAACCTTCTCAGAGTATCAAACAGGTAACCACTCTTCTTTACTGCTCTCTTTTCTTTCACTGATTTCAGTCACTGAAACCCTAATTTCTAACACCGATTTTCTCTTGTTGTTGCAAGGTACACTCACACCCTGAATGCACTAGCAGAACCCAGAAACTCTTGATAGAACCAGAAAGAATAATGGAGCATACGTAAAGGGAGTATTTCAGAAAGTAGTATTAGAACACTTAGAGTAAAACTTGAAAACTGTAAATCTATTTCATTGTAAGTTTATTATGTACAATTTGTATGTATATATACTGTTCTGGAAAATAGCTGTTAGAGATGGTTGTTAGTTAGGCTAACAACCAAGTTTGTTACTAACAAACTAGTTTAGTTAGTTAGAGACTCTAACTGCCCAAAGTTTGTTACCAACGGCTATTAGGCTGTTTTAAACTTAAGCTAGAGTTTTGATTATAATTCAACACCCTACCTTAATCAAAACACCTTAAGCAACCTAAGGCAGACAACCCCTACCTTAAGTTCAGCTAGATCTAAGCTAAGAAAACTAAGGCAATAAAATAAAATAGGACAACCCCCTGTAAGGCCAGAAACTTAGAGTCTAAGACAAGCCCTTAGACATAGCTTTTAGGTCATTTCCTTCCTTGAGACTTAGAAGGAGATGACATTTAATTGCCTCCTTAGCTTAGAAAATAATTCACCTTTTAGAGCCTTGGTTAAAATATCAGCAATCTGTTCACTAGTAGGAACAAAATCTAGGACTAGTTTACCTTTAGAGACTTGGTCTCTAATATAGTGAAACTTAGTTTCAATGTGTTTTGTCCTACCATGAGAGATAGGATTTTTAGCCAAGCTTATAGCTGACTTTTTATCCATATACAGCTTTATAGGTTCAGACAGATTTATACAGATTTCCCTTAGCAGAGTTTCAAGCCAAGCTGCTTGGGTAGCAGCATGGCATGCAGAAATGTATTCTGCTTCACAGGATGACAGAGCCACTATGGCTTGCTTCTTAGAACTCCATGAAATAGCTGCTCCTTGGAATAGAAAGACATATCCACTAGTGCTCTTTACGTCCACTTTATCTCACTTTTGATCGAGTCGAGTATCCAATTAGGATACTCTTACCTTTAGCCCTGTCATTTGGAAAAAACAGACCATAATTAGTAGTGCCCTTTATATACCTTAAAATACGTTTAGCTGCATTTAAGTGTATTTGCATAGGACAATTCATAAATCTACTAGTTAAACCAGTAGCATATAATATATCGGGTCTGCTATGACATAGATATCTTAGAGACCCCACAATTTGTCTAAAGTAAGTTGCATCAACTTTAGTGCCCTCTTCCTCTTCTTTCTTAGTTAAGTTTCCCTCAGCTGGGTTAATTGCACCATTGCAATTTTCCAGCTCAAACCTTTTTAAGACTTCAGTAGCATATTTCTACTGATGCAACACAATTCCTTCTTTGACCCTTAGGAATTCTAACCCAAGGAAATAGGTTAGTTTTCCCAAATCTGTCATTTCAAACTCCTCTTTCATAGCTTGTTTGAAATTAGCTATCTCTTTAGCACAACTTCCAGTTACAAGTAGATCATCCACATATAGGCACACAATCAGTAGGTAGGAGTTTATGTCACCTTTGACATAGACTCCATACTCAGCAGTACACCTAGTAAAGCCATTCTGAACAAAGAATCCATCTATTCTCTTGTTCCAAGCCCTAGGTGCCTGCTTAAGTCCATAGAGAGCTTTATGTAGATGATATACATAGTCTTCCTTGCCCTTTTCCACAAAACCAGGAGGTTGGTTTATATAAACTGTCTCCTCCAACGGCCCATTTAAGAATGCAGATTTCACATCTAAGTGGTACATTTCCCAACCTCTACTACAAGCTAGTGCGATCCACCTGACCTTATAGTCTCATGTCTATAATCGGGGCAAAGACTTGATGAAGTCTATGCCCTGTTTTTGTTGGAAACCTCGTGCCACTAACCTTGCCTTGTACTTGACTATATTACCACTAGGATCAAGCTTTAGTTTAAACACCCACTTTACACTAATAGCTCTTTTTCCTTTAGGTAGCTTAGTTAAAGTCCAAGTTTGGTTCTTCTCAATGGATTTAAGTTCCTCTAGCATAGCTACCTTCCACTCTTTCTTCTTAAGAGCTTCAGTGTAGTCTAGAGGTTCAGAATCTGCTATCATAGCAAAATGGATGACATCTCCATCATCATTCACCTCATCATCCCTCATTAGATCATAGTCAGCCAACCTACTAGGTAGATTCCTGACCCTAGCAGCTCTAATAGGATTATTAGCAACCACAACCTCTTGTTGAGCCTCTTCAGGTGAATTTGGCTCAACCAACTGTTCCTCAACTTGCACATCACCTCCAATAGGTTCATCATCACTGTCTTCATCATCAACACCTTGATGATGTTCTGGTAACACTGTGTTACCCTCATCATTCACATTAGGATCAGTGGAACTTGCTTGTTCCTTCTTATCCCAATCCCAAGCCTCATCCTCAAGTATAGTAACATCCCTGGATATCTCAAGCTTGCTGATGAATCCCCATCACATGATGTTTTTCAGTGTTACAAAGGGATTTTACTGTGAAGTTTTGATGAATTAATGTGAAGTGTTAGGAGAATTTGGCAAATTGTGCTATTAGAGGCTTATGTATTATGCAGTGTTTATGCTTGGGATTCTTGTGTGTTTTTGTGCCCAGGAATTACAAGGTCTTGAAGAACAAGTGGTTCAAGTAAGGAAAATAAGGAAGCTGGCGCGGGACGTGGCGCGGACGCGCTGGACTCAGCGCCACAAGTCAGTGAAATAAGGAAGCTGGCGCGGGAACTGGCGCGGACGCGCTGGACTCAGCGCCACAAGTCAGGGAATCTGGAAGGGTGGCGCGGAGGCTGGCTTGTGCCATGCGGGCTGGCGAGAAAAAATAAAAGCGCGAATTCACTCGTTTTTGGGGATCTTTCACCGTTTTTGACGAATTGGAACCCTAGCACACCGGAGAGAACTCCTTGCGTGAGAGGGCTATTGAAGAATCAAGCCTTGGGAACAAGTATTGAGACTTGAATGTCCTCATCATCATCATCATCATCGTGTAATTCTCTCTTTTCATCTCCCTTGATCATGTGTAACTAAACCCTTATGTTAGGGATGAATTGATTTTGTTAGAGCACTATGTTTCTTTGGTCTTTAATTATGTTTACTTTGTTCTCTCTTGTATTTGTGGATTGAAATTCGGTTTTAACATATTTACGATTGGAAAATTGTAGACTTATCTTTTATTCAATGATTTAATGGAAGTTCTTATTATTGAATGACAGAATTTCAATTAAAGCAATTCGCGACTTAGGGATATTCTCCGAATTGTTGTATGTGGCGACCTCTAGTGTTTAAGGCTTGTAGTTAATTAGGATCACCTAAGGAATTAGGGGTTTTAATAATCGACAAAGGACTAGTTACCTATGGAATTAGGACTTAGTAAATATTGTAGGTCGGTAGCAAAATAAGAGAGAGAGGAACTGGTGTGTGAAATAAGCATGTGCAAGTATACACAAATCACAAACAAGTAATAAAGAGTAAGTAAAGATCGCTCCCACGAGGATTGACTAATTTTTAATGTGTTTGTTTAGCATAGGTAAACTAGTGTGTCTACAACTATTCAGAGAGATTTGTGGTTGGTTTTGGAATATAGAAAAAGCAGAATTTAAATAATTGTAGAGGATGTAATTTAAGAGAGAGTTGAGATGCTTTTACCATATGAGTTCCTTGTGAGAATGTTGTCTTTGTCTTTTCTGCTTGAGCACTGGTGCTTGATCACTTAGTGTAGATACATCAGATTAAGGGTGACTGCACAAGCTCAATAAACCCTTGTTTTTTTTTGCAAGAAAGGGCAAGTGTGTCAAACTCCCTCGCCTCCTTTCAAGTGGTTCAAGTTGCTAAATACTTTCCCTTAGTAAAACCCCACACATGAACAAAGACTATGCTAATTACTTTTGAATTAGCATGGAATTACTAAGTCGACTTTGTGGAAAACAAATTTCTCATCAAAGACTTAAATAAACACTTGCCTTTGCTTCTAGTTCTTGAGATCTAGTTGTAAGTCAATCTCTTGTAAATACAACTCCCCCTTGTTCTAAGTTAACCTTAAAACAAGTTTAATTCAAGTACAAGAACTAGTAAGTGAGGCACCCTTTTGGACAACACAATAGTTCTCACGAGTTCATCATATGACTAGAGCATCCCAACTAAGGAATTTAGCTCATCATCGTCCACATAAAGTAATTAAACAAAGCAAGTAAAGAAAGCATTGTAAATAACTTGGAAATGTAAATTGCTTAAAAGTAAATTGCTTGAATGGACAAGTCTTGCAAGAAAGTAAATTGCTTGATTGGACAAGTCTTGCAAGAAATTAAATAACAAGAAAATAAATAAAGAGTAAGATGAAGAACATGAAATAAGAACTTAATATTAATGAAGAACACTTGATTCTCAACTAGGAAGAAGTGAAGAATAGAGATGTCAATTCCTTCTTACCTTCCTCTTAAGTTTAGAGTAATCAAAGTGAAGTAAAAAGACTTGGAAATAAAATGAAGAACAAGATGAACTTTAATCTAAAACTACTATTGTATCTATATGGTATTGGTCGTATATCTATATATTTTACAAGAGATGAAAGAGTCCTATTTATAGATGTAGGAGATTTCCTTCCATGGAGGGTTTTCTTTGTCTTCAAGTATTTGATTCCTTGCTTGCTTGTGAAGTATTCTTTGACCATCATGTGACTTATCCTAGTTATTTTGCAGGTGTCAATTGTTGTCACTTTGAATGGGAAACATTCCTTTGAGTGGGAAACATTCCTTTTGAAGGGGTCCAATTAGTTGATGACATTTGGCTTGGTGTAATGATGATGTTTGTTGTTTTCATCCTATAGATGACTTCTTTGGTAACTTGATAATTGATTCCATGTGATCACTGAGCTAGTAGGAGGCCAGCAAGGCTCTTTAGAACGAAATCAAATTGAGGTGCTTCCAATGTGGGGTCTTGTGCTACTTGCTTCAGCTGCATGCTTTGGTGCTTAAACACTCGATGCTTAAGCACTTAATGCAAAATCACAAAATCTGCAAAAGTACTCAACAAACATATCAAACATACCAATTTATATATAAATTGAACTTCTATCTCCTTGATAATGTATTTTATGATTTTCATCTCTTTTATTGTATTTACAAGTTTATTGCATTGGTTTCAAACATTTATCTAAGTAAAGACTATGAATAACTCTATATAAAATAGAGTTATCACACCCCAAACTTAACTTGTTGCTTGTCCTCAAGCAATAACAAAATAACAAGTAGGATTCTTTTGATGAAGAAGATCGATCACCTTAACTCCTTTCAATCTTTCAAAATGTGATGTTCTCTTAAAAGAACCTTTCTTTCCTCAAATCTCTATGTCTTTGTGCCTTTGAAATTCATCACAACCAAAGCTATTAAAACTCTTTTTATGTGCGTGTGTGATCCATTGAAATTTGATTGGCTCCAAACTAAGCAAAAAGGTTTTCTTAAACTTTTGAAATTTTAGAAAACTTTTGGTCAACACAAAGGTGTTTCAAAACATAGAGTAGACTCACAAGATCCTTAAGCTCGTGGGGCTTTAAGTATATCAAAGGGCTTGACATGAGTAGTTTAAAACTTTTTGACTCAATGCTTTTTTTTTTTTTTTTTTTTTTTTTTTTTTTTTTTGAATAAGCATCTACTAGATAAGCACTAGATGCTTCTTAAAACTTATGTTACCCTCTTCACCGACCTCCATGTGCATACTTTTTTCTTGATTTGTTTTTGTTTTTCTTTTTCAAACCAAATGCACTTTGGAACATGATTCATTGTCCTCCTTATGCATACTTTTTTTTTCTTGGTTTGCAAATCAAATGCACTCTGTTTTCTAACAGTTCTGGGCTTTAGATATTAAGCAAACATAGTTTTGACACCTTTTGATTTTCTTTTGAAACTTTATGTGCATTGAGTACTAAGCTCCTCATTTTTGCCTTTGTTTTCATAAAATCTCCCCAAACTTATTTCTCAACACTCTTCTAAGTTTTTAATAAAACTTTGTTTTTGACCTTGGTTTTCTTAAATTCTGTTTGTTTCCGTAAAAACTTTTCACTCAGTTTGATCCCCTTTCAAAATCAACTTTAAAGTGTAAAAGTGATAATATCAATGGTTGTTTTTGAAGTAAAAAGGACTCTTTTTCTTTTCATTGAGGATTTTGGTCTAAAGAGATGCATCAAAATCATTTGTGAACTAGCAAGTCGATCATGCTTCAAAATCAGACATTCCTACTATTGATTTACTTAAAAACTGTTCAAAAATGTAATTTGATTTTTGAAAATGCTTTGTTAAGTAAATCTAAAACAAAATGAAAATAAACTCTATTTACAAAAGACTTAACTACTTATCTAACATACTAACAGATATTTAATGAGATATTAAATAAAACAAGCATTAGTAGGTTTAAAATACTATATATATACCACATGCATCAGAATTTGAAGTAGCTTTCCCCAACTTAAAATTGAGCAAGTGTCCTCACTAGCTCTTAAGTTGAGATGAAAACAGGGAATAGTGTGCAAAATGGGGTGGGGGTTAACATTACATGTGGGATTTATCCATAGTAGCATTAGTTTATAAGTAGCAAAATATATAACAAAATAACGCGCATAGTTAATATAGGAAAGCATGTAAAAAGTTTATCGTGGTTTTGCACCACTCCTCATCCATTGTCGCTCCTTGTTGGTGTTGCTTTGGGCTTCGCTTTGGTGCTTTTGGAGTTGTAGAAGATCGCAAAGTGGCCTTCACATCCGTGTCTTTGAAGGTTGTGCAGAGTTAGTGCTTGAGCATCGATGGTCGAGCTCCAACTGCACTCTGGTTCCTTTGAAATTTCAAAGCAGATGGCTCCATAACTTGATCCGTAAGTCCTTCAAGGTCTCAAAGCAATGTCCTTCAAGATCGCTCTCTTCTTCTTGGTTTATTTTCTTTTCTGGTTCTTTCTCCTTGGGTTCTTTTGATCCTTCCCCTTGCGCTATTGTTTGTTGAATAGTTGCTGCAGGTGGTGACTTGAAAAATTTTTGGGTGTTTCCCAATTCTTGCCTTTTCTTGATAGCAAGCTCCGTAGCAACTAATCCTAGAATATCCTCAAGATCCTCAGTGATTCTGATTACAGTTGGCTCCTTTGTTGGTGCTGAATCACTTGGTGCTGAAGCACCAGTGGTTGCAGGAACACTCTGCTCTTTAGCAATCTCCTGAGTAGGGACTTCACTTTGTTGCTCTTTTGTACCTGTCTTAAAAACAATGTTAGCAGGAAATAATTGGTCTTTTTGGGCCTGAGGGGGGGTAGTTTCTTGGGTTTGGTGAGTGGGTGTGCCTTTTTCAATGGTAGTGGATTGTGGTGTTTCTTGAGTAACATCACCGCAACCTCCTTGGTTGATCTCGTGGAGGTGGGGTGGTTCCAGTGGATGGTGGAGTGGGTTGTTTCTTTGGTTTTTTCGTTTGTGGGGAATGATTTGCTCAAGCACACGGGTTGCTTGCCTTTCTTCTTTCTCAAAATTTCTCCAAACTTAGATTGAGATCAAAGTCATCAATCTCATCTTCACTTTCTCACCGCTTCTCGATGAGTGTGTCTTCTTCCTCCTCATCGCTTTGTTTTTCCATTATTCACCGTGGTTGCATACTTGTCCTTTCTAACCGCTTGACACATTTTCTCGTGATTTTTTTACTTCACCAAGTTGAGACATCAAGCTTCGTTAGTGCTGCTTACACGTGGTGCTTGAGCACTAAATTCTCGTGATTTCTTGAAAAACACCAAAACATCAAACCTGCATAAACATAGTTAATATTTATCAAAAATTGATGGGTTGCCTCCCACAAGCGCTTGTTTTAATGTCTTAACAACTGACTATCCTTTTTAGATCAAGGATTTTCAAAATGAATGGTGCTTTCAGATTGCACCATTTGCTCACCATAATACATTTTAACTCTTTGTCCATTTACTTTGAAAGTATTACCCGAGTTTGCATCAAATATGTCAATCGCACCATGAGAATATATCTTGACTAATTTGAATGGTCCCGTCCATCCGGATTTCAATTTTCCAGGAATAATTTTAGCCTTGAATTGTACAATAGGACCAATCCTCCTTCTTTAAGATCTCTTTGTTGGATTCTTTTATCATGCCACAACTTGGTTTTATCTTTGTAAATTCTAGCATTCTCATAAGAGAAGTGCCCGAATTCTTCTAATTCATTTAGTTCTAAAACCTCTGCTTGCTCGCTTGGTCTAGATCAAAATTCAGCTTTTTGATTGCCCAATAGGATTTATTTTCTAGCTCAATTGGCGTGTGTGACATGCTTTGCCATAAACTATTCTATAGGGGACATACCTAATGGAGTTTTATATGCAGTTCTATATGCCCATAATGCTTCATCTAAATGCAATGACCAATCTTTCCTTGTTGGTCCAACCATTTTTCTAGCATTCTTTTTATTTCCTATTTGATAGTTCAATTTTGGCCACTAGTTTGGGGATGATATATGCAAGAGAAATTTTGTGTTTAATCCCATATTTTGCAAGAAGATTTTCAATAATTTTATTACAAAAATGAGATCCTTCATCATTTATGATTGCCCTAGGGTGCCAAATCTAGTAAATATGTTCTTTTGAAGAAATTTACTCATCGATCTAGCATCAAGACTAGGTAGCTGCATCGCTTCAACCCATTTAGACACATAATCTACAAAGAACTAAGATGTATTCTTTACCAAAAGAAGTAGGAAAAGGACCCATGAAATCCATGCCCCATACATCAAAAAGTTCAAGTTCAAGAATGTTGGTTCTTGGCATTTCATGTTTTTCAGATATATTACCACTTCTTTGGCATCTATCATGTGTTTTTACTATATAGAATGCATCTTTAAATAAAGAGGGCCAAAAATAACCTCGTTTGTAGTACCTTTGTTTGCTTGCTCTGTGTCCTCCAAAATGACCTCCATATGGTCTTTGCATGGCGTTGCTCAAGCACCGCTTGTTGTTCTTGTTTCAGGACACACTTTCTCATGACTTGGTCCGACACATCTTGTATAGGTAAGGTTCATCCCAACAAAGATTGTTTTACTATATGGAAAAACCTTCTTCTCTCACGATAATCCATCTGCAGGTGTACAACATTACTTACCGAGATAGTTAGCAATGTCAAGATACCATGGTGCAGAATCTCTGTGTGCTTGAGCACTAAGTGCAAAAGCACTATATTCTATTACGTATATTGCTAACAAATCTTCATCCGGGAATCTCTCCTTGATTTCTTGAGTACTGTGATCATCACCTTCAAGCCTAGATAGGTGATCAAGAACTTGATTTTCTACTCCCTTCTTATCCCTAATCTCAAGATCAAACTCTTGAAGGAGTAGAATCCACCTTATTAGCCTAGGTTTTGCATCTTTCTTTGCAAGCAGATACTTAATGGCAGAGTGGTCAAGATATACAATCACTTTTGTGCCTACTAAGTAAGATCCGAATTTGTCAAAAGCAAACACCACGCCTAATAGCTCTTTCTCACCACAAGTAGTAGTTCACTTGAGCTTCAATTAATGTTTTGCTAGCATAATAAATTGAATGAAACACTTTGTCATACCTTTGCCCTAGGACAGCTCCTACAAACAAAGTCACTAGCATCACACATTAGTTCAAAAGGTTTGGTCCAAATCGGGTGTTACAATGACAGTGCAAAGTGACCAAAGCCTTCTTCGATTCTGAAATGCTTTTATACAAGATTCATCAAAGTTAAATTGTGTATCTAATTGCAAAAGATTACACAGAGGTTTTGAAATTTTTGAAAAGTCTTTGATGAATCTTCTATAGAAACTCGCATGTCCTAGAAAACTTCTAATCCCCTTGACAAATTGTTGGTGGTGGCGCTTTTCAATGACCTCAATTTTAGCTTTATCAACCTCAAGACCTTTCTTTGAAACCCTATGTCCTAGTACAATGCCTTCTTGTACCATGAAGTGACACTTTTCCCAATTAAGAACAAGATTTGTATCTTCACATCTTTGGAGAATTTGTTCTAAATTTGATAAACATAAAGGAAATGTTTCTCCAAAGACAGTAAAAATCATCCATAAAGATTTCCATGGATTGTTCAATAAAATCGTAAAACAAGGACATCATACATCTTTGAAATGTAGCAGTGCATTACATAATCCAAAGGGCATTCTCCTAAAAGCAAATGTACCATATGGACATGTAAAAGTAGTTTTATGCTGGTCCTTGTGGTTAATGGCAATTTGATTATAACCCGAGTAGCCATCTAAGAAACAAGAAAACTCCTTTCCCGCTAGTCTATCTAACATCCGATCAATAAAGGGCAATGGAAAGTGATCTTTCTTGGTTGATTTATTAAGTTTTTCGTAATCCATACTGCATTCTCCACCCGCCATCGTTCTTGTGGGAATTAGTTCATTTTTTGGTTGGCTATTATCGTGACTCCCCCTTTCTTGGGAACACATTGTATGGGCTAACCCATGTACTATCTTCAATTGGGTAAATAATCCCAAAGATCTAGCCATTTAATTATTTCTTTTTAACAACCTCTTTCATGATTGGATTTAGCCTTCTCTGTGCCTCAATGCTGTTTTTAGCATTGTCTTCTAGATTTATTCTATGCATACAAATAGAGGGGCTAATCCCTTTAATGTCCGCCATTTGCCATCCTATTGCTTTTTATGTTTTTAAGGGTTTCAATTAAATCATGCTCCCGCTTCTAATGATAGATCGATGCAATGATAATCGGAAGTGAATCATTATCCCCTAAGAAAACATACTTTAAGTGTTTTGGCAATTCCTTCATTCTAGTTTGGGAGGTTGTTCAATTGAAGGTAAGTTTTTCTTAAGGTTGTGGTCTTCTAAATTTAAAGATTCAAAAGTTCTACACCATACCTTAGGTTTAACTTCCTCTCGTTGTCGAGATGCCTTGTTCTTGCATTTCACCTCGTGAAGTGCATAAGCACTTGATGCTAAAGCACTAGTCGATGGTCATCTTGCTTGTTGAATTGCTTCGCACTGCGGATGATCAAGTGAGATAGCGTAACATTCTTCTTGCTCCTCTCTTTGGATACTTCATTGCTTTCATCACATTGAATTTCACTTCTTGATCATTCACCCTCATGGTTAGTTCTCCTTTTTGAACATCAATAAGTGTCTTACCAGCTTGCAAGAAATGGTCTTCCAAGGATTATCGCACATTTTCATCTCGCAACAAAATCAAGAATAACAAAATCTGCAGGAAACACGAATTTGTCAACCTTGACTGAATATCTTCAACTATCCCTTCCGGATATGCCGTTGATCTATCTCGCAAGGGATAATGTTACAGAGGTAGGCTTTGCATTACCAATTCCTAACTTCTCAAAGATAGATTTAGGCATCAAGTTGATGCTTGCACCTAAATCACATAGAGCTCTCCCCGTATAGTTGTTGCCTATAGAGAAAGGAATTGTAAAGCTACCAGATCTTTCAATTTTCTTGGAATTTTATTCTCAGAAATTGAACTAACTTCCTTTGACATTGCAATAGTTTGAAATTCACCTAATCTCTTTCTTCTACAAATGATATCTTTCATAAATTTAGCATAATTAGGCATTTGTTGTAAAGCTTCAATCAAAGGAATATTAATGTGCAAACTGTTTTAAAACATCTAAAAACTTATCAATTGCTTCTCCTCATGCACTTTTTTTAATCTTTGAGGAATGGAGGAGGTGGGTGTTGAAGAAGAACTAACCTGGGATTTGGTTTTTTTGAGAAGTGGAAGCTTCGTGCTTCGTGATTTCGAGTTTCTTTTTCTTTTTGAGTTTTTTCTCCTTATCTACACCTTCATTCTCATAGGGCTCTGTGGAGATCCTTACCACTTCTCGGTGATATGGCCTTTACTTGTTCTTTTCCTTGCCTTTGAGATGTGGATGCTTCAGATTGGATGGTAGAACACCGCAGGTCTTTGATACATAGCATTTGCTAATTGACCTACTTGAGTTTCTAAGTTTTTATGGAAGCATCTTGAGTTTGCCTTCATTGTTCTTGTTTCACTTATGAATGATTTAAGCAAAGCTTTCTATTGAATTATCATTGGCGGTTTGTTGTTGCCTTTGATAATTTTGATATCCCTGGTTGTGGGTGGTGCTTGAGCTCCCGGTGCTTGAACACACGGTGCTTGAGCATCGTTATTACTTGGTCCCCACTTAAGATTTGGGTGATTTTTCCACCAGGATTATAGGTGTTAGAGTAAGGGTTGTTATTCCTATTATTATTATATCTATTTTGATCCACATAGTTAATCGACACTGGGATTACTTGAGCACTCTTCATAGAGGTGGGCTCCTCCACAAGAAACACAACTAGGTGCTCCTTGAGGTGCTTGTTCTATGGTCGCAATGAAGTTTCTCTTGGTTTAGGTGTAAATTGAACTAGGTGTAGTGAAAGTTTTAATCATGTTAGCCAATGTGGCAACTTGAAAGCGATTAGGGATGAAATTTCACTAAGTTCATGTACTCCAAACTTTCTTTTGGGCACTTGCCCTTTCAAGAGGCCACCTAGAACTATTCGTTGCTACCCTATCAATTAATTCACAAGCTTCATTATAAGATTGATTCAATAAAACACCCCCGATGATGCATCAAGCATAATTCTGTTTGGGGCTCTAATCCATTGTAAAATGTTTCCATCTCGTATAATGACCGCGCGCACCATGATGAGGACATTTTCTAAGCAATTCCTTCCATCTTTCCCATGCCTCAAACAATGATTCAAAGATCTCTTTGTTTAAAAGATGTAATGTCATTTCTCATCCTAGCATTTTTGATTGGTGGGAAGTATTTTGACAGAAATTTTTCACTAATTCATTCCATGAATGAATTGAATTAGGCTCTAAAGAATTTAACCATGATTTAGCTTTATCTTTTAATGAATATGGAAATAACTTTAGCCTAAATGCATCCTCACTTATACTGTGTATGATGAAATTGCTACATACTTCTAAAAACCATTTTAAATGCTCATGGGGGTCATCATGTGAAAATCCCCAAACCGACCAATTGTTTGCAAGATTTGAAACATCATTGGTTTAAATTCAAAATGGACAAAGATCAATATGAGGCCTAGCAATGCTAGTCGCATATTTTGATGATCAAACATGGCATAATCCCTCATGGGCCTATCTCTATCATTAATCATGCCTATAGGGTCCATGTATATGAATTGATGTCTATGATTTACTCCTACATCAGAATTGAATTACCCTCGGATGTTGTTATGCCTTGATCCTTCATCTTCCGGGCCGTGTTTGGTGCACTGGAGTTGTCGCATGTGTATCCGTGCATGTATTTGTATCGCTTTGTGGCATCCCTAGTGGTATTATTGGTTCACCATATTCTTTGTGTTGTTGGATTTCCCTCAAGTCTTAATTGTCTCCCGAATCTTCTTTCAATCTCTGGATCAAAATCAAAATTTGGTGGTGGTCTTCTTGGCATAGGCTAGTGCTTAAGCACTTGTTCTCGCATGTAATAACACTACCAAAAAGCAAAAAAAAAAAAAAAAAAAAATAAAAACACTCTTTTACTAACTAAACAAACTAAAAATTATTGGCAATCCCGCAACATGGCGCCAAAAACTTGGTGTGTGAAATAAGCATGTGCAAGTATACACAAATCACAAACAAGTAATAAAGAGTAAGTAAAGATCGCTCCCACGAGGATTGACTAATTTTTAATGTGTTTGTTTAGCATAGGTAAACTAGTGTGTCTACAACTATTCAGAGATTTGTGGTTGGTTTTGGAATATAGAAAAACAGTAATTTAAATACTGTAGAGGATGTAATTTAAGAGAGAGTTGAGATGCTTTTACCATATGAGTTCCTTGTGAGAATGTTGTCTTTGTCTTTCGGTGCTTGAGCACTGGTGCTTGATCACTTAGTGTAGATACATCGAGTTAAAGGGTGACTGCACAAGCTCAATAAACCCTTGTTTTTTTGCAAGAAAGGGCAAGTGTGTCAAACTCCTCGCCTCCTTTCAAGTGGTTCAAGTTGCTAAATACTTTCCCTTAGTAAAACCCCACACATGAACAAAGACTATGCTAATTACTTTTGAATTAGCATGGAATTACTAAGTCGACTTTGTGGAAAACAAATTTCTCATCAAAGACTTAAATAAACACTTGCCTTTGCTTCTAGTTCTTGAGATCTAGTTGTAAGTCAATCTCTTGTAAATACAACTCCCCTTGTTCTAAGTTAACCTTAAAACAAGTTTAATTCAAGTACAAGAACTAGTAAGTGAGGCACCCTTTTGGACAACACAATAGTTCTCACGAGTTCATCATATGACTAGAGCATCCCAACTAAGGAATTTAGCTCATCATCGTCCACATAAAGTAATTAAACAAAGCAAGTAAAGAAAGCATTGTAAATAACTTGGAAATGTAAATTGCTTAAAAGTAAATTGCTTGAATGGACAAGTCTTGCAAGAAAGTAAATTGCTTGATTGGACAAGTCTTGCAAGAAATTAAATAACAAGAAAATAAATAAAGAGTAAGATGAAGAACATGAAATAAGAACTTAATATTAATGAAGAACACTTGATTCTCAACTAGGAAGAAGTGAAGAATAGAGATGTCAATTCCTTCTTACCTTCCTCTTAAGTTTAGAGTAATCAAAGTGAAGTAAAAAGACTTGGAAATAAAATGAAGAACAAGATGAACTTTAATCTAAAACTACTATTGTATCTATATGGTATTATTGGTCGATATCTATATATTTTACAAGAGATGAAAGAGTCCTATTTATAGATGTAGGAGATTTCCTTCCATGGAGGGTTTTCTTTGTCTTCAAGTATTTGATTCCTTGCTTGCTTGTGAAGTATTCTTTGACCATCATGTGACTTATCCTAGTTATTTTGCAGGTGTCAATTGTTGTCACTTTGAATGGGAAACATTCCTTTGAGTGGGAAACATTCCTTTTGAAGGGGTCCAATTAGTTGATGACATTTGGCTTGGTGTAATGATGATGTTTGTTGTTTTCATCCTATAGATGACTTCTTTGGTAACTTGATAATTGATTCCATGTGATCACCGAGCTAGTAGGAGGCCAAAGCAAGGCTCTTTAGAACGAAATCAAATTGAGGTGCTTCCAATGTGGGGTCTTGTGCTACTTGCTTCATTTGCATGCTTTGGTGCTTAAACACTCGATGCTTAAGCACTTAATGCAAAATCACAAAATCTGCAAAAGTACTCAACAAACATATCAAACATACCAATTTATATATAAATTGAACTTCTATCTCCTTGATAATGTACTTTATGATTTTCATCTCTTTTTATTGTATTTACAAGTTTATTGCATTGGTTTCAAACATTTATCTAAGTAAAAGACTATGAATAACTCTATATAAAATAGAGTTATCAGGTACCCTTGACGTTAAACCAGTTACATAGTGCGGAAACAAAAGACGTTCATCCCTAGCATCCATTCTCATCGTATTTCGTTCAACGTTTGCTTCGTTTCCAATTTTATTAAAAGCTCAAAAACATTTTATTGCTTTATTTTAGAGCTTCATAGCTCAAACCATTTCAAACAAACCCTTATTTAAATTTGGTTCATATTAGTCGTTGTTAGCGTAATTAGTAATTTAGTTCGATCCTTGAGGACGATATTCTAAGATTTATCGGTTTTATTACTTGCACGATTTGGTACACTTGCCAATATCTTACCAAGTTTTTGGCGCCGTTGCCGGGGATCGGAATTAATTTACTAATTATTTCGAAGGCAACTACTAATTTGAACCCGTACATACTTTAATTTGTTTTTAGTTTTGTTGCTTCTTTTTACTTTATGCATATATTTTTTATCCTTTTACCACTTTTACTCCCTTGATTCTATGAAAGCCAGGTGAATACTTTGTAAGTCATGGAGTCCACACTACTTCCACTTCATTGTTGTTGTTGTGGAGGACCACATTTAAATGGCGATTGTGAGACATACTCCTATTGTGATCTTTGTGGGAAAGATCTTGTGTATTGCTCTTGTGAACCAGAATGGGTACTCCTTGACGAGTCTTTACCTTGGTTGGCCCAACCTAAAATTCTTGAGGAGCCAGAGTGGATAGTTATTGACAAATCATATCCCTGGTTAGCAGATGACTGGTTAGCAGATGAACAACCACTTATTCAAGATTCAGAACAAGAAGAAAAGGGCTCAATAATAGAAGAATCATGTGAGAAAAGGAAATATGAGGAAGAAAAAATAATTGAACGGGAGGATCCTCTTGTTTGGAAGGAAGCTAAAAACTCTCAATCTTGGGAAGGTATGGAAATCCAACCAGAAATCACCCAACAAATTATTCTCCCTTCTCATCTTTTGAGAAGCAAGGAAGATGGGAGTGAAGAGCTTGATCGATATTTAGACTCCTTCTATGCCTTGTTTATCATCCTTCACCTTGAGAGGATATGGAAGCATATGAAATTGTACCCTCAAGTTCATGAATTTCCTACCTCATAAACGGAAGAAGAAGGATGATGTGTTCTTCGTGTCATATATTCCACCTTGACAGAGGGGAATTGCGTCAAGCTAGTGGCGTTAAAGAAGCGCTTATTGGGAGGCAACCCAATTTTTCTATCCTCGTCTTTTAATTTTACCTTATTTGATTTTATTTTATTTTATTTTCTCGCATTATTTTTATCGATTAGTACTTTAGGGTGCATCTAGGACACATTTACACACTTGTAGGGAAGAATGGATGTCTTTGGCAACTAACCAGAACGCATGACAAAGAAACCAAGAGCAAATTTGGCGGACTCGAGAATAGAATGGCAATGAGCACAAGTTTGGGATGAGAGCCCTATACTGAGCAATGTGCACGATGCAGTGGAGGACGATTGGATCCGGATCTTCGACATCTTTTCACCACCTCCGCCGGACTACGGGACGCGGTTGAGTAGTCTACTCACCGCTATGGTTATTTTCTCTCCTTCCCTTATCTTGCATGATGTGATTGTGTACTTTGATGTTTTCTCTTAGGTTAGTTGTCGTTTTTAATTTTATTTTTTTTTTTGCCTTAGTCTTTGTACACAGGTCTTCCCCTAAATCAATCAGTGAGGACACTGCTGTGTTTAAGTGGGGGGAGGACCTATCGTCAGTTTCATGAATAAAATGCAATCATATGGTGAATTTCCTGTTTAAAATTTTTTGAAATTAGGTGAGCAAACTTAGTGATGATGTGGTGAGAATTGAGCGAATAGTATCCCCTGTGGTGAAGGAACTTATGCAATCTTGCTTCCACACTCAAAACATTAACTCAGGTGGAACTTAGTGATCCTAGAAATGATTTTAGCTAAGCTAGTTGTTTGGTGGACCATGGGAGTGCCAAATTTTTACTAAGAATTAAGGGTAGCTGTAGAAGCTAAGTTGGGGGTGCATCGGTTGTACTAAGGCTGGGTATGCAGATTGTAGGATGGTCAGTGCACGTGTGGGTGTCAGTGTGCGTGAGTGCAGCACTGCAGCGTCTACCCGTAACGCTGCAGTGTATGCCGTGGTGTCAGTGTGTGTGAGTGCAACACTGCAGCGTCTACTCGTAACGTTGTAGTGTATGTCGTGGTGTGTGTGCGCGTGAGTGCAACACTGCAGCGTCTACCCGTAACGCTGTAGTGTATGCCGTGTGTGTTTAAGTGTGTTTGTGAATAAGTGGAAAAATCCACATAGTTGTGTAATTGTTGCAATTTCCCGAAGTAACTGCTGAGTAAATCTAAATTTTTGATGTAATGAGGGGGTTGCAGCCAAAAACTTTACGTTGTGTGGTTTGTGTTGTGTGTGTATTGAAGTAGTTGTGCACTGGTCCAATCTGTAATGCCGAATTAAGACCCTTTGTCGTTGCTTTGAAGCCCCTCAATCTTATGTGGAAACGTTAGTCTACCCTTTGTTTTGAAACATCTTTGGCGGTCTCGGAAGAAAGCCCTCTAGTCTTAGTTAGATGCATTTTGAAACTAGCTTTGTTCCAATTCAGTTAAATGTCACACACGCACTATTGAGCAAGTATGCTAGTGAAAGTACCATATGTGGGATTGCATTTGAGTCGCCAGTCTGAAAGTTGACGCTCAACTTGTTTCTGTGAAATTGGTGTTAATTAGTGGATTCATACTTGATTGCATGTTATCCGGTATTGGATTGTCGAGTCTGGTCTTGCATTGTCTTTGCTTGAGGACAAGCAAATGTTCAAGTTGGGGGTTGTGATGAATCCCCATCACATGATGTTTTTCAGTGTTACAAAGGGATTTTACTGTGAAGTTTTGATGAATTAATGTGAAGTGTTAGGAGAATTTGGCAAATTGTGCTATTAGAGGCTTATGTATTATGCAGTGTTTATGCTTGGGATTCTTGTGTGTTTTTGTGCCCAGGAATTACAAGGTCTTGAAGAACAAGTGGTTCAAGTAAGGAAAATAAGGAAGCTGGCGCGGGACGTGGCGCGGACGCGCTGGACTCAGCGCCACAAGTCAGTGAAATAAGGAAGTGGCGCTGGAGGCGCGCGCGGACGCTACCTGGACTCAGCGCCACAAGTCGTGAATCTGAAGTCGGGGCGCGAAGTCGGGCGCGGAGTCGCAGCGCGCCATGTGGCCGGGCGAGAAAAATAAGTAAAAACGCGAATTCACTCGTTTTGAGGGGATCTTTCACCGTTTTTGACGAATTGGAACCCTAGCACACCAGAGAGAACTCCTTGCAGCAGAGGGCTATTGAAGAATCAAGCCTTGGGAACAAGTATTGAGACTTCGAATGTCCTCATCATCATCATCATCATCGTGTAATTCTCTCTTTTCATCTCCCTTGATCATGTGTAACTAAACCCTTATGTTAGGGATGAATTGATTTTGTTAGAGCACTATGTTTGCTGGTCTTTAATTATGTTTACTTTGTTCTCTCTTGTATTTGTGGATTGAAATTCAGTTTTAACATATTTACGATTGGAAAATTGTAGACTTATCTTTTATTCAATGATTTAATGGAAGTTCTTATTATTGAATGACAGAATTTCAATTAAGCATTCGCAGCTTTAGTAGGGATATTCTCCGAATTGTTGTATGTGGCGACCTCTAGTGTTTAAGGCTTGTAGTTAATTAGGATCACCTAAGGAATTAGGGGTTTTAATAATCGACAAAGGACTAGTTACCTATGGAATTAGGACTTAGTAAATATTGTAGGTCGGTAGCAAAATAAAGAGAGAGGTACCCTTGACGTTAAACGGTTACATAGTGCGGAAACAAAAGACGTTCATCCCTAGCATCCATTCTCATTGTATTTCGCTCAACGCTTGCCGTTTCCAATTTTATTAAAAGCTCAAAACATTTTATTGCTTTATTTTAGAGCTTCATAGCTCAAACCATTTCAAACAAACCATTATTTAAATTTGGTTCATATTAGTCGTTGTTAGCGTAATTAGTAATTTAGTTCGATCCTTGAGGACGATATTCCGGTACTTATCGGTTTTATTACTTGCACGATTTGGTACACTTGCCAATATCTTACCACTTGCCAGTCATAGGATCAACTAGCCTATAGGCACCAGTAGGGTGATAACCAACTAGCACCATAGGTTTACTTTTGTCCTCTAACTTCTTCCTTTTAGCATCAGGTATATGTCCATAGGTTAGTGATCCAAATACCCTTAGATGTGTAACACTAGGCTTATCCCCAGTCCACATTTCCTCAGGTACCTTATCATCTAAGCCTCTAGTAGGACATCTGTTTAGTAGATAAACAGCAGTAGATACTGCTTCACCCCATAGGTCTTTTGGAAGGTTTTTTAATTTCATCATGCTTCTGGCCATGTCCAGAATTGTTTTGTTCCTTCTCTCTGTAACTCCATTATGCTGTGGAGTGTAGGGAGAAGTAACCTGATGAACAATTCCTTGACTTGTCCAGAAGCTTTCAAATTCTTTTGAAGTATATTCACCTCCTCCATCAGACCTTAGGATCTTAAGCATGTTTCCACTCTGTTTTTCTACCATGGCTTTAAACTCTTTGAACTTAGTTAAAGCCTCACACTTTGTTTTGATTAGGTAGACCCAAATTTTTCTTGAAAACTCATCAATGAAAGATAAAAAATATTTGTTCCCCCCTTTTGAAATCACATCAAATGGGCCACAGATGTCTGTGTAAACTGTAACGCCCCAAAATAAAAAAATAATTCAAAACGTTTATTTAATTAATTAATTAAGTAGTGTTTGGTGGGTTGTTTTAAAATAATAATAGAGTAACTAACTTAAAGGAAGAGTGGTGAATAGTAAAGAAGTGAGTGGTAAATTAACTAGGAAAAAGGAGTAGCGTTAGTAATCAACCGGGTGGTGAGAAGGGCCCAAGTTAAGAGAACCCATGACTTAAGCTAGGGTTAGTTATTAGAAACTTGGAGAGAAAGAAAAGAAAAGAAGAAAGGAAGAGAGGGAGCGTGCGAGAGGGAGAGGGAGAGACGGCTAGGAAAAAACAAAGAGAGAGAGAGAGAGAGAGAAGGAGGAGGAGGAGAAGGAGTTGGCGCAAAGGGAAGGGGGAGAAAGAGAAGAGGAGATCGTCGTGTTGCTGTAGTTACTCGTCGGTGCTCTCATACGTCTTCTACGGAGCTTACGTATTCGAAGTAAGGGGAGTCTCGCATTATAAGGGTTTATATAATGGTCAGTATATGGGAGGGTAGTCCTATGACACCTAGGCGGTATTAGTTATTACGTTTAATTATTTTGTTGAATTTTTGGTGTTGTTGTGAATTTAAGATGGGTTGTGATGCTTGTTGTCGAGGATTTATTGACGTTTGCTGGTGATGATTCGTTAATGTTTGGTGTCTAATGAGTGGTTGAAGAATTGAATGATTTATGGATGAATTTTGATGTTGTAATATAAAATTGATGATTGTTGATGTTGCTGAGGAATTATTGAGATGATTGCTGAATTTTGATGTTGTGATCTGAATTGATGACTTTGATGTTGTTGATAAAATGTTAATTGTTCTTGATGAACCCTTAGTGATAAGGTGATGAGTGATTTGGTGAATAAAATGTGTTTTTGGTGTTGAAAATCTGAATTTTCTCGCACAATTTGATGTTCTCGCTGCCCAATCGCGCTCACTCGCGCGCGCTCGGTCGCGCTCCAGGCGCAAGTGCGCTGCGCAACAGCCTGATTTCCATGCCCAATCGCGCTCCAGTCGCGCCCGACTCGCGCTCCGGAGCGCGCGTCACTGTTTTCTCACTGTTTTCTTTAAAGTGCTGTCACGTTTTTGAAAAATTGATATCTTGCGAACCGGGAACCCGATTGAGGTGTTCTAAGATGCGTTGGAAAGCTTATTCAGAGGCCTAACTGAATATTCTATTTTTAAGGCAAAATAAACTGTTTTGTGTTGCCGTTTATACAAATTAAAATGCGATGTTTTCCAACTTTGAAAAATGTGATGTTCCTCTTTTTCCAATGTGGGTGTGTAAGCTCAAAGATGAGGTGTTTTCCCGAATTGAAATGTGACGATTCTTAACAAAATTTTTTGTGATGCTATGTTTATATAAATGAGTCTCGGTGAAAGGTTATACTACTAGTGTGCTAATTGACTATGGCTAGATTGTGGTTTACCACTAAGGTCGTAATTTCTTCATTTGGGGTGTATTTACAAGGGCATCACCGAGAGTCTTGCAAAGGTGGCCAATGCCATTGCAAGTAGTATCGATTACACGAGTAATCCCATAGTCAATCAGTTCACTATTTTATAACACACTAAGCTAAAAGACAACTGAAAATATATCTATATATGCTCAATGATGATGAGAAAAAGCATGACTGTGATGATGTTGCTAGATGGTTTTGACGAATATGACGAGTTCACTCTATGAGTGATTATGATGATGTGATATATATATTCATGATAATGATACAATTGCGACGATGATGATGATGTTTATGAGGATGATATAAAAGCGATGATAATGACATTTTGGGGCGGGTATGGCCAAAAGCGACGTTGGGGAAAGTTGTGGGGTGATGTGTAATTGTTGATTTCTGTTGATTGATCTGATGAGTGATGCATAGGGTCTCATACATATCATACTGCATTCGGCGACGATATGGGCTGCGGCCGGAGCTATGCTCAAAGCGACGATAAGCGACGATTGTATTTTTGCGACGATGTTACCTCATGCATATGCCCGGCGACGTGGGTTGCATTTTCATATATGTGCATTTAAATGATGTAGTTGTTTGTGATGTGTTTTGATGTTGGTTGCCGATGTTGTTCTGTGATGGTTGTAATGCGACGTTAAGTGTCTTTGTGGTAGTTATAGATATTGTCCTTTAATATATTGATTATTATTTATGCTCTTATGCTGTTTGAAGACTCACCCTTTCTGGCTTGGAATGTTGCTCTATTGTGGCAACGCTGCAGGTAACCGCGAGTGAAGGTTCTGCTGCCTTCTTTATTAGCTGTTGGGAGGTTGTCGAGTCGCTCTCTAATATTGTAGCACCTAGGGGGCGTAGTCGGATTTGTTAATGAATCAATTAACTGTATGAATTATTTATTTTGATGATTATGAGACGTGTTTGAGTGGACTAGTGAGTCATCGTTTATTTCCGCTGTGATAAGATTATTTTGAAATTTAAGTTTTGTGACGATTGCGTTGTTGCACAAACTTTGATGGTGCAGACGATGAGTTTTTACTTATGACGATGTGGCATTTCCTTTCTATCAAATAAATTTATATTTTTGAAAATGAAATTACTCTGATAATGACGTGTAAATTAAGGGGTAGAAAGGGGGTGTTACATTAGTGGTATCAGAGAAGTTCGGTCTGTCCGACCAAGTCGTTGAGTCTTTAGTATTATAACTCTCAAGTCCTGGTACTCGTTTCTAATTATAATTTATGTTGTAGTGATTAGCTGAAATGGTCGGTGAGTTGTGTGCCTGTCTTGCTTGTGTTGTGTTCTCTGAATTTGTGTGTGACTGCCCAAGTGTTTTCTTTAATTGCTATGTTTGTTATTTTAAGTTGCTTCCTTGTTACTAAAGTGTGGTAATGTTCTAACCACACTGATAATCTTGTTGCTTGAGTGTTAGATAAATTGTCTCCATCTAATTGTATAGTTATAACTAGATTCAATATTGTTTTCATGGTTTGACGTCAAATTTTCGAGGACGAAAATATTTTAAGTGGGGGAGAGTTGTAACGCCCCAAAATAAAAAAATAATTCAAAACGTTTATTTAATTAATTAATTAAGTAGTGTTTGGTGGGTTGTTTTAAAATAATAATAGAGTAACTAACTTAAAGGAAGAGTGGTGAATAGTAAAGAAGTGAGTGGTAAATTAACTAGGAAAAAGGAGTAGCGTTAGTAATCAACCGGGTGGTGAGAAGGGCCCAAGTTAAGAGAACCCATGACTTAAGCTAGGGTTAGTTATTAGAAACTTGGAGAGAAAGAAAAGAAAAGAAGAAAGGAAGAGAGGGAGCGTGCGAGAGAGAGGAGAGGAGAGACGGCTAGAAAAACAAAGAGAGAGAGAGAGAAGGAGGAGAAGGAGTTGAGCGCAAAGGGAAGGGGGAGAAAGAGAAGAGGAGATCGTCGTGTTGCTGTAGTTAATCGTCGGTGCTCTCACACGCGTCTTCACTGAGCTTACGTATTCGAGGTAAGGAGTCTCGCATTATAAGGGTTTATATAATGGTCAGTATATGGGAGGTAGTCCTATGACACCTAGGCGGTATTAGTTATTAGGTTTAATTATTTTGTTGAATTTTTGGTGTTGTTGTGAATTTAAGATGAGTTGTGATGCTTGTTGTCGAGGATTTATTGACGTTTGCTGGTGATGATTCGTTAATGTTTGGTGTCTAATGAGTGGTTGAAGAATTGAATGATTTATGAATGAATTTTGATGTTGTAATATAAAATTGATGATTGTTGATGTTGCTGAGGAATTATTGAGATGATTGCTGAATTTTGATGTTGTGATCTGAATTGATGACTTTGATGTTGTTGATAAAATGTTAATTGTTCTTGATGAACCCTTAGTGATAAGGTGATGAGTGATTTGGTGAATAAAATGTGTTTTTGGTGTTGAAAATCTGAATTTTCTGCACAATTTGATGTTTCTGCTGCCCAATCGCGCCTCACTCGCGCTCCAGTCGCGCTCCAGGCGCAAGTGCGCTGCGCAACAACCTGATTTCCCTGCCCAATCGCGCTCCAGTCGCGCCCGACTCGCGCTCCGGAGCGCGAGTCACTGTTTTCTCACTGTTTTCTTTAAAGTGTTGTCACGTTTTTGAAAAATTGATATCTTGCGAACCGGGAACCCGATTGAGGTGTTCTAAGATGCGTTGGAAAGCTTATTCAGAGGCCTAACTGAATATTCTATTTTTAAGGCAAAATAAACTGTTTTGTGTTGCCGTTTATACAAATTAAAATGCGATGTTTTCCAACTTTGAAAAATGTGATGTTCCTCTTTTTCCAATGTGGGTGTTTAAGCTCAAAGATGAGGTGTTTTCCCGAATTGAAACGTGACGATTCTTAACAAAATTTTTTGTGATGCTATGTTTATATAAATGAGTCTCGGTGAAAGGTTATACTACTAGTGTGCTAATTGACTATGGCTAGATTGTGGTTTACCACTAAGGTCAGAATTTCTTTCGCTGGTGTATTTACAAGGGCATCACTGAGAGTCTTGCAAAGGTGGCCAATGCCTATTGCAAGTAGTATCAGTTACCTGAGTAATCCCATAGTCAATCAGTTCACTATTTTATAACACACTAAGCTAAAAGACAACTGAAAATATATCTATATATGCTCAATGATGATGAGAAAAAGTAATGATCGTGTGATGATGTTGCTAGATGGTTTTGTGAATATGATGTGAGTTCACTCTATGAGTGATTATGATGATGTGATATATATATATATATATATATATATATATATATATATATATATATATATGATTTTGATGACTATGACGAATACACTCTAGGAGTGTTTTATGGTTGCAATGATAATGATGATGTTCATGATAATGATACAATTGCGACGATGATGATGATGTTTATGAGGATGATATAAAAGCGATGATAATGACATTTTGGGGCGGGTATGGCCAAAAGCGACGTTGGGGAAAGTTGTGTGGTGATGTGTAATTGTTGATTTCGTTGATTGATCCGATGAGTGATGCATAGGGTCTCATACATATCATAACGCATTCTACGACGATACGGGTCGCACGAGCTATGCTCAAAGCGACGATTGTATTTTTGCGACGATGGTACCTCATGCATATGCCCGGCGACGTGGGTTGCATTTTCATATATGTGCATTTAAATGATGTAGTTGTTTGTGATGTGTTTTGATGTTGGTTGCCGATGTTGTTCTGTGATGGTTGTAATGCGACGTTAAGTGTCTTTGTGGTAGTTATAGATATTGTCCTTTAATATATTGATTATTATTTATGCTCTTATCTTTGTTTGAAGACTCACCCTTCTCGCTTGGAATGTTGCTCTATTGTGGCAACGCTGCAGTAACCGCGAGTGAAGGTTCTCGCCGCCTTCTTTATTAGTTGTTGGGAGGTTGTCGAGTCGCTCTCGACATCAGTAGCACCTAGGGGGCGTAGTCGGATTTGTTAATGAATCAATTAACTGTATGAATTATTTATTTTGATGATTATGAGACGTGTTTGAGTGGACTAGTGAGTCATCGTTTATTTCCGCTGTGATAAGATTATTTTGAAATTTAAGTTTTGTGACGATTGCGTTGTTGCACAAACTTTGATGGTGCAGAAGATGAGTTTTTACTTATGACGATGTGGCATTTCCTTTCTATCAAATAAATTTATATTTTTGAAAATGAAATTACTCTGATAATAACGTGTAAATTAAGGGGTAGAAAGGGGGTGTTACATAAACAACTTGAAGAAGATGTTTAGACCTTAGTTTTAAATCTGTCTTAAACATCTTCCTTGGTTGTTTACCCAACAGACAAGTGGTACACACACTATTAGGTTTCTCAATCTTAGGTAGACCTTCCACTAGGCCTTTAGAGCTAAGATTTAGAAGACTCTTATAGTTTAGGTGCACATATCTCCTATGCCATAGAACACTTTCAAGATCAGTGGTAGCACTTAGGCATTCTGCCTCTATAGTACTAATACTGGTCTTGAAAGTTGTAACACCCCCTTATTATTTATAAATAACCGCGCAATTATCAGAGTCACCACGAGGGTGTCACATTTTTCACCACATAAAAACTCCAATTGATTTAAATTAAATCCTCAAAACATTAATAATTAATCTCTAGGCAGCGGAATCACAAAATTATTTAACATCTCCAACATAAAGAAGACATTAAGTCACACTTTAAAAATAAATAGGCATTAAGCAAAAACTCCAAAATAACAGTAACAGTTTGAAAAACGAAAACTAAATCCCTCCCCAGTGCTACACATCAAAGCTGACACAGACCCAACGAGAAGGAAACTACACCTAGCAATCCTCCACGAGTGCTATCGATCACCTGCAGCGTTGCCACATACGAGCAACATTCCAAGCAGAAGGGGTGAGCTTAACAGAAATAATAGATAAAAGATAGTAGTATATAAGCAAAGCAGTGCGGTTCATGTCACACGAGAAAAATCCACACGTCATCGCATCACACAAGACATAATTTACATCAAACGGGAACACCAAAACTCGTTACATCGTATCACAAATACGCACGAAGCACAACTTTCATCACAATGAGAACACCCAAAACACGTTACGTATGCGCGCATATATGTGAACTATGCGACAATGTAACCCCTCGGGCATATGCATGCGGTACCGATCTCAAACACAACTAAGCCGCGACGGGCGAGAGGCCGAAGCCTATACCACCAAAAATATTCACCAAGAGGCCGAAGCCTATACCACCGAGAAATGCATATGATAATGTGACTCATGACTCATGCACCAACTACACAAACTCAAAGTATTTAATTAACAAATACTATAACATCATATCTCATTATAAAATCACTTCACAAAAATATCACGTGTTGTAGCATCACAGCTACCTCGTAATTTTCACCAGTTTATAGCATCACAGCTGCCACATCGCTTACACCGGCACTTCGACACACACTCGTTTCACTTCGTCACACACTCACTTCGCCTCGACGCACACTCACTTCACCTCGGCACACACTCAATTCACCTCGGCACACACTCACTTCACCTCTCTCACCTCGGTTCATCTCAATTACACTACCTCGGTTCCTCTCAATTACACTACCTCGGTTCCTCTCAATCACTACCTCGGCACACCCTCACACACCTCGGCACACGCACTCACACACCTCGGCACGCACCCTCACACACCTCGGCACATACTCACACACAGGGCACAGGCGCCTTGCGCCCAGCCCGTGCCACTCTCCCACGCCTCACACACCTCGGCACACACACTCACACACCTCGGCAGACCCTCACACACCTCGGCAGACCCTCACACACCTCGGCGCCCCTGGGGCAGCCACATTGGCGCCCCCACACACGCACACACACAGCCACACGGCGCACACTCAGGCGCCTTTCCTGCATACACAAGCGCACGGGGCAGCAAGCAACTCGGCGCTCGCAGGCGCGCAACGCACACAAGCACACACACCAGGCGCATGGGCTGCCAATTTTGGCGTCCCTCTGCGCGACACACCCACCTAGGCACGAAACACCAGGCGCATGGGCTACCAATTTTGGCGCCCTAGCCATGCCACAACGCATCAACTTGACGCAAACACTTCAATTTAACACATCAATTGAATAAAATCATGGCTCAATCACGAAATCAACATCATCACGCAAATAACAACAATAACGAAACCACAACATCATGCGAAAATCACCCAAATCCTAACTACCCACATACCCCCATCGCAACCCATTATAAATGTTAAAACCCACCCTTACCTCAAGAATTGGTTGAAGATGAGAACTCTTTCACCAAGAATCACAGCAACAATCCTTGCGATCTCCTTCTTCAGTTTGCGAAAACCTCCTTCTTTTCTCCCTCCCTTCTCTCCACGGCACAACTCTCTTTCTCTTCTCCTTCTCCTCTCTCTCTTTCCCCTCTCACGGCGCACCCTTCCTTTCTATTTCTCTGATTCCCTCTTTTTTCTTTCTAAAGGAATGAAACCTTAACCTAATACCCAATATTAATTTGGGCCCTTAGACAATTGGGCTCTTTTTACACCCCACCAATTAGTCTCACCACTCCCTCTTTTATTTAATTGTCACTCACTTCTTTACTACCCACCTCTCCTCACTTAAATCAAATACTCTATTATTATTTTAATATAATTAACCACTATAACACCTAATTAAATTATTAAATAAACACTCGAATATTTTTGGGGCGTTATAACTCTCCCCACTTAGAATATTTTAGCCTCGAAAATCTAACCAATACGTAATATAGTAATGCTCTACCCAGGTTCATACTCAAAGCTTACCTCTAATCCACCCAACGGCAAACAAACAAAATTCACAACAAAGTCTTCGTCGAAAATTGACAAGAGACACAGAGAAAACACACCAGCAAAGACATTACGGTCATACAGATAATACAAGATTTAAACGTTCAAAGATGCGACAATGACAAAACAACAAGTAGCATCGGTATTAACAATAGATTCTAGCGGAGCACCTTAACGAGACACGTACCTCTAGTACTACCATCATCCCTCCGTAGACTCGGAACTCCGCCAAAACAAACACCCTTTCAAAGAGACCTTCCTTGCTTTGTTTTTGGACGAGCAGCGATGTGTCCTTCCTCACCGCAGATTGAAACAGAGCGCATCCTTACGATCACGATTAGTTGCCATATGGCCCTTTCCCACACTTGTAGCATCTCTTCACACCACCGGACAATGCGGGCGTTTATGACCGACCTTCCCACACTTGTAGCATACCACACTAGCAGCAAAGATCTCCCCACTTAGTTTCTTGCCCTCGCGGCTCTCTGATTACCCCCACCCGCCTGGAACCTCATACGGCTTCCCGCGACTTCGGTAAACTCTTCTCGCTTTTCTCTTATAACTCTAGAATGGGCATTCTTGTCTTTCCTCGAAGATTCTCGCAATCGCCCACCAACTCGAGAGAACACCGGATTTTTTACGGTACCCTATCGCTTTCTTAATATCCGCCGCAATCCATTCTCAAACTTGATACACTTCGAGAACTCAAAGACCAACACCATCATAGTGAGGATAGAACTTTGTGATTCGGTGAACTTCGCAAGCATACTCGATCCACGGCATACTACCTTGCTTCAATTCTAGGAACTCGATCTCCTTCTTCCCACGGACATCTTTCGTGGTAATACTTCCTCAAGAAGTCCCTACGGAACACGGCCCAAGTGATCTCCTCATTCGCAACCACTAATCTCTCGCATATTTGCCAACCACATCGTCGCCTCACCTTTCAAAGATGTGAGTACCATATCTAACTCTCTCAGGCTTCAAGACAATTCATGACGCTGAAAATTCTCTCTATTTCTTTCAACCACTCTAACGCACCATCGTGGTTATACTTGCCCTCAAAGGTAGGGGTTCTCCTCCAAACGTCGCCAAATTGCGCGACTCAAAGATCACCAAAGACCTTGTCGATTCCCCCCACACCGGGCCATCGCCCAAAGCAAAGAATGAGCGCAAAGATCATTCCTCCCACCATCTCAACTTAACCCTACAACACCAAAGTGTCAATCGTAAATGAGTACTAAGACTCGAGACACAAACGGATCGACATCGACAACTTGGCCGGATTGCATCGAACATGCTCGATACCACTAATGTAACACCCCCTTATTATTTATAAATAATCGCAAGAATTATCGAGTCACCACGAGGGTGTCACATTTTTCACCACATAAAAACTCCAATTGATTTAAATTAAATCCTCAAAACATTAATAATTAATCTCTGGCAAATGGAATCACAAAATTATTTAACATCTCCAACATAAATAAGACATTAAGTCACACTTTAAAAATAAATAGGCATTAAGCCAAAACTCCAAAATAACGAGAATAGCTTTGAAAACGAAAACTAAATCCCTCCGGTGCTACACATCGTGAGCCGACACTGCACTCCAACGAGAAGGAAACTACACCTAGCAATCCTCCACGAGTGCTATCGATCACTGCAGCAGCGTTGCCACATACGAGCAACATTCCAAGCGAAGGGTGAGCTTAACGTAAATAATAGATAAAAGATAGTAGTATATAAGCAAAGAGCGGTTCATGTCACACGTAAAAATCCACACGCCATCGCATCACACAAGACATAATTTACATCAAACGGGAACACCAAAACTCGTTACACGTATCACAGCGTCGCACGAAGCACAACTTTCATCACAATGAGAACACCCAAAACACGTTACGTATGCGTACATATATGTAGACTATGCGACAATGTAACCCCTCTGGGCATATGCATGCGGTACCGATCTCAAACACAACTAAGCTCGCGACGGCGAGAGGCCGAAGCCTATACCACCAAAAATATTCACCAAGAGGCCGAAGCCTATACCACCGAGAAATGCATATGATAATGCGACTCATGACTCATGCACCAACTACACAAACTCAAAGTATTTAATTAACAAATACTATAACATCATATCTCATTATAAAATCACTTCACAAAAATATCACGTGTTGTAGCATCACAGCTACCTCGTAATTTTCACCGCCATTCTGATCACACCGCCACATCGCTTACAATCGCACTTCGACACACACTCGTTTCACTTCGTCACACACTCACTTCGCCGACGCGACACTCACTTCACCTCAAGACACACTCAATTCACCTCAAGACACACACTCACTTCACCTCTCTCACCTCGGTTCATCTCAATTACACTACCTCGGTTCCTCTCAATTACACTACCTCGGTTCCTCTCAATCACTACCTCGGCACACCCTCACACACATCGGCACGCGCACTCACACACCTCGGCACGCACCCTCACACACCTCGGCACATACTCACACACAGGGCACAGGCGCCTTGCGCCCAGCCTGTGCCACTCTCCCACGCCTCACACACCTCGGCACACACACTCACACACCTCGGCAGACCCTCACACACCTCGGCGCCCCTGGGGCAGCCACATTGGCGCCCCCACACACGCACACACCTGCCCACGGGCGCACACTCAGGCGCCTTTCCCTGAGACACAAGCGCATCAGTGGCAAAGAACTCGGCGCCTAAGCAGCAATGCAAGAACGCACACAACCACACACACCAGGCGCATGGGCTGCCAATTTTGGTGTCCCTCTGCGCGACACACCCACCTAGGCACGCAACACCAGGCGCATGGGCTACCAATTTTGGCGCCCTAGCCATGCCACAACGCATCCACTTGACGCAAACACTTCAATTTAACACATCAATTGAATAAAATCATGGCTCAATCACGAAATCAACATCATCACGCAAATAACAACAATAACGAAACCACAACATCATGCGAAAATCACCCAAATCCTAACTACCCACATACCCCCATCGCAACCCATTATAAATGTTAAAACCCACCCTTACCTCAAGAATTGGTTGAAGATGAGAACTCTTTCACCAAGAACCAAGAATCACAGCAACAATCCTCGCGATCTCCTTCTTCAGTTTGCGAAAACCTCCTTCTTTTCTCCCTCCCTTCTCTCCACGACGCAGCTCTCTTTCTCTTCTCCTCTCTCTCTTTCCCCTCTCACGGCGCACCCTTCCTTTCTATTTCTCTGATTCCCTCTTTTTTCTTTCTCAAGGAATGAAACCTTAACCTAATACCCAATATTAATTTGGGCCCTTAGACAATTGGGCTCTTTTTACACCCCACCAATTAGTCTCACCACTCCCTCTTTTATTTAATTGTCACTCACTTCTTTACTACCCACCTCTCCTCACTTAAATCAAATACTCTATTATTATTTTAATATAATTAACCACTATAACACCTAATTAAATTAATTAAATAAACACTCGAATTATTTTTGGGGCGTTACAAAAGTCCCGTTCTTAGCTAGTTGGGAAGTTAAAACCAGTTTATCCCTTTTATCAAAAACTTTGAGTTTCAAATCCTTCATAATGACAGAAAATCCTCCCTCTACAAGTTGACCTAGACTAAGTAGATTACAACTCATACCTGGAACATAGTAGACATTATGTATGGTGACTACCTGGCCATCCTCTTTCCTCAGTAGAATATTCCCCATACCTGTTGCTTGAAGGGATCTATCATTTGCACACCTAATAGTAGTTCTCTTGTGAGGGTTGAAATCTACCAGCCACTCTTTATTTCCTGTCAAGTGGTTAGAACTGGCAGAGTCCAAGTACCAAATCTCTGTAATACTAGTTCCATCACTCTTAGTTACTATTAGTGCAATATAGTCCTTATTTTTCTTAAGTTCAATGTTAGTTACCTTAACTTCTGCCCTAGTATTAGGTTTAGAATTATCACATATAGCACTAAACACTACAGGGCTATCAGAATCAGAATCTTCCTTAGCAACATTTGCTTCTACTTCTGATTTAGGTTTTCTAGTTGGACATTCTGTAGCATAATGCCCGAATTTGTCACACCATAAGCATTGAACCTTAGATTTATCCTTCTTCGTAGAATCAGTCTTATTCTTAGAATTAGGTTTAGATTTAGGCTTACTTTTACTAGAGTTAGGTTTAGAGGAGGACTTACTGTTACCTGGCTTAGAACCTTTCTTACCCTTGCCTTTTGTGAAGAAAGCAGTATCATCATCATCACTGTTCTCCATCACCAGATTGAGTCTAATCTCTTTAGCCTCCAATCTGCTCTGAAGCTGTTCCACCTTTAGGTCCTCTTCCTTGAGTGTGTCTTCAAGCCCATTTACACACACATAGTACCTTTTGGTTAGTGATCTTAAGATTTTCCTGCAAATATCTTCATCAGTTAGTGTTAGGCCATTAAGATTCATAGCATTAGTAATTTTCTTTACACGACCACGATGAGGTCACAACATCCTCATCACTTTTCATTTTAAGGGTCTCATCATCGAGCCTTAAGAGCTTCCAACTTCTCTTTCCTAGCTTCAGATTTGCCCCATTGTAATAGGAATCAAGAGTATCCCAAGCCTTCTTGGAACTCCTAATTCCTCTAACTCACAAGTTCTTGTCATCTAACCCAATATGGATTAGATGTAGTGCCTTCCGATCCTCCGACTTCATCCTCATGTTTCACTTTGTCCTCATCAAGTAGAGGTAGCTGTAAGTGGTGTAACACCATCTTTAACTACCTTCAGGACACCTTGGCACCCAAACACTGCCTCCATTTGGTGGCACCATCTATCCAAGTTTTTAGCAGTTAGGGTAGGTACTTGTGCACCAAAACTTGCATGTGTTTGAATATTGTTACTCATTCTGAATTGTATGTTCTGCAGCACTTCTGCACACACACACAGTTAGACAGAAAAAATTTCACAGTAGAGAAAGAAAACTTTAAAGAAAGTAAAAGATTAGAATAGAATTAAGATAATTTTGCCCTGGATCGTTTTACAGCTCTGAGTATACCATGTTGGTTTTTTTTTAAATTTTTGCTTGTTTACTTGCAGGACCTGTATCAACAACTGAGGGGAGGTGCAACAATTGAGAAGCCCAGCTTCTATTAAGCCCAACCCAATGAAGTGCTGAGGAACTGCCAAAAAAAATTGTTTGGTGGGTCGTGCGCACCCAGGACCCGATCCAAACAATTGTGCGCGGATCTTGCACTGACCCGATATATTTAATCTTTCTTCTACGCTCTCTCTTCAGAAAATCAAGATCCTCTTGCCTCTCTCTTGATTTACCGACTCTCTCTCTACCTTCTTCTTCTCTCTTCTCTCTCAACGAAACCCTAACTGTGCTGAAGCTCTCGCTATGATTTATGGTGATTGAAGCTTCACCCAGCTTCGGTTTCAAGATCAATGATGACGTTGAACGATGATGAATAAAAACCCCAAGGTTTTGATCTGAGTTCTGCTTCCCTGAGATCACAATCTCCAGTTCTCACCTTGCGATGAACAGCAAACCCTCGTTTGCCCAAAAATGCTTGATTCCTTCAATCAAGCTTTTGATTCTGCTTCACTAAGGTAGAATCACCCTTTCTTTACAGTTCTCCTTTGATTTCTCTTTGATTTACAACTGATTGTAGAAACCCTAATTTTCTACAGTGTATTTTTCAGGTACAAGAAGACTCGATTCAAGGTTCAAACACCTCAATCAGGTATAGTCATAAGCCCTTTGTGATTTTCTCTAATCTCTTGGTTGTTATTCCGAAACCCTAATGTTCTCTTGTATCTGTTTTGTTTCATGCACCTTTGACTATGTTCTTGAGATGAACACAGCCTGAACCCTTACCCAGAAACCTTCTCAGAGTATCAAACAGGTAACCACTCTTCTTTACTGCTCTCTTTTCTTTCACTGATTTCAGTCACTGAAACCCTAATTTCTAACACCGATTTCTCTTGTTGTTGCAAGGAACACTCACACCCTGAATGCACTAGCAGAACCCAGAAACTCTTGATAGAACCAAAAAGAATAATGGAGCATACGTAAAGGGAGTATTTCAGAAAGTAGTATTAGAACACTTAGAGTAAAACTTGAAAACTGTAAATCTATTTCATTGTAAGTTTATTATGTACAATCTGTATGTATATATACTGTTCTGGAAAATAGCTGTTAGAGATGGTTGTTAGTTAGGCTAACAACCAAGTTTGTTACTAACAAACTAGTTTAGTTAGTTAGAGACTCTAACAGCCTAAAGTTTGTTACCAACGACTATTAGGCTGTTTTAAACTTAAGCTAGAGTTTTGATTATAATTCAACAAAAAATATGAAGTTTATTATTTCTTTTACCATGTTATTGGTGCGTACAGCGTACTATCTATCGGTTTTTTGGTGACTAATCTAGACTAGAGAAATTGGCTGGCCACGTGTATTCGGCTTGGTTGGGTTCTGTGATTCTCTCCTCCCAACAAATTTTTGCCATTATATATATATATATATATATATATATATATATATATATATATATATATATATATATATATATATATATATATATATATAATGACTAATTATACCATTATATAATTATATATTTGAATGTATGCATGGAAAGTGTTTGTGAATTTGGCTACTTAGATGCATTAAATTGTGACTACGGGTTTTGTTACTTTTTCTAATGAAATATTAAGCTTTTTACTACTTCTAATATGTATTAAGTTTTGATATTAAGTAATGGAGGTTATTTTTATTTTGCATTTAACAATAATAAAGTTAATAATATTAGAGAAGAAAAAACTGACAACCAACTCAAATCAAACCGAAGTAGATTGGGTTGAATCGAATTCAATTTTAAAACCAAACAGATTGAATGACTACAGTATAAAACCGCAATGATTGGATTGGAGGATTTCTTCCCAAAAAATCGCTCCAATCCAATCCACAAATACCCTAGTGTCCTCCAAGTCTTTGTTTCGCAGAAAATTTTACGTTGGACAAGTACTCGAAGATTGTTCAAAACACAAACGATGATTGATGTGGCACTCTCAATGGAGAAGCTCACCATGTAACTTGATTGATACCAATTTTACAAAAATAAAAGAAAACATATACTCTCTCTATTACTAATCTTTGGTACTTTTGGTCTTTTATTTTTGTTCCAAAACAACAGTATTTTTTGAAACCCAATGAACAATTCACCAACTTTTTCTGAATATACCCTTTATATTTCTTGAGTCTTTTAGAGCTCCAAAGTATGGATTAATTGTTCTAAGACTCTTTTATTTTGACTTTCATAAAATTATCTCAATGTTATATATGTTATCTAGATTTGGGTCCCTTAACCTTTTGGTCACGGGATCGATTCTAGACCGGTGCGTATGAAAAAATATTTGTTGAGAGAGGTCAACTCCTTAAATGAATCTTCGATAACTTAAAGGATTAGTCTCCACAATCGCAGTGGAGGATACTGTTCTCAATTATTTCCTGAGTAGGAGTAATCAAGAACACGATTAGAGAGTAAGAATGTATGATCTCAGTCTCGCGTAAGTGGTAAAATCGATCAACCCCTTCATTAACCTCTTTGGACGACTTATATAGTGATACAAGCATTCATGACTAATTATAAGGTAGCCGTTACATAATAATGATTACAGTTACATAATTAAAGCATCAATTATATATAGTGTTGACCGAGCATTCTGGAAGAGCTGGGCCTTGAGAGACCATGCTGAGTATTCCGGGCTTTCCTCGCTCTGGTGACGTGGTGTTCCCTGCCCAGTCCGGTTGATTCCGCACCCAATCCCTCAAGGGTTTCCTTGTGACCGGGGTCTAAGCATAATGCTCGGCTTGGTCGTGAACACAGTCCCTCGAGCAATGAGTGCAAAACGGAACCCTTCATTAAATGGAGAGGATCCTAACCCTTGAGATTTGGTGTAAGTCAAATGACTTACACCTGGTGTCAATGGATTCTCTCTCTCTCTCTCTATATATATATATATATATATATATATATATATATATATATATATATATATATATATATATATATATATTATACTCAAAGAAGCACTATTATCGTATTTAGGGTCCTCAGTTCAATTCTTATGATGGCGACACCTCTTTTTTGCTGTTATTTTTGTATATTTTTCCTAAAAATTTATATAAAAAACTATATCAATCAAGATTTGAACCCATGACATTAAAATTGACATAGGTAACTTTAACCACTAAACCAAACCAACTACTATGATTACATAGTTAATTTTAGTTTATATATTTATTCCTATTTTGGTCCCCTCTCTCATACAGAAATACCATGCATCAACTATCTATTTTCCAACGCGTAAATATATCGGTCCGATTGTTGGCAACATGTGCTAAATTTGCATAAACATTTTTTTAATGATATTAAATTCTGAAAAAAATCTTGTTGAATGTTAGTTGAGTTTTTATACGTGTAGTTGAGTTTTGGAAATGGTAGTTGAGTTTGAAATTAATGTTTTTAGTGTGTTGTAGTTTATGAACGTGGTAGTTGAGTTTTTGAATGTGATGTTGAGTTTTTCTCCAAAGCATCTTTTAATGTGAAAAATCTTGTTGAATGTTAGTTGAGTTTTTATACGTGTAGTTGAGTTTTGGAAATGGTAGTTGAGTTTGAAATTAATGTTTTTAGTGTGTTGTAGTTTATGAACGTGGTACTTGAGTTTTTGAATGTGATGCTGAGTTTTTCTCCAAAGCATATGATTAAATGTAGGCTAAATTGCTTATAAAAGAATATGTAGGCTAAATTACACTAGAGGTCTTTTAAGTTATTCAATTGTAACAAGTTGGTCTTTTAAGTTTTTTCATACCACTTAGCTACTTTAAGTTATTCAATTGTAACAAGTTGGTCCTTTAACTATGTAATCATAATAGTTGATTTGGTTTAGTGGTCAAAGTTATCTATGTCAATTTTAATGTCCTGAGTTCAAATCTTGTTTGATACAGTTTTTTATATTAATTTTTAGGAAAAATATACAAAAATAACAGCAAAAAAGAGGTGTCGCCATCACAAGAATTGAACTGAGGACCCTAAATATGACAGTAGTGCTCTTTGAGTAATTTATATATATATATATATATATATATATATATATATATATATATATATATATTATAGAGAGGATCCATTGACACCAGGTGTAACTCATTTGACTTACACCAAATCTCTCAATCATTGAAACATAATGATGATCTAGTGGTCATGAGTGTTTTAAAATAAAATTAAAAATAAATAAAAACAAATCACGTGACCTATTAATTGGAGATAAAGTTTCCTATTTTTACTCTTCCTAATTGACTAATTGATTCTTGGGATTTTATTATTCTGCTCCATACAGCATCTTCTTCTTCCCGTGAAATTGACAACTTCTTTCATTGCCCTTCTCCATTACAAGCTATGCAGTAATTTTTTTTGGAACTGTTCGATCTTGAACTCGAAAGTATACCTTGTTCGAAGAGTAGAATGGATTCTGCTTCCCTAGAGCTTGTCTCTGGTTCTCGGAACTGGGGGGAGATCTTCGGTCGTCCGAGTGCGCTTGCGGCCCACGTCGGGTGGGGGTGTACTTGCAGATAATCTGATGCCTAAGTCAGTGAGAGAATAGGCGAGAGTTGCAAGAATGAGAGTGTACCTGGATTGAGAGCTCTGCACCTCTATTTATAGACGCGGGCGCCCGGTCTTGGTCGTTGGATTTGATCGTGCGATCTTGGCCGTTGGATTTGATAGTGCGATCTTGGTCGTCGGCCTCGTGTGCCCGAGCGGGGTATGTCGTGCTAGGTGCTCTTGTCGTAATTGGGCCGTGCTTGCGCGAAGATATTGGGCCTGGCCCAATGTCCAAATGGGGCCTCTTGGCCCAGACCAGAACAGTGGCCCCCAAGTCGAGGCCGAGCGAGCGTTGAGGTCGGAGTCGGCTTGTTAGTCGGCGGGCATTTGACCAGATTCGTCGCGTTGACCGTGAGTCCCTGGGAAGTGAGGCGTCGAATCCTCATCAAGGCACGCTTCCCAAAGGCAGCGTTGATTGGACGTACTGCATTAATGTGTCGTTTCGGTTCCCGAGGCTCGACCAATATATATATATATATATATATATATATATATATCTTCAGAGGCTTAGTTGCTTCCTTATCACTTGTAGATGAGCTGGCTCGAGGGGTTGATCTTAACCGACCTTCCAAACCCTTCGTCTTACGCACGTGTGACGCAAGTGAAGATTTGATGGGTCTTTGAACGAGGCCGAGGTGATTTATTCTCCCCTGCAGAGGTTAGTCGTGGAGGAAGATACAAGTGAAGATCCCCAAAGTGAAGAGATTCATCGGAGAAATCCTCATCAACAAGGGAAGATGACATGTAACTTCTTTTATTCTTGTTAGTCCGGCATATATACCGGGTTGTAATAGTATTAATGGAAATCAAATGAATTTGGCCAACCTTGTTTTGTTATGATGTGTCCTTAGTGCGTCTCTGTTAACCGTACCGACCTCAAGCGCGAGGACTGTTTTTCAGTGTGAGGTTTTTTAACGAGAGATCAAGGACTACGAATCATAGCAAAATAGGATAAAGTAGTTTGAAATAGTTACCTCAGAGGTGTGCTCCATTCGCCGTCGGGGCTCTCCGACGGAACGTGGTTCTGACGTCGGAGAGTTCTTCTTACCGGGATCGTTGTGGATCCGGGCCTTTACTTTGACAGAAGCTGCAAGGACTCCTTCCCTTCACCTTTTTGATGGAGGGTAGTCCCATCGGACACCAAAAAGGGAAGGTCCTTTTCCTTTTGATGGAGGGTAGTCCCATTGGACACCGAGAAGGGAAGGCACAATCGCTCGAGGCGAAAGACAGGGAAGCCGCAAGGACTCCTTTCCCTCACCTTTTTGATGGAGGGTAGTCCCATCGGACACCAAAAAGGGAGGGTCCTTCGCCTTCTGGTGGAGGGTAGTCCCATCGAACACCGAGAAGGGAAGGCACAATCGCTCAAGGCGAAAGATAGGGTCGCGAAGACCTGAGCCACTGTGGGCCTCGCGCTTCGGCGCCCATGACAGAGCGTAAATACTTCGGAATCGTGGAGGACTTTCTTTTGACGGCCTCGCCTCATCCCTTCATCTCCGTAGGGTGGCCGGCCCGAGTCGAAAAACGGGGAGAGGGCGTTGAGTCAATTCAATGAGCAGTTCGAGATATCCCCGCATGTTAGTCGGCCAAAATGAAATATGAAATAATGGAAGCTAATCATGAGACAGGGGTATTCGGCAATCTTTTCTTTTCGCTTAGAAATCGGGAGGTATTGTTACATTTTTCATTCGTTCACTAATCAAATGGTTCTTTTCCCGGCTGCTATTTCGGCACGCCGGGCGTCTTCCTTTCGGCTTTCCTCTCTTCCTTCATGTAGAGATAGTGGCAGCGTTTGGTAGCGTCTTGGTCGGCCCAAATGGTGACTGCCTTACCTTCCTCGGAGAAGAATTTCATTTTCAGGTGGACTATTGAAGTTACGGCTCCGAGTTTCCCAAGAGTCGGGCGGCCCACGATGCAGTTGTAGGGAGACGTGCAGGGAAGAACCAAGAAACGCGTCTTGACTGTTCGTGAAAGCTTCTCTTCACTGTACGTGACCAACAGCTAGAGGTATCCGAGGGGAACTGTTCGGGACCCGTTGAAACCCGTCAAGCCTCATCCATCATAGGTCAGGAGGTCAGCCTGGATATATGAAGCTTGGGCAGTAAATCCCTGAACATGAGGTCCGAAGAGCTTCCCTAGTCGATCAGGATCCTCTTTACGTCTATTCCCGAGATGACTACGGATACGATTAAAGGCATCCACTTGTTTGGTTTTCTGCCCGGTAGCTCGGAATCATCAAAAGTAAGAGGTGGTCGGCTTGATTTCACTGATATCGGATTGGGATTATTTCCGATGTCTAGAATGTCGCCCCACCTCCTTTTCATTGATCGGCGCGTTTCCCCGACCTTCAGTGAATAGCCTCCCATGACTACCATGGCGACGGGTCTTTGCCGTTGTGCCCTCGGGGAGTCTTCATCGGAATCGTCGTCGTCGGAGTCTGGTTTCGCGACTTCGTTCACTGCCGGCTTGTGCTTTCGGGGTGACTGGTCCCTCTTTTTCTTGTAAGACTTGAGATATTGCCTCAGCTTTCCCCTTTGAATCAAATCTTCAATGTCGCCCTTGAGTACTCGGCAGTCCTCGGTGTCTTGTCCGTGACTCCGATGATAGTGACAGTAGGCTTTCTTATTCGTTGTGTGTCTTATTGGGATCGAAGCCGTCCACGGCCTCGTTTGATTCTTCGTAATCTATGTGGCGTTGGGCTCGCCTTAGGAAGTCATTCAACATCGCCGGCGGGCGGAGGCCGACATTAACAAGGAAGAGTGTGCCTTTCCGAAGGCCGTGCCTTAAGAACATCATTCAGACTTCATCCGAGACATTGTGGACCTCATCGGCCTCTTTGTTATATCTCTCGATATAAGCCCGCAAAGGCTCGGATTCTCCCTGGCAGATAGTTGGGAGGATGTCAACCGACTTTGGTTTCAACCTGGATGCGGTGAACCGAGAAGTGAAAAGCTTGGCGAGTTGCTTCTAGGATGAGATGGACGATGCCGGCAAGTCTCTAAACCATTTCGATGCACTTTTCTTCAGGGTGAGGGGAAAGAGTTTGCAACGGACCTCTTCGGGGGCACCCCTGTAGTCTAGAACCCTATTGAATTCCTCCACATGGTCGTCGGGGTCGGACTTCCTGTCGTAGGACCCCAGCGGAGGTGGTTTTTCCAAAGCCTTGGGAATTTTGTAGTTTTGGATTCTGGAGACGAAGACACTCTCAGTGGAGTTCTTTCCCCTGTCCTTACGTTTGGATTTGCGGACCTCCCTTCTCGGGGAAGGGCTTCTAGAGGAGGATGAATCTGACGAAGAATTCCCACTGCTAGATCCGGAATCGGAATCGAAATCAGAGGGAGATGGAGGCGTTGGAGGCCTACCACGGCGTCTCTCTCTAATCACGGGTGAATCGTAAGCGGGACAGCGCGAGATTGGGTGTCGTTGCCGAGATGTCACGGTTGGAGGGGAACCCGGGATGGCTTGCGCCGAAGGCTGTAGGGTAGGCGCTCGTGCCAGAGCAGCTAACTCAAGTCGGGATTGTTCCTGTTGAATCAGGTCCCGACTTTTCTCGAGGACGCCCAACACCGGCCGATGACTGAAGTGCCGGGGCCAGATCGAGCTGTTGGACTTGAGGGGGGAGAGGCGGTCTTGGTGCAGTTGGCGCCGCAGAAGTTCCTTCAAGGGGCAGAGTTTGAACATGCCCTTTTGGAGTCTGTTCGGGTTGAACCGGGGCAGAAGTAGTTGCGTCCATGGCTCGAGACTGGGCCCGAGTGGAAGGGCACTACCGTGGTGGCATTCTCCTGTCTTGTTACCGAGAGGACTTTGCTAATCGAAGAGAGCGGGACCAAGCGAGAATACGTAGAAGCACTCCCACTGTGGTCGCCACTGTTCGATCTTGAACTCGGAAGTATGCCTTATTCGAGGAGTATAATGAATTCCTCTTCCCCGGAGCTCGTCTCTGGTTCTCGGAATTGGGGAGAGATCTTCGGTCGTTCGAGTGCGCTTGTGGCCCACGTCGAGTGGGGGTGTACCTGCAGACACTCTGATGCCTAAATCAGTGAGAGAATAGGCGAGAGTTGAAAGAATGAGAGCGTACCTGGATTGAGAGCCCTGCACCTCTATTTATAGACGCGGGCGCCCGGGCTTGGCCGTTGGATTTGATCGTGCGATCTTGGCCGTCAGTCTCGTGTGCCCGAGCGGGGTATGCCGTGCTAGGTGCTCTTGTCGTAATTGGGCCATGCTTGCGCGAAGATATTGGGCCTGACCCAATGTCCAAATGGGGCCTCTTGGCCCAGACCGGAACAGGAACCTATCAAACTTCTTTCCAAATGTTTTGTTCCTTTTAACGCCTACCTCTAGACAACAACACTAATGGAATTACCAATTAAATCCACGTATCCTCTACATCTCTCCTCAACGAATGATGTATTAGAATAAAACAACAAATAACAAAATTGCAGCAATCTCTTCTCTTCCACCATCAGATTCATTTGTTACAGTCTACCAGTCATAACAGGAGCCAATAACAAATATATTTTGAAGATTGTCATTTATTGCCGGAAGAAGAGATTTGAAAAAAATCACAAATTGTATCAATTGTTTTTCATGGAAGACACTGCAGGGGTTAACACTTTTTATTTTATAGGAAATATGCATAGGAATTAAGATATTAGATTACATTAGATCCTATATATCAATCAATTTAAAGTATTAAAAAGGAATGTCCAAAAAAAAGTTTAAAAAGGAAACATTATCTCGGTTGATCTAATTCACATGACTATTATTTGTTTATTCTTTAATTTGCTAACTTAAATATCAATACCTTTGGATCTTCATGTTTCGATGGTTGAGATTTGGTGTAAGTCAAATGACTTACACCTGGTGTCAACGGATCCTATCTCATATATATATATATATATATATATATATATTAACTTTTGAAAGATAAAATATATATACAGATATATTAACTTAAATGAAATTTGGGTGTCTCAGTAAGACTCTCAGCTCCTATTAAGATCCGCCACTGCCCATGAGAGCCTTTGTTTGATATAAGATAGACAAGAGTGTTATACCCTAACTTTGACCGCGTGTTCTTTTGGTTATTGTGGTCAATAAAAGATAGAAATTGCAAGTTTCAAGCCCAAGGCCAATGACTTCGAGATTAGTATTGCTTTAGAAACGTCAATTTTATTTGGACTCATTTAGATACCATGTTATTTAGTTGAGCCTATGTGTAATAATTTTTTTGATTGGTTAGGCTGAACTTATCCTTTTTTCTTTTTTCTCTAGACAAAGAAAAACATAAACTAAATAAAAAAGAAATTATAAGCAAAATTAGAATAAAATAGAAATATGAGCAAATTAAGAAAAAAAAGGTGTCCATAGCATCAACCTTTAGTCCAGTAACAAGGCTACTTACCCAGCATGGATGATTCTGATTCCACCGACACTTTTGATAACAGTTCATATTCAGTCATATATATATATATATATATATATATATATATATATATATATATATATATATAACGGAAAACAGAGTTAAACAATAGGCGTGTAATGTATTAACTTGGACAGTTATAATAAAAAAAACAGTTTTTAGGTGTCAAAAAATGTTTTTTTACCAAGTTTTAAGCTCTTTTTGTCATACATTTAATCACGCTACGGAGCGACTGATAAAAAAAATACATTTAATCATGCTTTGGAGAAAAACTCAACACCACGTTCAAAAACTCAACTACCACGTTCCTAAAAACATTAATTTCAAACCCAACTACCATTCCAAAACTCAGCCACTCGTATAAAAATTCAACTAACATTCAACAACATTTATTTTCAGAATTTAATATCATTAAAACAAGGTTTATGCAAATTTAGCACATGTTGCCGACAATCTGACTGATTTTTTTGGCTAAAAGGTATTTTTAGTCCCTGCAAATGTCAAAAAAATTCAGTTTAGTCCCTGCAATTCCAAATTTTTTAAAATAGTCCCTGCAATTAGTAAACGTATCCAGTTTAGTCCCTGCTGTTACTACTTTAGTCCCTGCAATTCCATTTAAAATGTACTTTTAGTCCCTGCAAATGTCAAGAAAATCCAGTTTAGTCCCTCCTTTATTAAGAGTAAAGTAACAGCAGGGACTAAAGTAGTAACCTTTACTAAGTGCAGGGACTATTTTAAAAATTTTGGAATTGCAGGGACTAAACTGGATTTTCTTGACATTTGCAGGGACTAAAAGTACCTTTTAGCCTTTTTTTTATAGGCAATGTTAATAGGAGAGGACAAATATTAGTTTTCGGGTTTGAACCTAGGACCTCCTTCTTACACTCATTTGGTACACTCCTTCAATATCTTTTAGCTCACCAACTAAGCTACCTACTTGGGATACAATCTGACTAATATTTACGTGTTGGAAGATAGATAGTTGATGCATGGTATTTGTTTGAGAGAATGGGTCACACCCTAGGAGCTAGGGATGGCAAAATAGGCAAACCCGCCCCGCCCTGCCTTGAGCCCGCCAAAAATTGAGCAGGGTGGACTGGCCCGCCAAAGGATAGTGGGTTGAGAAGTTGAGCCCGACCCTCGGCGAGTTAACGGGTTAGCCAGCTATTAAAACAATTTTTTTATTTATTTTAAAATCTCACTTTTTGGGCATGAAATAGGCGGGTTTAAGAGACGTCCTGCCCAAACTCGCAAAAACAAGATAAAAATGGCAGGTTAGTGGATTGACCCCCTACAACCCGCCAAAAAAAGCATTAAAAAATATTTAGAAATAGTTAAAAACACGGGAAAACATTTGAAAATAGAAAAAAATCAAAGTTGTCGGGTTGACCCGCCCCTACCCGTCTATGGCCTGCCGAATTGACGAGTTAGGTGAGGTGGACTACAACGGGTTGGCGGGGTTAAATCACCAATCCAATCCGTCATTTTTTTGCGGGCTAGCGAGCTGGTCTTACAGACCAAACCCGTTTTGCCATCCCAACCAAGAGCGCCTCTGTTTGATATAAGATAGACAAGAGTGTTATACCCTAATTTAAACCGTGTTCTTTTCGTTATTTTGGTCAATTAAAGATAGAAATTCCAAGTTTCAGGCCCAAGGCACAATGACTTCGAGATTAGTATTGCTTTAGAAACGTCCACTTTATTTGGACTCGTTTAGATACCTTGTTGTTTAATTGGGCCTATGTTTAATAAATTTCTTGACTGGTTGGGCCCAACTTATTATTTTTTCCTTTTTCTCTAGACAAAAAAAAAACATAAACTAAATTAAAAACAAAATATCGAGAAAAAATATTATAAGCAAAATTAGAATAACAATAAAATATGAGCAAATTAAGGAAAAAAAAAGAGGTATCAATAGCATCAACCTTTAGCCCAACAACAAAACTACTTATCCAGCAAGTCTGCTTGCGAACAAGTTATCTTGCTAGAAGTCAACTTGTCCAGCAAGTCTCTCACCTAATCTTTCATCTATAAAAAGAGAGTCAATTCCACAATAGTACTTCCTCTTAATATTTATTTTGTTTTTGAATTATGCTTTTATTAAGTTCAGATTAATAATGGTATTTTTAATAGCACACAACCCTCTGCACATAAGCTTTAAAGTCGCAGGCCATTATCCCATCAGCCTAAAAACTTAGCCCAGACTACTAATTAAAACCCACCTCGTTTTTTTTTAAATTTTTTTAAAGGGGATTAAGACTATACAATCAGATTAGTCAGAGTTTTAGGACGAATGTGTTGTATGGCTCGAGAGTCCTAAAACCCTATAAAAATAAACGAATAAATCATTTTCAAAAAATATTGTCTTCTCATAAACATTTTTTATCAAAATAACTTAAATAGGGGAATGAGCCGGTTGTACAACCGGGACAATCTTTTTTTTTTGACGCACAACTAGGACATTCTGCTTTTCAGGATAAATGAGTTCTACGACTCGAAAGTTCTAAAATCTCTATAAAACAAAATAAATAAATTCAATAAAAAAACAAATATACAAACTATTTTTTTCTTTTCAAAAATCAAATTTTCAAAAATAGGAGATTAAGTCGGCTATACAACCGAGTTTGTCAGTATTCTAGGATGAATTACTTTCACAACTCCAAAGTCCTAAAATCCCTAATTAAAAAATATCAACACACAAACTTTATTCTACCCAAGAATTACGTAGCCTTTGATTCTCTACCCGAAAATACGTAGGAGCAGAGGGGCCCCCACCTCTGTCAAGCGCAAAAATGAAAAATCTTTTTAAGTCTTCTCCTAAATAGTTCTTTCTTGATTCACAAAAATAAATAATTTTTATTAAGTCTCTTTCTTTTATTAACCAAAAAGGGTAAAATAAGCATTTTAAAAATTAACATTATTTTTACACAGCTAATTAGAAGGTAATCTTCCTTAGGAAGGATGTAATGGGGTGCTAATACCTTTTCCACGCATAACCGACTCCCGAACCCGAATCTTATCTCAAAAACCCTTATCTGATGTTTGCCCTTTATAATTAAACTTTGGTGGCGGCTTCATTTCAAACTTTGAAGAGTCATTCCCCGGACTTTTCTGTCGCTACAGCTGACTATTCCACTGGAGACAATTTTAGAGAGTCAAACCTAATCTATTTAGTTGTGGAATTTGTTTGTTAATCTGATGTTTTATTTTGTCCTCTCATTTTCATCTTTTATTTTTGTGGTATGTTATATCTTTATATGATATGTGAACCTTAGGATAGAGGATTATGCTCCTAGACACACTCTGTTATTACACATCATCACACACATGAGTGTAGTCCTCACTACAACAGGAAAAGCCATCAGGGGCGCTTTTTTTTATCCATTGGGGGCACTTACGAGCGCCCCTGAATCTAGCGCTGCCGTTGCCAACCACTCTACAGGAGCGCTCAGGAAGCGCCTCTAATAATTAGGCAACAGGGGCGCTTGCAAATAAAGCGCCTCTATTGGTCTTGGCGTCTCTAACAATTGGGGGCGCTCAGTTTATAAAGCGTCCCTGTTGGTGTTAGCGCACTTGACAATCAGAGGCGCTTCTAGGTAGAAGCGCCCCTGTTGGTCTGACCAACATAAGCGCTTTCTCTTGGGAGCGCCCCTGATTGTCAAGTGTGCTTACACAAACAGAGGCGCTTTTAACTTTGAGCGCCCCTGATTCTCTGTTTTTTTAAAAAAAAATATATTTTCTGTTTCTGGTATATATATATATATACAATATTTTGCAGCACCTGTTGGCTTTTCCTGTTGTAGTTGTAACACCCTAAATAATTTAATTAAGTAATTGATTAAATTATTTAAAGTGTTGCACTATTTTTAATTATAATAAGTTATAATATAGTATTTTATAATATAGTAATTTATTTGATTGAAGGGAGTGGTATTGGAAATACCGGGACTGCTAATTTTGGCCCAGGAACTCATGCCCAATGACTTAGGCTCCTAAGGTTCGTGCAATTCGCACCATTCCCCAAAGAAAGAAAGAAACGAAAGAAAGGAGAGAAAGGAGAAGAGAGAAACGACGCAAGAGAGAAGAGAAAGAGGGAGAGAGCTTCGCACCAAGCAAGAAGGAAAGAAAGGAGCTCTTGTTGCTGTGGTTTTTGTACGTGACTCGGAGAAAGAGACTTTCAACGGTTTAATTTAAGGTAAGGGGAGTCTCACTCTATAATAGAGAGGATAATGGGTTGTATGTAGATCATAGGTTCTTATTTGATGTTAACTGATGATTGTATGATGGTTTGAATCATTGAATTTGATGAATTGTATGACAAAATTGATTTAGGGCTTAATGTTAGGGTTTATGTTCTTGATTTCGTGTTGATGTGTAAATTGATGTTTGAAACGTGAAATTGAATGTATTAAAATGATTATAGAGTGTATTTGAATGATATATGTTGATTGGAATTGAGAGGATTTGGGAATTTGGGATTTTTGGGGACCCTAGGGGTATAGGGCGCCAAATTGCTAGGAATATGGCGCCGTGTGCATCGTGCTTGATGGGCAATTGTGGTGTGTTTTGTGCGTGCAGGCGCCAATTTCCTAGAGAAATGGCGCCCGTGTCATCAGCAGCTGGATGGTTGTCGCGTGCGTGTTTCTTTGCTCGGGCGCCACATTGCTGGGAAAATGGCGCCTGGGTTACTGTTCATGTGCTGGGTGTGCATGGTGTCACTGTCAGGTGCGGTTCTGCGGGAAAATGGTGCCCAGTGACGCTGTTTTTGTGTGGTCGCGCGCGCGTGTGTGCAAGATGTGGGCGCCAAATGCCGCCCAGGCGCTGTGTCACCGTTCATGTCTGTGTGTGTGTTGTGTCAGGTGCAGGGCGCCAAAAGTGGCTGCCCAATGCGCCTGGTTGTGTTGTGCCAAGTGCAGGGCGCCAAATGGCTGCCCTGTGGCACCTGTTGTGGCGCCTAGGTGAGTGTGTGCGTGGGTGTCTAAGGCATGGGCGCCATTTTGGCTGCCCATGGCGCCTAGGGTGGCGCCAGAATGTGTGTTGCGTGTGCGTGGGTGCATGTGGCGCAAAGACAGGCGCCAAATGGCCGCACTGCGCGCGTGTTGTTCGTCTGTGTCTCAGACAGGCGCCAAAAGTGCTTGCCAGTGGCGCCAGGCATGCGCTCGTGTTCGAGATCGTGTCTCGATTTGTGTCTTAGTTTGTGACTAAGATCGTCTTTGCCTGCGGGGCGCCAGATTCTTGTGAAAATGGCGCCCAGTGGGCACATGTTGCCTGGGGCGCCAAGTTCTTTGAGTTTTTGGCGCTGGTCTTTATGTTGCATGTGGTGGCGCCCGATTTTGGGGGAAATGGCGCCAGGTCGCTTTTATGTCTAAGTGTGTCTTTGTTTTGGTCCCTAGGTGACAGATTTAGTCCTAAGGGTGTGGTTTTGGTCCCTAGGTGTTGTTTTGGTCCCTAGGTGCAGTTTGGTCCAAAAGTTGTTAATTTGGTCCCTAAGTGTTGAATTGGTCCTAAAGGGGTTTTAGGTCCCCGAGCGAGGTTTAGTCCTCGGTTGTGATTAGTCCTTGGGACATGAATTGTGATGAGCTAGTGAATAATGCAATAATGATGATGCCATGGGGCTAAAGCCATGGGGGCTAACAGATGAAATTGACCATGAGATGAGAGTTGGTCCGAATGATGTATATAACTAAAAATGACACCGATATGAAAGGTGCTGGTCTTGGTGTATAAATGAAATTGATGATGTGTGTGTTCATGAGTCACATGCATACATTCGGCTGCGGTCGCGACGATATATTGTGTATGATGCGGTCTGGGGTTTTATTTCGGTTGCGGTTGCGACGTATAATGAGTGATGATGAGGCCATGTGGGCCAATGGTACCACATGCATCTCGCGCATTACATTGCATCCATTCTCATAAATGATATTGAACTATCTCGTGATGGTTGTGATTGATTGACCCTATGAACTTGATATCACGCTTATTATCTCCCTTATTATATAGTTCGAGACTCACCCCTTTCGTTGTTGTTTACCACGTGTAGTCATGAGTGAGGGCTTGCTACCTTCACTATTCCCCGAGTCGGTCTGCTCTGATACGTAGCACCTGGGGAATGGGATTTTAGACTTTAGTTGTTTTGTTTTGCTCACTGTTGAGCTTTTATATTTGATATACTATGTATTGTTGAGACTGCTGATTACTCTTTTGAGATGTAGTTTTATTTCCGCTGCGTGATATGAGATTATATTCCACGTGTTTTATGGTGTTACGTATTAATTTATATATGTGAGCTGAACTGGTTGTTTGAGTATTTTTAAGAGATAAGTGTAGCATTCCATTTGAAAAATAAATTTTTATACTCTGATTTTTAATTTAAATTGTCGGGTAGAAATGGGGTGTTACATTAGTGGTATCAGAGCAAAAGTTCGGTCTGTCCGACCAAGTCTGTCTGTCATATTGTGTATGACAACTAGGTGTTCTTAAATTAGTTCTAAATTGTTGTTTATGCTGCAGTGCTAGGTTGATATGGCTAGGAGAGTTGATGCTGCTATTGCTGAGGCCTTGCAAGCCATAGCTCAAGTTATGGGGAACCAGCAGAATGTTGGTGAGAATGCTGGGACCCGTAGCCTGGCTACATTTCAGAGGGAGAACCTTCCTACCTTCAAGGGGAGGTACAATCCAGATGGTGCTTTGGCATGGCTGAAGGATATTGAGAGAATCTTGTGGTAATGGATCGCAATGATGAGCGAGAAAAGTCGAGATATGGTACGATACTTTAGCAGAGGAGGCTGATGCCTCGTGGTTGGAGGCAGAGAGAGATTGGGTGCGCCAATGAAAGCATTACTTGGCCGTGGTTCGAAGGGAGATCTTGAGGAAGTACTTTCCGGAGGATGTCAGGGGGAAGAAAGAGATGGAGTTCCTTGAGCTGAAGCAAGGAAATATGTCTGTTGCTGAGTATGCTGCCAGGTTCACAGAACTGGCTAAGTTTTATCCCTACTATACTGAGGCTGGTTCAGAATTCTCAAAGTGCATCAAATTTGAGAATGGGTTGAGGGCTGATATCAAGCAAGCTATTGGGTATCAGAAAATCGTGGTGTTTCTTGATCCGATTGATTCGCTGCGCAGGATCTATGAGGAGGACAAAGAATGCTCGCTCTAGAGTCATGAGAGACCAGAGGGGTAAATTCCAGAATAGGGGTAAGCCATATGAGGTGTCTGCTGATAGAGGTAAACAGAGGTATGCTGGTGGTAGCAGGTCAGCTGATGGTAAGAGGTCTGCGGATGGCAAGAAGCCAAGTGGGGGAGATGCTCCCGCTAACATTGTGTGTTTCAAGTGTGGCAAGCCGGGTCACAAGAGTTTTGATTGCAAGACTGGGGTAAGAGTATGTTTCCGTTGTGGGAAAGAAGGTCACATGGCATCTGATTGTGATCGTAAGGAGGCAATGTGTTTCAATTGTGGAGAAGTTGGTCACTTTAGTTCCAAATGCACTAAACCAAAGAAGGAGAGGTCCAGTGGAAGAGTCTTTGCACTAGCAGGGTCAGAGGAGGCCAATGAAATCAGAGGTATTTGTTCAATTCATGGTACACCTGTTGTTGCTATAGTTGATACGGGTGCTACGCACTCTTTTATTTCTGCTGCTTGTGCTGAAAAGTTGAATTTAGTATTATCTACTATGGAGAGGAGGATGGTTATCGACACTCCGGCTAAGGGTTCAGTAACTACTTCTCTATTGTGTGCTAAGTGTCCTCCGCCGGTCTTTCTCTGCAGAGATTTTCTGGTTGATCTTGTCTGTTTGCCTTTGGGTGGGTTGGATGTTATTCTGGGTATGGACTGGTTAGTAGATAACCATGTACACATCAACTGTTTCAACAAGTCTGTGAGTTTCCTTCCTCCAGAAGAGGGAGTGTCTGTTTTGTTGTCTGCCGGTCAGCTGCATAAGGTAATGAAGGAGGGTGGTCATCTGTTTGCTTTGATGGAATCTATGTCTGTTGAGAACCAAGCTGTAGTTGAGGGGTTGCAGGTGGTGTGTGAGTTCCCTGAAGTGTTCCCTGATGAGATTCCTAGTGTGCCACCGGAGAGGGAAGTAGAGTTTGGGATTGATCTTGTGCCTGGTACTAGGCCTGTGTCCATGGCCGTCTGCAGGATGTCGGCCTCGCCGAGTTATCTGAGTTGAAGAAGCAGTTGGAAGAGTTACTTGAAAAGAAATTTGTGAGGCCTAGTGTGTCACCATGGGGAGCTCCGGTTTTGTTAGTGAAGAAGAAAGATGGGAGTATGCGTCTGTGTGTGGATTATAGGCAACTGAACAAAGTGACTATCAAAAATAAGTATCCTCTCCCGAGAATTGATGATCTGATGGACCAGCTGGTGGGTGCTAAGATTTTTAGCAAGATTGATTTGAGGTCAGGTTATCATCAGATTAAAGTGAAAGATGAAGACATCCAGAAGACAGCGTTCAGAACGAGGTATGGACATTATGAGTACTCTGTGATGCCGTTTGGTGTCACCAATGCACCAGGGGTGTTTATGGAGTACATGAACCGTATCTTCCATAGCTACTTGGATCGGTTTGTGGTGGTTTTCATAGATGATATTCTGGTGTACTCTAAGTCTGAGGAGGAGCACGCAGAGCACTTGAGGTTGGTGCTAGAGGTGTTGAAAGAGAAAAAGTTATATGCTAAGCTGTCCAAGTGTGAGTTTTGGCTGAGTGAGGTAAGCTTCTTGGGTCACATTATTTCTGGTGATGGTATAGCTGTGGACCCAGCCAAGGTAGATGCAGTGTTGCAGTGGGAGAGCCCAAAGTCTGTGACTGAGATCAGGAGTTTCTTGGGGTTGGCTGGTTACTATAGGAGGTTCATTGAGGGTTTCTCTAAGCTAGCCCTTCCGTTGACCCAATTGACCTGTAAGGGAAGAGCTTTTGTGTGGGATGCAAAGTGTGAAGAAAGCTTCAATGAGTTGAAGAGGAGGTTGACAACATCTCCAGTGTTAGTGTTGCCTGTGCCGGATCAACCGTTTGTAGTGTATTGTGATTCTTCCAAGATGGGTTTGGGAGGTGTATTGATGCAGGATGAGAAGGTAGTTGCTTATGCGTCCAGACAGTTGAGGACACATGAGAAGAACTATCCTACTCATGATTTGGAGTTGGCTGCTATTGTATTTGTTCAGGCCAAGATTTGGAGGCACTATTTGTATGGCACTAGATTTGAGGTATTCAGCGACCACAAGAGTTTGAGATACTTGTTTGATCAGAAGGAGCTGCTGAAAGATTATGATTTCGGCTTGAACTATCATCCCGGCAAAGCTAATGTCGTGGCTGATGCTTTAAGTCGGAAGACTTTACATATGTTAGCAATGATGGTGAAGGAATTGGAGTTGATTGAGCAATTCCGTGATTTGAGCTTGGTTTGTGAAGTAACACCACAGAGTGTTAGACTGGGTATGCTGAGGATTGGTAATGACTTCTTGGTTAGTATCAGAGACGCCCAGAAGTTGGATGTGAAGTTGGTGGATTTGTTGGTTGCAGGTGATCAGGCTGTGGATGGGGATTTCAGATTGGATTCCCAGGGTGTGTTGAGGTTTAGGGACAGGATTTGTGTTCCTGATGATGCTGAGTTGAAGAAAATGATACTTGAGGAGAGCCATAGGAGCAAGTTGAGCATTCATCCGGGTGCTACAAAAATGTACCATGACTTGAAAAAGCTGTTTTGGTGGCCTGGTATGAAGAAGGATGTTGCGCAGTTTGTTTATGCTTGTTTGACTTGCCAGAAGTCAAAGATTGAGCACCAGAAGCCTGCAAGGTTGATGCAACCTCTAGAGATTCCGGAATGGAAGTGGGACAGCATTTCCATGGACTTTGTGATTGGGTTGCCAAACACTGTGAGAGGGTTTGACTCTATTTGGGTGATTGTGGATAGGTTGACCAAGTCTGCTCATTTTATTCCTATCAACATCACCTATCATGTGCCTAGATTGGCTAAGATATACATTCAGTGTGATCGTGAAGTCGCATGGGGTTCCAAGAGTATTGTGTCGGATAGAGACCCAATGTTTACTCGAAGTTTTGGGGAGCTTGCGGGAGGCATTGGGGTCTAGATTGAGGTTGAGTTCACTTATCATCCTCGATCGATGGACGTGACAGCAGAGGGAACCATCCAAATCCTTGGAAGATCTTACGAGAGCTTGTGTGCTAGAGCGAGGAGGTGCGTGGGATACACATCTTCCATCGATCGAGTTTACTTATAATAACAAACTACCATTCGAGTATAGGGATGGCTCCTTTTGAGGCACTGTATGGGCGGAGGTGTAGGACACCTTTGTGTTGGCATGAGTCTGGTGAGAGTGTTGTGCTTGGACCAGAAGTTGCCAGGGAGACTACGGAGAAGCTAAAAATGATCAGGGAGAAAATGAAAGAGTCACAGAGTCGGCAGAAAAGCTACCATGATAGGAGGAGAAAGGACTTAGAATTTCAGGCTAGTGAGCATGTGTATTCTTGAGGTCACGCCTATGACTGGTGTTGGGCGTGCACTGAAGGCAAAGAAGTTGACTCCGAGATTTATTGGACCGTACCAAATCACTGAGAGGGTTGGAAAGGTTGCTTATAGGGTGGCTTTGCCACCTAATCTTTCGAACTTGCACGATGTATTCCACGTGTCACACCTTCTAAGTATATTCCGCACTGCCTCATGTGATTCACATGGATGATGTGGAGGTGCGTGAGAACGCCCTTTGTGGAGACTATGCCGGTGAGGATTGATGATAGAGAGGTGAAGGTGCCGAGAGGAAAGACATTGCTTTAGTCAAGGTAGTGTGGTTGGGAGCCGTGAGAGCATGACTTGGGAGCCTGGAGAGCAGGATGAGGAGTCCTATCCGAACTATTTGACTCGTGTATGAATTTCGAGGACGAAATTTCCTAAGTGGGGGAAGTTGTAACACCCTAAATAATTTAATTAAGTAATTGATTAAATTATTTAAAGTGTTGCACTATTTTTAATTATAATAAGTTATAATATAGTATTTTATAATATAGCAATTTATTTGATTGAAGGGAGTGGTATTGGAAATACCGGGACTGCTAATATTGGCCCAGGAACCAAGCCCAATGACTTAGGCTCCTAAGGTTGGTGCAATTCGCACCATTCACCAAAGAAAGAAAGAAACTTAAGAAAGGAGAGAAAGGAGAAGAGAGAAACGGCGCAAGAGAGAAGAGAAAGAGGGAGAGAGCTTCGCACCAAGCAAGAAGGAAAGAAAGGAGCTCTTGTTGCTGTGGTTTTTGTACGTGACTCGGAGAAAGAGACTTTCAACGGTTTAATTTAAGGTAAGGGGAGTCTCACTCTATAATAGAGAGGATAATGGGTTGTATGTAGATCATAGGTTCTTATTTGATGTTAATTGATGATTGTATGATGGTTTGAATCATTGAATTTGATGAATTGTATGACAAAATTGATTTAGGGCTTAATGTTAGGGTTTATGTTCTTGATTTCGTGTTGATGTGTAAATTGATGTTTGAAACGTGAAATTGAATGTATTAAAATGATTATAGAGTGTATTTGAATGATATATGTTGATTGGAATTGAGAGGATTTGGGAATTTGGGATTTTTGGGACCCTAGGGGTATAGGGAGCCAAATTGCTAGGAATATGGCGCCTCGTGTAATCGTTGTGCTTGATGGGCAATTGTGGTGTGTTCTTTGTGCAGGCGCCAATTTCCTAGAGAAATGGCGCTGTGTCATCTATAGTGATGGATCAGGCGTGCGTGTTCTTGCCGCTCGGGCGCCACATTTGCCGGGAAAATGGCGCTCGGGTTCTTCGTTCATGTCTTTGGGTGTGCATGGTGTCACCGTCTGGCGCGCGATTTCTTTGGGAAAATGGCGCCAAAGACGTGTATGTGTGGTGTGGTGGCGCGTGTGTGCGATGCATGGGCGCCAATGTCGCCTGTGGCGCCCGTAATGGCGCTGTGTCACCGTCATTCATGTCTTTGTGTGTGTTGTGTCTAGGAGCGCGGCGCCAAAGTGGCCGCCAATGCGCTGGTTGTGTTAATGCCAAGTGCGTGGCGCCAAATGGTTGCCTGTGGCGCCTGTTGTGGCGCCAGTGAGTGTGTGTGTGTGGGTGTCAAGGCATGGGCGCCATTTTGCCGCCACGGCGCCTGGGGTGGCGCGAGAATGTGTGTTGCGTGTGCGTGGGTGCATGTGGCGCAAAGACAGGCGCCAAATGGCCGCCTGCGCTGTGTTCCGTCGTGTCTCAGACAGTGGCGCCAAAAGTGCCGCCAGGCGCCAGCATGCGCTCGTGTTCGAGATCGAGGTCATGTCTCATTTGTGTCTTAGTTTGTGTCTAAAGACTTTGCGCTTGTGGGGCGCCATTGCTTTGTGAAAATGGCGCGCTGGTCGTGCATGTTGCCACGGGGCGCCAAGTTGCCGAAGTTTTGGCGCTGGTCTTTGTGTTGCACTGTGGTGGCGCCAGATTTTGGGGGAAATGGCGCCCAGTGCTGCCTTATGTCTAAGTGTGTGCTGTTTTGGTCCCTAGGTGACAGTTTAGTCCTAAGGGTGTGGTTTTGGTCCCTAGGTGTTGTTTTGGTCCCTAGGTGCCAGTTTGGTCCAAAAGGTGTTAATTTGGTCCCTAAGTGTTGAATTGGTCCTAAAGGGGGTTTTAGGTCCCTGAGTGAGGTTTAGTCCTCCAGTTGTGATTAGTCCTTGGGACATGAATTGTGATGAGCTAGTGAATAATGCAATAATGATGATGCCATGGGGGCTAAAGCCATGGGGGCTAACAGTGAAATTGACCATGAGATGAGAGTTGGTCTGAATGATGTATATAACTAAAAATGACACTGATATGAAAGGCTGCGGTCTTGGTGTATAAATGAAATTGATGATGTGTGTGTTCATGAGTCACATGCATACATTCGGCTGCGGTCGCGACGATATATTGTGTAGGCTGCGGTCTGGGGTTTTATTTCGGTTGCGGTTGCGACGTATAATGAGTGATGATGAGGCCATGTGGGCCAATGGTACCACATGCATCTCTGCATTACATTGCATCCATTCTCATAAATGATATTGAACTGTCTGTGATGGTTGTGATTGATTGACCCCTATGAACTTGATATACTGCTTATTATCTCCCTTATTATATAGTTCGAGACTCACCCTTTATGTTGTTGTTTACCACAGGTAGTCATGAGTGAGGGCTTGCTACCTTCACTATTCCCCGAGTCGGTCTGCTCTGATACGTAGCACCTGGGGAATGGGATTTTAGACTTTAGTTGTTTTGTTTTGCTCACTGTTGAGCTTTTATATTTGATATACTATGTATTGTTGAGACTGCTGATTACTCTTTTGAGATGTAGTTTTATTTCCGCTGCGTGATATGAGATTATATTCCACGTGTTTTATGGTGTTACGTATTGATTTATATATGTGAGCTGAACTGGTTGTTTGAGTATTTTTAAGAGATAAGTGTAGCATTCCATTTGAAAAATAAATTTTTATACTCTGATTTTTAATTTAAATTGCCACTAATGTAACACCCCCTTCTATTTAATACTAATTCAATTAATAAAATCAGAGTTTTTCAAAAACTTTTCTACGCACCTCAAAGAGAGTGCTACATTTAATAAAAACATTATCAAAACATATTTAAAAATCCAAACGCATCTAGTGCGCGAAATACATATCATAGTCACGTGAGTTAAAACCCTCAAAACCTGTTTAGAGTTTACAATAATCCAGAAATGGTTTTCTCAGCACAGCGGAAATAAAACAAATTGAAACCTAAACAGCACAGCGGAATGAAACTTAGTTTACATATTCAGTACATAATCCAAATCAGTCTAATACATAAAATAAGATGGCAATACTACAATCCTCGCCCTCGGTGTTACTAATCGGAGCCGACATTGCAGACGACCCAAAAAGGCTTGAACACCTTCACTCAAGATCACTGGCGTTGCCACGAGAGCAGCAACATAAAAATTGCTAGGGTGAGTCTCTTTACATAAATAATAACAAGTAAGATAAGCATTATATTCGGAAAACATCTAGTAACAGCAAATCATAGCAATTAAGCATTCACCATTCAATTAGAACATCAACAAGTCACAACAGAGGATTAATTAAGCATCAATGAGAATCCAAGAAATGCATGATGATATGCATGTGTGCAATATGCATGTGGATCCATCATCACCTCAAAAACCCCGTCGGGTACCCACCGCATGTGGCCGAAGCCTCCCGTCGCAAATTGGCCGAAGCCCCCGTCGCGTAATGCATATGATTCATGTGACACTATGACAAATGCATCACAACACAACAATCACATCACATCAATTTTCAACCACCATATCATCAATTATCACCCACCACATTATCAATTATTAATCACCACCACATCATTTATTGACCACCTCTTGATCAATGATTAACCACCTCTTGATCATTTATTAACCACCACATGATCAATTATTAATCACCACCACATCATTTATTAACCACCACATGATCAATTATTAAGTTGATTCTTACCTAAAAAGAACAACCACTTCACAAGGACCCTCTTCACACTTAAGGACTATTTTGACCCACCAAAGATTAATTTAACACTCAAGGGATTATTTTGGCACATTGTGATTAATTTAGTATTTAGGGGCTTATATTCACCTATTAGGATTAATCGGACTCTAAGGGATTATTTTGTCGCGCCAAGGATTACACCGACACCCACAAGGACTAAACAATCACATAGGGACCAAAACAACATTTTTGAAGGACCAATAATGCATAGGGACCAAAATAGTATTTTTAAGGACTAAAAAGTTCAGAGGGACCAAAACAGTATTTTCGACACCTTGGGCAACATTGGCAACAAATGCTGGATTCCTACAGCAGTACTCCTACTTCGGCGTTTTATTTAAAATACCAAACGACGTCGAAAAATTACAAAAGACCACTCATTGGAAAGCCCTCTGAGTGTAGTTTCTACCTATGATCTAAGTTTCTCAAAATCAGTGTCCAGTTGTTACAGGTTTTCAAAACACTACGCTGAGGTGCCGAAATCGGACAGAACGTTTTACCCAACTTGCAACCAAATTTTCTTTCTCATTTCTTAATGAAATTCAGTGAAATCGGTGCCTATTTCGTAGAGAATTAAGTCTATTTTTCAATGAAATAAGAATCATTCAAAACGGAGTTCAATTGAGCACACAAAACCTGCAAAAACTGAACCTACTCCCAGTTTGACTCCAGAAAATTGACCTAACTTTAGAGACTCATAACTGGAGCTACACAACTCCGAATTTAACGAAACCAGTGCCAAAACGACCGGCCTTAAGTCTATTTTCAAAAACAATTAGCCACATAATTTTCGGATTAACAAAACAGTACCAGTTTGAGAAAACCGAAACAGTGCCCAGAAAACACACAAAAACCATAAACAAGTAAGACTCATCATCAACCCCCAATAAATTCCACAACACCTAAACACCATTCAATCCAACAAATACATGAGCATCAATTTAATTTCCACAACACTTAGGCATTTAATCAACATCATTAAACAAACATATTCTCATATTTCATCACATTGAAGCATTTAAACAACCACTTGACATGCATAATCAACAACTCATATTTTTCCAACAACAAACAACATGATATTACCCAATTAAGTATCAAATACAACAACCAACATATAATTAGCACAAAATGCACACAATCAAGCAACCTAGTGCTATTCCACACACAATACATATCATACTAATTATTATAGACATAAATGAGAATCCCCTAACCTTGAATGAACTATGAACTTCAAGCTAAGCACCAAACCAACAAGCCAACAAGCAAGCTCTTTCCTCCCCTCTTCTTCACAAACCGTAGCCCTTCCCTCCCCTTGGAAATATGGAGAATCAACAATAAAATGGGATTGAGGGGTTTAAAACTACAATATTCAAAAGGGGAAGGAAAATGGAAAAAAAACAAAAAAGGGAAGGACTAAGAACCTTTACCTAAGGCAAGCTTGAGATTCCTCTCCTCCCTCTCCTTTTCTTTTCTCGGCTGCGCTACCCTTCTCCCACTCTCTCTCTATTTCTTTTCTTCCTTTCATGCATTTCTTTCAACCCTAGGCCCAAATCAATTTGGGCCTTATTACTTACACCCACCTCCCCTCTTTACTACCACCACTCCTAATACTTAAACACCTCCTAACTAATAGAAATAAATCCTAACTTAATTATTCCACTTAATCAAATTATACCCCTCATTTATTTACTACACCTCACTCTTTAAATAAATTGATCACCTTATTATTATTTAAATATGGCCAACCAACATATTACCTAATTAAATTAGTCATAATCACTTAATTAAGTAAATTAAATAATCACCTAAATAAATTAGTTAAATACTCACCTAATTAATTTTTTTTTTTGGGTGTTACATGTTTAATGGTGTTACGTATTGATTTATATATGTGAACTGAACTGGTTGTTTGAGTATTTTTAAGAGATAAGTGTAGCATTCCATTTGAAAAATAAATTTTTATACTCTGATTTTTAATTTAAATTGCCGGGTAGAAATGGGGTGTTACAGTAGTGCCTACGTTCATCAACCAAAATCAATTCAACATCCAATATGAACAAATTTCAAATCAACAAACCAATTGCAAGAAACTTATAAATCATTAACAAAGTACGTACCAACAAAAAATACATTACTCATTAACCAAATTCGGAATGTCAACATATATAGACAACAAATTAAAGATTACATGATGTTTCTCCTCAACAAATAAGTGCTTGGGCAAAAAACATTCTACCTAATGCATGGAGAAATAGTTGGGGAGGATCTAGTGTTAGGAACAAAAACAAGCTAATTAACCAAAATTACATGAATTTCGATTTTCAGTAATCAAACCGGCAACATGACGACACCACTCTCCTATGAGCTCAGTAAGTTGGTCATCAGAAAATGGAGCTCCAACCGACATTCCAGGAAAATACTGTAAAAATGAAATAAAATAAACTTAGAATTAAGTGGTTAAGTGCTAGATATAAAATTACTTGTGAAAAAACAAACTATATAAATTACATACATTTACTGGAATTTCTATTTGATGGTGAGTGATTATGTCCCTCATAAACTTCATAACGTAATACCCACAATCATCATTGTTTGATTGTTTGGGACCCTAGAAATCAAAATAATAATTAATTATTAAAATGCGAGCAATATTTACATATGGATAAGAATAATTATAAACTTACCTTTATGACTATCCATTGTGTTTTATTTTTCACATTCCCATCTCTCTCGCTCGACCTTATTCGATCCCCAATAAGTTGTCAAACAAATTGAAACATCATACATATAACTATATTAATTAATCGAAATACATAATTTAAATGATGAAATATGCGATGTATCTAAATACACACCTTTCAAATATAGCTCTCATCTTGAGGTGGTTGTTAGGATCACCATGACACGAATCTAAATAGAAAATTCTATTTCTTTTAGGATCAACTACCAACAATATCCAATGTTTTCTACAAAAATTTGAATAGCCAAATAAATAACAAATATTTCAAAAACACGTCATATATATTTGCTGGATACAAAAAGGAAAGGAATTTCATTCAACATTTCAGATGTCTTAGCTCAATCCGTAGGTAGGGGATAGATAATTTCTTACTCTAAGAGAGTGGGTGCCAAAAACAAGCTATCACAATTGCTTTCATGTGCCAAAGCCAAGCGTTCATTGATATAGGCTTTTACCGCTTCCTTGTTTTGTTTAATGTTTTTCTTCATTTCTGCAACATTTTCTTTTGAGGTGCCATTTCTAAAGCAGAGATTCAGTAGATGAGTACGTTCGGGGCACAAGAAGATTAATTTTTGTGTCAAGTCCATGGGACGTACTCATAATCTCATAGAACAAATACTTATAGTTAAAATGTATACAAATAAATTAACAAATAATAATAATAATGATAATAATAATAATAATAATACCTGATGTATATTAAAATAGTAGCCTGAGATGCCCACTTGTGATCATATACCTCTCGCAGTTCATCTTGTGAAAGGGGTATAATGCAGTCAACTCCCAGGATGTCTGGATCAATCAATACATTTATCAAATCTCCATTCGTCATTGTTGCGGCATGATTCTTTATACAAGCGATGAATTCCTTAGAAGAGGAGGGTTGGGATTGAATGTCATTTCCTTTATCTACTTGCCGAGACACTGATTTCTTGGGAGCAATAGAAGTGGAGGGTTGGGATTGAATCTCTTTTCCTTTATCTACTCGCCTAGACACATTGTTCTTGGGAGCTTTAGAAGGGGAGCGTTGGGATTTGCCAACATGCCTAGAAATCCGAGATCTTGCTTTGTTTACCTATATATTAAGAAATATAATTATTTATAAATTTATGACAATAAGGCAATATGGAAGTATTAACAAATATATTAATTGCTCCTTACATTGATAAGATTTGATGGCCATGCCACAAAGGTGCCAAGTGCATCACTTACAGTCAATAAAGTCATCTCTGCAGTGTCAATTGGTACCGGCAATTCAGCATCACCCACAACAACAATCTCATAGAACAAATATAACTTTGATCGATTCCGTTGGCCTTTAAATGTCTTTCCAACTCAAGTGCAGTAACTCGATTGGCGTAACAACATCTTAAACAATGACACTTGAACTTACTAGAAGTTCCTAAACGTCGAACGGCAAAGTTCACAAAATATTCCACTCCATCAACATATTCTTTCGACAGACAATTGGCAGACATCCACTTTCTATCCATATTAGATTGATTTATTATAAATTCCTGATAAGAGAACTTAAACATATTAAAGGTGAAAAACACACAACATACAACTTTTTGAATGCATGTCGAATGCATGTGGAGCTCAAACAAAATCACAAAAGATTTACTATACATCTCACCGTTCAATGAGACAAGTATAAGATAACAGATATAATATATTCGGTATCCTCAAAATATAAAACAACTTGAAACTCAAAATATATATATACTAGACACTAGGATCAGCCAATCATCATCATTATCAGTCTAGTAAATAGAAAAGAACTTGGCATTTCTTCAGCTGGTAACACTATCTGCTCCCTGCTGATTCATCATTCAAGCTCATAGCTTATGCTGATGCTAATAAGTTCTATCCACTTTACTCTTTTCCATTTTACAGATCTCACTAGTTGAGCTTCACGTAGTTAGATTGGTTATTACTATATATATACTCATCTTAAATCTTTTGTAACTAACTCACACCAGAATGTAAAATCAGTTTCTTCCATTTGATCAATTTCTGTGAGCTTCTTGCTCTCTGTTTTTTTATTCCAATCCAAATACAAGAGTTGGCACATTATTCCTCACAATTCTAAAACCAACAAACTAACTTATTAACTAGATAAGTTAAATTCCGTAACATAACAAACAAAAACAAGAAACTAATGCAACCTTCACACTTTCTTTGTTGTTTTTCATCAAGACATAGATTTCCACCATAAAATACTGGAAAAAGAAATCTAATAGATACAACACAGATACAAACAAAAATCAAGAATTGAACCAACAATCTCGCATCCCAAAATCCCCAAAACAAACAAAACAAATCAAAAAAATAATTTAAAGAATGAAGAATGATATACATACAGCTGAACGGCGTGAACGGTGACTCAAAGAGAAAGCTCAGCTTCTATTTCATCAACAGGAAATACCTCTTGGCTTCAATCGGTTGTGGAAATACCTTGAACTTTGAGTTGACAAACAGAAAAGAAGAGGAACGAGAAAGAAGATGACAGAGAGAAGAGACGGTTGAGAGAGGAACGTACGTAGTTGAGAGAGTGAGAACGTCGAGAGAGTGATCAGAACGTAGAGAGATTAGCTAGAGTTTGGGTTTGGGTTTGGCAAAAGAGAGAGGAACGATGGGTTTGGGTGAGCGCGTGCATGAGAAAGCGAATACAACGGGAAGCTTCGCGATGATGGGAAATTAAAATTTTAGGAATCGGGGGCGCTCGCGTGCAAAGCGCCCGCTGTGATTAGGAATTTGGAAATGGGGCGCGCGTGTGTAAAGCGCCCGTTGGTGATTAGGAATTTGGAATTGGGGCGCCGTGTGCAAAGCGCTACCGTTGGTGATTAGGAATTGGGGCGCTGAGTGGAAAGCGCCGCTGGTGGCTCCGTGTTTTAGGAATCGGGGCTCGTGTGTAAAGCGCCCGATTGTCTTTCCGTGGCTCCTATGTTTCAGAATTGGGGCGCCGTGTATGAAGCGCCTCTAAAGACCCTCCTTATTTTGACAATCGGGCGCTTTTTAAAAGGCGCTCTAAAAAGTCCTCCTTGTTTTGATAATAAGAGGCGCTTCATAATAAAGCGCCTCAAGGTGGTGCGTCCTTTTTTTTGCAATTCTGTTGTAGTGCCTACACAGGGACTTGAGTATAACCTAAGTTAGTACGAGGTTGCATAGTGAAGACCTTCTGGATGTATATCCTATTTGGTGGTCACAAAAGCCTCACCTAGAGTTTGATTTCTTTTGAGGATGCTATCACTTCTAATAGTTTATCTATTGTTGGGATCTTTGGCTCTAGGGACCTTATTTAGGACTTTGTGGAGCTACCCTTGAAAGGTTCACTTAGTAGAAAGAATCTTAGATCTATTCTTGAAAGAAACTCTTCTAGGTTACAAAAGAGCTTCATCCCCTTGCATTCAAATAAACACTCTGTTGTTGTCAAACTCTTAGGTCCTAGTTGTGGGATCGGCCAGGGGTTTGGAAAAGTTTTTGATTCCTCTATTCCTCAAGAAATTGCGCCGAGGAGGCACCTCTGCTCCTCGACTGTGCGTGTCTCGACTCCTCGACTCCTCGACTGTGCGTGTCCCGAGTCCTAAAGAAGTGGAGCCACTACCCACGATCCCCACTAGCATGGTTAGTGGGGTGAAACTTCTTCGTGCCACTCTTCCAAGGCCTTGCTCATTCGCTTGATCTTTATCTAGTCCCATGTGCAATCCTCGTGCTTCCCTCTTGCCTTTCAAGAAATCCTGCCTTACCTCAGCCACTTGATCCCTTAGCTGCCTCTTAACCCTAGGGAAATCCCATAGATTCGGGCACCCGAGCCACCATGGCCGAGGCACTCTATAGGCCGAGGCTTGAATCTCCCTCGGCCCTACTCGTCGGCCCTCGACCCATGACTTAATTAATTTTGGGTGTCAACAATTGCTCCCTTATTGTGTTGTCGTATAGCCGCAAGGACATGACTAATGGGACAAAAATCCCTTGATGTGATGGATTGAAGAGACTTAACTTCCATTATGTGACACTTGCGCTTCGCGTCAATTGAAACGACTGCGCTACAGTTCCCAAGGATACGCTGGTTGCATTTTACAGCTATAAGTAGTAATGATGATTGTTTCACAAGGTTTATTGCACTCATCTTCCTCCATGTCTCCCTAACCTTTGCCATTCTCCCAATTTCTTCTCTGACTAACCCATGGCTTCTAACCAGGCTTCCTCCTCTTCTCAGCATGTTTCCTCATCGATTTTTGGCTATGTTGGGCCTCTCACTGTTCTGCGCCCCACTGCCCCTAATGTTGCCTCTGGCTTCTCGCTCTTTGAACAAAGGTTTTGCTCTTGCTCTCTCCCCTTACATCTGCTTGGTGCAATGCTGAAGCCAAGTTCATTTGTCTCCGTGGGTGGCCAAAAAGTGACCCTGGGTACACTGCTTGGGTGCACCGAGTGGCTGGAAGGAGTGGGGCATCTACGACATGGTCATGGTGTCAACCTGAGAGATCCCTCATACTGCCGATCTGTTCCCCCTGATGTCGTTCTAGTTGACGACTCTTAATGCCTTTGTCATCCGATGGGAGGTCCTCACCCCTAATCTGCTAAACGTGGCTGCCATCCTGGGCTCCCTGCTGGTGGCCATGAGGTGCACACCGATCCCAACTTGGTGGGTGAGGAACCCTCTTTTGCTCCTGCTCCGGCTTTCTCTCATCACTTGGCCAAGAATGCCAAGTCTAGTTGGCCTGTTACCGATGACGAGCAATACACCTTTCTGCTGTATTTCAACAAATTCTTCTACTACCCGAAGTCCTTTGTCATAGTTAAAGAACTCCCGGTGTTTGTCAAGATGCTGCAGACGAGCCGGAGATATGCATGGGGCCCTTTCTTCCTCGCCCTTGTCTACAAGAGCATGGAGAGCTTTGTTTCGCAGGTCAAGGAGAAAGGTTCCTACTTCAAAGCCGAAGGCCCCTTCAGGTTTGTCCAACTTTGGGCGCAGTTCTATTTTCCCAACTTCTCCCCCGAGTTGTCCACCGAATCGGCTGAGGTTCTTGGGTATGCCCTTGCTATGACCCCCGTTCTGCCCGTAGATTGTGAAGAGGTACTCAGGGTGATATTGGATCTTGATCCCTCTGCGGGTTTCGACTGGTGCCCTCCTTTGAAGCAAGGTCTCGGTCCTCGGTGGATTCTCATTGTCGTAGATTGGGATCCTTCCTGTGCTGACTGTAGTGACCTGATCTTCCATTGGAGCCGTGTTCTTATTGCTCGTGATATTGTTGTCGGGGCTAGGCTCACTTCCAGCGGCAACCCGCTCACCATTGAGCGCTACCATCCAAAATTTGTAGCTCAGAAATTTGGCTTAAGTCAGCATGTACCTACCCCCTCATGATTCAATGGTTGTGGAGCGTACTCAGGAGAATATTCTTCCCTCGGAGCTCAGCAAACTCCTCACAGGTGGCGGCGGGTCTGTGAGCATACTTTCCCTCTCCCCCTCACCGATACCTACAACGCTATCTGGGTTTTGTTGAGGGGATCTCTATACAACCCACATCGATGACAGTCCGAGCAAGCCCACCAACTCACACGGACACCCACTTGGTGGGTCAATCGGTGAAGAAGAAGAAGGAGAAGAAGAGGTGTTTGACTACTGATCCTCCTCCACGCTCTTCCACTCGTTTGCAGTCTGCCAATCAACCCTCTTCTACAAGCAGTAAGATTTTCCTTCCATGTAGTTCAACCTCCTGCTACTGTTTTTTTGAATGATGATGACGACACTGTCCCTCTCCTTCACCGCAAGAGGACTTAAGAGTTGTTGACCCAAAGTTCTCCTCCACCTGTGGCCCATGCTGCCAGAGTACCATCGCCTCCACTCAAACGACTACTGGTAAGTCTTTTCCTTTTCATGTAGTTTGGGAAGATCTCCCTTTTGTCATTTTCCTCATCGAGCTCTGGGTACCCTCACAACGGCTTTGTACTCCAACAGACTCACCTCCATCTCCCCGGGCTCCAGTTCACGACTCACCTCCGATTTTGGTAAGCTATAAACGTCTCTTTTCTTATAGGAGCCTGTTGACGCCCCCGTGGTGGCTGACCTGCCAATTTCTGAGGGGGTTGATGCCTCTACAAATCGTCGGCCTAATAATCGAGCGTCCCAATAGTCGACGATGAGGAACTGCAGAGATACTTTTTGAGCCTTGAGGCTCTTGAGTTGGCCATTTCCTCCACAGAGATCGACCTTGCTCAAGTGGAGGCAGCGATGGCTAGGGAGATCCCCACAAACCTACTGACGTAGCCACCCTTAGGGACAGTCTTTTCCGAGTCTCAAAATCTCTTGACATACCCCCCCACCAAAAGGGATATCTTGAGAGAAATAGCCTTGCAGCTTGGGGACATCTCTAGTCAGTATGGGCGAGCCAAATCTACTCAGGGTCGGGCTCAAGCTGCATTGCATCAACTGGATTCCCTCTGTGTTGAGAAGGAGAGCCTTTAGGCCGCTTTTGTTTCCCTCAGCTAGACTAAGCAGGTGACCTTAGAGGACCAAGAGAGGATTGTCTGCCGAATCAAGAATGTGGAGGACAAGATAACCTCACTTCGAGCCGAGTTGGAGTCTCTCATGTCTTTGAAACAACAATCGATTCATGTCTTCTTTCCTTAAAGCACAAAATCGATTAATAGCTTCCTATTTTAAAACACAAAATCGATTCATAGCTTCTTACTTTAAAACACAAAATTGATTCGTAGCTTCTTACTTTAAAGCACAAAATCGATTCATGGCTTCTTGGTTTTAAAAGAAGAATCGATTCATGGCTTCTTATCTTAAAGGAAACAATCGATTCTTTACCTACTTGTTTAAAGCACAAAATCGATTCTTATCTTGTTTTTCTTAAAGCACATAATCGATTTCAAACTATGGTTATATAAGCAACAAATCGATTATCCACTTATTCATAAACTATTCCAACAGTCATATTTTCACATATTCTATAAATAGGGACTTAGGGCTTCACATTTCAAACACAACCTACATTTCTCAAAAAGCTGAAGCGCACATCGCATACCATTGCACATTTCACTGATTCCATCTTTTTGAGCTGATCTCTCTCAAGGGTTAGGTTGAGTATCTTCAAGTTGTTGTATTCACCTTCTTAGAGGTATTACTATTTTTCTTGTAATTTGATTTTATTGTAATTGGGTTTTACTAGAGAGTGGGGTATCTCTCTAGGGTTTTTGATTGTAACAAGGGTGGGTTATCTCTTGTATCAATTGTTTTGAGGGCTCTTGCACAAAGGTGGGGGATCCTAAGTGTGAAGAGCGCCTGAGTTTTGTAAGGGTTTGAAAGCACCCGCTTTAAGCTTTGATTTGATAGTGAAAATCTCACAAAGGGTTTTGTGAGGACTGAGTAGGTCACCAGGAGGTGGCTGAACCAGTATAAATATCTTGTGTTCTTTACTGCTTTTATTTCTAATTCGTTCTTTCTATTAACCTCCGCGAAAAACAATCTAAGTTGTTAAAAGGGGAACGATTTTCTAAAAATCTCAATTCACCCCCTCTTGAGACTGAAGCCACTTGGTAACAGACACTAGTTGTGCATCCCTGATGCGGGTCACCAAGGACTGGGGGAACTGCGGGCATCTTATGAAATATCTCTCACCCTGATGGATTCTGAGGATGTTGAGGTTCAAGCAGCTGCAACAGACGAGCCCTCAATTTCTCTCGATCTTTGAATTCCCAACAATAATGCCACTGTTGAGGAGATCGCCCCCAAAGATATCATTGCCGAAGGGGTGGGGTCGCCAATATCAGGAGCATTCCTACCGGAGAATCCCCCATCAGAGGGTTTGGAGGTGATAGGAGAGGCCTCCGCCACTGAAACAGATGAGGCCATAGCAAGGGAAACTTTTGCTACAGTGACATACACAATGTAGGGCCCGTCCCAATTCGGGGACCACTTGCCAAACTAGGGATCCTTTTTCGCAAGTGGCAAAATAGTCTTCCACACGAGGTCACCTTCAACAAAACTCTTTGGCTTGACGTGCTTGTTGTAGGCTCGAGCCTTTTTGGCCTTGTTCATTTCGATTCTTCTGAGGGCAGCCAACCTATCGTCGTCCACCAAGTCCAATTGCATCAACATGGCTTATCGGTACTCATCCATATTGAGGGAATGCTGCTGAGCCACCCTTAAAGATGCCACACTAACTTCTAGTGCCAGCACGACGTTATGCCTTTATACCAAACGATAGGGAGTTGCCCTCGTGGCCGTGGACTTAGAATTTCTCATAGCCCAAAGGACCTCGTTTAAGGTCTCGTGCCACTGCCGAGGCTTATCCTCTATGTTCTTCTTGATGAGCTCAATGATACTTTCTTGGTAGCCTTGACCTGCCCATTGGCTTGGGGATAGTATGACGATGAGTGTCTCATTTTGATGCCATACTCTTGGGCGAAGGTCACAACTTGCTACCCGGTGAACATTGTGCGTTGATCGGTCGTGATAGTCTCAGGGATACCAAATCTATATATAGTTTGGTTCTCTATGAATCTAATCACCGCAGCCTGATTGACCCTACCCAAAGGCATAGCTTCCCCCCATTTAGTGAAGTAATCAGTGGTTACAATAATAAAATTGTGGCCCTTTGAATTCGGAGGCTAAATCTTACCAATGAGAACCATGGCCCATCCTCTAAATGGCCAAGATTTCACGATCGGGTGAAGCTCGTCCGGCGACACCCTTTGAATCGGTCTGTGCAGCTAACATGCCACACACCCCTTCGCAAATTGGAAGCAATCGGTCGTGATCGTCGGCAAATAGTATCCATGCCTGTAGATTAGCCATTTGATTATGGGGCCAGACCTATGGGCACCACATATCCCTGCATGAATTTGTGTCATCACCATATAAGTATCCTTCCTCTTGAGGCATCGCAATAACACCCCGTTGGCACTCCTCTTATAAAGGTCGTCCTCTATCAAGATGTACTTGAGTTCCCTCTGTTTGACCTTGAAGTCAACATTGCTCGTTGGGTTTTAGAGGTGCTCTTTCAATGTCCCGATCCAAGCATCGGCACGTTCCTCCTCAACCAGGACCAAGGTATCTTGTTGTAATACCTCGACTACCGCCCCTTTGTACTCCGAGGCTTGTTGGGCCAAGTCATTTGCTTCCAGGTTCTCATTCCTAGGGACACACGTGATGACAACATTAGCAAACAACTTCAACAAGTCGTGCGTTGAGGCTCGCAATTGCCGAAGCTTCGTGTTGTATCATTGTATTCCCCAGTGGTCTGTTTAATTACTAGCTGTGAATCATCCTTCACCTCTCCGAGTTGGGCCTTCATTGTGGCCAGGATGTCCAATCCCATGATCAAGATTGTTGGAGGCTTGGTCCCTTATCTGGCACATACACTTCCACGTTTGGTCGTGAAGGCTAGTGATCACAACACCGATGTCGACCTCTGTTTGGGTGCCTAAGCCATCAAACATGAGGACCCAAGGTTTTAGTCCCAAATAGTTAGCCGCCTCAACCAGAGCATCGTGTACCTCTACACAAGGATGCTGAGCTAGGAAATCGGCCAAGGCTTGTCCTTTGACAACCCTCGGCGGCACATACATCAAGGCAAACACATTAGCTTAATGACCCACTTAACAAGTTTCCCTTCCAAGACAGACCGATTAAAGAGATATCTGATTATATCCACTTTGCACACAACCAGAACTTCTTTAGGAAAAAGATAATATTCAAGTTTAGTACAAGCATTGAACAAAGATAAACAAAGCTTCTCAATAAGTGAGTATCTAGTTTAAGCATCATTGAGAAACCTAATGAGATAATATATAGCGCACTCGGCCCCGTTATCATCATCTTGGGCTTACAAGCAGCCGATAGCTTGATACTCGGCCACAGTGTACAGCTTCAAAGGTTTCCCAAACTGCGGGGATACCAAGACTGGGGGTTTAGCTAAGGCGGCCTTGATTTGGTCAAAAGCTTCCTACTGCTTGGTTCCCCAAACCATTTCCTCAGTGTTTTTTACCCTCAGCAGGGGCAAGAAAGCCTTCATCTTCCTTACCGTGTTGGCGATGAATCTCCTTAGGAAGTTGATTTTGCCCAGTAAACTCTCCAGTTCCTTATTTGTTCTGGGGGGCCTTGCTTCCAATATAGACGGAGCTTTGTTCTTATCAACTTCAATTCCCTAGGTGTGCACCAAGAAGCCTAGAAAATTGCCTGCAAACACGCTGAAAGAACACTTAGTCGGGTTCATCTTAAGATTGTGGAGTCTCATCTGTTTTAAAGCTTGTTTGAGCTCGACTAGGTGGGCATCAAAGCTCTTGGATTTGACTATCACATCATCAATATACTCCTCCATGCTTTTTCCAATAAGGTCACGAAAAATAGCATTCATGGCCCTCTAGTACGCAGCTCATGCGTTTTTGAGGCCGAACGACATTACCAGCCCTTCATAGATACCTGAGGCGCCTGGGCACATTAAGGTGGTCTTATGGTGTCAGCCTTGGCCACATATATTTGATTGTAGCCAGAATAGATGTCCATAAAAGTCAGGATGACGTTATTGGCCGTGGCGTCGACAAGCATGTCGGCCACTGGCATGCCATATCCATCTTTTGGAGTGGCCAAGTTCAATTCTCTATAACCGATACAAAATCAAACCTGCCCATTCTTTTTTATGATAGGAACTATTTTAGACAACCACTTTACGTACTTATGGCATCTGATGAACCCTACTTTTAGTAATCTTTCTACCTCCGCTTTAATCTGTGGAATCAGCTGTGGGTTGAATCTCCTCGGTGGCTGCTTATGGGTCTTGCAATCTTCTTTGATGGGTATGCTCTACCAAGGCCCTGTCAAAACCTGGCATGTCATGGTAGTCCCATGCAAAGCATGCCACTCACTTTTGTTATCCTCGGCTCGTTGTTAAGGCAGCAGCATGCCACTCACTTTTGTCATCCTCGGCTTGCTTTCACTTCCTAGGTTCACCACTGCCAGAGGGCCTTAAGCCTCGAATGTGGGTGCCTTCCTTTGAACGGGTTCTATGTGAGGCGGTTCGGTCGACGTCCCACTGCTAGGATGATCCGAACCCCCTTCGCAAGGGTACTCCAAAGGCACATCCTCTTCATATGCCGCACCAAACATAGCCTCTTCGATGCTGGATTCAATTTAAAATAAGTGCAACCAATCCAACACGCTTTGTACCTCGGTTGGGAGACTAATCATTATTATCGTTGCTAGGCCGTGGTTTGGCCAACATTTTGAACTCAAAACCCTTCTTGGTCCACTCACATGGCTCTAAGCCCCTTCTTCACAATTCTCGGGGATAGAAATAGGCCGCATTAAGGTGAGTAAAAGATAGCCTCCACCATCTTTACCTCGACAAAGAATGGATTTGGACTGGACTCTACTATCTCCACCTTGTCTCCTATCCAGATCATTAGCTTTTGGTGCAGAGTGGAAGGAACACATTCTTTGGTATGGATCCAATCTCTTCCCAGGATCACGGTATACGAAGGATTCCCTTCTGTGAAAAAGAATGTTGGCCGAGTCACCTTGGTCCCCACTGTCACATCGGCCACCAACACTCCCAAGGCGTGAGAGGGGTGTTCGATGAAACTTGTCATGGTCATGGTTGTTGGGATGAGGTCCTCAACATTCTTTCCCAATTTCTTCATTGTTGTTAGGGGAACGATACTCAGCACAACACCGCCATCTACAAAAAAACGGTTGAATAACTTCCCATTCAGGTGGGATTTAATTTAAAGCAGCTTCAAGAGTCTGGTCATGTCCACTGTGAGTTTATCAAATAACATACCTTCCGTGACTGGTATCGCTGGCTCTGTTAAGGCAGCCCACTCGTCTTCCTTGGCAATGACGTCTCCCTTGAGGGCTTTGGGCTGATCCTTATTTCCCCAGAATTCTAGTGGGAGGAGACTCACCATTTCTATGTCTACACAGAATTCCCCATCTTTCTCGTTCATTATGTCATCGAGTAATGATCCTGCTAGGGAATCTCCGCCAAAGTTCAATACGCCGAGGGTATTCTTTGTCTTCTCCCAAAAGATTGTCATCTGCCATTTCTTCTTAGTCATATGCCCCTCGACATGTGATGGACTAGATGGATGTGGTTGCTTGGGACTGTGAGGCCCGTAGAGGCATTCGATCACTACCTCGGTGAGTGGGCTATGAGCTTCATCCACCATCCCTATCATGGTGTCAGGCTCCTACACTGTGTCAATTGAGGCACTAGGGCCAACTACCTCAGGAGGCTGCCCAGAGCTATGTCCTTGGCCGGTTTTAGGAAAGCCTATTCCAACGCCTTAGCCACCGAGGTTGCGAGGATGGTCTATGCATTCCCTTCTCTAGCTGAGGTGAGTATCTGGAGCGTTTCCTTCATTCTGTTATAAGCTCTAGCCCTCTACTGCCTCCTCTTTGGTGAGGGTGACCTGGAGTCTGCTTTTGGTGTTGGCGCCTGTACCATTGCCTACGTCAGACATTGATCTCTAGGCACCTCCGAAGGTGGTTTCGTAGTCCTGAGAGCCCTCAGTTCACGGTCGTTCAACATCGTGATATCCACTGATGTTGAGCCCTATGACCCCAGTGACCTCTGCTACTCTTCTCTTTTCCTTGGGGTGAGCTCTCTCCCTTGAGTTAGGTATGGTGGCTAGTCCGATAGATTCGTCGGCAAATTGACCATGCCCCCAGGTGGGATGGGCTGGGGCCTTTCCCTCAGGTCCCTAGGTTGGGGTGCATGTCTCTTAGTGTTAAGCTTGGAATAGTGTAGCTCTCTAATGTCTTGGACAAGTTTCCCCGACTTTGGAAGTTTCCCCTGAGGTTGTCTCGACCCACCTATCTGTAGCCTCTCTTGGAGGAGAGCCATATGCTTCGTCACTGTGGATCCCCTAGGGGATGATCCCAATCAGTCAAAGGCTGACACTCTCTTCTCAGGGGATGTCACATGCTTGGGCACTCATACGTACTTCTTCTTTCCTTTCCCTCGGTCCCTCCCCGAAAAGGAGACCATATTAATGTTCATGCTGGGAAAAAGGTCAGTATCCAATATCGTCTCTGACGCCCCCTTGTCAGCCATTTTAAACCTCCCCTTTCTAATAACTTCCATAATTGCTTGGTGGAAGATGATGCAATTTGATGTGGCATGATTGAAGGATTAGTGTCACTTGCAGCATTTCTTCCCCTTGATTTCCTTGGGAGGAGGTATATTGTGGTCGTCGAGTAGTTTGATTTGTTTGTCCTTCAAGAGATTATCAAAAATTTGATCGGCCATCGTGATGTCAAAGGAGTACTCGACCTTGTCCTTCTCTTTCCCCTTAGCAGGTTTCAGAGCTAGACAGAGATAAGCCTTTCCCTTGACTATCTCGGCCACCAAGATTTCTTTCGTGTAATCAGATGATTCATCGTAGTCCAAGTCTTCGGCTGCATCAACCACTGATACAAGCTAAGGTCCTAGAACCCGAATGGCTCTTTTCCCCTCCTTATCTTGTATGAATTGTTCAATTTGGACAGCTCTGCAATTGCAGAGTTGGCCATGGAAGTAAGTTGAGATTCTGGAAAGGGTAGCGAGCACTTTCCGTCCATTCTTCTGAATCTCTCAATGAAGTCTGTCACAGCCTCATCCACCTTCTGCCGTAAATTCATGAGATCGGTCATGGTAACTTTTGGCTGTGGCCAATAAAATCTATCATGGAAGCACCTTTCCATGTCTCCCTAGGTGTGTATAGAGTCCGGTGGGAGTGAGGAATACCATGAGAAGGCAGTCTCAGTCAAAGACAAAAGGAACAGCTGCAACTTTTGGTATTCGTTTTGATTTCCTTCCTCACATTGGGCTGTGAATCGGCTGATGTGCTCCATTGTCGACACCCTAGCCATTTCTTCTTTCCCCTCGGCCCTCGATCCACGACTTAATTAATGTTGGGTGTCAACGTTAACACACTCATGCAACTAATTTCCCCTTTTCAAAAAAAAAAAAAAAAAATAACATTTTTATTTATTCAAACAATCATGTCAAGAATCATGCATTTTTCCTTTCCATACATTAAAAAAATATTGCGGGTATCATGCAATTTTCTCTCTTCCTCGCATAAGAAAACAATTTCTATTTTTTTCCATATAATTAAGAATCCCATTTATCATACACCACCATTGATCACAGAAATCATCATCAAATAGTGTATGCATAACAACATTTCCAACATCATTATTACGAATTACATGTAAAAAACATGACATTCATACATAATTTCTACTCATATTTTCATCCTAGTTTAAATGCATCATTTCTGTATGCATGAATCATTTCTTCATAAAAAAAAGAAAAATAGTGTCATTATTCTTGAATCATTCATCATCCAAAAAATATATATTTTAGCTAGCATATAATTTTAAAGCGTAAATGATACCTTGCATCATTTACATGTTGCATTGCTTATAAAAGCAGAACAAAAAAAATTACTTAGAATAGTTGGTCTTTTCAAGTAATTATGTTTTCATGCATTTGCATTTTCATCATGCCTGACCATCATCATATGTTAGTTCATTCATTACATTTATATATATAAACACGAGGTTAGTTTTAGAAAAAAATTGTTTGAAGAGAGATAAGACGTTCTTGCAAATACATTCTAATTGATTATTCTTTCGTGGAACCTACTAAATTGAAAACAAGGTCAAACTTAGTTGCAAAAATCGAGGTGTTTCAAGGAACTAAATTTTCCAAAAAAGTCATTCACTATTTGCAACTCGTTCATAATTTTGGTCAGCAAAGCGATGCTTCTCATCCATCCCATGATAAATGATCAAAACTGTCCATTTTGTTAACTAACGTGTTATCAAAAATTTCTTCTATCGTGTTTTAACTAATGTTAACTCTCTATGAAGCATTCATATAGTGAACTTGAATTACATGTGTACTTACTCTTGTTCGAGATAGTTAGTGTTCTTATCTTTGCATCTTATCATTGTTCCCAATGATGAAATTTCATAAATTTGTGATCACTAAAATATTTTGTCAACATTATATTTCATTGGTGAAAGTCCTTTACAAAAAAATTAACAGAAAAAAGGCACATTAGGTTGAAAACTTCTAAGGGAAACCTAATCAAACATTAGGGCATAAAAACAAAAAACAAAAAAGGCCCGTTAGGTTGAAAACCCGTAGGAGCAACCTAAGCAAAAAATAGGATCAATTCAACATCTAAAGATGGTGTACCGCTTTTATCAGCTTACTCAGATCAAAAGAAAGAGAAAGACAAATACGAAAAAATAAGTGAAATTCACATGGCAAAAAAATGGATTGCAAATAAAATCGTGAATAAAAAAAGAAGCGGTAGAAATTGTGAGCAGATACATCATATCATAAAAACACCTCATTAGGCCTAATTATCCTCTCCTTCATGAACCCTTAACCATTGGCCACGTTACGGCCCTAAAAAAGTCTATTCCGATGAATGAATGATTGCTTTCGTTTTCTTAAAGTTTTAATTTTAGGACAAAATAAGTTTATTTATTTACGATATGTTTGCTAAAAAAACGAAGAAAAAGAGATCTCAAAAGGCCCGCACTCCAAGATTCATTCAAGAAACATCAATATTAAGACACCCTTTTGTGATCACCAAGTGAAGTTTTCATCATAATAAAACTCAAGATTATCTTAGTCTTTGGGATTCATCTTAAAGAAAGCCAAAAGTTTATACTAGGACCATCACCTAGATCCCAAAAGTTTATCCAACGTCCATCCCATGTACCAACACCCAAAGTTGTTACTATAACCCTGTCACCCTTTACTCCAACAAAAGTTGGCGAAATTCTCCCAACACCCATCTTATTCTATTATTATATTCACATCCATAAAACCATACTGGGCAAATTTTGCAACCCATTATCCTAAATACACCCTTTCACAAATGCTACTCCAACCGGGCAACTTTGTCCTTGTCATGATTGGGGCAACACCATGCTTCATGGGTTGAAACAAAATCTCTTGCTTTCCACCCTTCATTCCAAAGATAGGGAATTCCCAATTCATCATTTCCTGTACACCCCTAGCCATTGTCAACACTAGACATGGACAAGCTACTCATTCACCGTCATCAAAATTCCGAGACAATCTCATTTTAAAATGTGTCTCATTATTTTTCACATAACAATCCACTCGTTAATTTCTTAATTTGAAATTAACGAAATTAGGGATGTTACAATCACCCCAACTTAGAAATTTTTTCCTCAAAATTGAACGAACATACCTTAAGAGAATAAGTATGGATATCTTGTCCGCATGTCGTCCTCCAACTCCCATGTAGCTTCCTCTGTTGAAAAACCATCCCAAACCACCTTAACAATTGGAATTGTTCTGGTCCGAAGCGCTTTTTCTCCATATTCGATGATACGACTTGGATAAGGTTGAAAGGATAAATTCGGTTGAATATCAATCGCTTCAAAACTCAACGGTTGACTATACATGAAACACGTCATGTAGATTAGACAATGCCGGAGGTAAAGCTATACGATAGGCCAATAGCCCAATACGCTCGATAATTTGGAAAGGTCCAATATACCGAGGACTGAGTTTCTTCGCCCGCAATGCCCGACCGGTACCAATAGTTGGTGAAACTCTCAGAAAAACATGATCACCATGTTCAACTCTAGCGGTCTCCTTCTTTTATCCGCATAACTCTTTTGTCGACTCTGAGCTACTTTTAATCTTTCTCTGATTAGTCGGATCTTTTCAGTAGTTTCATGGACCAAATCGGGTCCCAACAATCGTTGTTCACCAACTTCCCACCAATATAATGGGGTTCTACACTTCCTACCATACAAAGCCTCAAATGGTGCCATTCCAATGCTAGAATGGTAACTATTGTTGTAGGCGAACTCTGCCAATGGAAGATGATCCTCCTAGTGTCCACCACTGCGAAGAACACAGGCTCGAAGCATATCCTCTAAGGTCTGAATAGTCCTTTCAGTCTGACCATCTGTCTGCGAGTGATAAGCAGTACTAACAAACACTTTAGTTCCCAGAGCCTTATTCATCTCTGTCCAAAAACGGGAAGTAAACTTTGGATCACGATCCGACACAATACTAGTTGGAATACCATGCAACTTCACTATATTCTTCAAATACACCTTTGCGGTTTTAGACACCTTACTATCCGAGTAACAGGAATAAAATGGGCTGATTTAGTCAATCGGTCTACAACCACCCATATTGAATCGTTACCGGCTTGAGATCTTGGTAATCCCATCACAAAGTTCTTTGAAATATCTTCCCATTTCCACACTGGTATATCTAGTGGTTGCAAAAGACCAAAGAAGCTTCGATGCTCGCGCCTTGACCTCCGACAGTCAAGCATCGAGACACAAACTCTGCAATATCAACTTTCATTCCAGGCCACCAATACAACTGTTTCAAATCCCGATACATCTTGGTAGAACCAGGATGTATGGAGTATTGATTTTTATGAGCTTCTTCTAATACTTGCCTTTTGAGGTCATCATCATCTGGCACACAAATCCTACCGTTGAAACGGATAACTCCATCACTATCTTCAATAAAGTTCGGTTTGTTCTTTTTGAGATCAGAACTCAACATCAATCTCTTGAGCTGAGCGGATCAAATTTCGCAATGCACTAGAAATTTGAATATGACTCAACACCAATCGGTTTCTTCTTGGCTTCACATTCAAGTTTAAGTCTCTAAAAGACTCCCACAATGCCATTTCATGCATCATCAACTCGGTTGTGTGAATAGATTTCCTACTCAACGCATCCGCTACCACATTAGCTTTCCCAAGGTGATATTTCAATTCAAAATCATAATCTTTGAGAAATTCTATCCATCTCCTCTGCCTGTTATTCAGTTCCTTTTGGTCGAATAAATACCTCAAACTTTTGTGATCACTGAAAACTTCAAAACGAGATCCATAGAGATAATGTCTCCAAATTTTCAGTGCATACACAATGGCTGCCAACTCCAAATCATGAGTCGGATAATTCTCCTCATGAGGCTTCAACTGCCTAGATGCATAAGCCACCACTTGTTGATTCTGCATAAGGACACATCCTAAACCCTTCCCCGATGCGTCACTGTAAATTTGAAATCCCAAAGACGGATCCGGAAGAATTAGGATTGGAGCAGAAGTCAATCTTTCCTTCAACTCAAGAAAACATTCTTCACAACCAGCATCCCATTCAAACGACTGACCTTTACGAGTCAACCGAGTGAGTGGAAGAACTAGCTGCGAGAATCCTCTGATAAATCTCCGATAATAACCAGCTAATCCCAGAAAGCTTCTTACTTCAGTAACAGTTGTTGGCCGTTCCCAATTCAACACTGCTTCCACTTTACTGGGATCCATTGCCACCCCTGATTGGGATATCACATGACCAAGAAATTTTACTTCAGACATCCATAAATCACACTTAGAAGGTTTAGCATACAATTTCTTTTCTCGGAGTAAATTAAGAACAATGCGAAGATGTTGAACATGATCCTCAATGGTCTTAGAGTACACCAAAATATCATCAATGAAAACCACAACAAACTGATCTAGGTAATTATTGGAATACACGATTCATGTAATCCATGAATACTGCAGGAGCATTAGTTTGACCGAAAGGCATTACTACAAACTCGTAATGTCCATATCTAGTACGGAACGCAGTCTTCGGAATATCTAAAGCCCTCACCTTTATCTGATGGTACCCCGACCTTAAATCAATTTTTGAAAACACTGATGCACCTCTAAGTTGATCTATTAAATCATCGATTCTCAAGCAAAGGATACTTGTTCTTAATAGTAACCTTGTTTAGTCAAGCAGTAATCAATACACAACCTCATGCTCCCATCTTTCTTCTTCACAAGTAACACAGGAGCACCCCATGGAGACACACTAGGTCGGATAAACTTCTTGGAAATTAACTCTTCAAGTTGAGATTTCAATTCTTTCAATTCTAAAGGAGACATCCTATAAGGAGCTATAGATGTTGGCCCAGTACCTGGCACCAATTCTATAGAGAAGTCTACTTCACGATCCGGAGGTAAAGAGGACACTTCATCAGGAAAAACATCCAGGAAATCCTGAACAACTTGTACAGATGACAAATCTAAACCAGTTTCAGTTGAGGTAGATAACATAATAACAAAAGCTTCTGCACCTTGAAATAGAGACTGACTAGCTGAAGTGAAAGAAACAACTGGTTCTGCAGTGGTCTGAGGCAATTCCACTGATTCAGAAGAAAACCCAATAGTTCTATTGAAGCAATCAATAGTGACATGGTTGGTGGTCATCCAGTCCATTCCTAGAACAATATCCATTCCCCTCATAGGCAGACAAATGAAATCAACCACAAAATTCCTGCCTCCTATGGTGAGCAAAAAATTCTGACACAAAGAGTGGGTCCAGACTCGACCCTTGGCAGCAGTTAAGATAGATATTAATTCGGACAGCGGGGTTAATGCTAGTCCCAACCGTTCCACACAAGCTTCAGAAATAAAACAATGTGTAGCACCAGAATCATACAAAATGTTGACAGTGTTAGAGAAAAGAGAACCTGTACCCCTTAGAAGATTGTCATTAGGCTTGATGGTCTGAGTATCAAGAGTGTTGACCCGTCCCTGCCTTGGAGCATCTGGTGTTTCCTTATAAGCCTTCCTTGCAGGACACTCACTAGCATAATGCCCCTTCTCGTTACAAGAATAACACCGTGATGTATTCATCCGACATTCACCCGGATGATGCCTTCCACATGTTTCACACCTTTTGATTCTTGGGAATTCGGTAGACTGCACTTGTTTGCCCTTGTTGCCATCTCTCTTTGCTTTCCCAGTTGGGTTTGAGGATTCAGCCTACCGCTTCTTACCTTTCTAGAGATCTCTCCTCTCAGAGATACATTTTCCTCAGATCTTGCTCGCCCACACCGCTTGTTGCACTAGAGCATGATAATTTGTCATAGCATAGGAACTAAGACCTTGAGCAATGTCAGCACGGAGCCCTTCTTTAAACATTTCCATCTTCCACACATCATTTGGAGCAGTCCTTCCAAGTGCATAAAACTGAGACAATTGCTCAAATTTAGCTGCATATTCATCCACAGTCATACCACCTTGTTTCAATTGAACAAACTCAGATTGCTTGAGAAGTCTCTTCGCTGGGGGAAAATATTTATCCAAGAACAAATTCTTGAAATTTGTCCAGGTAATCGGAATTCCTTGAGTTACAAGACCTGCTCTAGCATTCCTCCACCAGTCACTAGCATCTTCGTCTAGTGCATTTCCCGCACAACCCACCTTTTCTTCATCACTACATTGGAAGGTCTAAAACTTCCCTTCCATAGCTTCGATCCAAAAATGGGCCTTCATCGGATCGGGTTCCCCTTTGAAAATCGGTGGATTTCTCTTCTCAAAGTCGTGGTAAATCCGGTTAGGATCCGCCAGGCACTATTGGATTTTGTGGTCGCGAGCCATGTGCTGATTATGATTGAGTTGTTGTTGTTGCATTTGCATCATGTCTTCAATCATTTTCTGTTGCCTTCCAATAACCCCTTGCATCCATTCATAATGCGGGTCTAAAGGCGCGTTGCCCCTACCCCTTCCAGCCATGATTCTGCGAAATATGCACAAAGTATTAAGTTGATCAAGCTCAATGTCTAATAGCATACTAAGAAAATCACAGCTAAAAGCAGTAAAGACTCCTAACAACTAGGCCGGCTAGACCGAACCGCTCTGATACCAAAATGTAACACCCGAGTATTTTGAAGTGATTAATTTGCACAAGAAAGGGGGGGATTGAATTGTGCACTCTTTTTGATTTTTTAATACCTGCAACCTTCTGTATTATTTCTCAAGGTAACTTGGATATCAGAAGGTTGAATGTTAGTTACACAAACAATAATCAAGTATGCCAGTAGTGAATGATATTTAACTTTGATGATTTTAGATGTCTTTGATTTAGAAAAGAGAGTTGTTTTCAAAAGATAATCAGAGTTGAGTTTATTTAAAATCAAGATTTTGACTTCAGAAGGTTGATGTATTTAACCTTCTAAAGTATTTGAAAACTTAGGTGATTGTTAAACAGTTAAAGCAAATGATAAGTAAAGCAGAAAATAACACAATAGAGTTATAGAGGTTCACCAAACTGTGGCTACTCCTCTCCCCACGTCCACGTGAGAGTTTCCACTATTTTCCAAATAGATTTTACACTTGCTTTAGCTTCACTTGCTAAAGACTTTCACCTTCACTCTCTTTTGATCACACACAAAAGACAAGTGCCAATTTCACACAGAGAATCACCAACAACCCTCACTTTTCACTGGGTAGCTTGTTGAGAAACTTTTGAATCGAATCACCAACAACCTCACCTCTCACTAGGTAGTTTGTTGTGAAACCTTCAAACCGAATCTCCAACAACACTCACCTCTTACTAGGTAGTTTGTTGAGATACCTACAACTTAGACTCACCAACAACACTCACCTTTCACTAGGTAGCTTGTTGAGAGACTTACAACTTAGAATCACCAACACCACTCACCTTTAATCTAGGTACATTTGAGAAACAAGCACAATATTCCTTACAATAAGGGGTTTGGGTTATGGGATGATTTAGGAGCTTGTTTATAGATAAATACAATGTATTTCTAAGAATGTAACAAGCTTTGCACACACTCAAGATAGTATTCCCAATTCTGAATTTGTAGTAGCTTGAAGTGTGGATGAGAAGGTTGGATTTCGTTTAGAAGCTTGACTTGAAGGTTCCAATATCAACTCATGATTTGTATTTGAATTGAGCAGCATTTATATAGACTCCCAATCGAAAAAATATAGCCGTTGGAATAGAGAAAATTTCGTTGGAATTGTTTGTAGACTTGTAGGTAGGCAATGATGTTATGTATGCTTTAGTTGTAGCCTTTTTAACCTTCTAAAGCAACCTTGGTGCTTTATCTTTCCATAAGGTCACTTCATGTCAAGATTCTACTTGCTTTTCTTCCTTTCTATCACTACATTTCTGTTCATGTACTTTATATGATTTTACATACTTTAATTTTGAAGCTTCAAGCTCCTTTAACATGAACAAACATGCTTTTAATTTACAAACAAAAATCAAGGAGTTCTTTATCATTTAAGATAATATTTCGAAACTTAAATTCCTTGAACTTCATTTGATCCATTTCGCATTAGGATTTCGAGAATGAATGCATTTTCCGAAAATGAAGCTTGAAATCTTCAATCCACTTTTAACCTTCTTGAACTTTAACCTTCGAACTTCTTTAAGAAGTAAATCAACCTTTCGTTGACTTCAATCAAACTTTCGTTGACTATTGGTCAACCTTGTGTTGACTTTTAGTCAACCTTACGCTTGACTTTTTCACCAACCTTCAAGGAAGTTACTTTAACTTTTAAGCTTCTCATAGCCAACCTTCTGATGGTTTTAACCTTCTGTATTCAACCTTCTGTAAGGTACCCTTTTGTAGGTAACCTTCTTTTGGCATGTTTGGACTTGAAATATCACTTAGTTTATTTTGTAATGCCAAGATCTTTGCTATGATTCTATTTCTGTTCTTTCATACACTTGATGAAACTTGTTATAATATAATAAGTGTTTTGGAAAACTCAATTTATTCCTTTAAGTTTGTATCATCAAAACATGGAAAGAGATTTTCATTTCTACAATCTCCCCCTTTTTGGTGATGACAAACTTGAGAATATATTTTAAGTTTTCTGTTTCTCAGGAATAGACATTTCAATCCAAACTAAATGTATTTAACACATTCATAGCAAAGGGATAATTATCATGTATAAGTGCAAAGAATAACAGATGCAAAGAAACAAAGACACATACCACACATACATAGTTTTGATAATTATCAATTACAAACCATAACATAGCACAAACTAAACATGTCCAAAAGATAATTAAAATGTCAACAGAAACCCCAAAATATATCACTTAAAACTAAGTAGCTAATAATCTCCATTCTCCCCTTTGTCAACAAAGCAAAAAGGAGGAAGAAAAGGGAAATTAGCTTGCTACTTGGTTGGAGAGGAATCATCTCAAGAATTTGATGATGAAGCGGTGAGGAATGTCTGGAAGGGTTGAGGAGGAGGAAGTCGGGAATCGCAACATTAGGAACCATAGTAGGCACTATGTTTTCCATTACCCATTGTTGATAGGCATAGTTTCGTGAGCTTCCACTGCTTTTTCCGCCAAGTATTCCAATGCTCATCGAAGCTTGTTGTTCTGCACCCTCATCTTCTTCATTTGTTTCTCATGGTGTGCTCTCATCTTCTTCATTGCCTCGAGACTTCTTTCTTGTCTGCATAGGTGAATGAATCTTCCTTGTTCTCTGAAGGTTTCACGCTGTGTGCCTTGTCTGATGATGATAGAGGTGCATTCATAGTTTTGATGAAGGATCCTAGAGATCCAAATTGTCTTGGCATCGGAAGGTAGTTTAGAAGGTCCCGAACCTTCGGTACCTTTGGTGCAGAGGAGTCATACATAGGAGAGAACATGAATCTGTGAATATTTTCGTAAGCAAGAGTATTGCAGTGAAGTTCTAGGATTTTCACGCCATTGGGAAAATAAATTTGCTACTTGTTCGAGAGATCCCGAATGTCATGATGAAGAGGAGCAGGAGTTGATTGTGTATTTGGACCAATTGAGGATCGGGAGTGTGGAGTAATTCGGTGAGAGCAATAGAAGCCATTATTTCGGGGCTAGTGGCTTGATTTCGAGGGTTTTCGTGTGTAACTTGGTCCTCAATATCCCTAATTACCTCATGAACGGCTTGAGTGATAGGAGATAGTGGTTGTGTTTGTTCATTTTTCTGCCTCATTCTCATGGGATTGATTTTCTTGTAGCTCCCCCGAGCTAGACCCTCATGAGAAGTGGTGTATGGCAAATAAATGATTCCTTGAGAGAATGGGTAATAGATGGCTCTATCGTAAGGTAGAGATTCTACAATGTGAAGGAATGGTTTTGAAGCTTGATTTTCGTGTTTTTCAAGGTCCATTTCTAAGGTTCTCATCGAAGCTTCTTTTCCATTTGTTCAAAGTTGTTCTTTTTCAGGTTGGAGTGTCATTCAAGTCTAAAGGATTTTCAAAAATTTCTCTCCATTCTTGAGAGGTTCTGTCTCAACTAAATTCTCAATTGTGGGATTTGGTGGGGCTAAATTTATGGGCTCAATTCCAATAACAGTTTCTGGTTCTAGTGACTCCCCCTGAGGAGTTGACATAGGTGCATTTTCAGTAGGACTTGGTTCTAGGATTGGTTTATCTTGAACAGGTTTTGTTTCTGGAAAAACTTCTAGTTTCTTGCTAAAAGGTTTCAGTCCCATCTGTTTAGCACTCTTGGACCAGAAGGTTGTTTTTTCATGTATTGATTCTTCCCTAGCCACAGAGATTTTCTTAAATCTGAATAATTTGGTCAAGAACATACCATAGGGTAGGGATGAAATCTGCCTAATGGTTTTGCACATGTCTATCATATAATGAAAGATAATGTATGGAAGGTTAATCTTATTTCTAGTGATCATGTGATAGACTAAGAGTAGATCAATAGGTTTTACCTGCTCAAAACTTCCTGCTCTAGGAATCAGAGAGTGGACTACCATATTGTGCATGATACGTGCTTCATCCTTTAGTGCTGATGATTTGAGCTTTTCACTAGGTTTCTTCATCAGAAGCTTCAGAACTTCCTCCTGTGTAACTTCAGTTTGATCATACCAATCTTTTCCATACAAACACACTTCATTCTCAGGAATTTTCAGGGCATTGGCTATAAATAGTTTCTCCTTGGGACAGAATGTTTTGCCAACCTTGATACTCAATGTGTTCTCAGAGATTCCAACTTGTAAGCTTTAAGTTCCTCCAACAGATAAATTCTACCAATAAGAACATTCCTCTTTCCCCATTTTTCCTTATCAAACAATTGTACAGGAAGGGCTTGTTTTTCAACTTCAGAAGCTTGATCAAGTTTCTGTTCTTCATCAACTTTTTCCTTTCCTTTACTTCCTCCAAACTTTATCTTAAATTTTGGTCTTTTGGAAGAAGATTGGGGTTGAAGAGAGGCTTTCCTTTTCGGTTCAGCTTTGATTCTCGCCATCATTTGCAGGCATGCAGTAGAATCATCATCATCAAGGGTGATTGGTTGACTCCTTCTTGTTCCAGACCTGTATTTCCTTAAGAGAACTTGTTTTGATTCTTGTAGACCTTCGTGAGGAGTGGGTGATGATTTGGAAGGTTTTTGTTCGATGGAGGATCAACTGGGTCGGTGTAGGTTTAGAAGCATTCAATAATGCAGGTGGAAGGACATGGGTTGTGGGAGTCTTTGGCTTTCTTCACACATGGAATTTTTGTTCTCACCATTTTTGGAGAAGAGAAGAATTTTTGCGAAGAAGAAATGAAGAGAAGAAGAAAGTCGGTTTGAGAGAGAATGAGTTCAGTTTAGATTGGCGTGCGTGAAAGAGAGAGAGAGAGATAGATAGAGACTAGCCGTTGTGACTTGATGTTTGCAAAGTTATGACAAGACATAAGCTGTCATAGAAACGATTTTTAGTTGCTTTAATAACCGTCCCTAATTGACTTTAATTTATCCTTCTCAAATTCAACCTTTCGAATTTGATTTCTCTCAGTTTAACCTCTCAAGACTTGTAAGGTTGGGGTTTTTGACATATTTTTCTCCTAAGGACATTTTAAAATGTGCAAAGCCTTTTAATAAAATTAAAACTTTCTTCTAACAAAGGCTTGGTGAATATATCACCTAATTGATTCTTGGTGTCAATAAAAATAAGTTCCACATCCTTCTTTTGAACATGATCTACGATAAAATGATGTTTAATATCAATGTGTTTAGACCTAGAGTGTTGGATGGGATTTTTGATAAATTGATAGCACTAGTATTGTCACAATAAATGGGAGTGCATGTGTACCTTATAGAGTAGTCCTCCAAGTGATTCTTGATCCATAGAATTTGAGAACAACAACCAAAGCAGCAGATACATATTCGCTTGATGAGTTGATAATGCAATTGAATTCATTTTCTACAAGACCAAGAGATTAAGGATTCCCCAAAATTTGACATGATCCACTAGTACTTTTTCTCACAATTCTATCACCAAAGATAGTCAAGATCACAAGAGCTAATTAGGTCAAAATGAGTATTCTTTTATACCATAGACCAAGATTAGTTGTTCCCACTAAGTATCTGAATATTCTTTTGATTGCAGTGAGATGAGATTCTTTTGGAGAAACTTGAAATCTAGCACATAGGCCAACCGAAAACACAATGTCGAGTCTACTAGCGAGTTAAATATAATAAGTGAACCTATCATACCCTCGTATTCTTTTTTCGTAAATTGGTTTTCCTTCTTCATCCTTCTCAATTTGTACGTATGATGCATGCATAGGAGTTGCCATGGCTTTAGCTTCATTCATCTTATATTTCTTGAGAAGATCTTTGATGTATTTTTCTTGACTAATAAAGATACCTTCATCAAGTTGTTTAATTTGAAGTCCTAGAAAGAAACTTAATTCTCCCATCATACTCATTTCAAATTCACTTTTCATAAGTTTCCCAAAATCTTTGCATAATTTTTCATTTGTTGATCCAAAAATGATATCATCAACATAAATTTGAACAATCAACAAATCTTTATCAAGAGTTTTCTTAAATAATGTAGTATCAATTTTTCCTCTTGTAAATTTGTTTTTGATCAAAAAGTTACTTAACCTTTCATACCAAGCTCTAGGAGCTTGCTTAAGCCCATATAGAGCTTTGGTGAGTTTAAAAACATGGTTTGGTTTCTTTTGATCAACAAAACCAGGAGGTTGATTTACATAAACTTCCTCATTTAAAAAGCCATTTAGAAAAGCACTTTTAACATCCATTTGAAATAGTTTGAAATTTTTGTGTGCAAAGAAATGCAAGTAAGATTCTAATAGCTTCTAACCTTGCTACAGGAGCAAAAGTTTCATCATAGTCAATACCTTCTGTTGGTTATACCCTTGAGCAACAAGTCTTGCCTTGTTTCTCACCACCTTACCATTTTCATCTAGCTTGTTTCAACACCCATTTGGTTCCTATAATAGATCGATTTTTGGAGGTATCACTAAGTTCCATACCTCATTCTTTTCAAATTGAGAGAGTTCTTCATCATTGCTTCTATCCATGATTGATCTTGTATGGCCTCATTGATTGACTTAGGTTCTATTTGAGAGATTAAGACCATTCCAAAGAACATTGTCTCTAAATGAAGTTCTAGTTCTAACAGATCTCGAAGTGCTACCAATAATTTGATCTTGTGGATGATGTACCACCATTCTCCAACTTCTTGGTAATTGAGAAGGTTCATCAGAAGCTTGAGTAGCTTCATTTGATTGTTTAGAAGGTTGAACAGAAGCTTCTGGTTCATCCTTCTCCAATCTGCTTTCATGTTCTGCACCTTCTTGATTGGTCTCATCAACATCAATTACTTCACTTGAACCTGTTAGTTTCATTAAATACAATATGCATGCTTTCTTCTACAGTTTGAGTCCTAAGGTTATATACCCTATAAGCCTTTGAAGATGTTGAATATCCCAGAAAAATTCCTTTATCAGATTTAGAATCAAATTTTCCTAGATTGTCTTTGTTATTCAAAATGAAACAAGTGCAACCAAATACACGAAAGTATGCAATGGTTGGTTTTCTATTTTTCCAAATTTCATAGGGTTTTTTCAACAATTTTTCTAATAGACACTCTATTCAAAATATAGCAGTGTGTGTTTACTGACACACGCCCAAAAGTATTTTTCAATTTTTGAATCTTCTAAGAGTGTTCTTGCCATTTCTTGCAAAGTTCTATTTTTCTTTCTACAACTCCATTTTGTTGTGGAGTTCTAGGACATGAGAAATTGTGAGTAATTCCATTTTCATCAAAAAAGTTTTGAAAAGAAAAGTTTTCAAATTCTCCCCATGATCACTTCTTACAGAAATAACATTTGTTCCTTTTTCATTTTGAACTTTCTTTAGAAACACTTTGAAGGCTTCAAAAGCCTCATCTTTGTTTTTCAAAAAATAGCACCCAGTGAATCTAGAGAAATCATCAACAATTACAAAACCATATCTTTTCCATTAAGACTAGCAGTTTTGGTAGGACCAAATAAGTCTATGTGAAGTAGTTCTAGTGACCTTTGGGATGTGATCATGTTCTTAGGTTTGAAACTAGATTTCACATGTTTACCATGAACACATGCTTCACACACTCTATCTTTTCAAAATTGATTTTTGGTAACCCTCCGACTAGTTCCTTTTTGGAAAGTTTTGAAATAGTTTGCATGCTTATGTGGCGGTTCTTCTATGCCAAATCCATTTGTCATTTTCATAAGACATAAGACAAGTTTCTTGAGATAGTTCATCAAGACATAGGCTATATAGATTTTTATTTCTAGATGCGAAGAAACAAGACCTTACAGAGGAGATTTCTTTAATAAAACACTTATCGATTTAAAAGAGACTTTATGACCACTATCACACGAGTTGACTGATACTTAACAAATTATGCTTTAAACCTTCTACATATTGAACATTCTTAATTTTAGGGAGTTAGAATTACCTATAGTACCTATACCTTTGATGCAAGCTTTATCATCATTTCCAAAGATGACATAGCCTCCATCTATTCTCTCCATTGAGAGAAATTTATCTCTTTCCCTGTCATGTGCCTCGAACATCCACTTGCCTAAGAACCATGCCTTTTTCTTGGATGCTAAGAGGCATTCTGCTTTCGAGATGTTAGTAATGATTTAGGTACCCAATATCTTTTGGGTCCTTCATGGTTAGTCCTCTTCCTATAGAAGCTTCTTTTGATTTATAGCATACTGAAATATCATGACCAAAATGTTTGCAATATGTGCACTTTGTCTTAGACTTTCTAGTCCTAGATTTCTTCATTTTGTTTTTCTACTGGTAGTTCAAAAGTTTTTCTGTATGGACATAGCTAGTTCTTTAGTTAAAACAGAAACTTTATCTTTGAGAAGGTTGTTTTGATTTTCAAGGTCGAGAGAGTATAAGATTTGGTTGTTTCGAGACCTTATCTTTCAAAAGTTTGTGTTGTTGAGAAAGTTTAAAGTGAGAATGTTGAAGAGTTTGAACTGTTTTTATCAAATATTCATTTTGTTTTGAAGCTCTTCATTCTCCCTTTTGCATTCAAAAGTTGATTTTTGAACAAAGACACATTTTGAGCCAAAGTGTTTGAATCATGTAATAGGTTTTCAAAAGCATGTTCAAGTATCTTTGCATGAAGCACAAGTTTGTGATTTAGAAGTGCTTACCTCTTCTAGATCAAGTATCTCCTACGAAGCATGAGTTGATTGATTCCGCACTTGAAGTAGGAAGTATTTGAGAAGGTTCCTCAGTCACCATGAAACAAAAGTTTGCAGTTTCTTCATCATGGTCCGAGTTGGTATCTTTCTCGAGTCATCCCATGTTGCAAGTAGAGCCTTTTCTTAGGTGTGAACTTTCTCGTTGCTTCCTTTCAACTTTGGACATTCACTCACGAAATGTCCAGTTTGTTACATTCATAGCACACAGGATCAATTTTGCTAGTTCCTTCACCTTTAGGTTGATCTTTCTTGAAGAAGGGTTTTCTGTTATTTTTCTTTCTAAATGCCCATCTTCTCAACCTTCGGTGATTAGAGCCATTTCATCCTCATCATCAATGTCATTTTCATCATCTTCACTTTCTTCTTGAGTATCATCTTGAGCTTTATGTGCCATAGCTTTAGAAGGTTGTGAAGTTTTTGAGAAGCTTTGAGTGCAATGGTTTTAACCTTCTTGGGTTGAAGTTCATCCATGATTTCTTGTTCATGCACTTTTAGGGATCCAAGTAGATCCTCTATTTTGAGAATAGAGAGATCTTTAGCTTCTGTTATAGCGATCACTTTAGGTCTCCATACCTTTGGAAGGCATCTTAGGAGTTTTCTTACTTTAGCTTGATTTGAGTAGGTATTTCCTGGGGAGTTCAAATCATTTGTTATTGTTGTGAATCGCTAAACATTTCAGAAATTGTTTCTTGCTCCTCCATTTTGAATGTTTCAAATTTATGGATAAGAAGGTTGATTTTTGCTTCTTTGACTTGGTCTGTTCCTTCATGGGCGATCTTCAATGTATCCTGATTTCTTTGGCGCTTTCTTTCCAAAGAACTTTATCATATTCACTTCTACCTAAAGCACATGTTAGATAAAATTTAGCTTTAGAGTTTAGAAGTACCATGCGTTTATCTTGGTGTCCAGTGTTTCGGGTTTGCTCATAGTGGTCCCATCATCAAGAGTTGTAGTAGGTTCAAAAGGACCATCTTCAACAATTCCCCAAATGTCGAGTGTCTTGAGATTCTAGGAACAATCTCATTTGATCTTTCCAATAATAGTAATGTTCACCGGTGAATCTCGGTGGTCTATTTCACAAGCTCCTTGAGGAAGGAACATTACTGAGTTGGAATGATGACTCATCACTTCTTCCAGGATCTTTCCTCTCACTTTGCAAAGTGTGCTCAGCCCTAGAGGTGAGCTCGATGCCAATTGAAGTGATTAATTTGCACAAGAAAGGGGGATTGAATTGTGCACTCTTTTTGATTTTTAATAGCCGCAACCTTCTCGTATTATTTCTCAAGGTAACTTGGATATCGGAAGGTTGAATGTTAGTTACACAAACAATAATCAAGTATGCCAAGAGTGAATGATATTTAACTTTGATGATTTTAGATGTCTTTGATTTAGAAAAGAGAGTTGTTTTCAAAAGATAATCGAGTTGAGTTTATTTAAAATCAAGATTTTGACTTCGAAGGTTGATGTATTTAACCTTCTAAAGTATTTGAAAACTTAGGTGATTGTTAAACAGCTTAAAGCAAATGATAAGTAAAGCGAGAAAATAACACAATAGAGTTATAGAGGTTCACCAAACTGTGGCTACTCCTCTCCCCACGTCCACGTGAGAGTTTCCACTATTTTCCAAATAGATTTTACACTTGCTTTAGCTTCACTTGCTAAAGACTTTCACCTTCACTCTCTTTTGATCACACACAAAAGACAAGTGCCAATTTCCACAGTAGAATCACCAACAACCCTCACTTTTCACGGGTAGCTTGTTGAGAAACTTTTGAATCGAATCACCAACAACCCTCACCTCTCACTAGGTAGTTTGTTGTGAAACCTTCAAACCGAATCTCCAACAACACTCACCTCTTACTAGGTAGTTTGTTGAGATACCTACAACTTAGACTCACCAACAACACTCACCTTTCACTAGGTAGCTTGTTGAGAGACTTACAACTTAGAATCACCAACACCACTCACCTTTAATCTAGGTAGTCTGTTGAGAAACAAGCACAATATTCCTTACAATAAGGGGTTTGGGTTATGGGATGATTTAGGAGCTTGTTTAGATAAATACAATGTATTTCTAAGAATGTAACAAGATTGCACACACTCAAGATAGTATTCCCAATTCTGAATTTGTAGTAGCTTGAAGTGTGGATGAGAAGGTTGGATTTCGTTTAGAAGCTTGACTTGAAGGTTCCAATATCAACTCATGATTTGTATTTGAATTGAGCAGCATTTATATAGACTCCCAATCTGAAAATATAGCTGTTGGAATGGAGAAAGAGTCATTGGAATTGTTTGTAGACTTGTAGGTAGGCAATGATGTTATGTATGCTTTAGTTGTAGCCTTTTAACCTTCTAAAGCAACCTTGGTGCTTTATCTTTCCATAAGGTCACTTCATGTCAAGATTCTACTTGCTTTTCTTCCTTTCTATCACTACATTGCTCTGTTCATGTACTTTATACTGATTTTACATACTTTAATTTTGAAGCTTCAAGCTCCTTTAACATGAACAAACATGCTTTTAATTTACAAACAAAAATCAAGGAGTTCTTTATCATTTAAGATAATATTTCGAAACTTAAATTCCTTGAACTTCATTTGATCCATTTCAGATTAGGATTTCGAGAATGAATGCATTTTCCGTAAATGTAAGCTTGAAATCTTCAATCCACTTTTAACCTTCTTGAACTTTAACCTTCCGAACTTCTTTAAGAAGTAAATCAACCTTCGTTGACTTCAATCAAACTTTACGTTGACTATTGGTCAACCTTGTGTTGACTTTTAGTCAACCTTCCGCTTGACTTTCACCAACCTTTCAAGGAAGTTACTTTAACTTTTAAGCCTTCGTGATCAACCTTCCGATGGTTTTAACCTTCTCGTATTCAACCTTCTCGTAAGGTACCCTTTTGTAGGTAACCTTCTTTTGGCATGTTTGGACTTGAAATATCACTTAGTTTATTTTGTAATGCCAAGATCTTTGCTATGATTCTATTTCCTGTTCTTTCATACACTTTGTGAAACTTGTTATAATATAATAAGTGTTTTGGAAAACTCAATTTATTCCTTTAAGTTTGTATCATCAAAACATGGAAAGAGATTTTCATTTCTACATATTTCTCAACAATATAAATACTAAAAATGCACCATTAGCATACATCAGAGTAAACCTGCCCCTGTTTCAGATATTGAATAATACAAAACTCTCGAATTCCAATCAAAGAGTTATTTCCAACTTAAGGTACTTAGGGTACAATAACATAAGTACTTAAGTGTCACTTAAACATTACAACAAAATACTCAATATCCAAAGACACAGGTAAAATAGATTAGTTTTACAACTTAACAAGCAAGTCATAAACTAAGTTCTAGAATAAACAGAGGCAACTAAATAACATAGTCTAAGCTACTATGTCTACAAATCTCCAAGCCACAACATCTAATCATGCCTGTTTGCTTTACGCTTCCCCTCCATATCTGAAAACAACAACATTTGTAGGGTGAGATAACATATCTCAGTGAGTCTTACCGCGACCCCTGACCTATCACTCGGTCCATTTATAAAACCTTAATTAATTTCTTGATTTAATCAATAAACCATGCACGTTACTAATTGCACAATACCGACTGCACATCTGCTAATCCCGGTAAACAGTGCTCATAACGTCAAAACAATTGTACCATACCGACTGCACATCTGCTAATCCCGGTGAACCCTATCATCGAGAGCCTAGGTTTAGGGGCTCATGACTTCCCCCTCCTAGTATGCTATCCGGTGGGTGGTCACCCAGACTATACATAATATATATATATATATATATATATATATATATATATCGACATAATTTTTACTCTATGATATAAATCCATATCATACGGTTCTTCTTATGAACTGCAACTTGATCCGAAACCAAATTTTGTTCTTAAAACAATTATTCCCACACGACACTCTAAGTTTCATAAATTCAACTATATATAATATAAGCGGTTAGGAAAAAGGATTTGAAAGAAGTTTGAAGTCGAACGGAGCGTCGAAACGAAACATCGAATTTGGGGACATAAGGAACTTCTTAACTTTGTGCCCAATTTCCGTTCCGTTTCGTTCTCCGATCGAACCCAAACTATGTTTCAATCCAAATTCAACCACAACAGACAATATATTTATATATTCGGTCCAAAGACCACATCCAACCAAACAAAAAAAGATGATTTCGTTCTAAATTCCAAACACACGGGATTTTCGTAAAATATTGTTTTTGACTCGAAAATTCACGAAACTCAAGATTTTGAAAACTCTCCAAACATAACACACAAACAACATTTAACTTCCCTAAACGTGAGTAAAACTCACCTATCGTAATGAAAATCACGAAATACCGAAACGGAGCGAAACTCAACCGTTCCAAACGCACGAACTCAACCCAAACTTAGATCCAAGCTCCTCCAAACCGAAATCAACAGCTCTAAACCGAAGCCCACAGCTCTAAACCGAAATCAACAGCTCTAAACCTCCATTTTCTTCCACTAGATCTCCAAAACTTCAACAATGGTAAAACGAAAACGGGTAGAAATTAGGGGATAAAAATTACACCATTAGAAAGAGGAGGAAAAATGGAAGAGAACGGTACCAAAAGCCCCTTACCAAGTGAAGAATTGAGAGAGATCTTCCCTCTCCTTTTTCTTCTCCTTCGTCCTTCCCTTCTTCTCACTCTCTCGGTTCCTCGATTCTCTCTCTCTGTTCCTTACCTTTCTTTCTTTTTTTCTTTCTTTTTGTTTCACTTTTCTTATTTTATTCCTTTTCTTCTCCTTTCTCTCTCTGTTGCTTTCTTTCTTTTTCTTTCCTTTTTTTTTTTACTTTGACTATAAGGGTATAAGTGGGTCAAGGGTCTAATTGGGTGTAAAGCCTAAATGCCCTTGACTCACAAATCTCACTAATCCTATTTTTACCCCAAAACTCTCACATCCAATTAACACCATTTAATCAATAAAGCTATTTATTCCTATAATTTAACGAGAACTCATTAATTCCGAGACAATCTCATTTTAAAATGTGTCTCATTATTTTTCACATAACAATCCACTCGTTAATTTCTTCAGTCCAGCTTGAATCAATTCACCAAGCGTCGATTCCGAATGAGAATTTCAGATCACTTTATCAACACTTGAAAATGCTTTGATCCTTCAGACTAATTAGTCATTCAGACCAATCGGTTCTTCAGATACTCAGTAATCCTTATTATTTGCTTCTTCGTTAACATGCCAAGTGTTAACCACTCTTTGTTAATCCTCAAACCCCCCACTTTTCTCCAAAGCAGACAAAATTAGCGTTTGATTTTTCATTATTTCTATTTTTACTATGAAAATTTGAAAACTCTTCATCTATTCTAACAAAAAATATAAATAAAGAGGGGAACTGTTATACCTTAATTTTGTCTGTGTTCTTTTCTTTATACCCAAGGCCCAATGATTTTGAGATTAGTATTGCTTTAGGAACGTCAGTTTTATTTGGACTCATTTAGATACCAGGTTGTTTAATTGGGCCTATGTTTAATAATTTTCTTGATTTGCTTGGCCCAACTTATCATATTTTTTTTGTTTTTTCTCTAGACAAAAAAAAACATAAACTAAATAAAGAAAATTAAATATTGAAAATAAAAAATAAATTATAAGGAAAATTAGAATAAAAATAAAATATTAGCAAATTAAGAAATATGTGTCGATAGCATCAACCTTCAGCCCAACAACAAGGCTACTTGCCCAACAAGTCTGCTAACTCAACAAGTCGACTTGCCTAGCATGTCAACTTATAAAAAGAGTGTCAATTCCACAATAGAAGACACACATCAGTGTTTCAACAAGAACACTGAAAACATTCTCTAACTCCCTCTCTCTATCTCTCATGTCCCCCCTCCCTTTTAATATTTATTTTGTTTTTTTAGATAAGCAAATTCATTGAAAGGGAGCACAAGGGGTGCCCACCCAATACAACGGAAAAGGGGAGGGCCTCCTCAAAACCTCCCTAAGCCTAAACCCATTGGGAAAAAGACTCAGGGAGGAAAAAGAGTACCTCGCACAAGAACCTGCACAATAGTGGGAACAACAACCTAAACCACTGCTTCTCCCCCGCCTAGAAATATTTATTGATTTAGTACAGTACAAACCATTAGAAAATTACAACAAAGAAAAACAACCCAACGGGCTACTATACCAATTTATTTAACTAATTAAAAAATTTAAAATTTATTTAACTAATTAAATTTATATATATTTTCAACAATTAACCACATAACATTTACATACAATTTTTTATATTAAAACACACATCTAGCTATCAATATAAGGATATTGCCTAAAATAAATAATTTTGTAACAAAAAATGCAACAACATATTTATTTAACACAATATTTTTAGTATACATAATTTAGAATAACTTATATATTTTGATATATAAACTCCATCAAATTTAATAAAATATATTATAGCAGCTCAAGCAACGCACGTGTATTCCCCTGGTAATGATGTGTAGCTTGTTGGATACAAGGATAGTGATTGGCTTGGAAATATAGAAACAAGAAAACTAACGTTAGGGTACACATTTCATCTGGGCACAGGTGCAAAATCATGGTCTTCGAAGAAACAATCGATTGTTGCACTTTCTACAGGAGAAAAAGAATATATAGCATTAAAGGTTGTGGTACTCAAGTAATAGAGTTGAGAAGAATTTTGGAAGTAGTTCATCAGAAGTAGAGTACTCCAACAAAAATATTTTGTGACAACAATTCTGCCTTTTGTAAGAATCCAGTTTTCCATGGGCTGTCAAAACATATTGATATTTGGTTTCACAAGATTTAACAATTGGTAGCTGAGAAGGAAGTGATGATCGAGTATTGTCCCACTGAAGAGCAAATTGCAAATAATTTTATAAAACTATTGTAGATTGAATTATTCTACAAGTTAAAGAAAATGATTGGAATGATAAGTTTATAAGCTTGATTTAAGGGAGACAATGTTATAAATAAATGAAGAAGTTTAAAGAAGCTAGAAGGGTCCCCTAGAAGCATATAGAAATCCCATGATATTTTCTTTGGTATTAATTTAAGAGAAACGTTATTTGAACCAAAAAAGTGTACCAAAATAATAATACGTAAGAGATAGAGAGGAAGTACGCATATAATACATTTATTTTTTATTTAAATTAAATATACTATATGGGTATAACATTGAACTTTATTTAAAAAAATAAATAAATTTAGGCAAAATTATACCAGATGACCTTTAAGTTATTTATTTGTAACAAGTTAGTCCTTTAAGTTTTTTTTTAACAAATTGGCCCTTTAAGATACCTAACATTGACACCTTTGGCCCTTTTAGTAAAATATCATATTGTTGATTACATCAAAATACACCAAATTATGTTTGGTTGCATCAAAATACATAAGCAAGAGTAATCAAAATATATAAAGTAGCACAATACGTAAGTTAGAGTAATCACTAAAAGGGCCTATTTTTACAAAAAAAAAAACTATTTGTGTTTAGAATTTGATTGGTATTAGTGTTTTTAGTGTATAGTATTAGTCTTGACTCAACGGTTAGTTTTTCTTTATCTTTGATTTTAGTGTATAGGATTTGTTTTTAGAATGTTTAGAAATTGATTTGATTTTAGTGTATTTAGGATTGATTAGGATTGATATTGACATTTGTGTTTAGGAACAATTTTGGAAATGTTTAGAAATTGATTTGATTAGTATTAGTGTTTAAGAATGATTTTTATTTAGAAAGTAATAATAGTTTAGGAATTTGATTGGATACTTGTGTACTGAGCCGTATCCAGAAGTGAGTTTGGAGTTCCTTCGGTCCCAGAATATTCGTCTCTTTCAATTTGGAATTGAGGGGAAATCGGTAATTTTCATATTCAATATTCATATCATCATCACCTATGTTTTTATTCATATGATATTTGTTACTTGTTGTTTTGAATTGCACGTTGATAGTTTTTAGAGGCTGTGATTGCTTATTGTAGTGGGAAACTTAGGCTATTGATAAGCTTGGGAAATACAAATGGAATTTGAAGGTTGGAGTATGGAGGCACACCATCTGTTTGCATTTTCTACTACGCTTTGCTATGTTATGTAGATGTTTTATTACATTTTAGCTTGTAACTATTGCTACTTAAAACGTTTTTACTTAGTTTGATTGTGTGACTGTGCCACTCTTCTATTGTTTGTTTAATTTCCAAATGATTGTGTGTGATAAAATGATAAATGTATGGAGTCACTATAATGGTTTTTTTTCAAATCCATATTGGTGGACTGACAGGGTGGTAAAGGTTGTCTTATATGGGGTGCATTTTTTTATTTATTTTTTTAAAAAACTAGGTTAGCAAGGGATTTTTCCGTCGCTAAATCCCTCGCTAACTAAATCCCTTGCTAAAATACCTCGCTAAAATCCCTCGCTAAATCCCTCGCTAAAATCTCTCGCTAATTCCCTCGCTAAATTTAGTGAGGAGCATTTTAGCGAGGGATTTGGGTCCTCGCTAATTCCCTCGCTAAAGTACGTTAGCGAGGGATTTTTCTGCTTTAGCAAGGGAATCCTGCGTCGCTATATGACGTTTTTTTGTAGTGATGGTCTTCGAAGAAACAGTCGATTGTTGCACTTTCTACAGCTGAAAAAGAATATATAACATTAAAGGTTGTGGTACTCAAGTAATAGAGTTGAGAAGAATTTTGGAAGTAGTTCATCAGAAGTAGAGTACTCCAACAGAAATATTTTGTGACAACAATTTTACTATTGCCCTTTGTAAGAATCCAGTTTTCCATGGGCCGTCAAAACATATTGATATTCGGTTTCACAAGATTTAAGAATTGGTAGCTAAGAAGGAAGTGATGATCGAGTATTGTCCCACTGAAGAGCAAATTGCAAATATTTTTATAAAACTATTGTAGATTGAATTATTCTACAAGTTAAAGAAAATGATCGGAATGATAAGTTTATAAGCTTGATTTAAGGGAGACAATGTTATAAATAAATGAAGAAGATTAAAGAAGCTAGAAGGGTCCCCTAGAAGCATATAGAAATCCCATGATATTTTCTTTGGTATTAATTTAAGAGAAATGTTTTTTAAAGTGTACCAAAATAATAATACGTAAGAGATAGGGAGGAAGTACGCATATAATACATTTATTTTTTATTTAAATTAAATATACTATATGGGTATAACATTGAACTTAATTTAAAAAAAAAAACAAATTCAGGCAAAATTATACCAGATGACTTTTAAGTTATTTATTTGTAACAAGTTAGCCCTTTAAGTTTTTTTTAACAAATAGGCCTTTTAAGATACCTAACATTGACATGCACCGTTGACCCTTTTAGTAAAATATCATATTGTTGATTACATCAAAATACACCAAAATATGTTTGGTTGCATCAAAATACATAAGCAAGAGTAATCAAAATATATAAAGTAGCACAATACGTAAGCTAGAGTAATCACTAAAAGAGCCTATTTATTACAAAAAAAAAAACTTAAAGGGTCAACTTGTTACAAATAAATAACTAAAATGGCTTATTTGTTACAAAAAAAAAAACTAAAGTTGGCCTTCCGCATTGCATACGTATTCGTATTTTGGTACATTTTTAGTACAATTTTTTGATCCAAATAACATTTCTATTTATCAAAACAATTTCATGAAGTAACTAGTTGGCGGCCATTAATACTTTTACCGTATCACTGCCTCAAGGGGATTAAGCTTGCTAGTCAGAATATGTTTGCCTATAAAAGGCAATGCATGTACCTGTTACAAAAATCATCTAGAAAATTGAGTGAAATAATATTGTAGCAGAATGGTTAACGTGATGAAGTTCTTATGTGTCTTGGTTACTCTACTGCATTTGTCGCACATCATATCTTCACAATCTCTTGTTAAGAACCTACCTGGCTTTGGGGATCTTCCATTCACTTTGAACACTGGGTTAGTTATATAACTTCCTCACTTGGAACCAATATAATATTTATAATTAATTGTGGTTACCTTATTACTCAAACTTCAAATAGCATTTTTCAATTTTGCCATTATACTTACTAAATTTGTGAGTTAAACTAAAATATGAAGCTTATAATAAGGATAAATTATACCATTATATAATTATATATGTGAATGTATGTATGTAAAGTGTTTGTGAATTTGGCTACTTTGGTATATTAAGTTACGACTATTTGTTTTGTTTCTTTTGTAATGAATATTAATTATTTACTACTTCTAATTTGTATTAAGCTTTGATATTTTGGAATGGAGATTATTTTCATTTTGCATATAAAAATAATAAGGTAAATAAATTTAGAGAAGAGAAAACTGAAAACCAATACAATCTATACCTAAGTAAATTTAGAGCTAACCGAATTCGATTTTAAAATCAAACTGATTGGACTACTAGAATACCAAAAAAAAAAAACAATCTTGATTGGATTAGATGGTTTTTTCTCCAAAAGTTTATCTAATCCAAGGCTTTGTTTCATAGAAAATTTTAAGTTGGATTGGTACTTTAAAATTATACAAAACACAAACGATGATTGATGCAGCCGTTTTAAAGAAGAAGCTCACAATTATCTTTTTCCTCATTACTGGGATAGTAACTTGGTTGATATCGGTTTGACAAAAATAAAAGAAAACAAATATTAATTGGTGCGGTAATTAATTCTCAAGTCATACTTGTTTTCCCTTTTTTTTAAATCGACACCGACCAAATCATCATCAGCAGTGAGGACGAAGACGGTCGCAAGCTTCGATTTTTTGGAGACCACGAATTTCTAGCATTTTCAACTATTGGTTCACTATAGACAATCTATCATGGATCAATTTAGAAGCCACCATGTTTCGCGTGGTTGAGTTTGAAAATGGATAAACAATCATTTTGGTCTTAATGTTATATATGTAGATACATTGGAGTGGGTGAAAGAGGAGAGGCGCAACTATTTTATTACTTTGTTGAATCACAAAGGAGTCCAACGGATGATCCTTTTCTTTTTTGGTTGATTGGAGGTCAAGCTTGCTCTGCCATCTCCGATTTCTTCTATGGAAATGGTAATTGTTTCACTTTTCTTATATCTCAGAACTAATCTACGTCGGTAACTTGATCGCCTACATGTTCTCACCTTTGTTGGTTCATGTTGTTCTCCTTACTTTACATTTACTAAAATGTTCTAGTAGAAGAGAGTGTCATTAAGAGTGTCATTCTCTACTATTAGAAAGTTTCACTCTCTCTCCTGCTGGAAAATTTTAGAGTCAATGGAGAGGAGTGTAAGTATCGTTGCTAAATTTGCTTTTATAATTTCTAGGGCCATTAATATTCAATTATGATAAGTTTAATGGAAGCTTGCCGGAACTTCAATTAAATCCATACGCTTGGACAAAGGTACGTAAGTAGCTTACGTGACAGTGCTAATGCCTTCCTTTTTTTATTATTTTGATAGTTTATGTTTATATTAATTAATTAATTATTTTACCTTTTCACGTAAAATTAAAAACTAACTTTGACATTAGAGTGCTTGTAGGTATGGGTGTTCACAGTCGACTTAGATCGGATTTGCTTAAATTCGATTGTATCCATCTTGAGGAGTAGGTGTTTAGTAGTCTTTTCTTCGGTGTTTGTGGGGAGGGTGTCAATGGTCCCCTTTTTGCACTTATTGCAATTGAACTTTGTGTATTTTGATTCATTAGTTTAAGATATGATTAGACACACCCTCTCAAAACCCTTCCTAGAAGGTGTGGGAGAGCTTGTGTCAATGATCTTTGAACTAATTGGCTATTAATATTATTATTCCTACTTATCGAAGAAAAAAAAAAATTGTTGTCTAAACCAATTATAACTTTTCGGTTTGGCTTGGTTCATATTCTCCAAAGCTGGAACCAAATGAATCTGATATTTGATGAGTTGGTTTAGATTGGGTTTCTGGTCATGTACCAAAATGTTTTTTTTTACCCAAGAACACTTGGATGAGATGGTAGTAGTCTCTTCCAGGTTAACTAAGGTTATGGGATCAAATTCATATCTTTGTTAAATCTCTTGAATGAGAGTTTTGTCGTCCATTATGATTCTACCGACTCAAGAGACTAGTCTCTACAGCTTGTAGGTATGGGTGTTCACTGGTCGACTTAGATCGGATTTGCTTAAATTCGTTTGTATCTGTCTTGAGGAGTAGGTGTTTAGTAGTCTTTTCTTCTGGTGTTTATGGGGAGGGTGTCAATGGTCCCCTCTTTTCGCATTTATTGCACTGAACTTTGTGTATTTTGATCCATTAGTTTAGCACATGATTAGACACCCTCTCAAAACCCTTCCTAGAAGGTGGGGAGAGCTTGTGTCAATGATGCTAAACTAATTGGCTATTAATATTATTGTTCCTACTTATCGAAGAAAAAAAAACTGTTGTCTAAACCAATTATAACTTTTCGGTTTGGCTTGGTTCATATTATCCAAAGCTGGAACCAAATGAATCTGATATTTGATGAGTTGGTTTAGATTGGGGTTACGGGTCATGTACCAAAATGTTTTTTTTACCCAATAACACTTGGATGAGATGGTAGTGATCTCTTCCAGGTTAACCAAGGTTATGGGATCAAATTCATATCTTTGGGCATGCAGCAGTGTTAAATCTCTTGAATGAGAGTTTTGTCGTCCATTATGATTCTACTGACTCAAGAGACTAGTCTCACAACTTGTAGGTATGGGTGTTCACAGGTCGACTTAGATCGGATTTGCTTAAATTCGATTGTATCTGTCTTGAGGAGTAGGTGTTTAGTAGTCTTTTCTTCTGGTGTTTGTGGGGAGGGTGTCAATGGTCCCCTCTTTTTGCACTTATTGCACTGAACTTTGTGTATTTTGATTCATTAGTATTAAATTAATCATAAATAAATTATTAAGTTCAAAGATTTGTTCTGCCTAAACCAAACTACTATGAGTTGGTCTGTGGTTGGTCCAAGCACGAAATGTGCCCGAATCAAACATATGAATTTGGATTGGATTATGAGTTAGTTTGGATTTACCCGAACCATTGAACCACCATTGTCGTGCGCCATCGTGAACTTAATCCTCCATCATCATTCTACTTTGGCCACTTCCTCGCTACACATCAGATCATTGTCGACCACAATGGCAGATCATTTCTCTCAAAGTCTTTTATTTTTAGGGATACTTTAATTTCTATTTCCAATTAAAGACTAATTTGACCGACATTTGTTGAATATTTATTTCAGGAACTCAACATATTATATGTTGATTCACCTGCTGGTACAGGATTTTCTTACTCAGAAACAGAAGAAGGCTATAATACCAGTGACACCAAAACGACGGAACATCTCTATGAATTTTTACAAAAGGTTCACATTATTTTATTTGTCACATATATCATCTAAACTTCTATTGAATTTCTATGTTAGTTTTCATATATTACATCTCACCCCCTTTTTTATTTTGTTTCAGTGGCTAAGGAATCACCCCAAATTCAGATCAAATCCACTTTACATTGGTGGTGGTTCATTTGTAGTCAAATTTGTTGCTCCCCTTGCTCTCAAAGCATATGAAGATGAAGGTAAATATATATATATATATATATATATATATATATATATATATATAGATGATCTCTTACACAATATATACGAACGAATCCACCAATAATAATGTATCTCTCTTTTATATGCGGAAGCCGCTCTGCAGTCGGCCTGCAGTCGGCATTCTGCGCGGAAATGCTATTTCACGTTGTGGCAAACAGATTAGGCATGATATTACGGTGCATCCATTTACAGCGTCAATATAATATTTTGATTACTTAGGCGCCGAAAAAAATCGTTCCGGTCCCACCCATTCACTAATTGAATCAACCCATAACATAAACAAATTAACACATAAAGAAAAACTAATTATCTCAGCATAATCAATTTCAGAAACAAGAGAACAAAGAATTATGTAGCTATCATAAAACATTATTTGATACAAATTAAATTGATAAATGGGAACCCAAAACCTTTTCTCCCTACCAAAAACAAACAGCACTTCACTTCCAGATCGAACAGAAAATACAGAAATTAAAAATAAAAAAAATTACCCAACATCTACATCTACATCTACATCTACATCTACGTATGAGAAGAGAGAGAAGACATTAGATCCAGATGATAAAATAATAATTTATAAAATATAGGAGGATCAAGATGATAAAATAATAATTTATTTCACATAATACTCATTTCCATCCGCTTATCTCTCGCCTCTAATATATCGGAAAACTAATTCACCAAAATGATAATCTTGAGCTATAAATACATCTCTCGATTATTGGCTCAACATATTTTATCATGGATGGAGATTCATATACTCATGTATTCCCAACATTCTTTAAGGATCCTTCTTATTACGTTGTGATGGATTGACTATAGCATGCACAACACATCAAAAATATCGCAGATGGAAAACATTAGGTCGTTGACCAAAAATCAATTGTAAATGGGAGAAATTACATATGATAACTTGTTGGCTTGATGCGTATCAATGTCTCTGTCTACAAGATTTCATGTTCCCAAGTAGAAATTTTGGAAGTTCGATTTCATAGGTAATAGTCATATAATTAACTTTAGGTGTCTAATGAATGGTTCTTCAAGACCATAATATGAGTGAACATATGCTTTGTGATGTTCAATATAAACTCTAATAGTCATAAAATACTTATTAGATGCTTTCAAGATAATTCACATAATGAGCTCTTACTCGAATTAGTTGAGCAAAAGAGTCTCACAAACTTCTGGTTGTGAGTTGATGACAATTATATTTATGTAGCCATTTAGTTGATGCATCAATTAAAATAATAAAATATCTAAATGGCTCATCTGATAGGTGTATCTGCATACAAACATCACCTTAAGCACATTGTAGAAATGTGAGAGACTTATTCCCTCAAATTCTTCACTTCCTTTGCGAACTTGTAATACACAAAAGTTAATGGATTGAAGAATCTACAGGCTCTTCAATACAAGTTCTCAAAAGAAAATTCTTAACTATTTTTTTTGCATCATAAAGACCCGGGATGGCCCAACCGGTCTTGCCAACGACAAACAATCCATAAACTTCCGGTTTAAGGTAAGTCTCATGATATACAGACATTAAAGATTTCTTTCGCTAGGATATATCCACTTAGATGAATATCCTTGAGACTCAATTAGTTTCTATGATATTTAAGAGAATATAATACAATATTAATGTGTAAAAACTTTGTTCTTCAAACTAGGTAACAATACAATTAGCTCTTCTAGAACCTTCACTTACATTTGCAAACTTTTGGTTGCAAGTATATAATAAGAACTTACGCCACCTTATGACTTCATGTCATAACTAGATAGTGCACGTAGTTTAGACTATTAAACTTCAGGTTTAAAACAACATTTTCTTTTCTTTTATAAGTGCATAGCAAACATTTGGTTTGCCATAGCATAATTTTAATGTCTCTCAAATATATTTAACTGTATTAAACTTTGATCACTTAAGTAACAAAATATAAAACTTCTTAAGTACCAAATAAAAAACTTCTAAAGTATAAAACTTTTATCAATTTTCTTTGTTTCAAAGAATACTGGATCAAGTAATCTTACAAATTTTATTAATCACGCTCTAAATTTGGTTCTTCAGGAACTTGACCACAAATCAAACATATTTTGGTGGTCAAAAATATTCAAAGAAATCTTTTATAAAGGATGATGGTAACCTTTATTTTACCAATGATCATAATCATAACTTTTGTTGTAACCCAAACTTTTAATTTAATTCATTCTCTTCTAGGAATGAAGTTCAATCAATTGAGTGGTTTGTGATTATTCTTTCAATCACAATCACAATAGATCTTTTAGGTTATAATCATGGCTTAAAAGTTTGGTTCTTCAAGAACTATATCACAAACCTTCACACTTTGGACAATCCTACAGGTTGCTTCAATATTTTGTTATTTGTGCAATATTTCTTGGATCCTTGAATGATGAAATCTTCTGAAATTCATCAAAAGTAGACAAACATGATATAGTCGTCTCTATGCAATCCAACAGGGATGCTTGAATGTTAAATTCTTCAGGAATTCATCAAGAATATATAGAAAACATGATAAGCATAGTAGCTAAAAAAAAAATTCTACGCAAGAAATATGATAATATAAAAGCTATAAGGAAGAACACCAAAACATTATAATAAGTTAGATTAACTATAAGATAGTAGAAGAAAACATATCTTTGTCAAATAGCCTCCAAGCTTGTTATAAATATCTTAATAATAATAGATTAGCTCTTTCGGAGCCTTCAATTATCTTTTAAGGGCCAGATATAGTACCAAAATCAGTTTCTCATTTCACTAAATAAGAGAAATATTTCGTACGGCAGGTACATCCCCAATGACCTTGGCCTTCACACCGGTATCAAATATTGTTAATTCTTTTACTACTCTGCCCACCTTTTTTTTCAATGTTTTTCCACTTCCGGTGGAAAGATGTGTTATTATAATTTCCATTGAGACTATATATGATCAAGACCGCAACCACATGTTTGCCCATAGTGTTGCTACATTCACTTCTGGGAATGGATCAGTACTAGTGGGGTGAGGCTTTTGATATTCCAATGACTTTTAGTGGAAGGTGCAACAACACCAAAATCAAGTAATAATATTCTGGCACAGAGCATCTAATGCAACCATTAAATATCAACACACACATAGTTGATGTGGCGCATATAATAGTCTAATGATTGAATACATCTCACTCTATTTACTGAAAATACATTTCAGGAATTGTTTATTTTCATCCACATTATTGTCTCATCTATATTGTTTTCTGCTATACAAGTAATAAAATAAAAATTGAGATTAAAGCACCACAAATTAGTTCAGGTGGCAAAGGCTACACCAATTCACAGACTCAATAATCGAAATCAATAAAACAAATCTACTGGAAAATGAACGTAAGACTATAGAAAGCACTCCAATACAAAACTTCCATATTCTAAACCATGCCATATTAAATATTATACCAATCCTTCCATATTCACAATTATCTAAGAAAAGGAATTCATAGAAAATATTACAAGGTTTCATTTGTTCTTGCGGATTCTGCAATGATCACTAGCCAACCACAAAACTAAAATGCATCTAACAGCAGACACCAAGATAATCAGTTACATTAAAATTTTCACTTAAATTATTATTTTAAGAAAAGCCTGTGCTGAACCAATCAACCTAAGCTTTCTGATTATCTTCAGCGTTAACCAAAGAGAAGAAACATATGAGAGGAGATCTAACTTTATTAGCAGTAGCCAGCAGGTACAAATCTCCGACAACAATTTTTCTTCAGGACTCTCTCCACCAATCACATCACTCCAACTGCTAAAATACTTAGGTAAATAGAGCTTTGTGCTGACAACGTGTTATGAAACTATAACAATATAAAGAACAAAAGAATCATAAGAGAAGGAGAGAATATAGTAGCATTTGTATTTCTCTTCACAAGTGTATTTACACATCAGTTATGTTATGTGGACAATGGATTGTTGGACAAAGGTGGACAAATGCAAAGAAAATACGGTGGGAGCCACTTTGTTACAAATAAACAGAAAATAAAAAAGATGGGTCCCACCATATTTTCTTTGTATTTGTTCATGTTTGTCAAATATTCATTGTCCAAATAGCATTCCTGTTTACACATAGGAGCCCTATTTATAGGGTAGAAGTGAAGTGAAAGATCAACCTACATGTAAAGTCACTGTGAACCCATTACAAAGGAGTAAATACAAGAGTAGTGGAATAGTGGAAGAGGAAGAGAAGTGGACATCCATATATATATATATATATATATATTATTTCATAACACACACACACCCATATATATATATATATATATATAAAGCCACTAGCAACCCACTCAAGGGTCCTCACCACAACAATATAGCTTAGTTACTTGACATAATAACTAATTAAAGAATAGTAATAGTACCTTAGTTGGAAGTATCAGAGTGGGTGCGTGGAAATGTTGTGAAAATAGGAAAGCAATATGAAAAAGAAGAGAAGTGGATAAGGGAAGTGGAGAAGGGAAGTGGAGTAATTGGGGAAGCAACTTACAAAAGAGAAAATATTATGTTTTCAAGTGGTGATTACAACTGAGGCATTGCATGCCTTATATAGGATTACTAAGGCCTACTATTTAAGTCAGTTAAAAGACTACTATTACATACGTTCAGAAATTGTAAACTAAAAGACAAAATATCATTATTAAAAGTACACACATGGGGCCCATCGACGCATTGATAATGACTAAAGTTGAAAAAACTAAAATAAAAATAGTAGGAAATATTCCCTTTGTCGACCACTTTATCAAAGATAATTGAGTGGCCTTCTGAATCTTTTGATTCCTTTTGAAATTTCAAATTATGTGTCGGCAATTATTGTTGTCTTTTCCCCTTGTTGATTTGGTGACTCATCCTTTCTATCATTGCATCCCAGAAATCCTCTGGTATAGGTTCTGCTTCTTCTTCTGCCTGAGATTCTCCGGCTAGACAATTGTAGGTGTTGGAATCCAGTGATCCTTGAGAACTACTAGTTTTCATTGATACATCATTACTTTGAACTTTAAAAATTTTGAAGAATTGATTTTTCATATGATCTAAAGTTCTGATCATAATTTGTTCTTCCGTTTCATTTAAAAAAATTTTGTGAAAGTTATTTTTCAGATTTTCTAAAGACATTTCTTGAAATCCCGATTCTTTGGGTCTGGATTGGTCCTCAGCTATGGTTGTTTCAATTTTTTCTTCCATATGTTGAAGATCCTCTTTAGGCATCTTAGTCCACCATTTGTAGAAGAAATTTCTTCTGAGTATAGGGATATTGAATTTATCCTTAGCAATGGTAATTGTCCATCTCCAAATCCATGGGATTTGGAATTTAATACAATAGAAACAAGGTCCTTGCCCTGTAATCATCCTTGAAGCATTCTTCAAAATTAATGGGTTATAATTGCACCATGTTTCATATAAATTTAATATAATTTTTGGTAAAATCTCCAAAGAAGGACCAAATTTTATCCACCAGTTATAAAACCAATTTGGTATAGGTTTTTCCAGAATTTCTGGATTAATGCTAAAAAACCAAGAATGCTTCTTCTTTGGATTTTGGTAATAAAAAGCTAATGTAAAAGCTTGGATATAATCCCAATAATTAAAGTAAACATATTTACCTTCAGCAATTTTTATTGTTTTTTCTCCATTAGGGTTTAATCCCCATTCTCTTGGCGACAATATCTTATTGATATGACATTTGCTGAAGTTTATAAAACTTCCTGGGTTATTATTTTGATAATGATGTGTGATTGTTACTGATTCAGTAACTAATAGAAGTATTTCCAAATGTGGTCTGGACTTACCATAAAATCCAGGATATCCTCTTGATTCAAGATATCTCGTTTTAATAGACCATCCATCATTAGGAGTCAAATTGATATCTTCCTCTTCGATATACATTACGTCTTCTGTAACAGGATTTTCATAATAATCTGTTGCCTCTTGAGGTGTTTCATTTATAGCTGCATGCCTTACTTGATGAAGAAGAAGGAATATCTTCTTTCTTTGGAGGTGCAGGCAATTGCTGCAAATTTCTAGTCCTATGGACTGTAGTCCAATCCCCTATTAGAGGAGCGTTTGTTTCTTGATAGGGCAACAAATTGTTGTGTCCTCGGCCACGGCCATAACCACGACCCCTTCCCCTATTGGGGGGGTTGTCATTTCCCTGTAAAAATTCACGAGTCAAATAATCAGCATGAGAATTATTTTCTCCTTTAATATATTGTATATCAAAATCAAATACTGACAATTGGGCTTGCCAACTAGCAAAAATTTGTTTTGATGTAAGATTCTTGACATCTTTTCAATGATTGATTTAGCTGAGCTACAATCAATACGGAGCAAAAAATTTTGATTTAATAAATTATCCACGAAATTTTGAAATACATTTAATTATGGAAAGCATTTCTTTCTTAATAGTCGAATATTTAGGCGTGTTGGATTCCATTTTCGTAAGTAAATCTTACTAAAACTTCTTTATTATTGTCTGGTATGACCTGCTTCAAAATACCACCATATCCTAAATTAGAAGCATTTGTTTCAACTATTTTGAAATACTTAGGATTTGCTAGGGCTAAACAAGGTAAACATTTTACCTTACTCTTTATCTTTTGGACAGCTAGAGAATGTTTCTCTGTCCATGGTCCTGGGTTTTTCTTTAACCTACTATATAAAATGGCTGTATCCTGAGCTAAATTCTCATAATAGTCTGAAATATAATTTAGACTTCCTAAAAACCTTTGTAATTGTTTCTTTTCAGAAATAATATCAGGAAATTTAGAAGCAAATTCAATACTTCTACTTATAGGAATAATTGTTCCTTGGTCTATTTCGTGACCCAAAAATCTAACTTTTGTTTGAAAAAGTTTCATTTTTGGAGAAGATATAACTACACCATTATGTTTAACCAAATTTTTAAATACTTTTAAATGTTTAAAATGTTGATCAATAGTTTTAGAAAATACTAAAACAGAATAAGAACTGAAAATATCATTATAATATTTTGGAATTCAGAAGGAGCATTCTTTAATCCAAATGGAAGAACATTCCATTCAAAATGCCCAAAAGGAACTGTAAAAGCAGTTTTGTACTTATCAAATTCATTAATCTGAATTTGCCAATAACCTGACTTCATATCAAATTTTGAAAAAATCAAGGCATCATTGAGCCTATCTAAAAGATCTTTCTTATTAGGAATTTGATATCTTATCCACTTCAAAACTTTATTAAGAGGTTTATAGTTAATAACTAATCTAGGAACACCTCTTTCTTGTTCAGCATTTTTATTAACATAAAAAGCTGTACAACTCCAAGGAGATTTGGATTTTCTAATCAATCCTTTTTCTAAAAGACAATTAATCTCGTTTTTACATAAATCAAGATATTCTTGATTCATCTGAGCTGGTCTAGCTTTAGTAGGAATTTGACTTTCATTAAAGTCATCAATATAAGGTAAAGCAACACCATGTTGTTTTCTATTCCAAAAAGCATTAGGTAGATCATTACAAACCTCTGAGACAAACTGCTGTTCAATTATTTTAATTTGTCTCCTAGTCTCTTCTTTATTCAAATGATCATTAATATTAAATATATTAATTTCACTTTTGAGAAAACATATTTGTTTTTCTTTGTTAAGAAGAATATCCCTAACCTCATTAAGCATCCTTGTATGAGGATCGGTAATAAACTTGAAAATAATTTCCTTATTATCAATAACGGTAGTGATACCATTTTGATCAATATTTCTAATAGGCATAATCTTATGTAAAAAAGGAGTGCCTAAGATAATTTTATGAGTTAAATTTTTAACTAGAATAAAATGAGTTGGCAAACAAATATTTTGGTTGCAAATATAAGCATTTGAAAGTTTATAATTAACTTGTAATTTATCTCCTCCAGCTTGGGTAAGAGATTGTGTAGTTTTTGAAAAATATTTTGTAGGGATAATTCCCTCTTGAATACAATTAAGATCAGCCCCACTATCTATGAGTGCTATCTCATTTTCTAAAATAAAATTTTTATTAACAACTAAAGTAATTCTCACAAACCATTTTTGTGAAGTTACTCTGTCTAATATTGACAAATAACTACTACTAGAATGATCAGTCTCTTTTTGTTTATTAAGACTATCTAGAGAAGTTATCTTCGGTTGATTATGAGTCTCTAGAGAAGATATTCTTTGGAATAATATATCATTATTCTTTTTGTTTAGTAAGTTTTATACTATTTATTTCATTTGTTTTGTCCTATGTGTCTAGCTGTCAACGTTGTGAGTTTTGTATCATTGTGAATTGTTCCATAACTTTCATGTTATATGATATATGACTGCGTATTTTAACTGTGTACACTTCTTTTAAATTAGATTTTAGTGCTAGATGTTCACATAAGTATTTAAGTTGACTTTTGGGTGGGTTAATTACTAGTCTTTCGTAAAATCTATTGCTATCACATGCTCTTATTTTTGTGTAATGAAGCTAGCTTTGTTTTCATTAGTTCGCTACCCAAGTATGCTCTCTATGTATCGCTTTTGTTACCTTTTAAAAATAAGGGTGTATGTTGTTTGTTTCTTTTTAATGGAAGCTTAGAATAGTGTGGAAGTTGATGAAGGTACATTTTCGAGGACGAAAATATTCTAAGTGGGGAGAGTTGTGCGCCCCAAATAAATCAAGTATTTATTTAATTAGGTTGTTTAGGTATTGTATAGGTATAGTGATTAAAATAATAATATGGTGTTTCTATATTGTTTGTTTTATCTTGTTGGAACTCATCATTTACTTGATTTCTCTCATTCCACTACCGGGAGAGAAATCTAATATGTACCTCATTTATAAATGAAAACTCATTTTTGATTGAGTAGGAGATTCCCTACTCTAGGAGTTTTTTGATATATACCATGTGGAATTTGATTCTCACTAATTCTAATATTTTCTACTGTCTCTATTTCTTCTATTGGATGAGAAGTAGATGGTCTATGTGGTTCACTAGGAGTTGTATAGAACTCACTAACAGAATGCCTTGCAGAAAGACTTCTTGGTATTTTAATAACCCTTTGAGGATTAAACTTTATTTCTATATCCCCTTCATTTGTTTGGGTAATTTGATCTATCTCTCTATTTAAGATAGGTTTAGGTTCCACTGCCTGGGGTAGCGACCATGTCTCTGGAAAGTTGATTTCATTCCATTTGATTAACCTATTGGTCACTATATTTGAAGTTAATAAATTAGTTTGGACAAGAGTTGTTGTCCCTGGAAAAGATATTTGCTTAACCTTTGGATTAAATTGTCTAGCCGGAGAATCTCAGGTAGAAGAAGAAGCAGAACCTATACCAGAGGATTTCTGGGATGCAATGATAGAAGGGATGAGTCACCAAATCAACAAGGGGAAATGACAACAATCAGCAACTAATAATTTGGCCATATGTTAGGTCAGCATAATTAATATTTATGCCATCATGATCTTATTCCTTAAAGATTGTCTAACCTTTTCGGAAAAAAGATAAGGAAGACCATCAACAAATTTTTCCTTCCAATGGATAGAATTGGGGTCATTTAATTGAAAAACCCTGGATAAGAAAGTATCCTAATACCATCTAAAATGAGTTAAAGATGGACATCTTAAATTTTGTAAAAGAGAAGCTATATTTTCTCCTATGGGAACATTAGTTCCTACAAAATGTTTTAGTATGGATAAACAGAGGGTATAAACTGCATCCTCTTCTCTAGTACTAACAATAGTATTACTAGAACTAGATTCTAGCTTAAGTTCTTTCTTATGATCAAGAATTTCTTTTTTCTGAGCTTTAGTAAGATAATGATCCCACCAACCTCTTAATTGACCAACAAATCCAGTAGCTATGAAAGAAGCTATTGAGCTATCAGAATTTCCATGCTGTTTACAAACAGTAGAATACATAATCATTCTATGTATCGTATCTATGATTTGCTTATCATTTAAGCCATCAATATTCCATTCATAAATGGCTTTACCAGAATATGAATTCTGATATGGTTCGTGTTCCTCATAAATTAAATCTTGAGATGAAGGCCTCTTATAATAATATTTTTCTATGGCCTTAGGAGTGTAAATAGGATTAATATTAACATCTTGGTTAATATCCTGGTTAGCAAACATGTTTGTCAAATCATCAATATTATTTATATCCTTACTAAAATCAGAAGGACTCTCAGGACTATCAAAAACACTCTCTTGAGATAAAACACTTAAAGTTAAATTCTTTAATTGTTCTTGCAAAATATGAATAAATTCAGAAGTATTATCTTCCATTTTGAAACCTTTTATTGGTAAAGGATGTTGTACTATAGGAGTCTCTGCAATCACAGGTGCTTTAGACCCATTAGTTTGCTCAAAAATCAATTTTTGTTGAAAAATTTGTTTTTCAACTAACTCTTTTAAAGATAATAAATCTTTTTCAAGAGAAATAAATTGTTCTCCTAAACAATTAAGAAAAGCATTTGTATAATTCTGAGCTTTTAACAAAGAGTTTAATTCTCTGATAGTAATTTGGTTACTTTCAACCTTTTGTAAACTTGCAAAAGCATTGGCTTCTACATTTTGTCCTAAATTTGTAGGTTGTCTTGGAGGAAAAATGCTATTAATTTTTCTCCTTTCATAGTTTCCCAATTCTTTGAATTAAGAACTAAAATCTCATTATCAATCTCATTTTTAATTTTATTAGTAAAATACTTAACAAACCATTTTACAAAAGGAATATAATCCTGTGTTATTGTCATGTCCTCATAATAATCATCTTTAAACTTATTAAGTTCAAAAGGAGAGAATTTCTTAAAATACCATTCCCTAAATTGGGCGTATTTATTTGGAACTCATCATTAATGAGTTCTCTCAATCCACTCTGGGAGAGAAATCTAATATGTACCTCATTTATAAATGAAAACTCATTTTGGATTGAGTAGGAGATTCCACTACTCGGGAGGTTTTTTGATATATACCATGTGGAATTTGATTCTAATTCTAATATTTTCTACTGTCTCTATTTATTCTATTGGATGAGAAGTAGAAGGTCTATGTGGTTCACTAGGAGTTGTATAGAACTCACTAACAGAATGCCTTGCAGAAAGACTTCTTGGTATATTAATAACCCTTTGAGGATTAAACTTTATTTCTATATCCCCTTCATTTGTTTGGGTAATTTTATCTATCTCTCTATTTAAGATAGGTTTAGGTTCCACTGCTTGGGGTAGCGACCATGTCTCTGGAAAGTTGATTTCATTCCATTTGATTAACCTATTGGTCACTATATTTGAAGTTAATAAATTAGTTTGGACAAGAGTTGTTGTCCCTGGAAAAGATATTTGCTTAACCTTTGGATTAAGTGTACTCTATAACATATTGTTATTACTTCACTAACTGGTGTAAAATTATACCCATTAGTATTAATAGTAAGTTGCATAGCATCTAAAATATTTTTGTCAGATAAAGACAAACTCAAATTTGGAGAAACATTAAAATAACCAGGTCCATGACATAGACTCGTTTCAATTAAGGCAGCTAGAGAAGGCTTGAAATCTCTACATCTACCATCTCTAACATATGCAAGAATACTTGCATTTAATCCTAGCAAGGTTAATGGTTTAAAGGCAATTTGCACAAGTCCAATATGAATAAAATTATAGTCTTTAAAAGGAAGTAAATCTTTTTTACTTAATAATTTTATGGTCTGAGTATTCTCAGAAACTTGAACAGTCTGTTCAATGGTCTTAACAACATATCTTGACTTAAGATCAAAAATACCAAATTTATATATTTGGCTAGAAGGAACTGCAGGAATTGTCCATTTGTTTAATTGATCCAAATTTTTTGGATATTCAGCTAATTCTTCATTCTTTATAGAATTATCTTGATGATTATAATCATCTATTTCCATATTAAAAGTTTGAGATATTGTTGTGGTTCAGACACTTAACCAGAATCAAAGCTAGATGAGTCAGTTGAACTTATGAATATATATATACTCCCAACATCTTATTTGTCATCTTTGCAAACAGTAAAACTGTTTAACTATCAACCCATAGGGATAGAAGGATTTCTCCTAAATCAAAGATGTCAAATGTTTTTAGCAAAAATTCTTTTTTAGAATCATTCTAATACTTCCTTTTACTGGAAAAAAGATGATGATTCTTAAGAAAACACCAAAAACATTCTTAGATTTAATAAACCACAAGTAAGATGTTGTTAGAATAATATATTCATAATAATAACTCACCCATCGAATGGCTCTGATACCACTCAAGGGTCCTCACCACAACAATATAAGCTTGTCATATTAATAAATTAATAAAAGAATAGTAATAGTACCTTTGTAGATACAATATCAGAGTGGTGGATGGTGCGTGGAATTCCAAGGAAAGACAATATGAAAAGAAGAGAAGTGGAGAAGAGAAGTGGAGGAATTGAGGAAGCAACTTTCAAAAGAGAAAATATTATATTTTCAAGTGGTGATTACAACTGAGGCATTGCATGCCTTATATAGGAGTACTAATGCCTACTATTTAAGCCGGTTAAAAGACTACTATTACATTCGGTAGCCTGTAAATTAAAAAGACAAAATACCATTATTAATGCCGGGTACACATGGGCCCCATCGACGCATTGATAATGACTAAAGTTGAAAAAACTAAAATAAAAATAGTAGGAAATATTCCCTTTGTCGACCACTTTATCAAAAATAATTGAGTGGCCTTCTGAATCTTTTGATTCCTTTTGAAATTTCAAATTATGTGTCGGCAATTATTGTTGTCCTTTCCACTTGTTGATTTGGTGACTCATCCCTTCTATCATTGCATCACAGAAATCCTCTGGTATAGGTTCTGCTTCTTCTTCTGCCTGAGATTCTCCGGCTAGACAATTGTAGGTATTGGAATCCAGTGATCCTTGAGAACTACTAGTTGTGAACACTCAATTTTTTCCGGTATTTTTCACTTATTTTCGAAAAAATTACAAAAAATAGTCACTTTTTGCGTATTTTCGGGTTTTAGTTTTTAGCTACTATGCGAATGTAATTTCTCTCTCCTCAGACCTCTTTTTGACGATCCGAGCGGTAAAAGTGAAGACATATGTGCAACGAACCTGCTGTCAAAAAATGAAGCGATCCAACGGTTAACCAATCCGGAATCGCACTTTTTACGGTGAGAGGTTTGAGAAAAAATGGCCCAAAACTGCAGCTATTGCGAAAGAAATTTCTCTCTCCTCAGACCTCGTTTTTGACGATCCGAGCGGTGGAAGTGAAGATATATGTCTCACGAACCTACTGTCCAAAAATAAAGACGATCCAACGGTTAACGAATCCAGAATCGCATTTTTATGATGATAGGTTTGAGAAAAAGCGGGAATTGTGTTCTCCAAGTGGGAATTGTTTTTTCTATCTTGTTTTAGTCCCACATCGCTTGCAAGAAACATAAACCCCATAGCAATTGACTATAAAAGAGGTTGAGAGGTGAAGGTTTATAGAGAGATCATTGGCGGGTTAAGTGATATTTTGGGTCAAGCATTTGCGGCTCATTTCACTAAAAGCCTATCTTTGATCATTTAGTATGTTTTGAGTCGGTTTTTCGGTTCTCAAAGCGATTTTTATGTTTTAGGTCAAAATGGACCGGACGGAGTCCGGTTCACGGTTGACTGGTTAGAGGCTGCTTGGTCCGAATCGGCATTCATCGTGTTAAGGTTGGTCTTGTATTTATTTATTTTTATTATTATCTTTTTTTGTTTATGTACATATTTGCTTATTTTTTGTCATTTATTTATTGTTTATTTATTTATTTATTTTTGTGTATATTTATTTATTTATGTATATGGTTTTCTATTTATTTATTTATTAGTTTTATCATTTTTTTAAATACACAAATTATTTATTTATTTATTTATTTTTCTTCAAAAAACTAAAAATAAAATAAAAATGGGTTTAGTCGAGATGTACATCTTATCAAGCCAAGCAACACGGTTTAAGAGACCCGAGTTGTACAACTTGGTCCTAAACCATCTTAAAACTAAAACCGAATGACACGTTTTCCGAAAAATCCCCAATCAGTTTATTTCTATGTAGCATCTATTTTCAAAAATACAAAAAAAATATGGGATTGGCGAGATGTACATCTTGTCAATCCCGGTTTAAGACTCGAGTCGTATGACTTAGATCTTAAATCCCTTCAAAACTAAAATCAACCAACAAACAAATTTTTCGGGAAGAACTACGTGACTTTGAGTCTCTCATTGCAAATGAGAGAGTGCGTAGGAGCGGGTTTCACTGTCAAGTCAAAATTAAATTTTCGACATTAGTCCTTTGTAAATAATTATATTTCTACTAAATTTTATTAAGTCTTATTTAGGGTAAATAAATAATTAAGCGGCTTAGTAATCATTGCACAAATCAAATTTAGGTAAGCTGTCTTGGGACGGATGTGTTAGGGAGTGCGATGAAGCTAGTTTTCACCCCTTCCCTTCGCATAACCGAGCTCACGAATCCAACCTAGTTACTGTGAGACCAAATCACTTTAAATTAGGTTTTTCTCAATTTTCCTATTATTAATAAATTGGGTGGCGACTCCTCAAATGATCTATTTTGAGCCGTCAACGTCGAGATCCCGGTCACGACAGATGGCGACTTCACTGGGGATAGTGAGAGTCAAGCCCGGTATGTTTGGTTGTGCAAAATGATTATAAGGTACGCTTTGTTTACCCATCTTAGTTTCTTATTTATTTATTTTTATATTTATATTGTTCCTTATAAACCCTAGGTTAGATGACATGTATTATTTGTTGTTTGGTTGTATTTATTGAAATATTTTGTGATTTTATTTTATTTTTAAGTTTTGAGGTTTGTATGCTCCCTTCACACACTACACCTACACTGTGAGCACACACTAAGAGTTGAGCTCATACCTGAGCCACAAAAAACACCCTAAGTTAGAACGAGGATAAGTGGGAGTCATTCTGGATGTACATCCTATGTGACTTCCATGAACTCCTCATCTAGAGCACGATCCTTCTATGCGGGCACTCACATCCGGGATGTACATCCTGTTGTGTTTAACTCTCTAAAAGGGTACTTGGCTCTAAAGACCTTAAATCTCCATAGGATGTAGTTACCACCCTATGAGTACTCACAATAAAGACATTAGCCCTATAGGTCCCAATGGCCTATAGCACGGGCTAACCAAACACTACAAGAAAAACCTAAATTCCAAGGCAAAACTTTCTGGCGGATTTTAATCCCCCAGAAAATTTCCGGCGGAATTTTGACATTTGTGGGGGAATTAATCCACGAGAAATTTTTGGGGATTTTTGGCGTTTTTAGCGGAATTATGGTATTTGTGGGGATTATAAAGTGGTCGATCCTATTCGGGGGACAGAGAGTACCGAGTCGTTCTTATGTTGCTCCCAACGCGAGTGCTAGATCAATTGACCCGAGCAATTTAACCGAGAGATTGAAGCGAGCGGCGGAGCAACATGCACGACAAATGGAAAGAGCGCAAAGGAGAAGCGAGAGCGCGTTCTTTGAGGAAGCTAGGAGAAGCGATGAGCGCATTCAGCGGTTGATGGCTTCTACTACCGGCCTCGGCATCATCATCGATCTTGAGGCCATCATCATCATCATCATCACATATGGCTTCCTACCACCGCAATCTTGGCCTCGGTATCCTCCGTACCCTCGGCGATATCCGCGAGCCCATTATTCTCAACCGTATCCACCCAGCAGTATCCACCTCATCATCGATCCTCCCAAAGCATCCTCCCCAAGGCTGATCACCACCCCAAGCGGCAATGATATCCTCAACCCGATATCTTCCCAAAGACCACATACCACCACCTCGGCTGGCGGTAAGTATCAACCCCAGACGCGATATCCAAAGAAGAATCACCTCATCTCTTCAATAATTTTGATCTAAATTATAGTGCGTTAGAGGCTGCTTTGTTAGGTGATGAACCAGCACGAGGTGCTAACTATTCTCACAGAGATGACTCGGATGATGAGCACGCACCTTAGTAGTTTTATATTTGATTATGAATGTTTATTATTATGGATATCGGAGTGATTTGTTGGATTTTAATTTATGGATGTTTATTATTTGGTTGATTATGAATGTTTTTTTTTATTGTTGATTATGGATGTTTATTATTTGGTTGATTATGAATGTTTTTTTTTATTGTTGATTATGGATGTTTAATATTTGGTATTTGAGTTTTTAAATTTAAATATGCTATTTATATTTTTAATTTAAATTTATTTATTTTTAAAAAACATTTTATTTGGTTTATTTTAGTTTTTTAATTTAAATATGTTATTTATTATTTTTTTTAAAATTTATTTAATTTTAAAAAACGTTTTTTCAGCTTTTTTAAAAATGTTTTTAAATATTTTTTTTTTTAAAAAAAATGTGTTTTTCGGCGGATTTGGTATTTTTTTCGGCGGATTTGTTAAAAAAAAAATTAAAAAAAAAATTTTTTTTCGGCGGATTTATGTAAATTTGCGGCGGATTCTTATTAAAAAAAAATAAAAAAATATTTTTGGCGGAAAAATCCCCCTAAAAGCGCAAAATTCGCGGAAAGAAACCGGGGAAATCACATAAATTCCCCTGAAAAATCCGCGGAAATGACTTAAAATCCGCGGAAATGTGCGTGAAATTCCGCCGAAAATACATTGCCACGACCATTTCTGGCGGAAAAATCCGAAAAAATACTTTTTTGCGGCGGATTTGGGTGTTTTTTGGCGGAAAAATCCGCCAAAAAATCTCATTTTTCTTGTAGTGAAATTAGACCACAAAGGGAGCTATTTTTCCTCTTATCATTGTTTTTGATTGAATATATTTTTCTCGTTATCGCTCATTAGTCTACACACGAAAAAATCATCAAAAAATTGTGTTTCATGTCATGCAACAAAAATAATCATATAGCCTTTCATGCATAAAAAACAAAATAATCATATTACATTTCATGCATAAAAAAAAAACCTTATTGCATACACACGAAAAAATCATCAAAAAATTGTGTTTCATGTCATGCAACAAAAATAATCATATAGCCTTTCATGCATAAAAAACAAAATAATCATATTACATTTCATGCATAAAAAAAAACCTTATTGCATTTCATACATAAAAAAAATATATAATCATATTGCATTCCATGCATAAAAAAATAATATTGCATTTCATGCATAAAAAAATCATATTGCATTTCATGTATAAAAAGCATAAAAAAATAATGTTGCATCTAGAAGTTCATTTCATCTAAAAAAAATAGGATTTACTAGTGTATCATTCATTCGTATTGCCTAAGTCCTTAAAAAAATTGCATGTAGCGTACATTTTCATTTCATTGTCATTCATCATAAAATTTCTCCATTATTTTTCTTTGTATGTATGCCAAAAATTTGCACATCTTCATGAGTAAATAAGCAAAGCACGTAGCATATTCCCTTCAAGGGCAATAAAATTTGCATTACTTTTTTTTCATAAAACAATGAAAAAATATTACAAAACAAATGCATGTTGCATCTTAGGGTGAGTGCTTGCATTCATATCACACATTTCATAACATATTGGTTTCCTTGACCCATTCTCATGTAGCATTTTTTCACTTATTAAAGAAAATCAATAAAAAAAAGAGTTTTGAAGTCATTAAGTCTTCATTCATGTTAAATTTTTGTGCTTGCGTGAAAATGGATACCAATCAAGCTTAGACTCATGGAATTGGATCATTCTCTTGAAAGTTTTTGGTAAGATTAGTCATTGAAGGATTAGAGAAGTAGGGTGAGAGGACAAATATCATGGGGAACTATACCGGGGCATATTGGAAAAGATGAGTGGAAAATAAGGAGACATAAGGTTGTGACAATCAGTTCTTGAATAAAAATTCAAAGCCAAAAGAGAGAGAGGATTGTCATTAGCACTTGTTTGGTCATGTAAGCTTGAAACCAAGTTAACTTAGTTGAAGCTTTACACTAATGGATTTGCATGGATTTATAAACCCATCTCCATCCTTTCTCCCCGTGTCCCCTTAAAACACTTACTCTTTTTCGAGGTCTTACCTCAAGTGATAATTCTTAAAGCCCTCTTGATCGCGTCATTCATTGATGAGCCAGTGAGAGGATATCAGATCTCAAAGGTCCATTTCCCTAAAAAAACAAAAGAAAAAAAACATAGACAAAAAAAAAAGCAATCAAAAGAAATAAAGAGCAAAGAATGTGTAAAAGAGTAGATGTTATTTCAAAATTAAAATTTTGCAAATGAGGAATCATGATTTCAAATGAAGAGTGGTCGTCTTTCTCCATCCCAAACAAAATATATCCCTTACCATCCCCTTTGAGCCTGTAATGTCCATTCACTAAACCCTGGACAATGATCAACACTACAATAGAATTTAGTGCATTCAGTTTTCCCAAGTTATGAAATCAAAGAGATAGTGGAAAAAGTTCAAAAAAGAAAAAGAGAAAAATGAATAAAGCCCGCAAGACTGAAAGCAAGTATTGTCAGTCTTGGCAAAAGTTAGGGCACAAAAGAAAAAGTAATGAAAAAGCAGAGAAGTGAAAAAAATAATTAAAAAAAAACTGTGAATGATTTGAGAGGAAGTTGAATGCACTAAAGATTCATGATCCATTCCCATAACCCATTACCTATACCCATAAGACGTTTCTCTGAACCTTCTACTCCTTTCTCTTCCATAACCCATATCCAAAAAAACATTTCTTTAAGCCTTCTAACCATTTTTTCCCCATAACTCATAGCCCATATCCATAAAACATTTTTTTAGCCCTCCATTCATTTTCCTTCTATAAACCATAACCTTGACCCATAAAGCACTTACAGGAACCTTCTAATCATCTTTCTTTCATAAGCCATAACCAATAGCCACATTGCAAACCTTTAAAAGTCCACTCTGATTGATGGATGATTGATTTCATTTTCTTAATGTTAATTTTGAGATAAATCGTTTGCTCCTTTTAAATTATTCTTTGCTCTAATAAAAAAATGAAGGAAAAAAAGAAAATCCCGCTAGATTGAAAACCGAAGAAAGGCGATCTAGGCAAAAATTAGGGATAATAAAAAAAATAATAAAGCCCGCTAGATTGAAAACACTGCAAAAGCGATCTAGAGGCAAAAATTAGGGCATAAAAGGGAATGAGACTTTCAATGAGATGTTTAAGTAGTTCACGGGGAAAAATTTACGCTACTTGGGCCAAACAAAAGTATACATTGGGGCAATTTGTGGAGGATAAGTTTGAGAGTCTCGAGAGACCCCACACTGGGGAAAAGTTTCGTAAGATCCTTTAGGAGTCAAAGGTTTCTTGCTACACCATGTAGTATTCCCTCAAGCGGTGCCTTTCACTAGAAATCTTACAATACCCTACATCCATCAAACTTTGTTTGCCACACTGTGCATCCTCGTAAGCAAAAACTTTTACCAATATTTGGGCAAAGCTTGTACATGGCCCTTCATGAGTCAAACTTTGTTTGTTACACCTGATGTAGGGGCAATAGCTCTTACCAACAGAGGCAAAATGTTTGCTCGACCACGATGAGTCGATTTTCGCTTGCTATGCACGGTAGTCTTTCTTACGTGATAAAACCCAATTCTCACCAATTTCCGACAAGTCGGTACCTCAAGTAAATGGAATGCCCAATAACTCAATGGTTGCCATAATACATCTTCCTCTACTATCTTGTGTCGCTTTTGTCCTCCCTATGATCTCCTGCGGAAATACCCTCCACTTTCAAACCCAAAAATCCGAAACACAATATCCACTCTCGAATACACTGTGAATCCATGCATGTTCATTAAGTAATACTTCAATGAGAGTCAACTTGGAATCGGTGAGTGTGATTTAGAGAGCTAATGATAATCGAGGAAAAAAAGAAGAAGGAGAAGGTCAATTTTGAGGGTGTTTTGCATTGGGAGGTGAGAAGTGACCTTAAAAGAAAATAGAAAGCTTGAAAGGGTGGCGATAACCTTCCATATGAGGACAAGCTTGATTGGTTTAAGATAAAGCACATGCACAAAAAGAAATTCTCGGTGAATCCATCTTTCAAGACAAATGCATCTCAATTTCAACTCAAGACTCATGCATAATTCATGCATTTCATGTCATAGTTTGCATACATTTTCATCCATGCATTCCACTTCATAACTAGAAGCATACATCTATGTTCAGTACTTTGTAAATAAAGTAATAAAAACCATCCAAAACAGGGTGTGCATTTCATGCTCTAAACTTTGTGCTATCGGTTCAACCCTGGCACATTCTTTCATGCTATCGGTTCACCACGGCATTTCCCTTCTCGTCCCCCGTGCTAGCAGTTCATTACAACCTTTGCTTTACTTTTCATGCTAACGGTTCATTACGGCATTGTCTTTTATATTTCGTGCTAACGGTTCAGCCACGCTTCGCTGCTTTTCACTTTTCATGCTAACGGTTCAGCCACGGCATTGTCTTTACATGTCGTGCTAACGGTTCAGCCACCGCACTCGCTTTACTTTTCATGCTAACGGTTCATTACGGCATTGTCTTTTATATTTTCGTGCTAACGGTTCAGCCACAACGCATCGCTTTTTACTTTTCATGCTAACGGTTCATTACGGCATTGTCTTTACATTTCGTGCTAACGGTTTCAGCCACAACGCATCGCTTTACTTTTCATGCTAACGGTTCAGCCACGGCATTGTCTTTTATATTTCGTGCTAACGGTTCAGCCACAACGCATCGCTTTTTACTTTTCATGCTAGCGGTTCATTACAGGATTGTCTTTACATTTCGTGCTAACGGCTCATTACCGCATCGCTTTACTTTTCATGCTAACGGTTCAGCCCTGGCATTGTCTTTTATATTTCGTGCTAACGGTTCAGCCCTGGCACTGCTTTTTTACTTTTCATGCTAACGGTTCAGCCCTGGCATTGTCTTTACATTTCGTGCTAACGGTTCAGCCCTGGCACTTCTTTACTTTTCATGCTAACGGTTCAGCCCTGGCATTGTCTTTTAAATTTCATGCTAACGGTTCAGCCCTGGCACTGCTTTTTACTTTCATGCTAACGGTTCAGCCCTGGCATTTGTCTTTTAAATTGTTTGCTAACGGTTCAGCCCTGGCATCTGTCTTTTAATTTTCCATGCTAACGGTTCAGCCCTGGCACTGTCTTTTAATTTTCCATGCTAACGGTTCAGCCCTGGCATCTGTCTTTTAATTTTCGTGCTATCGGTCTTGCCCTGGCACTGTTTCCTGACAAGCTGACTGATCTTGCTCCGGCTTTGTGTTTTATTTTCCCCGCTATCGGTCTTGCCCTGGCGTTGCTTTTATTTCGTGCTATCGGTCTTGCCACGACCTTTGTTTTCGACAAAAGTCGACCGATCTTGCTCCGGCTTTGTCTTTTATTTGCCCCGCTATCGGTCTTGCCCTGGCGTTGCTTTTATTTCGTGCTATCGGTCTTGCCTAGCTTGTTTCTGTTTATCTTGACCGATCTTGCTCGGCATTGTCTTTTATTTTCCATTATCGGTCCATACAGCATTGTCTTTAATTTTCTTGCTATCGGTTCGCCACTGGCATTGTCTTTAATTTTCTTGCTATCGGTTCATACTGGCATGGTCTTTAATTTATCGCTCATGGTATCGCATACGCATCGTCTCCATTGTAATATAACCCTAACACCGCACCTTCAACATCAGGCTAAAATTGAGGTTCATATGCGTACTCATTTCTTACTTTGATAACACAAGGAAACATACGTTTTTGTATTATATCGTAAGAAAATGAGCACTGAGAGGGGCAGCTCGTGAACACTCAATTTTTTCCGGTATTTTTCACTTATTTTGAAAAAATTACAAAAAATAGTCACTTTTTGCGTATTTTGGGTTTTAGTTTTTAGCTACTATGCGAATGTAATTTCTCTCTCCTCAGACCTCTTTTGACGATCCGAGCGGTAAAAGTGAAGACATATGTTCAACGAACCTCTTTGTCAAAAAATGAAGGCGATCCAACGGTTATCCAATCCGGAATCGCACTTTTTACGGTGAGAGGTTTGAGAAAAAATGGCCAAAAGCGCAGCTATTGCGAAAGCAATTTCTCTCTCCTCAGACCTCGTTTCGACGATCCGAACGGTGGAAGTGAAGATATATGTCTCACGAACCTACTGTCTAAAAATAAAGACGATCCATCGGTTAACGAATCCAGAATCGCATTTTTATGATGATAGGTTTGAGAAAAACGGGAATTCTGTTCTCCAAGTGGGAATTGTTTTTTTCTATCTTGTTTTAGTCCCACATCGCTTGCAAGAAACATAAACCCCATAGCAATTGACTATAAAAGAGGTTGAGAGGTGAAGGTTTATGGAGAGATCATTGGCGGGTTAAGTGATATTTTGGGTCAAGCATTTGCGGCTCATTTCACTAAAAGCCTATCTTTGATCATTTAGTATGTTTTGAGTCGGTTTTTCGGTTCTCAAAGCGATTTTTGCGGTTTTGGGTCAAAATGGACCAGACGGGAGCCCGGTTCACGGTTGACCTGGTTAGACTGCTTGGTCCGGTTCGGCATTCATCGTGTTAAGGTTGGTCTTGTATTTATTTATTTTTATTATTATCTTTTTTTGTTTATGTACATATTTGCTTATTTTTTGTCATTTATTTATTGTTTATTTATTTATTTATTTTTGTGTATATTTATTTATTTTTGTATATGGTTTTCTATTTATTTATTTATTAGTTTTATCATTTTTTTAAATACACAAATTATTTATTTATTTATTTATTTATTTTTCTTCAAAAAACTAAAAATAAAATAAAAAATGGGTTTGGTCGAGATGTACATCTTATCAAACCCGCAACACCGGTTTAAGAGACCCGAGTTGTACAACTTGGTCCTAAACCACCTTAAAACTAAAACCGAATGACACGTTTTCCGAAAAATCCCCAATCAGTTTATTTCTATGTAGCATCTATTTTCAAAAATACAAAAAAAATATGGGATTGGCCGAGATGTACATCTTGTCAATCCCGGTTTAAGAGACTCGAGTCGTATGACTTAGATCTTAAATCCCTTCAAAACTAAAATCAACCAACAAACAAATTTTCAGGAAGAACTACGTGACTTTGAGTCTCTCATTGCAGCAGAGAGCGTAGGGAGGAGAGTTTCACTGTCAAGTCAAAATTAAATTTTCTTAAATTAGTCCTTTGTAAATAATTATATTTCTACTAAATTTTATTAAGTCTTATTTAGGGTAAATAAATAATTAAGCGGCTTAGTAATCATTGCACAAATCAAATTTAGGGTAACTGTCTTAGGACAGATGTGTTAGGGGTGCAGTGAAGCTAGTTTTCACCCCTTCCCTTCGCATAACCGACTCTCGAATCCAACCTAGTTCTGTGAGACCAAATCACTTTAAATTAGGTTTTTCTCAATTTTCCTATTATTAATAAATTGGGTGGCGACTCCTCAAATGATCTATTTTGAGCCGTCAACGTCGAGATCCCGGTCACGACACTAGTTTTCATTGATACATCATTACTTTGAACTTTAAAAATTTTGAAGAATTGATTTTTCATATGATCTAAAGTTGTCCCGATCCTTCTCAAGATTGTGCTCTTATTCTTCTCGACCCTTCTCAGGGTCAATATCCATCTATTGACCCTTCTTTAGTTCATCATCCTTCACTGAACCTTTTGTGGGTCATTTCTCCTCTTGCTTCTTTTCTCCCTTCTTACTTTAGAATAAAGGCTATGTTGAGAAGGGTGAGTTAAAACGTTCTTCTCAACTAGAGTCTTGAGTTGAGAAGGATGAGATGAAACAGTCTTCTCTACTGTAATAAAGAGTAGATAAGGGTGAGATGAAATTGCTTCTCAAGTATGTTTCTGACTTCAGAAGGGTTAGTTAGTTTGTTCTTCTCAAAACAACTATTAGTAAAGAGAACTAGATGATTTTCAAAATAGCTTTTCCAAGGCAAGAGATAGTGTTTGAAAATATTATCTTAAGTGTGAAGCACTTAAGAATAGAGCTTTAGGTTTACCACTTTAAAAACAGTTGAGAAGGGTTGTAAAACAGCGTTTTAAGAAAACTGTGTGTAGTTGAGAAGGGTCAGCAGAGCTGTCTTCTCTGTTTTCTAAAACCTTCTCTAAATAGAGAGTTTTAAGTGTAGTGTAAAAACAACTTAGGAAAGCAGTACATAACAAAATGATGTATAGTGGTTCACCCAAAACCCGGGATTACATCCACTCCTCACACCCAGTGAGTATTTCCACTATTTCTCGAATAGTTTACAACTTTACAACCTAGCTAGGCTTAAAGCTCTTGTGGTAGTTTTCTTCACAAAACTCTACCTACTGTTCTCGCACCTAATACGATTGTTCTGATCTACTAGGCAGCTTCTAACACAGAAGAAACTCACTTCTCAAGCCTTACAACAACACATGCTTCTTGAGAAGGTTTCTAACAGGCTTCTCTTTAACCATAACAACACATGTTATTTGAGAAGACTTCTTCAGGTTTTACAATATACAGTTTGGGGTTTTTTTGTGGGATTACAAGAGGTTGGTTTAAACAAGATAGATTCAAATGAACCCTAATCAACAAGCTGAAATACAGACTCAGAAAATAGAATCCCTAGATTAAATCATGACTTGAGTATGGGTGAGAGAAGACTTTCTACTTGAAAAGGATGGGAAGAATTAGATTTTCTCTCACAAGAAACTTCAAAGAAAGATCCTTCATGGTAGAAAGTACAATGACTTTTACTCGCACTTTCTCGTAGCACTTTCATCGAGAAGATAGCTTGCTTTGCACTTTCAGTGAGAAGACACACACTACGTTTGTCATGACTTTTCTCTTCTTCGAATCTTTTCAATTTTGAGTTTTCTCAAGTTGATGCTTCTGAAGTTGATGCTTCTCAAGTTGATGCTTCTTATGTCGATGCTTCTCAACTTGACTCTTCTCATCATGACTCTTACGATCTTAACCCTTCTTATCATGATGCTTCTCAACTTGACCGTGACTCTTCTCACGATGACTCTTCTCATGAATCTTCTATGTTGACTCTTCTCATGATGAATCTTCTCATGATGATTCTTCTCATGATGACTCTTCTCATCACAACTCTTCTTATGTTGACTCTTCTCATCATGAGTCTTCTCATGTTAACGCTTCTTATGACGATCTTTCTCAAGTTAACCCTTACGGTCTTGATTCTTCTCATCATATTGTAGAAAAATATTGCATCCATGGAAATTAGAGAGAAGAGGTTTAAAGGTCTATTATATTGAAAGTAATAAGATATTACAAATGATAAGAGATAATTGCAAATAAGTCTACCCATCTACCTTATATACTAACCAACTAATGGACCTTACTATCTAATGGCTTTACTATCTAATGGGTCTTACTAACCAACTAATGGGCTTACTGTCTATATTTTAACAGCCTCCCGCAAGCTGGACGATGTTCACAACACGAGATAAGCAATACAAAATACTATTAAAGTAAGGAAAATAAAGAACAATATCTGAATTGGTAGTAGTTAAGGTGCATAGCTCCTAGAAGTCTTCGACCAACTAATAGGCCCCTTCAAGCTTCTTCCAGCGTCTCCACAACATACACCCCAAAAAGAATCAACAAACTCCACGCATGGGAATAACCATCCAAGTACTAAAGAAGTCAACAAAAACTTAACCGTCGAGCAGAAAACACAACTCAAGGTTTAACCACTCGGAGGAAGCAACAAACCAACACGTAACCATCAAGCAAAAGCCACAACTCAAGGCTTAATCACTTGAAGGAAGCAAAACGCTTAACCATCATAGGGAAGAAGCAAACATCAACAAAGGCATAAAGCCAAAGGCTTAGCCACCAGCGGTAAACTATACCTCAAAGTTTAACCACTTACCAAAAGCACATAAGCGCTTAACCATCAAGAGTACTCAATCACTCAAGATGAAGCAAAATCTTAATGCTTAACCATTTATAGCATAAGCATTATGCTTAACCACCATAAACAGAAGCTAAAATCAAGAAAATGGAATCACATAATCCATTCATTAAAACACCGCCCCTTCACTTATAGGAAGGCAACAATGACAAAAACCTAAAAACTAGCCTCCAACTAGAAATAGCAACGATGGCACTCTTCCAAAATAGCAACCGGGGCGTCAAAGTGGAGATCCTTGGAACTTTTGCCACAGTCAGTCATATTACCATTTAATTAATCTTCAAAGAAATTGATGAAATAATTGAAAACCGATGCTCAACATATGTCTTCGAGAATACTAACACATTTTAGAGAATCCATAGTAAAAACTCCATTCAATTTTATCATATGCTTTTTTGGTTAAACCAGTTGAGGAAGCAATCATCCAAACAATCTTGTCTGCACCAATCCTCATTTAGTGAGTGAAATGAATCATATTCATTGCCAACCCAATATGTATTTACCATATCAATGAGATCAAAGAGAAGTGGAGATTCATCAAAACTTTGTGAAACAAAGTCTTGCTTACATCCTCTCATCACATCATTCGGATCAAAGAAGCTGGACCAAGTTGGATCCGTTTCCAAGTTGAATTCTTGTTTCATGTGGGTCATACCACCTGCGATAGTTGAACTATCCCTCCAATGAGTAGATTTCCAAGTGTTGCAGCAAGTGCAACAATTACAACCTCCATCATTTTTTTAAGCATATAGTCTAATTGAAAGGTTTGGAAGTATTTCTAGATCTTCAACAAGACATCATTGGAAGACAGAATTACTCAGATAAATAACAATTAATCTCATCTTACTCACAACATAAAACAATCCATAATGGTACACAACATCTTCCCAAAGATGTGGTTCTTCACTAATCAAAAATCCAAAACTCAGAACCATTAGCATAAAACGCTAAATTACTATGAGCAGTAATAATAGAAAGAGCAGTGAATTTACCATTACGCAAACAACTCAATGATAAAACAACCTTCCCAACAAAATGTTTGCAGATTTGCTTCGGATTGAAACCATCTAAACCACCAAAAAGGTTTTTTTTAATTGTATTTAGTTATTCTATCTCACTTTTTGTTTTTGCGGTTCTCTCTCTCTCTCTCTCTCCCCTCCCCCTCTCTCTATCTCTTACATTTCAAGTTTTTTAATCTATCTACTATCTATTTAATAAAAACACTAAATACTAAAATCTCTATTTTATATCTTCTACAATCTATTTAATCAAAAAACTCATTACTAAAACCTCTTATATCGTCTACAATCTATTTTTTATCTTCTACTATCTATTTTATTTCTTATATATGAACATTTTGCTAGGGATAACATCACTAAAGGATTTCCTTAGTGACAATAACTAAATTAATGTAATTCATTGGATGATCAAATTATTAATAAAAATGTATCCTATGGTTGCAATTAAGGAGGGTATTTTTGTACAATCCAAAAATCTGCCTATTAATTAAATTATTCGAAATAATTAATAATAATATCAATTCCTTGTTTTATGGCACATTTAATGCCACATTTTAACTCCCATTTTTTCTCTTCCTTTTTTTTGCTATTATTTCTCCATTAGTTGATTTTTCAATATTTTTCTTCCTTAAATATTTTTCACGTTTCAATCCTATCAATCCTCAAGCTTCAGACCATAGTTACAACCTTCAATCCTCACGTTTCAATCCTCAAGCTTCAATCCTATCATTCCTTCCCAATATATTTCCTATCAATCCTCAAGCTTCACGTTTCAATTTTTTTCACGCCATAGTTACAACCTTCAAGCTTTTCACATCTTTGCTCTCTTCTTTATTTCTCTATCAATTTATTTCTTCACATTTTAGTTCACTCAACATCTGCTTCAATACCCCATATTGACAACTTTCAAGCTTCATTACGGGATTGATTAACATGAGACAAATATCAGCTTTACACGGTTACTTGCTCGTAAGTCTTTTTCTTCTCATTGGTGATATGTCCACACTCTTAATCACAACTCTGAGCACTTGGTTATTCTAACCATATTTGATCTCTAACCACTGTGTTGCGCCCCGAAAAATCCGGTTTGGACTTTTCAGTTTGACAACGTGAAAATAGTAGAGCCGCCACCAATATTTATTTAGGAAAACATTGAAAAAACCTTTTTTGGAAAACGCGGGTGGTCTTTTGAAAACACAGAGATGTAGGTTCGGAAATTCGGTTGCGCATGGGGAAGGTATTAGCACCCCACACGCCCTTTCTACCGAAAGGGAACCATTAACTTGATGTGGTTTTGAAATGTTTGATTTGAAAATAATCGTTCTACTTCTTTTCTTTTCTTTCCTTTTGAGAAATTGCTTTATTAAAAAAACGGGGAAATAAGGAATGTTTTTGATATCTTTGAAAAGCGGAACAAAACAAAGATTTTTTTTTGAAAAGGGTGCTTGACGGGACATGTACCGGTCCTACGTACCCTCACGGAATGAGGATCAAAGCTACGTAGTTCTTGTTTTGCGCCCTGAAAGCGGCTTAGGAGTTTAAGTTTTGGAATTTTTGAAGTAAGACTCGAGTGTTTTCGAACACCAAACAAGCAAAGGCTTCGAGTGGCATTCAATACTAACTCGAAAGAAAAAAGAGAGTTGGAACCGGTAATCAAACAAACAACGGCTTTGAGTGATTACAAGTGACAACGTTGCATTATTCCTTTTGAAAGCGGTTTTGAAAAGGTCGTGAGCCTCAATGATGATTATCACTAATAGCTCGTGTTATTTTTGGAAATTTTGAATTGGTTTTGTTGTTTAGTTAATGTGTGGGAGTTTTCATGATAGTCAAACAAGCAAAGGCTTTGAGTGGCTATCACTAATAACTCCTCATTAGTGATCAAACAAGCAACGGCTTCGAGTGATGGCTAATGATTTATTTAAGAAAAAGCGCCTTAGGTTTTTATTTGGAAAAAACATCTAATTTCGGGTTTGAAAAGGCGTAGAACATTTCAAATCCTTTTTCAAGTCAAAACCGAGACAACAATAAGAATACAAGCATGCTCATTACTATTTACAACAATAATGCACAAGAATGATATTAAATCATCAACAATTAAGCAATTAACATAAGAATAGAAAATTGAATCATGCTAAGCAATCCTCCCACTATAGTTAAAGTGCATGAAGCACAAGTGAGCCTCATATTGCCAATCATCAATCAACCACAAATGGCAAGCAAGATCATGTCACAACAACTTGAGAAATATCATTTTTTACAACCCATTTCCATTTAGTTTACAAGCAAACCTACAAACCCTAGCTCACATCATGATTTGCAAAGCACAAGAATTTTGAAACAATTTTTATTTTCACATGACTTAACAACAATTATTTTTGTGATTCAAGCATGTTAAATAGGCATGAAAGGGCTACAAGGCCGAAACCTACTATCATTCCAAAACAACACTTTTCATGCAAAAAAAAAAATCCAAGGAAAGACAAAACAACAAAACCCTAAAAATTGGCTTGAGCCTAAGGCCTTATTTACCCTAAAAATCATCAAATTCTTTCACCAAAATTTATCCAATCACATAGATAAGCATGAATACATGATGGACAACAAAAACAAACAAGAACCTAAGATTTAGGACCCAAAACCGAAACCATACCCCCCAAGATTCAAGCTCAAAACATCAAGATTTAACAACAAGTATAGCTCATCATTCCTTCACAAAATTAGCACAATTAATCATGCATTATTCAAACTTCAAACCATCTAATGAACAAGAACAACACAAGGATCATGAGTTAGGCCCAAGGCCAAGGCAAAATGAAAATGAAAACATGTTTTTATTTGGTGAAAATCACATGAGCAAAGAACAAATCACAAGAACAACACATAATCAACACATAGTCACAAGAACAAATTATTTAGTGGGTGATGGACCAGCTCTCACCCACAACAGCCCCTAATCTACATTTAAAATGATGTTATGAGATGCAAATATAAGTTGAAAAAAGATTTTAATGCAAGAAAATTGATGAAAATGCAAAAAGTTTAGGTTGTACCTTAGTTCCAAGATAAACAAAGGTAGAAATGAAGATCAAGAGCAAATCAACCACAATCCTCACAAACCAACCCCAAAGGTCACGCAAACTTGAAGAAATCAAACTCTTTAGTGATGTAAAAATGGAACCAAGGGTGAAAGGAAGAAGGTATATGAAGATGGAGTGAATTTTAGGTGGTTTGGTGGATGAAACTTGAAAAGAAAATGGAGGAGAAAGGAGGGAGAGGGTTCGGCCTTGAGAGAGGAGAGGAGGAGGAAGTTGTGTGCTAGGGTAAAATGAGAGTGTCCTCCTTTCTTTGATCTTATTTTTGGTTTTTATATGGGGTAAAAACTTAAGGGTATTTATGACAATGTATCTCTTGTAAACCAATAGGATTTGAGAAAGAAATTGAATCAATGGTCAAGATGCAATGTCACATGGATTAAGGGCAATAAAATGAGAGAGAGGGCTGGGTGTGCAGCATAAGGAGGGTGGTGAAGGATAAGCTCATTTACAAAATTGTATTTTTCCATGAAGCTTATTACACAAGTGCCATTTTAATTCAAATGAAAGGTGAGGATTGCATTTCACACTTAAATGGAAGGCTAAGATTCAAACATCATTTGCAACCAATAAAATAAATCAAAAATGCATGGAGTATGGCTGTTATGCGCAGCTAAGGGAGTGGGAGAGTGAGTGGAATTCCAAATTGTACTATTGTACTATACATGATCTTTCAAAATTCAAAAGAAAATAAGATATTCATTTCTAGATCATTCTTCTAAATTCATGCCATTTTGGGCCATGTCCCATGATTCAATGATTGGGCTCTGAATTTTATGATCTCACCAATCCCAAAATTGATTTGTTTACCCCACCTCAAAGGAAATGACCATTTTACCCTTCTATCCAAAGACTTGATTTTTATGCCAAAAGGTTTAATATTTATGCGCAAAAACAATCAAAATTAGGCACAAATACTCCTCAAATAAATCATTGATGATTGTTCAGTGATTTGGGACGAAAGACCGTTTTTATTGTGAAATGACCAAAATGCCCTTTCACCCTAAAAAACCCTAGTTCTTTACCCAAAGCATGTTTTCACTTCAAAAATGGCTTTTCACCCTAGGAATGACCTCTAATACCTTGAAATGCATGTTGAATGGCTTTTCCTGAGGAATTGTCCCTTATTTGCGAAATGACCAAAATACCCTTTTGCACTGAAAAACCCTAGTTTGTCCAAAAGTGCATTCCAACTCCAAAAATGATTTTAGAAGCTTTGAAATGACTTTTAGAAACCTAAATGCAATGCATGATGCTCTCTTCTCCTCTGTTTATTTGTTTTTTTGGAAAAATTAGGGTTTTGACTAAGCCGGACAAAATTGGGGTATGAAAAGTGCCCCCTCTTTATCTAGATTTTAACAAGGAATATGAATTGGCGAAACATATTCCGAGGCAAAATAGAGATAAAGAATTCGTAAATTATACCGATTTTGTCTACTTAGGGAAAAACCGAATTTTCTTTTCCTTTTTATCTTCTAGTTTTTTCTTTTTGGGTGAATGGATGCGGTAGGAAGCTACTGTAATGAATGAAGTGTCGACTCTCGGTAAGCCAACAAAAACAAGAAAGAGATTGGTGCCAACCCTCAGCGGCAAAAAGCAAGCCAAAATACAAAAGATAAAGAAAGCAGATAGAAAGCAATAAAGAAATGCGAGAAAGGAGGAGCACTTTGCGGCTCTGAAGGAACACTTGGGCTCTGAAGGAACACTTGGGCTCTGAAGGTGGCCTATTCGAGCGGCACGAGGTTCAATATCGAGTTGTAGGGTGATACATTTTACCTTGATGGACTTACGCTATGCTTTATACCGGCACGGCTAGTCGAGGGGCGTGAAGTTCGGGGCCGATCCGCCATGCTCGTGATGACTTGGCGAGGTGAAGGGACGCGAGGTCCGAGGGGCCGATCCGTCATGCTCCGTGATGACTTGGCGAGGTGAAGGTTGAGTTCAAAGTCATTTGTTTGGGTGTTGATTTGAACTAAAGCGCGAAGGACTCTAGGGGTCGATGATTAAATCGGTGCTCGATAACGACGGATCCGGGGACGCATTGGTCCCGAAGGGACACGCGAGTCTGAAGGGATTCGCAAATCTGATGGATCGACCGATTGAGATTGCTCTTGTTGGCGATCGAATTGAGGGTACTGCATATGTCGGTTGATGCTGAGGATGATGCATGAAGCATGGGTGCATGTTATGCGAGGGGCATGTTATGCGGGAGTATGTTATGCGAGTGCATGCAATGTTATGATTTTAGTGTGATGATGCATGTAGTAGACTGCTTTCTTCTTTTTTCTTAATTCTTTTCTGACCAGCTTTCTTTTTTCCGGTCGTTTGATTTTTTTTTGCTTTTTTTTCCATCGACTTTCTCTTTTACGATCATTTGTTTTCGCTTTTTGACAAAGGCTTATTCTTTTCTTGGTTCAACCGACTCCGATACTCCTGCGAGGCGCGAAGCCGATGGAGCTGCGCAGGCTCATGAATCGAAGCGCAAGTTTGCTTTATGGTTCGCCATCTGGAATGGTCTGCGAGGGCAACTTTCTTAGTAAGATTGATTTTCTTTAGGAAATCGCTTGTTTCCCGTGACTTTTAAAGATTTCGCAATGATTTGTAATGCTCTATGATGTATGCACAGGTTTTCTGATTCAGATCATCATCATCATAAAACGCTTATTTTGAGCGAGAAAAAGCGAAATAACAACAAACAAGACATGAGAAAATTGAGCTTTATTGATGTGGAAGCCGATCGCATGCATGAGAATGTTACGACGATTATTTCAATACATTTGAAAGTTTTAAACTACAAAAAAAGACAAAAAAAAAACAATAGAGAAGTTGAATGATGATCGTCCGTCTCGTGGAGCAGAGCCAACATTTGTGTCCTTAACCTTGATCACTCCTCATCCAAGTCTTCGGGAGTTGTATGCCTTTCTTTACTTTTCATGCTCAAGTTTTTCGACCCTAATTTTTGCTGGATCGCCGCTGCGGGTTTTCAATCCACCGAGTCACTCTGATTTTGCCTAGGCCGCCGCCCTTTCGGGTTTTCAACCTAGCGAGCTAATTCTTACTTGGCTCGCTTTTTCTCTTTTTCACTTATTTCTTTTGGGCATAATACTTCTTCACGATTATGCGAATTGACTGGGTTTCTTAGATCTTCTCAGTCCATCTTTGTGAGTATCAACGCTCCTCAGAAAAGGCTTTCTTGACTACATACGGTCGTCATAAGTGGGTGTCAACTTCCTCGAGGTCACTCACGAATAAGCGAGAATCTTCTTAAGTACTAGATCTCCTCATTGAATTCACGCGTAGGACTTTCTTGTCGAAGGCAGTTTTCATCCTCTGGCGACACATTTGCCCATGACACAAAGGCTGCAATTCTTTTCTCTTCAATGAGATTTAAGCTGGTCGAGGCAGACTGTAACCACTCTGCTTCTTCCAACTTGGTTTCCATTAATACTGCGGGGAAGGTATTTCAACCTCAATAGAAAATCGCCCGACCCGTATACGGAGAAAAGGGGTTGCCCGGTCGATGTAATGCGTCGCAGAGAGGTACGATAGCCATGCAAGGCGAAAAGGAGCATTTCATGCCGGTCTTTGTAGGTTACCACCATTTTCTCGCACTATTTTCTTGATATTCTTGTTGTTTCGCTTCAGCGCCACATTCATCTTTAGGCGGTAGGGAGAGGAATTATGATTTGAATTTTGAATTCTTTGCATAGGTCCTTCATCATTTTCTTTATTGATTATTGCCGTTATCCGTGATGATTTTGTAAGGAAGACCATATCGGCAAATCGGATCTTTCTTCACAAATTTGGCAACCATCGAATCTGGTTATCTTTGGAGTATGAAGCGGCTTCAACCCATTTTGTGAAATAGTCAATGGCGACGAGGATGAAACAATGCCCATTTGATGCTTTGGGTTCAATTGGACCTATGGCGTCCATGCCCCACATTGAGAGCGGCCAAGACGCGATCGAGAGCGTTTAATTTGGCAAAGCGGTACATGGATATGATCGGCATAGATCGGCATTTGTGGCACTTTCTTACAAAGTTATAACGATCGATTCCATCTCGTAGCGATAATAACCGCTCTTAGAATTTTCCTAGCCATGGTGTGCCCACTCGGAGTGAGTCCCAAAGCGAGCCTTCGTGCACATCTCTCATGATTCTTTCGACTTCTTCCTTGGCAACACACCTCGGAAGAACCATATCATAGTTTCTTTTGTAGAGAACTTCACCACTCAAGAAGAAATTCCTTGACAATCTTACGAGAGTTCTCTTGTCATTCTCTCGATGCCCGGTGGGTATTCACGATTAGTGATGTATTGCTTAATGTCATGATACCAAGGCTTCTCGTTGGGCTCTCATCTATTCTTTGTGCGATAGTGATGTGCGAAGCGAGCCGGTCTTTGAATTCGATATTAGTCGGGCTCTTGTCACAAACTAACATTGAACATAGAAGACAATGTTGCCAATGCGTCGGCCAATTAGTTTTCACCTCGAGGGATATGCTGGAAGGTGATCTCATCAAAAGACTTCATCAGCTCTTGCATATAATCACAATAAGGAATCAGTTTGGGATCTCTGGTCTCCCAATCACCTCTTACTTGATGAATAACCAGGGCTGAGTCCCCATACACATCTAACCTTTTAACTTTCCACTCTGAAATTTGTTTGAATACCTAGGATGCACGCTTCATACTCTGCTATGTTATTTGTGACATAGAAGCTCGATCTTCTTTGTGTGAGGAATGAAGCGGTTGTCAGGAGATATCAACACAGCGCCTTGCCCCATGCCCCCATACATTTGCCGCACCATCGAATATCATTCTCCATCTTTCACTTTCTCGGGATTTCCCCTCGTCAAACAGTGCCATGTTATCTTCATCAGGGAAATCATGCTGCATTGGTTGGTAGTCCGGAATCGGCTGACATGCCAAATATTCAGCAAGTGCACTACCTTTAACCGCTTTTTGCGTGGCGTCATGAGGATATCGTATTCGACAATTGCATTTGCCACAGGCAATTCGTCCTGTAAGAGCTGGCTTCTCAAATATGTACTTGATTGGATCCATTTTTGATACCAACCAAGTTGTGTGACTCAGCATGTACTGTCTTAAACGATGGGCAGCCCACACTAAGGCACAACAAGTCTTTTCTAGCATAGAATATCTTGTCTCACGATCGGTGAACTTTTGCTTAGATAGTATATGGCATGTTCCCTTTTTAGGATTCATCGTCTTTCAACACACTGACCCATTGAATTATCGAGATTGTAAGGTATAAGATGAGAGGCACTGTCGACCACGGTGGCATTAAGACCGGTGGATTCTGTAGGTACACCTTGATTTTCTCAAAGGCAACTTGACCGCGATCATTCCACTTCAACTCTTGATTTTTGCATAGCAATTTGAAAATTGGCTCGCAAGTAGCGATCAATTTGGAAGATGAATCGGAGATGTAATTCAACCTTCCGAGGAAACCACGGACTTCTTTCTCCGTTTTAGGTACTGGCATTTCGAGGATAGCTTTTACTTTGTCTGGATCCACCTCAATTCCTTTCTGGCTGACAATGAAGCCTAACAACTTCCCTGATCTCACCCCAAACGTGCACTTAGCTGGGTTTAACTTGAGTTTATATTTCCTCAAACGTTCAAAAAGATTTTGCAGATTGACAATGTGCTCCTCGTCGGTTTTAGATTTTGCGATCATGTCATCAACATAAACCTCAATCTCTCTATGCATCATATCATGGGATAAGGTAACCATGGCCCTCTAGTAGGTTGCAATGGCATTCTTCAACCCGAATGGCATGACCTTATAACAGAATGTTCCCCAAAGTGTTATGAAAGTTGTCTATTCCATGTCCTCAGGGTCCATCTTGATCCGATTATATCACGAATATCCATCCATGAAGGAGAATAACGAGTGTTGAAATGTACTTATCCACTAAGACATCAATGTGAGGCAAAGGAAAATCGTCTTTAGGACTAGCACGATTCGGATCTCGAGAGTCGCGCGCACATTCGACCTTCCGTCTTTTTTGGGAGGCGGGACAATATTGGCAACCCATTGCGGGTGCTTGCCCACCGCTAGGAACCCCGCATCAAATTGCTTCTTCGCCGTCTCGATTTTTGAGGACATTTCGGCCTCATCCTTCTCAACTTATGTTTGACAGGTGGGCATTCGGGCTTGACTGGTAGCTTGTGTACCACAATGTCGGTGCCAACCCGGGCATATCTTTGTAGGACCATGCAAACGCATCCACATAATCGCGCAACAAATGAACCAACTTTATGCGATCTTCATCATTCATGGTGGTACCCACTTTGACCTCTTTCTTATTCTCACTGTACCCAAGTTGATCACTTCAATAGATTCTTCGTGTGGCTGAATTACCCTTTCTTCTTGTTCCATTAACCTCATGAGTTCTGGAGGAGCTTCCCAGTCTTCCTCAACATCCCCTCAACTTGATTGATAGGGTGATCAAAGTCAAAATATGGTATCAAGCCTTTGTTATTTTGAGAGACAATTCTTTGTGGATCGCCTTTGCCGGCGAAAAAGCGAGAATGAAAAGCGAACAAACAAGCAAACGATAATAAAGCGAGAAAAGACTCACGCAATGAAGAGAAAATGATTTTTATTGATTGAGAAATTCAAAACAAGCGTTTTTATTGATGATGATGATTACGAAAATAAAAACATGTGTGCCCCTAACAACTTGTCCTATGGCTCAAGGCGAGAGCCACGGGGTTGCATTACAAATAATTACTTTGAATTAAAAGCCACCTTTGGAAAGGCAGCGGCTTCCCAATTCTTCAACTCTTTCAAAGAAGGCAATGGCGGATCGGACTAACACCACCCTCTTCACCTTCAAGACCATCCCCGATGACAAAGACTGACTGGTTTGTGTTGCTCATCTTCCTCATCCCATCACTGCCAAATTTGGATGTCTTCCATTCGGATTTGAGCACTCTCGGGAGCATCATATCGACCAAGTAATCAAACTTTCCTTTGGGCTCCCCTAGGTATCCCAACATCCCTCTTTTGTAGGTACCGCCAATTCGTCTTCATTGATTTCTTCCTCGCATGAGAAGGAGGCCCGGGTCTTGGTGGCTATTGATCGAACCTCAGCTTGAACCAATCTTAGATCGGGATTGCCACAGAATTTCAAATGGCTTTTGGCCTCCTCACCATTGTCCGAATGTGGAGTTAACACTTCATCTTCCGTGCCATAGGTTCCTATCTGGACCACACAACGATCCATCAAGTCTCGCAGGATCATTTTGAAGTTTTCACAATCTCCCACACATAAAGAGTCAGCACACCCTTCTTCATGGCAACACCCTCTTTAACAACCTCCGCCCGGCATAACTCCAAGATAAATGACACTTAGAGGAGTCTTGATCTCTTGCACTTTCTTCAACAATTTGCCAACGAAGACTTTCTATAGCATTGGTAGTGGCGCGATGACTTAGTAATGGATTGATTGTTGTATTTGGGGTATTCGCTTAAGCGAGATCCAACCAAAGATCTATCAAGTCTTGCACCACATGTTTAAAGGCTTTACATTCTTCCACAAAGCATGATGAGACCCGTTTTCATGGAAAGCTGCAGTGGCATTAGCATTGTATCCTCTCGGGAAATGGTGGCTGAACGACTTTCATTGGCCGAGTGTTGATCAGTTGTTGGAAGTCAAGTGATTAAGCATTTCGGCGTATGTCATCGGAATTGGGTCAAAAAGCGGTCCGCTTTTGAAGCGATAACCCCGAGCCTTGGAACCATCAATGCCTTTTGAGGTGGTGGCTGGAGCGAGAGAATGGAGCAGTTTGTGGCGGAGGTGTACCAAAAGATGAATTTCCCCACGAGATGACATTAGTTTCTCCTTCTTTCTTCTTAGGGAAATGGGGTGGTGTACTTTTACGAGTGCTTGAACCGCAGAATTTCCTACATTACGAGGTGATTCGAGATCTTCCCACTTGAAGGCCGTGCTCAAGTCTCTCCCCAAGACTATCATATCGGAGAAGCTAGTAGAAACACTCGTGTCACTGTCATAGTAGATTCTTTGCGGGGTTTCCAGAACATGTACACCATTTCCTTCTCAGTTAGAGGAGGTTGAACCTGAGCGGCTGTGCTTCGCCATTTCTGAGCATATTCTTTGAAGGTCTCCTTTTCGCCCTTACTCATGTCTTTGCAAGCCCGTGACCTATCAGGAGCCATATCCATGTTGTACTTATCTTGTCTCATGAAAGCTTGAGACAAATCCTTCCAACAACGGATTTCAGAGGATTGCAATTTCATATACCAATCTAGAAGAGCTCGGCCCGGACTATTTTGGAAGCGATAAATCGTGACTTGTCATCATTGGCATAAGGACCCATTTTTCGGACAAACATTGTAACATGGCTCTCTGGACAGCCGATCTCTCTGTACTTGTCTACCTCAGGAGCTTTGAACTTTGGTGGTAAGACCAAATCGAGACTAAACACGACTCACGGGCTTCCTTGGCTCTAACACCGGTACCCTCCTCCATAGCCCTTACTCTTTCTTCAAGTGCGCGAATCGGATCATTGGGTGAGATCCCTCAAACATGTGTCCTTGGGGGTGGCTCCCATATTGTAATAATATCCTCCTCCTCTGGTGAAGAACATTTTGAGGTGTCTTTGCAAACCCCGAGTGGGGTGAGCTGATATGAGGCTAGGAGTGCGAATTTGTGGTCCTCCGGCAGCCTCCCGTGCGCGGTGACAATGACTTGATTAGGTGCAACCACACCGCAGAGAGCGATTCTAACAGATCTGCGGCATGTACCCGGCGAGCATACCCCGAGGATATCTCTGTGAAGTGCATTGGTTTGACACATTCATTACGGAGCAAACACGGGATGATGACCGGATCCCGAGGAAGCGTGGGCGTAGCATTTCGCGTCTTTGGAGGAGGAACAAAAGAAGTGACACCATCCGGACCCACTCTGGCGGCGGCTTCAGCGGTTGTCCCACTCTTTAAACCTTGCGCATGACCATCATCTCATGCACACAGGCTTCCATAGCACCCATCTTATCTTTCAAAGTGCGGTTCTCTGAGCTATTTGCTTTCGGGGTTGAATTTGCATGCCCACATCTTCCATTGCGGATTACTCTCAATTTCAATCTCACGGATGCTCTGGTAAATTAGCCATCGGCTTGGCTTCTAGTCGGGTGAAGTATCGGTGACGGAGAACCAGCGTGCCTTTTCTGTTTATTTAGACATTTCTTTGCATAAGAAACAAGATAAATTCATGAATGAATGTATGAATGCATGCACAATGTTCGCGATGATTTGGGAACCACGGGATACCCTATCTCGTCATAAGCGCATAAACTTGCTATTTAGGAATTGAAGTAAACAAGGAATCGAAATAGCATACTTCATTCATCAAGATTTCAAGGCTTCACCAATTTTCATTAAAGGGAAAAGACAGTACAATGTTCATAAAAAGAAAAGTACAATATTCTTGAATACAAAACTCAAAAATAAACACTTAAGCTGAAGAGTACAAGTGAACAACTCAAATACAAATAGCTTCAAGCTTCCCAACTCTCTTCCTCTTCTTGCTGACACTTGCACCTTGAGACTGCTCCTTGAACTCTGTGATCAACGCTCTGCGATGACTTCACTGGTTGGTACACCTCGGGTGGGGTATTGAAGAAATGCATCCCGACCTCGACCATCCTCAGATTTTTGGGAACCCCAACATAGCCTCTGTAGGGCTAGCTCAGCGACCGAGAACTTGCTCTTCCACGGTGGATCTCATCCCTAAGCTCCTTAATGATCTCTTGATCTTCAATCTTCCCAATCAAATCTAGGAAGCGCTTCTCCCAATATTGGCTCTCAGCTCGGACCTGTCTGTAGGCTTCTTCTAGACAATGGAGGTCCCTCTTCAGTTCATCAAATATTTCTCTTTCAAATCTCAAGGCTCACTTTGGTATTCCTTGAGAGTTTCATCAATGGCACCTCTTTCTTGCTCGAGGTTTCTCGGTGACCCTCAACTCTGCCACGGATGTGATTCTTGTCTGATTCAATGGCAGTGTCTTCCACTCTGAGCTTCTTCAAGTGCCTTCCTTGTCTTCTGTTTATACCTTTGGAGCTCCTCTCTGGCCCCTTCCAGATATCTTTGGGCTTCTATCTTGCCTTGCTCTTCTTTCTTGAATCGCTTAACACTTTCTTCACAGCGATCATTTTGACATTGTTTTCTTCCTCTAGCTTTTCCTTCTCTAAAGCCATCTCCTCTAACTTAGCCTGCAATGCTTTCTTTTCCTCTTCTACCTTTGCTAAAGCGGATTTGACCCGTTCGACTCCTCATAGGTAGGGACATAAGGCTCTGATATCTCCTCCTCGAGGGGACATGTCCTTTGACTCGGTGATTTTGTACTTTGAAGCTTCTCCCGAGCCACCGATTGAAGGTGGTGTCTTTGGTTCTTCTTAATGACTCTTCACTTCCTTTTCACACTCTGATTCCCATGATTCTTTGAACTCTTGAAGCAAATCACCGCATTTAGGCATCCCCTTATAGAGGTAAACACGGGACAAACATGCTTTCGGAGGGTGAGTTCCTCATCAGATGGCAAAGAGTTGCCTTAGTGGTCGATGAAGGATTGTAATTGATACACCCTCGAGTCCCCATGAGAGGCACATTTTGAAAGCTTCCACGGTTGAACACCACCACGGGCTGTCATCCCAACAAGCATTTGTATACCACCCGATTTGGAGATCATTGAGGTCTTTCAAAACTCAACCCACTCCAGAGGCGATTCGACCTTCACCTCACGGCCTAGAGCATAAGAAATTAGCTCCCTAACATCAACCGGTTATGGATCACATGGGTAACGAGCAAAGCGTAGAGAACATGAGAAGAAAGACACATCTTCTTTTTATGGAACCGACTATAGCGGGTGAGAGCATGATATGTGTTAGCAAGAAGCAATGGCACTGCGGATTGATAGGGTTAGGTATCCTTGAAGGCCAAGAATGCACCGATCGCATCTTCATCAACATACTTTTCTAATTGAGGGAAGAGAACAACCCCAAATATAGTGAGAGCAAGCACCAACTTGAATGGACCCACTTCTTAGCCAAAGCATAAGATTGCATCAAGGCCTCAAAGTACTCTTGCGGATACCCAACTATACCATTTCTTTTTAACGCACCTCAATTCATCCACACCGATCCTAAGCAACATGGCAAGCTTCTCATCGGTATAGTCATCGTCCCCGATATTGGTAAGGCCTAGCGTGAGATCTGGAGAACCCCAAAAGTTTCTCATATTCCTCTAATGTGGGGATAGTGAAAATTCTTGAAGAAGAAACATCTCACATCAGTCGTAGAAGCGGCTCAAAGCCACAAGAGCATCCTCTTGAACAACTCATTGCAAAAGCCTACGAATATTCCCATATGCACGATCAAAGGAATCCTCTCGTCCGGGCCCATAAGAGGTGCACTGCGCCTCGGACTACCAACCTCAATCTTCTTCATAAGCGGGAAGCGAGAAGTGAGTGAAGTCTTGCTATTCAATTCCATTCGATGCACCTATGACAAGGCGGTACATTATTCGGTGGTTCCGACAGCGAATGCAAATGAAATGCGATATGAATGCAAATATTTATAACATTTAGCTTTAATGAATGCGGCATGATGCGATTATGATGCGAATGATGCATGCGGAGAAAATAAAAGTGATGCATATGGACGGAGGTTCAAAAGTTTAGGAAACACACTACGTGCCGCCTCACGCAGCGGTTGATTTGAAAGAAGGAAAATATTTTTGTATTTTTCTTGGAAAAAGTGCCTTTTGAGGAAGACATGTCCTAAATTACCATGCAGCACACAATTCGTATGCCCTCGTGTCCTACAAAGGTGGGAATCGTGAGTTCTAGGGCAACTTCAAAGGTTCCTCCCAGGTAGTTCTAATTCACACCCTCACAATGGCTACCGAAGCTATAGAATCCTCATGCCGACACCCACAAATGTAGAATGCTACCAAGTGTGAGGCGTCATGAGAAAGCGTACTCCGGTTGAGACTTTCATGAGTATCAGACAGACAAAGGTCTTGAATGACAGTCACTAATCGCCTACACTCCCCTAAGTGTTTGTTGGATCCGGATATAGAAAGAGCAGCGAATTTACCATTACGCAAACAACTCAATGATAAAACAACCTTCCCAACAAAATGTTTGCAGATTTGCTTCGGATTGAAACCATCTAAACCACCAAAAAGGTTTTTTTAATTGTATTTAGTTATTCTATCTCACTTTTTGTTTTTGCGGTTCTCTCTCTCTCTCTCTCTCTCTCCCCTCCCCCTCTCTCTATCTCTTACATTTCAAGTTTTTTAATCTATCTACTGTCTATTTAATAAAAACACTAAATACTAAAATCTCTATTTTATATCTTCTACAATCTATTTAATCAAAAAACTCATTACTAAAACCTCTTATATCGTCTACAATCTATTTTTTATCTTCTACTATCTATTTTATTTCTTATAAATGAACATTTTGCTAGGGATTACATCACTAAAGGATTTCCTTAGTGACAATAACTAAATTAATGTAATTCATTTGATGATCAAATTATTAATAAAAATGTATCCTATGGTTGCAATTAAGGAGGGTATTTTTGTACAATCCAAAAATCTGCCTATTAATTAAATTATTCGAAATAATTAATAATAATATCAATTCCTTGTTTTATGGCACATTTAATGCCACATTTTAACTCCCATTTTTTCTCTTCCTTTTTTTTGCTATTATTTCTCCATTAGTTGATTTTTCAATATTTTTCTTCCTTAAATATTTTTCACGTTTCAATCCTATCAATCCTCAAGCTTCAGACCATAGTTACAACCTTCAATCCTCACGTTTCAATCCTCAAGCTTCAATCCTATCATTCCTTCCCAATATATTTCCTATCAATCCTCAAGCTTCACGTTTCAATTTTTTTCACGCCATAGTTACAACCTTCAAGCTTTTCACATCTTTGCTCTCTTCTTTATTTCTCTATCAATTTATTTCTTCACATTTTAGTTCACTCAACATCTGCTTCAATACCCCATATTGACAACTTTCAAGCTTCATTACGGGATTGATGAACATGAGACAAATATCAGCTTTACACGGTTATTTGCTCGTAAGTCTTTTTCTTCTCATTGGTGATATGTCCACACTCTTAATCACAACTCTGAGCACTTGGTTATTCTAACCATATTTGATCTCTAACCACTGTGTTGCGCCCCGAAAAATCCGGTTTGGACTTTTCAGTTTGACAACGTGAAAATAGTAGAGCCGCCACCAATATTTATTTAGGAAAACATTGAAAAAACCTTTTTTGGAAAACGCGGGTGGTCTTTTTGAAAACACGAGAGATGTAGGTTCGGAAATTCGGTTGCGCATGGGGAAGGTATTAGCACCCCACACGCCCTTTCTAGAAAGGAACCATTAACTTGATGTGGTTTTGAAATGTTTGATTTGAAAATAATCGTTCTACTTCTTTTCTTTTCTTTTCTTTTCTTTCCTTTTGAGAAATTGCTTTATTAAAAAAGCGGGAAATAAGGAATGTTTTTGATATCTTTGAAAAGCGAGAACAAAACAAAGATTTTTTTGAAAAGGGTGCTTGGCGAGACATGGACCGGTCCTACGTACCCTCACGGAATGAGGATCAAAGCTACGTAGTTCTTGTTTTGCGTCAAAGCGGCTTAGGAGTTTAAGTTTTGGAATTTTTGAAGTAAGACTCGAGTGTTTTGAACACCAAACAAGCAAAGGCTTGAGTGGCATTCAATACTAACTCGAAAGAAAAAGAGAGTTGGAACCGTAATCAAACAAACAACGGCGAGTGATTACAAGTGACAACGTTGCATTATTCCTTTTGAAAAGCGGTTTTGAAAAGGTCGTGTATAACGCCCAAAATAATTTAATTAATTATTTAATTAAGTTATTTAAGGGTTTACAATATTTATTTGAATGGAAATAATTAAATTGGAGTGGTTTTTATTTCGGAGGTGAATTGAATTAAAAGGAGTGGTGTGAGTAGGGCCCAAACCCATTAGTTGGCCCAATCCTATTCATAACCTAGTGGGTCTCTAAGTGGAATGTTATTCCATCAAAGAAAAGAAAGAAAACGAGCGGTGAGAGTGAGAGAAGAGAGAGGCGACGGTGAGCAAGGAAAGGAGAAAGGAAGGATTTTCTTCTCAAGCTTCATAGATATGCGTTGGATCCTTTCTTTTCTCCATTCTTCTTCCTTTATTTCTAGTGTTGTGATTTCCAATTCCTCTTTCCTATTTTTCTTGCTCCTCCTTGTGTTCAAAGAGAGAGAGAGGAGCCACGTTTGAAGGAGGTAAAGGAGAAGCTTGATCACGTTGATTTTCCTTGGTGTTGAGTTCGAGTTCTTGGCTTTTCCAGGTATGGGGGCTCTTCTTTATGCCTATAATAACTCTTAAGATTAGTATTATGTGTAGGTTAGGTTGTAGTGATGGAAATTGGGGAATTGTTGAATTGTTGTGTTAAGGAAACATTGTTTGGTTGTTTTGTTGAATTGTTGTGTTAAGGAAACATTGTTTGATTTGCTTATTGAATTGTTGTGTTAAAGGAATGTTATTAGATTGAATTGTTGGAATGTTGTGATATTGCCTTGTTCATTGAATTGAGTGTTGTGGTGAAATATGTTGGTGATGTACTTAATAGAATTGTGCCTTTGGGGTGTTTGAGTTATTGTTTCAATGATGAATTAAGAATATATGTTGTTGGTGAGGCACTTGATGAAATGTAATTTGAGTTGGGGTTGGGGTGGGTATGGATCAATTGAGAAAATGTGAGGTGTGTGGTTGGTGTCTAGCACAGGCGCCAAGTGAGGTGCCAATGTCTTTGTGTGCAGTGCCGAGTATCCATACAGCGCCATCCGTGGCGCCAAGTGCGATCTTTGTGTGCGTGTGTTGTGTCTAGCACAGGCGCCATCTGTGGCGCCAAGTGCAGTGCTGTGTGCATGTGTGGTGACTGACACAGGCGCCATCTGTGGCGCCAAGTGCAGAGCTGTGTGCGTGGGTTGTGTCTAGCACAGGCGCCATCTGGGGCGCCAACTGAGACGCCAACTGCAGTGGCGTTGCGTGGGTGTGTGTCTAAGGCGCAGGGCGCCATTTGGGCAGCCTTATGCGCCTATGTCAGTGATGGGACCGTGTGACCCCTAAAGCGCCAATTTGGTCATGGTGCGCGTGTTTGGTCCTTAAAGTGTTAAGTTAGTCCTTGGGTGTGTGTCTTGTGTAATTGTTGAGTTAAAAAGTATTACTTGAGGATTACCAACTGAGTTGTGACTAAGTGGAGAGGTGAAAGCGGTGTGGGACCTCGGTCCAAGCGGTGTGGTGCTTAAGACTTATATATATTAATGATGTGCATCGAGAATTATAAATGGTGATTTAAAATTATTATTGCGGTGCATTACCATAGAGTACATAATCATGTGCATAAGCGGAGTGTAGGCTTCGACCAAAGCGGTGTGGTGGCTTCGGCCAAAGCGGTGAGTGCCCTCCAGGCAATATTGTGGTGATGAAGGATCCTCATGCATGTTGCATACATGCATATATATATATTCATACACATACTAACGATGTCTTGCGATGACAATATCTTAGGAATGAATTGTGAAATAATGACGTAAGTTGATAATATTATGAATTGCTGTGAAATAGTGCCTCTTACTGCTTTCCTTATCATGATGCTTATCTTAGTTGTTATTATTTGTGTAAAAGACTCACCCTCATCGCTTTATGTTGCCTCGAATGCCGCGACTTGCGGTGACCGCGTGTGAAGGCCTCTCTTGCCTTTGATAGTAGTTGTGTCGGCTACGATATGTAGCACAGGGAGGGCGTCCTAATAATTTTATTTATATTCGGATTGTATTAATTTATCATTGGTGATGTACCAATTGTGTTTTAAGATTTATTATGTCTTTTGTAAACTAAAGCAGGTGCTTGTGGGCCCGTCCACATACTATTGTGCTATATATCGTGCTATTGAATGTTGACTTAATGTCACTTGACTATATGCCTGATTGTTTTTACAAGCGTTGAAATGTGACACTTTCTTTCGATTATCCTTTTTTTTCTAAAAACTCTGAAAATAAATATTAAATAATAGTTAGTTTAGAAAGGGGTGTTACATTAGTGGTATCGGTGAAGAAGATTGGTTTGTCAGACCAAGTGTCTAGTAGGTTATGTCTGTTATATCTAACTCTGTTCTTCTGTGTAGAAATTTGATTTGATGGCGAGACGTGATGACGCTGCTCTGGCTGCTGCTCTGCAAGCCATAGATCAAGCTGTTGGGAATCAACACAATGCCGCTGATGTTAATGCTCGTAACTTAGCAACGTTCGGAGGAAACTCCACCCACCTTCGCGAGGTCGGTATGACCCGATGGAGCCTTGGCACAGTTAAAGGAAATAGAGCGGATCTTCCGCGTCGTGGAGTGTACTGCTGCCCAGAAAGTGAAATTGGGTACCCATATGCTAGCAGAGGAAGCGGACGGCGGTGGTTGGGAATGTCGCGAAGGTTGGAAAGTCTTTGGTGAGGAAGTTACTTGGGAGGTTTTCACAAGAGAGTTCAAGAGAAAGTATTACCACGAGGATGTGCGAGCTAAGAAGGAAGTGGAGTTCTGGAGTCAAGCGGGAAATAAGGCAGTAGGTGAGTATCGCCAAATTTGAGGAGTTGGCCAAATTTTGTCCTTACTATGCCAATGATCTTTGAGTCGGAGTTCTCCAAGTGTGTCAAGTTCGAGAGTGGTGCATACGATATAAAGAAAGTGATTGGGTATCGGGAGATTCGGATTTTGCTAGGCCCGGTTGATAAGTGTAGGATCTATGAGGAAGCAGATTCTGCTTTGCTTATAAGGTTTGTGAAGGAAAAGAGGAACTCTCGGTTTAGAGGAAAACCCTATGATGTTCTTTGGAGGTAAAAGCAAGTGGAAGCAGTCTTGGTCGAAGCCAGTGGGGAGGTGCCCTCGAGTATTGTGTGTTATACCCGTAAGAAGCACAGTCACAAGAGTAATGAGTGTCCCAGAGGCCAATTGTTTCAAGTGCGGTCGGAAGGGCCATAAAGGCGCCAAGCTTTGTGAAAAGAAAGGGATTGTGTGCTATAATTGTGAAGAGGTGGGGCATGTGAGTGCTAATTGTCCTAAGCCCAAGAGGAGAAAGCTAGGGAAAGTGTTTGCTTTGGCGGGAGCCGAGAATGCTAACGAGATTCGAGGTACTTGTCTTATTTTTGGTACTCGGTTGGTTGCTATAGTAGATCCAGGTGCTACTCATTCTTTCGTTGCTACATTATGTCTTTGAAAAATTGGGTCTTAATATGTCTTCTATGATGAGGAGATGGTTATTGATACTCCAACTAAGGGCTCATTAACCACCTCCACAGTGTGTGCTAAGTGTCCTCTGTCGGTCTTCGGAGAGAGATTTTCTTGTAGATCTTATTTGTTTACCTTTGGAGGATTAGGCGTTATCCTTGGTATGGGTGGTTAGTTGATAACCATGTACATATCAATTGTTTCAATAGATCGGTGAGTTTCCTTGTCCCCGAGGAGGAAGAATGCATTTTCTTTCTCTTTGGTCAATGCGTAGGTTAATGAGGAAGAAGTTCATCTATTTGCCTTGATGGCGTCTCTGTCTGCATTGAGAGTCAAGATATCATTGAAGGATTGGCGGTGTGCGAGTTTTAGGAGGTATTTCACGATGAGATTCCGAGTGTTCCGCTGAGAGAGGAGGTTGAATTCACTATTGATCTTGTCGCAAGTGCGAGGCTGTGTGTCTATGGCACCGCAATCTGGGATGTCAAGCGTCTGAATTATCTCGAATTGAAGAAAGCGCTAGAAGAGTTACTTGAGAAGAAGTTCATAAGGCCTAGTGTGTCGCCTTGGGGAGCACTGTGTTGTTAGTGAAGAAGAAGGATGGGAGTATGAGACTTTGCGTAGACTATGAGGCGGTTGAACAAGGTGACAATCAAGAACAAGTATCCGCTCCCGAGGATTGATGACTGATGGATCGGTTGGCGGGTGCTAAGGTGTTTAGCAAGATCGATTTGAGGTCGGGTTATCACCAAATCAAGGTAAAGGATGATGACGTTTGAAGGCGGCTTTGAGAACTAGATATGGGCACTATGAATATTACGTAATGCCATTTGGCGTTACCAACGCACCGGGGTGTTTATGGAGTACATGAACCGTACTTTCCATAGTTACTTGGATCGTTTTGTAGTGGTATTTATAGGCGACATTTTGGTTTATTCCAAGGCGGAAGAAGAACACGCGAGAACACTTGAGGTTGGTGCTAGAGGTGTTGAAAGAAAAGAAGCTTTATGCGAAATTGTCAAAGTCACGAGTTCGGTTGCATAAAGTGAGTTTCCTTGGTTATGTGATTTCGGTGATTTCGGTATAGGCGTGGATCCGGCCAAGGTGGATGTTGTGTTGCGATGGGAGAGCCCAAAGTCGGTGGATCGAGATCGGGAGTTTCTTGGGGTTGGTGGCTACTCTACAGGAGGTTTATAGAGGGTTTTTCTAAGCTAGCCCTTCCGTTGACTCGATTGGCGTGTAAGGGAAAAGCTTTTGTGTGGGATGCCCGGTGTGAAGAGAGCTTCAATGAGTTGAAGAAGAGGTTGACGGCGCCCCTATCTTGGTATTGCGGTTCGAGATCAACCGTTTGTAGTGTCTTTGCGATGCTTCCAAGATGGGTTTGGGAGGTGTGCTAATGCTGAGAGGTAAGGTAGTAGCCTATGCGTCGAGCGATTGAGAATTCATGAGAAGAACTACCCTACTCACGATTTGGAACTTGCGGCAATTGTGTTTGCTTTGAAGATCGGAGGCACTATTTTTATGGTTCTAAGTTTGAAGTGTTCGGTGATCCTGAGGGTTGCAATATTTGTTTGACGAGAAAAGAGTGAATATGAGGCAAAAAGGAGGGTTGGAATTATTGAAAGACTATGACTTTAGTTTGAATTACCATCAGGGAAGGCTAATGTTGTGGTGATGCTTTGAGTAGGAAGTCCCTTCATGTGTGCGCAATGATGGTGAAAGAGCTCGAATTGATTGAAAGCGGTTTGGGATTTGAGTTTGGTGCGTGAAGTAACGCCAAGAGTGTAAGGACGGGAATGTTGAAGATTCACAATGAATTTTTGGATGTTATTAGGGGGCGCGAGGCGAGACATTGTGGTTGAAGTGGCGGTGGGGATTGATCATTAGAGAGTAAGGATTATGAGATAGATGCACAAGGCGTGTTGAGATACCGTGGAAGGATTTGCATTCACGATGATGAAGAAATTAAGAAAGCGATCCTTGAAGAGGCCATCGGAGTAAGTTGAGTATTCACCGGGGCCACGAAGATGTACCAAGATTTGAAGAAGGCATTACGGTGGTCGGCATGAAGCGTGATGTAGCCCGATTTGTGTATGCTTGTTTGGCGTGCGAAATCTAAGGTAGAGCATCGAAGCCAGTGAGGTTGATCACGACCACTGGATGTCTTGGAATGGAAGTGGGATAGTATCTCTATGGATTTTGTGGCGGGTTGCAGAGTACATTGAGAGGATTTGATGCCATATGGGTGATTGTTGATAGGTTGACAAAATCGCCCACTTTTTGCCGATTAATATGACTTATCGATTCGAAGTTGGCAGATATTTACGTTAAGACAATTGTGAAGCTGCATGGGGTTCCTTTGAGTATCGTGTCTGATCGGGATCCTAGATTTACTTCTGAATTTTGGAAGAGCTTGCAAGAGGCCTTAGGTTCCAAATTGAGATTGAGTTCCGCTTATCACCCCTGCAGGGCGGATGGGCAGACGGAGAGGACTATTCAGTCACTAGAGGATTTGTTGAGAGCATGCGTTCTTGAGCAAGGAGGTTCATGGGATTCTCATTTGCCATTGATTGAATTCACCTATAATAACAGTTTTCATGCGAGTATCGGGATGGCGCCTTTCGAGGCATTGTATGGTAGAAGGTGTAGGACACCCTTGTGTTGGTATGAATCGGGGGAGAGTGTGGTGTTAGGCCCCGAGATTGTGCGGGAGACCACAGAGAAGGTCAAGATGATTCGAGAGAAGATGAAAGCCTCGCAGAATAGGCAGAAGAGCTATCATGATAAGAGGAGAAAAGACCTGGAGTTTCAAGCCGGTGACCATGTATTCTTGAGAGTCACTCCGGTGACAGGTGTGGGTCGTGCCTTGAAGTCTAAGAAGCTAACCCCTCGTTTTATTGGCCCATACCAGATTCTGGAAAGAGTTGGGAAAGTTGCATATCGGGTGGCCTTACCACCTAATCTGTCTAATCTGCATGATGTGTTCCATGTATCTCATCTGCGGAAGTATGTTCCTGACCCGTCACATGTAATTCAGATGGATAATGTGGAGGTGAGGGAGAACCTCACTGTGGAGACTATGCCGGTTAGGATAGAAGACCGTGAGGTAAAGGTGTTAAGAGGCAAGGAGATCAATTTAGTGAAAGTGGTTTGGTTGGGAGCCGTGGGCGAGAGCATGACGTGGGAATTGGAAAGTAAGATGAAAGAAGCATATCCAGAGATGTTTGATTCGGGTAATTTCGAGGACGAAATTCGTAGTAAGTGGGGAGAGTTATGCGCGCCCAAAATAATTTAATTAATTATTTAATTAAGTTATTTAAGGGTTACAATATTTATTTGAATGGAAATAATTAAATTGGAGTGGTTTTTATTTCAGGAGGTGAATCGAATTAAAAAGGAGTGGTGTGAGTAGGGCCCAAACCCATTAGTTGGCCCAATCCCTATTCATAACCTAGTGGGTCTCTAAGTGGAATGTTATTCCATCAAAGAAAAGAAAGAAAGCGAGAAGCAGAGAGTGAGTGAGAAGAGGAGAGCGACGAATGAGCAAGGAAAGGAGAAAGGAAGGATTTTCTTCTCAAGCTTCATAGGTATGCGTTGGATCCTTTCTTTTCTCCATTCTTCTTCCTTTATTTCTAGTGTTGTGATTTCCAATTCCTCTTTCCTATTTTTCTTGCTCCTCCTTGTGTTCAAAGAAGAGAGAGGAGCCACGTTTGAAGGAGGTAAAGGAGAAGCTTGATCACGTTGATTTTCCTTGGTGTTGAGTTCGAGTTCTTGGCTTTTCCAGGTATGGGGGCTCTTCTTTATGCCTATAATAACTCTTAAGATTAGTATTATGTGTAGGTTAGGTTGTAGTGATGGAAATTGGGGAATTGTTGAATTGTTGTGTTAAGGAAACATTGTTTGGTTGTTTTGTTGAATTGTTGTGTTAAGGAAACATTGTTTGATTTGCTTATTGAATTGTTGTGTTAAAGGAATGTTATTAGATTGAATTGTTGGAATGTTGTGATATTGCCTTGTTCATTGAATTGAGTGTTGTGGTGAAATATGTTGGTAATGTACTTAATAGAATTGTGCCCTTGGGGTGTTTGAGTTATTGTTTCAATGATGAATTAAGAATATATGTTGTTGGTGAGGCACTTGATGAAATGTAATTTGAGTTGGGGTTGGGGTGGGTATGGATCAATTGAGAAAATGTGAGGTGTGTGGTTGGTGTCTAGCACAGGCGCCAATGTGCTGTGTGCAGGTGCCGTGTCTAGCACAGGCGCCATCTGTGGCGCCAAGTGCAGTGCTGTGTGCGTGTGTTGTGTCTAGCACAGGCACCATCTGTGGCGCCAAGTGCAGTGCTGTGTGCGTGTGTGGTGACTGACACAGGCGCCATCTGTGGCGCCAAGTGCAGAGCTGTGTGCGTGGGTTGTGTCTAGCACAGGCGCCATCTGGGGCGCCAATGTCTTTGTGTGCGTCGCGTGTCGGTTGTGTGTTGCAGAGGCGCCTAATCGAGGCGCCAACTGCAGTGGCGTTGTGTGGGTGTGTGTCTAAGGCGCAGGGCGCCATTTGGGCAGCCTTATGCGCCTATGTCAATGATGGGACCGTGTGACCCCTAAAGCGCCAATTTGGTCATGGTGTGCGTGTTTGGTCCTTAAAGTGTTAAGTTAGTCCTTGGGTGTGTGTCTTGTGTAATTGTTGAGCTAAAAAGTATTACTTGAGGATTACCAACTGAGTTGTGACTAAGTGGAGAGGTGAAAGCGGTGTGGGACCTCGGTCCAAGCGATATGGTGCTTAAGACTTATATATATTAATGATGTGCATCGAGAATTATAAATGGTGATTTAAAATTATTATTGCGGTGCATTACCATAGAGTACATAATCATGTGCATAAGCGGAGTGTAGGCTTCGGCCAAAGCGGTGTGGTGGCTTCGGCCAAAGCGGTGAGTGCCCTCCAGGCAATATTGTGGTGATGAAGGATCCTAATGCATGTTGCATACATGCATATATATATATATATATATATACACATACTAACGATGTCTTGCGATGACTATATCTTAGGAATGAATTGTGAAATAATGACGTAAGTTGATAATATTATGAATTGCTGTGAAATAGTGCCTCTTACTGCTTTCCTAATCATGATGCTTATCTTAGTTGTTATTATTTGTGTAAAAAGACTCACCCTACTGCTTTATGTTGCCTCGAATGCCGGCAACTTGCAGGTGACCGCGTGTGAAGGCCCTCTCTTGCCTTTGATAGTAGTTGTGTCCAGCTCTGATATGTAGCACCGGGGGAGGGACGTCCTAATAATTTTATTTATATTCGGATTGTATTAATTTATCATTGGTGATGTACCAATTGTGTTTTAAGATTTATTATGTGCTGTAAACTAAAGCAGGTGCTTGTGGGCCCGTCCCCATACTATTGTGCTATATATCGTGCTATTGAATGTTGACTTAATGTCACTTGACTATATGCCTGATTGTTTTTACAAGCGTTGAAATGTGACACTTTCTTTCGATTATCCTTTTTTTTAAAAACTCTGAAAATAAATATTAAATAATAGTTAGTTTAGAAAGGGGGTGTTACATCGTGAGCCTCAATGATGATTATCACTAATAGCTCGTGTTATTTTTGGAAATTTTGAATTGTTTTTTGTTGTTTAGTTAATGTGTGGGAGTTTTCATGATAGTCAAACAAGTAAAGGCTTCGAGTGGCTATCACTAATAACTCATCATTAGCGATCAAACAAGCAAACGGCAGTGATGGCTAATGATTTATTTAAGAAAAACGCCTTAGGGTTTTTATTTGGAAAAAACATCTAATTTCGGGTTTGAAAAGACGTAGAACATTTCAAATCCTTTTTCAAGTCAAAACCGAGACAACAATAAGAATACAAGCATGCTCATTACTATTTACAACAATAATGCACAAGAATGATATTAAATCATCAACAATTAAGCAATTAACATAAGAATAGAAAATTGAATCATGCTAAGCAATCCTCCCACTATAATTAAAGTGCATGAAGCACAAGTGAGCCTCATATTGCCAATCATCAATCAACCACAAATGGCAAGCAAGATCATGTCACAACAACTTGAGAAAAATCATTTTTTACAACCCATTTCCATTTAGTTTACAAGCAAAGCTACAAACCCTAGCTCACATCATGATTTGCAAAGCACAAGAATTTTGAAACAATTTTTATTTTCACATGACTTAACAACAATTATTTTTGTGATTCAATCATGTTAAATAGGCATGAAAGGGCTACAAGGCCGAAACCTACTATCATTCCAAATCAACACTTTTCATGCAAAAAAAAAAATCCAAGGAAAGACAAAACAACAAAACCCTAAAAATTGGCTTGAGCCTAAGGCCTTATTTACCCTAAAAATCATCAAATTCTTTCACCAAAATTTATCCAATCACATAGATAAGCATGAATACATGATGGACAACAAAAACAAACAAGAACCTAAGATTTAGGACCCAAAACCGAAACCATACCCCCCAAGATTCAAGCTCAAAACATCAAGATTTAACAACAAGTATAGCTCATCATTCCTTCACAAAATTAGCACAATTAATCATGCATTATTCAAACTTCAAACCATCTAATGAACAAGAACAACACAAGGATCATGAGTTAGGCCCAAGGCCAAGGCAAAAAGAAAAGGAAAACATGTTTTTATTTGGTGAAAATCACATGAGCAAAGAACAAATCACAAGAACAACACATAATCAACACATAGTCACAAGAACATATTATTTAGTGGGTGATGGACCAGCTCTCACCCACAACAGCCCCTAATCTACATTTAAAATGATGTTATGAGATGCAAATATAAGTTGAAAAAAGATTTTAATGCAAGAAAATTGATGAAAATGCAAAAGTTTAGGTTGTACCTTAGTTCCAAGATAAACAAAGGTAGAAATGAAGATCAAGAGCAAATCAACCACAATCCTCACAAACCAACCCCAAAGGTCACGCAAACTTGAAGAAATCAAACTCTTTAGTGATGTAAAAATGGAACCAAGGGTGAAAGGAAGAAGGTATATGAAGATGGAGTGAATTTTAGGTGGTTTGGTGGATGAAACTTGAAAAGAAAATGGAGGAGAAAGGAGGGAGAGGGTTCGGCCTTGAGAGAGGGAGAGAGGAGGAGGAAGTTGTGTGCTAGGGTAAAATGAGAGTGTCCTCCTTTCTTTGATCTTATTTTTGGGTTTTTATATGGGGTAAAAACTTAAGGGTATTTATGACAATGTATCTCTTGTAAACCAATAGGATTTGAGAAAGAAATTGAATCAATGGTCAAGATGCAATGTCACATGGATTAAGGGCAATAAAATGAGGAGAGAGAGGGCTGGGTGTGCAGCATAAGGAGGGTGGTGAAGGATAAGCTCATTTACAAAATTGTATTTTTCCATGAAGCTTATTACACAAGTGTCATTTTAATTCAAATGAAAGGTGAGGATTGCATTTCACACTTAAATGGAAGGCTAAGATTCAAACATCATTTGCAACCAATAAAATAAATCAAAAATGCATGGAGTATGGCTGTTATGCGCAGCTAAGGGAGTGGGAGAGTGAGTGGAATTGCAAATTGTACTATTGTACTATACATGATCTTTCAAAATTCAAAAGAAAATAGGATATTCCTTTCTAGATCATTCTTCTAAATTCATGCCATTTTGGGCCATGTCCCATGATTCAATGATTGGGCTCTGAATTTTATGATCTCACCAATCCCAAAATTGATTTGTTTACCCCACCTCAAAGGAAATGATCATTTTACCCTTCTATCCAAAGACTTGATTTTTATGCCAAAAGGTTTAATATTTATGCGCAAAAAACAATCACAATTAGGCACAAATACTCCTCAAATAAATCATTGATGATTGTTCAGTGATTTGGGATTTAAAGACCGCTTTTATTGTGAAATGACCAAAATGCCCTTTCACCCTAAAAACCCTAGTTCTTTACCCAAAGCATGTTTTCACTTCAAAAATGGCTTTTCACCCTAGGAATGACCTCTAATACCTTGAAATGCATGTTGAATGCTTTTTCCGAGGAATTGTCCCTTATTTGCGAAATGACCAAAATACCCTTTTGCACTGAAAAACCCTAGTTTGTCCAAAAGTGCATTCCAACTCCAAAAATGATTTTAGAAGCTTTGAAATGACTTTTAGAAACCTAAATGCAATGCATGATGCTCTCTTCTCCTCTGTTTATTTGTTTTTTTGGAAAAATTAGGGTTTTGACCTAAGCCGGACAAAATTGGGGTATGACACACTGTTGGTTACTTTTGTTGTTACCGATGATCTATAATTAAGATACAATTAACCACAATTGTTTCATTCCGTGACTAGTACCATACTAACCACATGAGTATGTTAGATTGGTTATTGAAGAACTAGCCACACTTTGGAAGAAGTTTGGTTTGTTGCTGTTTGGGGGTTGTTGGATTTTGGTTTTCGTTTTGGGGTTTTAGGTTGCTGGTTCTCGTTACTCGTTTTGGGGTTCTTGTTTCTCGTTTCTGGGTTTAGCGATTTGGATGTTGGGATTGTTTAGTTACAACTCTCCCTTTTTTTTGGGAGAGTTGTTGGAGTGTTTCTTTTTTAATCAATTCCAAACAATTTGCCTAATTAATATGAACCGAAATAAAAGCTAATTGTAACATATCCGTTTTTAATTAATTAGTAATTTACATATATAACCCTTTAGTGATTGTCACTAAAGGTATCCTTTAGTGATGTAAACCATACTCACCCCTCTCTCTATCTCTTACATTTCAAGTTTTTTAATCTATCTACTATCTATTTAATAAAAACACTAAATACTAAAATCTCTATTTTATATCTTCTACAATCTATTTAATCAAAAAAACTCATTACTAAAACCTCTTATATCGTCTACAATCTATTTTATATCTTCTGCTATCTATTTTATTTCTTATAAAGGAACATTTTGCATTTGAGTTGTGAAAAGAAAATACTTGATAGTTTAACAGTAAACATTACATGTTGTTGCTATAATTTCATTACTAACAATTCTCTACGGTGGAACGTTACACATTGTTAGAATCATTATTCTATTTTCTGCTTTTGAGTTACAACGGGAAACTGTTACATGTTGTTAGTATAATTTTATTACTGATAAAATGTATTTTGTATACTTATTCGCCATGGGAGGTACATTATTACTATATGATTGGTAATTGCCTAACGATAAAAAATGTCAATTGAAGAAAATATTCTAAAGTTATTATCAACTTGAAAGATTTGTTGTAATTGAATTATGTCCGAGTCTATTTATACAAAGAATACGATGTTACCCGTGCGTATAAAGTACAAATAATATGATGTTACCCGTGAGCATAAAGAATAGGATTTCTTTTTTACTGATAAAAAAAGTTTTATTTGACAAAAATAAAAATAAAAAGATTGATTGGTATGCAGAGTTACTATAATTTTCTCACACCGTCAAGCAATAAGAATTCATTATAAGAATGACTTTAAATAAATAAAACAACATTCAATTATTTTTATTACATGTCTATTTTTGGTTTGTTGCTGGTGTAAAAAAGCTTTAACAATGTCGGGGGCAGGGCATATTAAATATTTTTGGCCAAAGTGCTCTTGTTGAAATTTGGCAATTATCTATTTCGACTAAGGTGGGAGTTTTTGGTTGGAGATTATTTTTGGGAAGCTTCCAACTCGTGATTCTCTTATTTTTAAGGGCATTATCAATGACCTTCTTGGGGCGTATTGCCCCTTTTGTTTCGAGTAGGATGAGTGGATTACCAATTATTTTTCTTGAGCAGGTGTTCCGGGTTAGTTTGACTTGCTATTCAGAATTGGTCGGACAAGGTGATTTCAGATTCTCTAGTAGGAATGGAGCATTTTCGGGATCATGGTTTGCAATTGGAATCGAAGAAGGCGTGTAGATTGAAGTATTTGATATATTTGATATGGATGACTGTCACTTGGTGTATATGGTTACATCGAAATCATATTATTTTCAGAGGTCAAGTTTTTAGTGTGTAGGTGGTTGTTAACCATGTTAAGTCTATAACATGAGTTTGGTTCATAAGCATAGAAGGTTGCAATTCCAATTATAAGATCTCTGATTGGTGGGGTAATCCTTTTGTTTGTATGAACTCGGTGTAATTGACTTTTTGTCTCATTATTTCTGGGGTACTCTTTCTCTTTGAGTCTTTTTCCCATGAGGTTTTGACCCATGAAAGTTTTAATGAGGTTCCTTGTAGAGCTGGCAAAACGGGCTACCCGGCCCGCATCGGGCCGGCCCGCATCGGGCCCGGGCTTTTATAGGGCGGGCCAAAAGGCCCGGGTTAAGATCGGGCTCAACTTTTGTGGCCCAAGCCCCCTATATGCGGGCCACGGCTTTTCGGGCTAGCAGCCGTGTTATGCATAACGTTAATTACAAAATTAATTTTTTTAAAAATAAAATACATGTTCAAGACTTAAAAAAATCAATGTCAATTATGTAATACCACGGTTAATGTGAATAATTTAAAGTCATTGTTTATTCAGCCATTTAGCTTCATATAGCATTATATGTTTATGCCTTTTAAGTTTGATGCCTTCTTTGTGGTATAGAAAATATATAATTAACAATTTAGAGAAAGATGAAAAGTATTGTAAAAAAATAAGAAAGATGTAAAGTGGTATATGTTATGCAAATAGAGAGAATTTGAGCAACAATGGAGATGTAGGAATGAAATGGAGTTTATGACACTATGTTTGGGATTTAATAACCACAAAAAGTTATGGGATCTTGACACAAAAATCATGCATAGATAAAAAAATTGCCAAACCAAATCTTAATTTGCGGGCTTATGGGGCTACCAGTAGCTTGTAGTAGCGGGCTAAATTACTTGGTCATGCTCGAGGCTTTTATGGGTAGGCTAAAAAGCCCGAATATAAAAACGGACACAAATTTATAGGCCCAAGCCCTATGTTTTTCTTGCTAAATTTGGCCTATTGTGCAATTTCGCCCGGCCCACGGCTATTTCTAGTTCAGATGTACATGTACAGGTTGGGGTGTCTGTTTCAGACTCTCATTTAATATTATTTTTTGCTTAACAATTTTGTTTGGCCAGTTTAAACAAAACGACAAAAACACTACCACATGAGCCTAGAAGTTGACATTCGCATATTGCTAAGAAGTTGACGTCAGTCAATGGCGGAGCTTGAAAATGATTTTAGGGGGTGCCAAATTGCTAAATAATATATATATATATATATATATATATATATAATATTTCACTAATTGCTAAATAATTATCTATCTAGTTGTGTTGGCTTTTATCATTTATCACAATATAAATGTATAAGGTTCTAATCTTAGTTTCAACACTTTTTGAGGGGAAAAATATACTTAAATATTACAAAATAGAAAATAATTAGCGAAATACCTCCCACAAGACTTGAACCACAAACCAGAAACTTGGAAAACCTCTACTTAACCGCTGCGCCAAAGCAGCCATGTGTTTCTTTGGCGCTTTATTTAATATATATATTACCTATTGTTATCTCTATATTATGTATATGAATCGATTTTAGAAAATCTTGGGGGTACGGTGGCATCCTCCGCCCCCCAAGAAGATCTGTCCCTGACGTCAGTCAATTAATCACAAAATAACACATCATATTCGACCATATCTTAACTACCTTAAAAATCACCCGTACTATCAAATTTTATTGGTTGATAGCGTAAAAAAGTTTACGACGACTGACGACTATATATACATTTAAACCCTTTATATATTTCTTTAAAAATAGAGAGTTTAATTTATTTACACATATATAGTACATAAGTTTTTACAACCAACCATTTTGGTCAATTTTTTTTTTACAACCACAACCAATAATTATACATGGAATAGTTGACGTATAAAGTGGTTACTAACTGACTAACTTCTTTTTAATAATGTGTTAACCTATAATAATTAGTAGATAGTGTAAAACAATTATACAAAATTGTTTATATAAATTAAATCCAAAAATAAAAGAGAAAAATCCTTTATTCTTTCATTTTCTTTTCCAGATCCCTTTCTCTTCAAAACCCTAATTCGTCAAATTCAGTTTGGGCCTCGAAAAACCTATCCCTCTCTCTCTCTTCATCCTTTATCTCTCTAGCGAATTTGCGTCAACAGCGATCCCTTCAACATCAACAACGCCCCCTTCTCTGAAACCCAAGGTTGGTTTTCCTTCCTCTGTTTCTATATTTTCTTAATTTTTTTAATGGCTTTTTCATCTAAAAACCATAGCTACGATATTCTGTTGCCACGGTGTTGTTTGTTTCTGGGAGTGAGAAAATCGCGGGTCTGTTTGGTTTCAAGTTTTGTGCAATCGTTGAATTCAGTGATTCGAATTTTACATTCACTTTTTCGCGCGGATTGGGAATTGAGGAACTTCGAGTTTATTTGGATTTGTGAAGTGTGATGTTAGAGCGAAACGCGGGAGCCTACGGTTGTTTTTGGTTCATTTTGCTTGATTGCATTTTTTCAATGTTGAATTTATTAGGTTTCGTCTTTGCATTGAGCATCCATTGACAACTTGTTTGTTTTTGCCAGAAAATGGAAAATGTTTTGTTATTTGAGTATAAATATCATATTATGATGGGGAATTTTGGTGTAATGGTCCATTCCCTAATGTTGAAAGTTTAGGAATGAATGAATGATCAGTGAATCAGTGATATACTTGAGAAGATTTGTGTGAGACTCTTAATGGCTTTGTGGAAGAATGTCAACTCTTTTGTTTGAGTTAGACTGCAAGCTTTGGTCTGAAAGCTGGTTAGTTATGAAAATTTTCTGATGTGGAGCTCTTCATGCTCTAGAATAAGGGGGCTCTAATCAGCAAAGGAAGTAGGCATTGATCTTGCCCATGCGCATCTGAAGAAGACCATTTTTATTTTATATTTACTATGTTGATTAGCAGAAGTAGAATGGTGGATGACGGAAGAACATAAAATACGAGCTTTGTTATTTTCTCATGATGCTTATTCTTTATGGGGTCCCCCAATATGAACCTGATCCAAAGATAGACCCATTAGTTTAACTGGCGGCACACAGGTAACTGTGTGATGAAAATTAGGAAATGGAATCAGCTTGGAAGAAATCAGTTACTTATAGGCCATAACTCTTTTCAATTTTCAAGGATATTATTACTTCTCTTTTGATATTATACATAGGACTCCAGATGCTTGTGACTGATCAAGCGTGCAAGCAGCTTTCAACTTCCCAGGCATGAGATACACAAGTATGTGATTACAATGCCTGAGTCCAAGATGACTGTAGACATATCATATTCATTTCTATCATTTGGAAGTATTTCAGAACACCCAAAAAATTGGGATCCTAATATTCTTGAGAAAGGGACTTTACCAGCATTCATAAATTACCATGTTCTTCATTGGATTACACTATGTTTGTATCGGTCGTGGAAGTATTATCTACTCTTGCATCTAAAAACCACTGCATTCTGAAGTGATTTCTGTTCTCCACTCTCTCCTGTTGTATATATTAAAGCACTTCATCATCATGGCTTTGCTATCTTCCTCCTCAACACCGTGTCTAAGCTATTGCAACAGTACTTGAGAGTTGAGACCCTTCAATGGGCTGTGTTGTCCTCAACAGGCCCTCTTTGCCCTATGGTATGAATCCCTCATGCTAGGCTTTATAGGAAGGAACTATTCTTGCGATCCTGTTGCTTTTTTCTGAGTCTTTCTCATGAAACCCAAGTCTTCTGTCGCCACATTGTTGATTGTTTTAGGGAGTGAGAAACCACATGTTTGTTTGCTTTTGGGTTTTTGTGCAATTGTGGATTTCAGTGAATTTGGTTTGTGTTTATAGGTTTCTTGTAGAGTGCCATTAGCAACATGTCTGTGGAAATAATGTCATTGTTTTGGTATACATGTCATATTATTAATGGGGAATTCTGGTATTATTGTTACATTGTATTAATATTATTACGGTTTATTCCCAAATTTTTGGATTTTCATTAGGAGTGATCACTGACATTTTGTGAAATTTGGGATAGTCGTGTCATGGCTATGTGGAAGAATGTTAACTCTTTTGTTTGAGTTATACTGCAACCCTTGGCTTGAAACTTGAAAGTGGATTAGTCTGGGAATTAATCAGATGTGAAGCTGTTCCGAAGCTGTTTCTCTGCTAGAATAAGGGGCCAAGATTGCTGATCAGTGATCACCAAAGGAAGCAGTCTCTGATATTGTGATTTTCCATTTTTTTTATGTTGATAAGTTGATTAACATAGGTAAAATGGTTGGGGACGGAAGAACATGAAAATCTGGACTTTGTTAAACTCTCATGGGCCATGGTGCTTGTTTTTTGCATTCTCTTTTTTTTTTCTTCTACTTTTTTCTGATCTCAATGTTGTTGTGTGTTTTCAATTGAGACACTAATGTGAATAGTGATACTAGGTTATGTGATACTTAGGGCCCAGACTTAGCTTCCATTGTTTACTATTTTCATTTTCTCTCATTTCAACTAAAACTAAGAGACATCATATATAACAACCAATGTTTTTAGAAATTTTGGAAATGGCTAAAGGTTGTTTTCATTTTTTCAAAAAATATATTCTCTAGAGCTAGCCTTTCATCTTCTCTTTACAAGTTATAACAATTGTTTAATACAAATAGTCTTCCATCTTCTTGTTAATGATTTAATATGAATACAGATTTTAGAGAATGGAATCAGAAACTGCTTTTAGAAAGTAACTTTCATCTATTCAATAATTGTTCAAAATTTATCAAGTTATGTGGGTCATCCTTCTGGTTAAATTCAAATGAATCCTTCTCAATTTTGAAGCTGTGCCATGCCATTGTGTTAGAAGGACCTACTTTTTTTTTTGTCAGATGGACTGTGTATAATTGTATAAATTCGTAATTCTCATTAAACCAGCCAGAGATTGCTGTACTACCTGAACACAAAATGAAGAGACATCATTGGTAAAAACGGCCCTAGGTGATTGAATCTATTTAGGTGTAGTGCTGAAAATCTTTCCCTATATTTCCTTCCCCCTTCCATGTTTCTCAACCTGTAATTATTTCAGGGGAGGAGTTAATTGGATTTGTTATTATTTTGACATGTAATTAGTATTTGGGCTAGTTTGCTTTCTTTTTCCCTGGTTTGTTCATTCTTTTCCTTGGAGTATCTCTATTTCAAGGGATATAAAATTATCTCCTGGAAAGTGTGCTTGGTAATATAACATTCACAAGTTTCCCACTTTTCATTCCCATGGTAAAGGGAGGAAATCTTATATTTCCGTAGGAGTAGAGGTTATTTTTTTACTCTTCCACCTCTTACTTACCAGTTATCACTTTCACCTTATATTTCCCATGTTTTTCCCACTTTCTATTCCCCTTTACTAGATTCTTATACTTTAGATCAGGGGATGAAAATTAATTTTCATTCTCATTGGCTTTAGTATTAAGAAGTTTCCTCCAACTTGTAAATGCTTAGTTTTTTGCCAATAGATCCATACATTTATTACCGTACCAATGCTTACTATGTTGATCAGGGGATGAAAATTAAATTTCATTCTCACTGTCTTTGACTATGTTGATGCATGTAATACTCTGCTGATTCGGTAGTTAAATGTGAAATAATGCAGTATAATTTATTTTCTGTAAATGTTTCAGGGCCATTGCCTTCTAAAGATGTCTCCTGCGTCCCGATCCAAGTCTAAGGACAAAAAGGCTACCAAGGAAGCTCAAAAGGGTTCTGCAAAGTCCACAGGATCTGGTAGTACAACAGCTGGTATTCCAGCTACTGCATACAACCCATTATTAGGAACATTCTATAGTTTGGATGCATCAGTGGCACCCTCTACCTCACCAATACATTCTAATGGTCGTTTTCGAAACATAGATGAGACAGATGAACATCCTGGAGGCTCAGTGGTAACTGGTTTTGAATATGATTCTGTTTCTAACAATGAGAGTTGGTCTGGCGAGTCCGAAGACCATAAAGAGAAAACTTCTAATCCTCCTGTTCGGTTGGAATCAGTAGTTCCAGGAGCTGATAATGATAAGAGAGAGAAAATCCGCCAAAAGAATGAGAGAAAACATCAACGGCAGAAGGAAAAGCGAGCACAGGAGTTGCATGAGCGGTGTAGTGGTTATCTTATGTCAAGGAAACTTGAGGCACTTGCTCAACAGCTTGTGGCTATGGGATTTTCTCACGAACGGGCAACAATGGCACTGATATTGAATGAAGGAAGGGTGGAGGAATCAGTAGCATGGTTATTTGAAGGCGGTGAAGAAGCAGATGGTCAAAAAGATAAAAACACGGGTAGGGGGAATTTGAAAATTGACATATCAGATGAACTTGCTCGGGTTGCAGACATGGAAACCAGGTATGGATGCTCAAAACAGGAGGTTGAAAGAGTGATTGTTTCCTGTGAGGGTGATCTTGATAAAGCTGCAGAGACCTTGAGAGACTTGAGACATGATCCACCATCTGCTCCATCGAAGCCAGAGGAAAATGGGGATCCTCTATCATCAACAGTGGTAAGCAGTCAGGAGTTGCTAGTCAGATCCCAAGGCCACAATCAAAACCCGTACCTTCTTCAAATCAATCCAAAAAAGATGAAAAAGATTTTAACTATACAAAAGCAGCTATTACGATTGGATTATCTTCAGAATCCAGTAATAAAAATATGCAACCTCTAAAGACAATACAGCCCAAGTCCGAATGGATAAAACCCCCTCAGGCTACTATACCAGCTGACAAAAGATGGCCTAGTGCAGCATCAAATCCTTCTGTTTCTTATTCATTGGCATCACCGTTGCAGGTATCATCCCCACCTGCTATGGCTGAAACTCGTTATGTGCCTGTTGGAGGTGATTACAAAAACTTTCAACCTGGAGTAGCCAAGGAACAGATCGTTGTGATGCAGCGGCCCCAAACTGCTATTGCAAAACAGGTTCCAGCAACAAGCATGAGTTCATTGCCTACTGGAATAGCCGACAGTTGGTATCCAACTAACAATGTAGAAGCTATGAGGTCTAATGGTTTTTTATCTCACGCTCCTAGTACCAAAAGCCTTAGTTCAAACTATTCAAGTTCTAATCAGATGTACAAACAACTTCAATATCAACCTCAACAACAGTTTGTGGCTGGCAGCAGCAACGCTGTAGACCCTCAAGCAATCAACAGAGGAAATAGGAATAGAACTGGCACGCTTCCAACGCTTACTCCCGCTTCTTCTCTAGGACTCTTTTCAGGGTTAGGGTCAGCAGCCACATCAGGGGCATCTTCTCCGGTAGACTGGAGCACTGGTGGGTCGATGCAGTTTGATTATACCAACATAGACTGGTCCTTGGATAGAAATTTAGCTTCTACAGGGTCAAGTTCTTTATGGTCAGGGGTTTCACCTTTTACAAAAAGTAGGGCTGATATGTATGGCTCTAATACTTTGGGAGTTGTTTCCCAACCGACAACAAGATCGTTACCCTCAAACGGGAGCAGTATTCCGATGGCTGGATTGCAAATTGGTGGAGTAGCATCCACCACTGAAACATCTGGTGCTGGTTCCCAGGAGTGGAGTTCTCCATTTGAAGGGAAAGATCTTTTTAGTTTACCCAGACAGTTTGTTTCTTCTCCTTCTTTGTAAAATGTGGGGAGAGAAAAAGAATGAACCAATAAAATGAAAGACCCAGAACAGAAATGTATGTGGATTTGATGTTGGTTCTTATGATTCTACAGTTTATGAATGTTGGTAGTAATCTTTCACATGCACACTTGCACATTCTCACTCTGCCACTCACCCACCTCCTGATGCTCATGCTCTTGAATAAGCCCAGAGTTTTTTAGTAAAAGGGTAAAGTTGCAGCTACGAAAGTAACAATAAACTCAAGCTGTGTTGAGCTATTGGATTGCTGATATTATCGTGTAAATCCAATGACTCTCTCTATAGTGAGTTTATTGTGTCTAACAGTGGCTGCAGCTGCTGTTATACAGTCATATAAGTGTAGGGGTCTACTGAACGGCATTTGATGAACAACCAGAATGTCACTTGATTAATCTATAAATTGACAAGATATTTAAAGAGACCTAAGTTAATACTGCTTCGTTAAAAGACAAACGCTGCAAAAAATCAACGAATGGATAGGTTAAACCATACACTATGACCTTATATATTGTTCCTGCATTCAAGCTTAATGCAATGGTCGATTGCTCAAGTAATTAGCCTTTTTAGTATTCGTTTGGAACCATGGTCATAATATAGGGCCTGTATGTTACGGATTAAAATATAAGTAATTTTGTTGTTAAATAATTTAGAGATTAGTTTTTAGAGATTTTTAAGAAAATGATAAGTTGTTTTGTGTTTGTGTAACATACTGAGAATCACTTATTTTAAAAAAAAAATCATTCTTAAAAAACTGTTTTTCATGAGAAGCTACTCAAAACAACTTATCATATGAAGTAGTTTTTAGATTATTTTTAGCTTTTCATTTTTTTAAAAATCTGTAATAAACAGACAACATGTCATTATAAGTGATTATTTTTTTAAAAAAAGTGATTTTTTTTCAAAAATAAGACGTAGCAAACGGGCTCATAATAGAGGCATGTTCATCTGGATGTTACACATAGTAGCTTTTACATAGACGCACAATTAAAATGTGGGTTTTGATTTATGTACCCCTATCTGGATGTTACACATAGTAGCTTTTACATAGACGCACACTTATTTGTTTTCATGGTAGATTGATTGATTGATACCTGAGCATCTAAATGCACGTTAACTTCAACACCACGGTTTACAAGGTTTTTTTTTTTATATACACGGAGTGACAATTGTCACTAGAAACTCACGCACCCAACTGTGAGGTCTTGGGTTTGAACCAAAACATGATATTCAACCTAACAATTTCAGTATTTGCCTGAGTGACAATTGCCACTAGAAACTTACGCATCCAACTATGAGGTTCTGAGTTCGAATCAGGACATTATATTCAGCCTAACAATCAAGGGTGGTTTATTATAAAGAGAATTGCTTATTCACATATTGAATACATCTTACACATCACAAACAAATCATCTAAACCTTTCATACAGCCAAATGAGGTCTAGTCTGATGGAAAGCTTAAACCATTAACTCAAGCCGAAGAAGTTCTCAACTGGCAATCATAAAATATGGTTGCTCAAAATGACATCCTTCAAAATCTTGACAAGAAGGTAGATAAGATTTCAGAAAAGCTTGATGAAACATATGAGAACCTCAAAATTTTATCCCAAAAGATGCAAAAACATTATAGAAACCTAAAATCACAAGTCTCTCAGCTAGACCATGATTTAAGGAAAATGTTAGAAGATAGAACCTTCGGTAAAGATTTTGACCACAAAGAAAAAGAGATCAGAAGGCTACAAGGCCAAGTAAAAGAAATCGATGATTTCTTAAAAGCTCCCAAAGAAATAAAACCAAAACAACCTGAAGATCTTTTCTTTAATCCTCCATATTTTCCTACTTATTTTGCCCAGCCAGAAAAACCATCTCCATTTTACCCGTCATATGCCTCATCACCACCAGATTATGTGCCAAATACATACCTTCAGCATATAGACCAAAATTTACCAGAACCACTACTTCCACCTCTAGATCCAAAGGAAAAACTGCCCGATTAAGTGTGTCATCATCAGACTCCCAAGATGTTCCTGAAACACTTCCTCCAAAATTCCAAAAGGAAGAAATCCCAGATAGACGATTCCAAGCCATGGCAATCACAGAAAATTATGAGTCTTCTCAGGACACTTCAACAGAATCTTCAAAGGAAAGTGATGAAAGTTTCTCAAGTTCACTTCTTTAGATCAAGAGAATCTTTCCCAAAACACATCCATCAAGGAGACTTCAACTTCCGAATATTTTTCATCAGAGGCAGAAGCGGAGAGAAATTACATGAATGTCTCTAGACTCTTTATGGTAAATATAAAAGAAGGAGGTTCATTTTATGAAGATTTTTTGTCGTGTCGAATACAATGCATGACTTCTCCTTTTATAGCCAAGGAGGTGCACTAAAGGACAAACAACTTTTGCATCCAAATTTTATCACCTTTGTCCTAGTGTGTCATAATGCACGACATATATCTTCCTAATATCACATTCTACACACATGCTTATAATCTTATGGCATTTTGTGCAATAATGCACTATACCCACTAACGTATGTCTCCATAGTTATCCAACTTTAATACTATTCACAATATGACTCAGCCACACTATACTAAATGAGGAGGTTCATGCATACATCTTCTTTGTTCTACCCTTCAAAAACCATGTCCACCAAGATAAGAGATCTAGATTCTGGAATGTCATATTTTTCTACATTTACATTTATTTAGGCTAAATTAAAGAGTGTTTAGGTATTTCTCTAACTCATCAACTCCTTCTAAATATTCTCTCTCATCATATTTTTACCTAAATAAAAGTGAATGTAGGTGATTATGACTATAGAGAATCCAAATCCCAATAAATGAAACATGTTTTTTTTTAAATCTTTTACTTTTTAATTATACAAAGATACAGACTATTTTTAATCGAAAAATACGGGATGTTATTTTTTTTGATAATATACGGTATGTTATTCTTTTTTTTGACAAAATACGGTATGTTATTCTTAAAAACCATAAAAAAAAACCCAAATTATAAATCTTGGAGGCATATGCTTCTTTGGAAGGTTGGTTTTTCTTAATTTATTTTCTGTAAAGTTATATCCTTTTTTTTGACAAGGTAAAGCTATATCCTCTTATCATCAAATTATCCTGTTAGTAATAATAATACAAATTATCCTATATAGTAAAATTTAGGCTAAATTGCTATCGGAGTCACTTAACTTAATTTTATGTAATTATTTAGTTCTTTATCTTTTTTTCCCAAATTTGTCCTTTATGTTTAAATTTTTTGACACAATTCTGTGAAGTTATATCCTCTTATCATCAAATGATTCGGGTAGTAATAATATTACGAATGTATAGACTATGCTATATGGTAAAATTTAGGGTAAATTGCTCTCAGGGTCACTTAATTTAATTTCATGTAATTATTTAGTCTTTTGTCTTTTTTTTTCTTTCTAAAATCAGTCATTTATGTTTAAATTTTTTGACAATTATCATTTTCCGTTATTCTCTGTCCAACTCCTTTTAAGAAATGGTTATGTAAGCATTAAAAATGAAAAAGTATTATCCAACTCATTTTAATTTATTTTTTTTATTAAAAATAAATAAAATAGTCATCTTCCTCAATCCCAAACCCTAACTCATGAAAAATCCCCAATTTCATACTCATATCTCCAAAATTGCCCAATGCTCCACTCCATTGAAGGTGGATATGTCACCAAAATGGTAGATCAATGCTTCACTTAACATTGGTTCTTACCCATTCCACCTGCTACGAAGTCAACAATGACTCACCCACTCCACTTATAGTCGTGCTTGTGTTCTTTGTGCCTGTTCATAAATGGCTAAAAGGTACTTTTAGTCCCTGCAATTGTCAAGAAAATCTAGTTTAGTCCCTGCAATTCCAAAATTTTTAAAATAGTCCTTGCAATTACTAAACGTTAATACCTTAGTCCATTCTGTTACTTTAGTATTAACACCGTTAGAGGTTACTGAGGTGGATGCCAACAAGGATTAAAAGGGATTAGTCATCTTCCTCTTCGTTCTTATCTCCAGAAAGTGTGTTCTTCCATCATCTCTCCTCTTCTTCTTCTTCTTCTTCTTCTTCTTCTTCTTCTTCTTCTTCTTCTTCTTCTTCTTCTTCTTCTTCTTCTTCTTCTTCTTCTTCTTCTTCTTCTTCTTCTTCTTCTTCTTCTTCTTCTTCTTCTTCTTCTTCTTCTTCTTCTTCTTCTTCTTCTTCTTCTTCTTCTTCTTCTTCTTCTTCTTCTTCTTCTTCTTTCTTCTTCTTCTTCTTCTTCTTCTTCTCTTCTCTTCTTCTTCTTCTCTTCTTCTTCTTCTCTTCTTCTTCTTCTTCTTCTTCTTCTTCTTCTTCTTCTTCTTCTTCTTCTTCTTCTTCTTCTTCTTCTTCTTCTTCTTCTTCTTCTTCTTCTTCTTCTTCTTCTTTCTTCTTCTTCTTCTCTCTTCTTCTTCTCTCTTCCTTCTCTTCCTTCTTCTCTCTTCTCTCTTCTTCTTCTTCTTCTTCTTCTTCTTCTTCTTCTTCTTCTTCTTCTTCTTCTTCTTCTTCTCTCTTCTTCTTCTTCTTCTTCTTCTTCTTCTTCTTCTTCTTCTTCTTCTTCTTCTTCTTCTTCTTCTCTCTTCTTCTTCTTTCTTCTTCTTCTTCTTCTTCTTCTTCTTCTTCTTCTTCTTCTTCTTCTTCTTCTTCTTCTTCTTCTTCTTCTTCTTCTTCTTCTTCTTCTTCTTCTTCTTCTTCTTCTTCTTCTTCTTCTTCTTCTTCTTCTTCTTCTTCTTCTTCTTCTTCTTCTTCTTCTTCTTCTTCTTCTTCTTCTTCTTCTTCTTCTTCTTCTTCTCTTCTTCTTCTTCTTCTTCTTCTCTTCTTCTTCTTCTTCTTCTTCTTCCATCTCCTCTCTTCATTTTCAATCTAATCCCTTTACCCAGAAACTATATTGTTCAATGACAACAAGCAGCAACACATCTTCAAATTATGCTTCAAGGCAAGGGTGACTGCCTGTGTGGATGTGGGATGTTATGCGTTTATTTATCTCTAACTCAGCTGAAAACCCTCAAAGGGGGTACTGGAAGTGTGTTAATTGGGGGGTAAGTAAAATTTGGGAATTAGGGTTCATATGTAGGTTGTTATGTTATAAATGTGAATTAATTGTTGTAATTTTTTTGAATTGGATTGATTGTGTCCAGGTGAGAGGAGCAAGCTGTAAGTTGTATGTTTGGGATGATTAGCTAGATGCTCTAAAAATTCCTATGGTAACTGTTCAAGCTTCCCATTTGATTCCAGAAATTCCAAAATAAATAGAGGCATTGAAGACATCATGTGATTGTAAATGTGGGGAAATATTTAAGCTTGGGAGTCTCAGAAAATTGGCAAACTTAAGCAAAAGTTGTTAGAGGAGAGGAAGAAGATGAAGTGGATGCATGGAATGTTGATTTTAGTGATTGTGTATGTAGCATATATGAAATTTGGGTTGGTTTAGGAGTAATGTTAGTGACCAACCTAGTTATGTTGATGAATTTTAAATTTAAGTTAGGTTCTAAGTTGTGGAATTTAATTTAGGTTTTCAGTTGTGTAATTTAAGTAATCTGTAATGGAACCTATTATCTATGTATAATGGAACCTATTATCTATGTTAGGTACTTTTAGTAATTTTTTTGGCTCAATTATGCTTTTAGTAATTGCATAATTAATGTGTTGCTCAATTATGCAGGTACCTATTACTAAAAGAACCTTCTAATAAAATACCTATTCTTAAGTCAATGAAAATTGCTTAATTTATCTGATAATGTGTTGCTCTTTTGTTATTGTAGAAACAATCTACAAATGCTAAAACTACACAAAATTGTCTGTTTCTGTCTTAATTATCTGAGATCACTTATCTTTGCATAATCGCACTACAATCTGTCTTCATTATGCAGCAAATTGGTGTGCTTTGTTATGCACAAAATTATGCAGAAAATTGGTCTGTTATGCAGCAAGAATATGTCCAATCTCTTAAACTAAATAGTGCAGCAATTTTATCAAATTATGTAGCAAACCAAGTTCCATAACGATCAATTGTGCAGAAAATTGGTCTCTATGTGTGAATAACAAACAATAACAGGTTCCAAAACATAGATAAATTCATTTCATAACATAGATAATACATTCATAACAACTTTTCATATAGGTTGGTCACTAACATTACTCCTAAACCAACCCAAATTTCATATATGCTACATACAAAATCACTAAAATTAAAAATCATTGCATCCACTTCATCTTCATCCTCTCCTCTAACAACTTTTGCTTAAGTTTTCCAATCTTCTGAGACTCCCAATCCTTAAATATTTGGCCACATTTGCAATCACATGATGATTTTGATGCCTCTAATTGTTTTGTAGTTTCTGGAATTGATTGTGAAGGTTGAACAGTTACCATGGGAATTTTTAGAGCATCAAGTTGATCATCCCAAACATACAACATACAACTTGCTCCTCTCACCTGCACACAATCAATCAAATTTAAAAATTGACATCAGTTAATTCGCTTTTACAACATAACAACCAAGATATGAACCCTAATTCCCAAATTTTACTTACCTCCCAATTAACACACTTCTAATACCTCCTTTGAGGGTTTTCAGCTGAATTAGAGATAAATACTCACATAACATCTCCACATCCACAAACAGGCAGTCGCCTAGCCTTGAGGTACCATTCGAAGATTCGTTGCTACTTATTGCCATTGGAGAAATAAAACAACAAACAACGTTTCTGGGTAGATGGAGAAGATTGAAAAGGAAGAAAGAATATGGAAGAACAAGAAAGAAGATGGAAGAAGAAGAGAGAAGGTGGAATAGAGAGAACAATATTTCTGGAAACAAGAACGAAGAACGAAGAGGAAGATGATATAAGCCCTTAGTAATCCTTGTTGGCATCCACGTCATCAATATATAATGGTGTTAATACTAAAGTAACAGCAGAGACTAAATTAGTAACGTTTAGTAATTGCAAGGACTTTTTTAAAATTTTTGAAATTGCAGGGACTAAACTGGATTTTCTTGACAATTGCAGGGACTAAAAGTACCTTTTAGCCTAAAATAGGATTCTATAAGGCAGTGAACTAAAAAAAGGAGAGAGAGAGTGGTTCTTGCGAAAATTAAGGGAGAGGCAAGAGAGAGAGACTCCGTGAAGGTGTGGTCACTGGAGGAGTGTTCGCCGGAGGGGGAAGACTGGAGGGAACCAAACACGGTGGTGACGTTGGTGGCCGTGAGGTTAACGGCGGTGATGGGGTTTTCGCCGGCGTTGGTGCGCGGCGGTGACGGTTCTCACGACGTCACTTGGTGGTGACGCGGTGCGATTCGTAATGGTGATTGAGTTCGCCGGAGGAGACGGCCGGAGCCACCATAAGTGGTGGTTGAAGGGCGCGGAGCCACTGTTATCTCCTCTTAGGGAGTCTGGTACCCACTCCTCTTCTCTTATTGGCTGGGGTGACTTTATCGGTATAGCATTTAGATCGGATTGAGAGTGACTTCTTCCCTTCCAGCTGTCTATGTTTTCAAACATTTCATCGGTGTCGACATTTTCTTCATCTCAGCCAGTGTAGGCTTGCTCCGCACACAAAGGCGCCCAGAAAGCCTAATAGCAAAATCTCTATAAAAAAGAGCATATACATGAATCGAAAGACATATAGATATCGAAGTGGGCCAGCGAATGAGTTCACTAGCTGTTTAGATAGAAGATCTAAAGCTTTTACAGGATACGTACCACCTTGGGGTCTTAGTTTTTTTAAAAAAATGTTGTTTGTCCCTTTTTGGTCTGGTTCAATTAAACTTGATTTCTGACTTTAAAGAAAATGTTTTTTTATTCATATCAATGCATGCTAATCTTCCTAACTCCTAATACTTCTTAAAAATTGAAAACGTATGTTGCCTTTTTCATTCTTGGTTCTGTTTGTGATTTGTTGGTCTCATAATAAGAATAAATCAATTAACAGCAAACAAACAAACAAAAATGGCGTACATGATTAAGATGTGATAGTAAAATAACAAGAAGATTCACATATTTCTTAGAATCAGCAAATAAAACATCGGGGCTTGCCTAATTTCCAGCCTCTGATAGATCTTTTGTACTAGTTACTGCTACTGCCTGTTACTGGTCTTATGTTGCTTATGATATTGTTGATGACTGCTTCTTTGACTGTTGTTGTCTCATTACTCACAACTCAGAAATTCAGAGTTGTGTATTTCGGTGGATTATGATTCTGACTTTGAACTCTAATCCTTTTTTAGGTGGTTTTTGCAGTAGTGAGTCCCCTTTTGACTGTGGGTTGATCACATATTTATACTAGAATTTAGGTCTTGACCATTAATGAATTGATTTACCCTGATTTGATTTGTTTTCAGATACTTGGAGAGGTAGATTAGGGTTTTAGGAGAGCTTGAAGATCCAAGCCCAACTGTTAATTGGGCTAAAGCTTTTTTTGTATTTTTTTAATTTATTTTCGGATTCCATTTTTTAGTATATTTTGTATTACTATCTTTTTGCATTTTGGACTCTTTTGGACTTTTGGACACTTATCCTTACTTTTAATCCTATGCAGCACTCAGCTGGTGTTTAGCGCCAAAATTGCTTGTGCTTATGTGGGGTGGTTTCATTCGTTGGCTTCATGCCTTGCTTGTGTGGTGCCTTTCTAGTGGTTGGTTGTTTCCTTGCCTTGTTTTCATTGGTTCCCTTCTTTTCTTTTTTTTTAAAACCCTTCCTCTTTCTCTCTTTCATCTTCGATGCTTCTTTTCTTTCTTCCTCCATCCATTTGTCATTACATTACATTTTTTTTCCCTGCCCCATAAACTACACTTGATTACCTTTTTCGTTTCCAGGATTCCTTTACCCAATTCGCTTCTTTCTTTTTGCAATCATGGCTAGCTACCATGTTCAAGTACTATCTATTACCTTTTTCATTACACTTCTCCATTCATTATCTTACTCCACCTTTCCTTCTTCTATTTTCCTTCCTTAAGCTTGAACTGTTAGGCCTCTTCTGTGTTTGGCCAGTTAATATAATGCCATTCTCGATCAAAGGAATTATGTTATGTCTGTCTTGAACTGAAAAATATTGTTTAACAATAGATATATATCTATTGATCATGACATCTCTTTCCACAAGTATGTATTATATGTATGTATGATTGTATTAAACAACTGGCTCTTGCGATACAATTTGACAAATTTGGAAGACTGCTAATTTACATGATCACCAACTGTTTTATTGCATATTACAAATCTGGGTCCTAGATAGAAATATAAACTCTTGTTGCATGATCTGAACGACACTTTCCAAATGTTAATTAGCTTAAACAATGCAACCAAGTTCAAGGCCACCACTGAAAACAACAAATCATGAACTATATGTATTAAAATAACTATACAGAAACCAAACTTAATTCGTGCAGAAACTCAAATCCGTTATCATTGTTTGAACTTTGAAGGTCCTTAGCTTAATCTTCAAGATAACAGAAGATGCCAATCGAAACTAAAAGACCGTGTTGGTCGTTTCTTGGGTCAAAGTAGTTTTCTATAAATATAGAAAGACATACCAGTCTGTATAGTCCATTTTCTTAATTAAGCTGAAACAAAGATGATTATGAGGAATACTTATAATTCACTCTATTCACCCCAAGTTATAGTTTGAACTTTGATCAGGTCATGAAAAAGGAATTGCCAAAGGAGTAGTGTTAGCCTTAATCCAAGTGTGATTAACACCGGCATAGTTGATTTTGATTACTAATTAAGCACCTAAAGTCTCCACTATCAATTTGTATAGCATTCTATTCTATTTAACTTACATATAGAGGTTTTGATTACTAATTAAGCACGTAAAGTCTCCACTATCAATTTGTATACCAGTCTGTATGGTCCATTTTCTTTGCACACTTAACAGTGTAATGATATTTATTTAAAGTCCCTAGCTAATGCAGAATATAATTAATCAGGATAAGAGATTAAGTATTGTTGCAAAAGCTATTTTCTTTGTTGATAACTGAAAATCTTTCTCTCTTTGATCTTCGATGCTTCTTTTCTTTCTTCCTCCATCCATTTGTCATTACATTACAATTTTTTCCCTGCCCCATAAACTACACTTGATTACATTCTACATTTTCTACATTTCCAGGTTTCCTTTGCCCAATTCTCTTCTTTCTTTTTGCAATGATGGCTACCTGCAATACTCAAGTACTATCTATTACGTTATTCATTACACTTCTCCATTCATTATCTTACTCCACCTTACCTTCTTCTCTTTTCCTTCCTTTCTTCATCATTTATTTATATATCAACTCTTCCCACCTTTTCCAAACCGTGTTTTCAAGCTTTCAACTATTCATTTCCTTTCCATTTCATTTACTTATGGCACTTCCTATGGTTTGTATTTCACTTTTGCTCTTACCTGATTCTTTTGCTTCTTCTATCTTTTGTTTACTCATTTGTTTACATGCTTTGATCTTTTGTGTCAGCCTGCTCCTTATGTTTCTACTAATCTGAACCGTGTGCTTCTTCATTAGAGGCAAGGGAGGTTGAGAACTTGTTTGTCTTCTTATGACTATGCAGTGGTATGTGTATTTTTCTATTGTCATCTTCTTTATCTTCTTCTATATTTATGTTTCTTTTTTGTTCATGTAATTAATCTTCAACTATTTTATTGTTTGTGTTTTTGTAGGGCTATGGTCTCATCCCATTTCCTGACACCTTGTTTGAAGTTCACACACCTGATACAGTGACACTTCTTGATCGTAAAGGAAACTCCTTTGAAGTAGCCACTAGGCGTGGTGATGGCTTCGTCTTCCTTTGTCAGGGTTGGGGTGCCTTGGGGGTAATTTATGGTCTTCTGGATGGTGGATGGATACAACTTACATACCGTGGAAATGCTATTTTTAACATTCGTGTCTTTGATCGCACCATTGATGAAGTTGATTATCCAACACCTCCTTCGCGTTGCAGCCTAGGAGCTAGACCTTCTCCTCTACTTTTAACAGATGCTGGGGTGCTTATTGAGCAGATACGTCCTCATCAAAGGAGCTGCTTTTCTCGTGGGTGCAACAAACGCTTGGATGCATCTGATGTTTTCCAGTTGGTTAGTTGTCCAATGTTTTCTTGTTTAGTGTTCTGTTTTTGTAGTTTACCTATGAATGAGGTCTCAATATTATGGTTATGTTCATAATAGTCTAACTGCATTTTTAATGCCTCCTTCATGTTAGGCAGCTTTGATATCTTTGTTAAGATATTTTTCACGTATGCACCATATAATGGACCAACTATACAGTTCAGTACAGTTCCAATGATGCATACATACAATAGTGAAATACCAGACATGCTATGTCACTGCAGTATTAGATATGACAAATAACTGTGTTTCTCCATTTTATAAAGAAATTGTTGTACTGGAATTTACATTTAAATGGCAGGCAAAATGAATGGCCTTTCATTGTCACTGTATGTGGAGCTCATACACAAGTTGATTGGCATAATCTATGATGATCTAAATAAGCTTTAAGATACATATAAACTGATATTGTATTTCTCCACCATTGCATTCACCTCCTAATTCTCCTCCTCCACATTCTGATGCAAACAAATCAACAAAAATCAACTTGTAGTGCTTCTGGAAAGCTGTGAAAGATTATAATTATTATTATAATTGTAGTTGTGTTGGTCATTATTATCATAGTTCTTCTTTCCATTTGCAGAAAACCAGCTGCTAAAATAATTGCTCCCTGGAAGAGAGAAATAATTATGTGTTTGTGTATTAGTTTTGGTTCTTTTGGTTTCTAATGTTTCTCATCCATACATATTTCTTGCAGTGTCTTTCACCTTCATTTCTTTGTCTTCGCTATTCCTCAAAGATCTCAAGACCATTGTCGTGGTTGATGAATGGAGGCGCCGTTGGACATGTACCTTAAGATGGCGTGAGTGTCTAACTTTGGATCTACACATGGCGCCAGTGTCCATGGCGTGTTTCTTGGGGGGTGATTGGTCTGTTTTATATAGGACACGTCAGTTGAAGGATGGACAACTTATAAGGCTTGGTGTTTCAAGGGATGATAGCTCCACTCTTTATTTGAGCATAGTTTTCATGGTGGATTAGAAGATGCTGCTCTATGTGTTGTTGCATGGTTGTTCTCTTTTGCATGTTTTCTTTCTTTCTATGATCAATAGTTTTAGGTTTTCTTTAAATGCATTTGTTGTTTGTGGAAGAAGGCAACTCTGTAATTCCCTTTTTTGAGCATGCTGTATCACTTTGGATTGTACTTTTGGCTTGCTTTTTGTACTTGGAATTAGCCTTTTTTGGCCTTTCTACCTTTGTGTTCAGATGTGTGGAGCTTTTGTAGTCATTTTGTAATTGGAATTAGCCTTTTTGGCCTTTCTATCATTGTGTTCAAATGTGTGGGCCTTCTTATCTTTTAATATAATTACTTCTACTTGAATGGTATTTATTTATTTCGGTTACTGTTCCATTCCATGTGTATTGCTCTTCTTTATGGTTGGCTATAAATATTGCTTCCATCTCTTGCTAGAGCTTGCTCACTTTTCTCTCACTAGGTTTCTAACAGGTAATGGTATGTTCTTAGTCTCTTCTTCCTCTCACTTTCTTCTTATCACTCTTTTTACTTTTAATCTGTTCTTATTATTTTTCTCCTGTTTTTTCTCCATAGATGGCTTCTATGTGTATTTCGCCACCAAGACTTTTTTTCGTTGCTTTGAGTATTAAGTTTGAGCCTTTTGAAGTTGAGCATGTTGTGGATCATGTAAGTTTCCTTTGCATTCTTCATTGTTTTTTTCCTTTCGTGTATTGGCTTTTTTTTCTTCCAATTTGTGTTGATTCATTGTTTCATCGCAGTTGAAGTTATTCTTCCACATCTTTTTTCAAGTCAACATAGGCATCATCTTCCCAACTCTGTCTTCCTTTTTGATGTGCTTGGTAACCATTTTGAAATTCGTGTGGTTAAGAGGGGTACTAGTGTTTATTTTTGTCAAGGATGGGCTGATATGGGCAAGTTCTATGGTCTTCATTTTGGTGGTTGGGTTCGTATGGTTTATGTTAGACTTGATTGTTTTTTTATCGAGGTCCGGGATAGATTACAAAATCCTCCTTTTGTTACTGGTTTGCCTAGAGTTACTAGGCTTGGTCAAGAACCTACATTTATTTATGAAGGTGATGATGTTGCTGGTGTGTTTGATCAATCAATGTATCTTGGTAGGAGGCCTATTGTTGTTTTTACTCTCTACATGACTTTGGGTGCACCTGATATAGCAACTTCATTTTTGGTTTGTTCTTTTTCTTCTGTTTGTGTTCTTATTGTGCTTAACTAGAGTGGCTTTATTTTATCATAATTGTAGTGACTTTTGATCTGTTATTTTTAACTTTTCTCTTTTTTCTTGGCAGCATCTTCCTTATGTGTTTTGTGAGGCTGTGTTTCCCATGGTTGATACAGATATCATTTTGATTGATGAAATGGGGAAACCATATCCATGTCATTTGAATTTTCCCACAAGCATTGTTCTTTCAGAGGTTCGTCTTCGTGGCTGGTTTAGTTGCTGTAGGGAAAATTCTTTTACTGAAGGTGTTGAAGTCAAGATTGAGGTTCCTGTTGAGAATCCAAGGTTCATGTTTTGAGTTGAGCTTTAGATGGATGCTCTCTTTCGGTTTTCTTTTCTTGTAGTTGGTTTTCTCGAGGGGTGGTGGGGGCATGTAATCTCTTGTATTTGTTTCTATTTCTTAATGAGTTTTCCTTTTAGTGTAATTTGTGAAATTTGTATTTTCATTTGTTTGTTCTGTATTTTCTAATCCTTTAATGGAATGGAATTTATAATCTTCTTTTATTGTCTTTGTATGCTTACTTTTAATTTTATGCCTTGTCTCTACATTAAAAAACTGGATTTTATGGTTTCTATTGTTATGGTTTGTGTTAGTTGCCTCTATAACTCTATCAGCACCTTAATATTTGCGTTGGTCACTTTGTAGCAAACAATATTGAGAGTATCTGTTATAACAGAATTTTAGTACTATCTGGTATAGCTTGAGTATCTAATATTGCAGAAATTATTGTGAAATAACAATTGGTATACATGTTCTATAGATGTGATTTTAATTCCATTCTTAACTTATACCTTTAATGAATCTTTAATCATTGGAGCATCCAAAAATCACATAAAGTAATCATGCCCTCTATATCTTTATCAGCACATCATTCTGAGATTGTATATTAGCACTAAACACATAAAAAATGCAGACAGACTATTTTTAAGTGACAGATAGAATAGAGCAGTGCAAATGTGATTGTGCTTAGTAACAAATGAAACTCATTACTTGTGTATGACTTGAAGGGTAATCTAAACAAGAAAACCAAAATCAATATACAAACTTTTATATTAATTATAATCTCAACAAGAAAACCAATAGTTTTTGTCAAATTAGTGCTAATATACCATATGTACTGCTGTTCACTTAGAAGTGCACTAATCAAGTTATTAGTACAATTCTCAACAAAATTTCCCTATAGTGTTCTATGGTTTTTTTAGATGAGCACTGTCAATCTCCTATGGTGAATTGAGGACTTTGAAAATTATAAGGTAGTCATAGACTAAATTACTTACTATAATCCATAAATATATCTGTTATAGTATTAGTATTTATAATCTAATGGATTTTACCTATTAGTTATAGTACTAGAATTGATAAATATATCTGTTATAGTATTGGTAAAGGACTAAATTATTTACTAGACTTCATAGTTGAGGATCGTATTATCAGTCTTTGTTCTTTAACCCATGGTTTACCATGTATGCAATCGATTTTTTTCATCCAATGTTTGTGATGATTATTCTGCAGGAGTTCTCATTGGTTGTCAGCTAGAATTTGTAATGAGAGTTGTGCAGGGCTTCCCATTTGGTGGCAGGTGAGGCGCTTATTTTTCTAATCACCGAAAATTTGGCCTATTCAGATGCATTATTTGTTGTGTAGTTCATTGCATGATGTTCCTTTTACTCTATTTGAAAAATTATTTCTGATTTGTTTATATTCCCAATCTTTATCATTATTCTTCTGAAATTCTTCCTGTTTTTACCTCTCCATGTTTGCCATTTGTTACCTTCTTTGGTGTTCATGGCGTTCATCTCAATACATCTTAATCTACGGTTCTATCTGACTTTTTTATGCCAAATTCTGATTTGAATTGGTGGGTGTGTGCCAAGTGTGTCTTTGTTTTCACACACTACTACTATAAATACATCCTCTTCCCTACATTCATTTTGTGCCTTCTTCTCCATTATCAAGCAACAGTTAATTGAGCTTCTAGGTAGCTATGGGTTTTATAGATGAGATTATTCCTGGGAAAGTTGATTGGTCCTTGACTGTTAGGATAGTTCGTCTTTGGGTGGTTCCTGAGTTTCGAAATCCTGCTAATCCAAATTCTCTTGAGATGGTGCTTTTGGATGAGAAAGTTTGTTCTCAATCTAAATTCTTTAATATCTCTCTTTCACTATTCACTTTTCTTAGTTTATTTTAGACATTCATTGCTAATTAAATATGTAATTCTGAAATTGCTTTTAGTGTTGTGCTGGTTTCTAAATTGTTGCATCACTTCTGTGTCAATACCAGTTATGCCTTATATTATTGAAGGATCATTATGCAGAAAAAATGCAATCAGTTTACTGCCATCTTAATTTTTTATATGTAGCAAAGTATTGCTGTAATTACTTATCATTGTATAGGAAGTCATTGATCGTATGTTGTCACTTGTCTTCATAAAACTTCAGTGAGTGAGTGTGAAGCTGATATAAGATTTATGTGTCTTTAGTGTTTCTTAACTTTGGTCTTGGAGTATGAATTACCTGTGTTTTCCATTCAATAGAAGGGTATAGATTTCTGCTATATTTAGTGTTTCTTAACTTTGGTCTTAGAATGTGAATTACCTATGTTTTCCATTCAATAGAATGGGTATTGATTTCTGCTGTATATGGTAGATCATCAAATTTTATTTAATTCAGTTTACCAGCATTCATGAATGCATTTTGTGTATGATTTATGTGTCTTTAGTCTTGCTTCTCTTTAGTCTTATGCTAATGCCATTTAGAAGGCTTCTTGTCTTTAGTCTTATACTATCAAATATTTAATTGAGCTGTGATATTTACATAATACAAGTTGGAATATGATTATGCATAAAGAAGAATAAACACATGTTGGAGGATGGGGCGCAATTCTTTGGGCAACCGCGCCAGGTGATGGATGTGACTGGAGCAGTGTAGGCGCCAATTCTCTAGGAATCGCGCGCTGGTGGGGTGTCTATGTCTTTGGAGTGTGTTGTCTTTGGCGGGCGCCATTTGCTAGGCAAAGTGGCGCCAAGATATCTTGCTTTTGTAGTGCTCTCTTTGCATTCATTGCTTTTTGTGTTTATACTTCTTTGAACGCAGTATTTTATCGCCATTTTAATTTTTATTATATGGCGAAGTCTTGCTTACTTGCCTTCATAAAACTTGGTGAGTGAATGTGAATCGGATAGAAGATTTGTGTGTCTTTTCTTTGTTTCTTATCTTTGATCTTAGAGTGTGAATTATCTATAGTTGAACATCAACATTAGTTTAAATGACTTTATTCTTGTGTTTTTCATTCAATATAAGGGTGTGGTTTCTGCTGTATTTGGTAGATACCATAATTTATTTTGGCCAGTTTGCCAGCATTAGCATATTTGAAAATAGATGATTTATGTGTCTTTGGTCTTGCTTCTCTATAGTCTTGTGTTATCACCATTTAGACGACTTCCTTATCTTTAGTATTATGCTATCAAATGTTTGATTGATCTGTGATATTTAGAATATTATGTTCAAGCTTAATTCTGAAACTTGACTTTCATTGCAGTTTTGTTTATATCAGTTTATCGGCATTCATGTGTTTGGAACTTTAATTTTACAGTTGGGAAAGATTCATGCTACTGTTCCAAAGGGTCTTGTGAGACAATTCCAACCTATCATTCATGAGGGTTCTACTTACTTGATGGATAAGCTTCTTGTGGCTGCTAATGACATTAGGTTTCCAACTACATCTCATAAGTATAAGCTGAACTTTTTGGGATTCACTACTTGCGTTGCTGTTGAGGCTGACCAGATCCCTTCTAATCATTTCGAGTTTATGACATTTGCAAACATTGCTGATGAGATTTTGATTGGTTTGTCTAAATTGTTATGCTTCTTCTTTCTTATAATTTTTATATTTTGTTTATTTTTGTTTGAACTGATTTTAACTGACTTACTCATTGATTAATTGCTAGATGTGATTGGTCATATTGTCCAAAAGGATACTCTTAAAGATCATGAGAGTAGTGGTAGGACTACCAGCATGCTTCAATTTGTCTTGGAAGATTTGAGGTTGATTCTTTCTCCTTTTTTTCTTTTTTTTAATCAATTGATATACTTTACTGATAAAAACTTTTTTTTTCCTGATAGCCTTGAAACCGTGCCATGTACTTTTTGGGGAACCTATGCACAAGAAATGCATGAAAAATTGGATCATTACATTGCTACCACTCCTCCAGTTGTAGTAATTCAGATGTGTAGACTTAAGAAGTTTTTAGGTTAGTTTTGTTTTCTTTTGTCTCCTATACTTATTTCCTTATCATTACTTGATCTTAATTCTATTATACATTGCCTATTTTAGGTGTTATGGGTGTTTCCAATGGCTTTCATGGTACCAAAGTGTTCTTTGAATCTGACATTCCAGAGATATCTGCTTATAGAGAAAAGTAATCCATATCCATACTGCATTGTGTGAATTCTCTTTTTTTTATCCAATCCTAATAAATGAATTTTCTTTTTAGACCGATTTTCATATTGCTTTTGGTTTTGGTAGGATGGTAGAGTGCAGTAAACCTGTTGCTCAATCTATTACTCGGCTTACTAGTCCTGCACCTCTCTCCCTTTTGGATGAGCTCCTTCAGACTCGTCGTATGACAATTGCAGAATTGATTGATGCAACAGATGTATGTGTCTTATCTAAGTGTTATTGTTTGAGTGGATTGTTGACTAGATTGTGTAGACCAAGATTTATTTCAAAATCTCTACACAATCATCCTATAACGATTCTTTGAATAGTTAATTCAAGCTCTTTGTATGTGTCTTCTTTGAGTATTTTTGATTTTTAGTGTGATTGCGTTCGTGACTAACTTGTTCTTTGTTGTTACTCTTTACTTTTTCTTAGGTTGGATCTGCTGTTGTGCTTGCTCAGATTATCGAGATAGATACCGAGTATGGTTGGCACTATGATTCTTGCAACAGATGCCTTCGGAAGGTTAACAAGCAGGGCTCTCGCTTTTTCTGTAACAGGTGCTCTCGTGTGGTTACTTGTATCCCAAGGTTCGTTTTCTTGATTTCTCTTTACTTGATTCTCTTTGGTCCTAATTTGTGGAACTTGGTTGTTCTTAATTGTTTTTCCTTTTACTTGTTTCTTCATTCAGGTTTAAGGTCGAGGCCAAAGTTATGGATTCTACTGGTTCCACTAATTTTGTCATGTTTGATCGTACTGTTTCTCGTTTCATTGGGAGGACTCCCCAGCAACTACTTGAGGCCTCACCTGATCTCGGTGTTCTTCCTCATGCTTTCCAGGATTTTCTTAACAAGCCTATGCTTTTCAAAGTTGACATTGTTGATGGGAATGTTGCTCAAGCATTGGCAACATTTTCTTTGTTAGGCGTGTTACCTCGATAGTGGTATCATTCAAAGTTACATTAACGATCGACTAAGCCCGAGGTCTTGAATTTTTCACTTATAATTATTGTTTGTTTATTTCATTCATTACTTTCTGACTTGTATTGTTTTCGTTAGACTGGCCTTGCTCAAGAGGATCTTGACTTTGTTGCTCATCTTACTGATTTGGTTACTGCAAGTCCATTGGTATGTGTCTATTTCTTTTCATTCTGTCTTTCTGTTCTTTTCTACTTTCTGTTTTTCATTTGGTTTCTTGACTAACACTACGCCTTCTAATTGCTTAATCGTTTAGGTTCCTTACCAACACATTGACTCTTTAATGAGGGAAGAATATGGTCCTTCTAGTGCTGGCAATACCCCAACCAGTAAGGCTGCATCATCTTCTACATCGTCTCATGTTGGACATGAATCTCGTGCTATAACTTGCAAGCGTTCTCTTGACATTGTTGTTGATCCTCCTTCTTTGGTCAGTCATGATCCTACTTCTGCATCCGTTTGCAAGGAGGTTCTTGCAGGTGGTCTTGCTCCTAGTGTTCCTAACCATCCTCGGTCTGGTGTCCGAGTGCCTGCCAAGCGTGTCCTTGATGTTGATGTTGACCTTACTATTGATGGGGATGTTCCTACTGCTTGTGGAAGTGTTCCTGCTTCTGTTGGGTGTCCTTCTTCTGTTGATGGTGCTGTTGGTTTGAATGGATCCAACTCCAAGTGTGCCAAGAAATGAATTTCGACCTACTGCTGAGTGTATTTGTGTGTTTCTATCTGTGGTTATGTTATTGTGGACTACTAAGTGTATTGGTGTGTTTCTGTCTAGAGTTATGTTATGGTGGTCTTTTATGACTCACTTAAATAATACCGTGGTTAGGTACCTTGTTTGTTAATTATCATGGTCGATTGTCTTTGTGGTTACAGTAACTTAATTAACTATGTATCGTCTAATATAATATCGTATTGTGGACTTTTCTGCTTTTTCTTTTTCTTATATATATATATATATATATATATATATATATATATATATATTCATTATTTTTGTTCTTCTAATTTCTTCCTCTCTTAATTCTAATCTAATTTAACCATTTATTTACTTCCACCTAGAATATAAATATATATATATATATATATATATATATATATATATATATATATATATATATATATATATATATATATATATATATATATATATATATATATATATATATATATATATATACTAACATGTCTTTTAGTTTAATCTTTATTTCTCTTTTTAATTTTGCATTATTTTTGTTCTTCTAATTTTTTCCTCTCTTAATTCTAATCTAATTTAACCATTTATTTACTTCCACCTACAATATATATATATTGCCTTGTGATTTTGCCCTTACTAACATGTCTTTTAGTTTAATCTTTATTTTTTTTTTTTTGTATATTTGATTTTTAACTTCTGCTCTCATTTTTTCCTTTATTTTTGTTATTTAATTTGTCTTTTTCTTAATTCTAATATAGTCTAACCATTTATGGACTTATATTTGACTATATGTTGAGTTCTAACTTCATCTAACTACTACATTGACTCTAACTTCCTCTAACTTGTGATTTTCTCTCTTTGTTTTTCTAATTTCCTCCTCTCTTAATTCTAATCTAATTTAACCATTTATAATGCATATATATATATATATATATATATATATATATATATATATATATATATATATATATATATATATATATTGCCTTTTGATTATTTTGTATTTTCTCTTAATTCAAACATAATCTAACTATATATGGACTTATATTTGATTATATATTGAGTTCTAACTTCATCTTGATCGTACCTTGACCAATGAAGTGTTGAAGTGTTGATTGATTCGCCTATGGGCGGTCGTTGAATGAGTGAAAGGACCGGTCCCGGCTTCACGCGTTGAGCACCTCGGGTGGTACCGCAAAGACACTCCGGACGATCTAGTGAGGTCGCTCGGGCATATAGCACAAGGTTAGAGAACGTCCCCGATGCCATGTGCGAATGGATATATATATCTGATGATGTCCGACCGTTATGCGAGAATTTCGCCGGCGAATTGCGCTCCAAGCAGCGTGTTGGGCCGATCGTGATGGGTGGGCCGCGAGTCCGATTCTTTGTTGGCGATCCTCATAATTGCTAATACACCCGTGAACGATTTGCCCCCAAGCCTAGGTCGCTTAAGAGCGGTGAGGCTTGAATCGATGCCCCGGAGTGAAGTTACTTTGATGAAACGGACGCCGCCGTTTTGCTTGTTCTGCGGGCGGTGTCGGCCGCTTGTCAACCGTCGGCCGTCTTTGTCGTGGACGGTTGGTCTTTCACGACATTTAAGGCGTGGCGTTTGGTGTTTAGAGGCTGTGTGGAGACAACCATTGGTGAGAAGACGAAAAGTTGTGACTCTTCGCATCCCGGTCCCCTTCGCGCCAGAGATCTGTGCTATAAATAGCCCCTCTGCAGATTTCATTTCTCACACTTCCAAGATTTGCTCGCTTAACGGCCAGGACTCGTCTCACGCCGACTTGCATTGAATTCGTTTACGTTGTTTACTTGCGGCCGATCTTCAACATCTCGCTTAAGGTATGAATCGATCGCTCCCTTTACTCTTTTAACTTGAGTTTTTCTTTAAAGTACTTCGTGCTTTTCCACGCCTCGTGATAGGGGGTGTCAGGTCGAGGGATGGCCAGCTCGCCCCCTCTCATGAGTGCTTTGCTCGATCGACCTGACTCGATCCCTTTATCACAGTGTGTCCGTGTATGCCACGGACGGTTAAGCGCTCGTATTCACCGAAAACCGCCCCGATCTTTTCGCCACATACATGTCGAGGCCGGGCGAGCCCCAGTCATCTTCGGGCGACAAAGGTTCTACCTCTTCAAGCAGTTCCTCGAGCAGCACGGGCTCGAGCTCTCGTACTTCCGGTCGGGGATCGGCCAGCTCCAAGAGCACTGGTTCCAGGTCCGTCCACTCTGCCGAGCGGCCGAGCAACTCTCCACCGCCCGAGGACGTTGTATCCCGAGTGGAGGGAGAGGAAGAAGACGTCGACGTGATTATCATAGATGATGACGAGGCGCAGAGTGCCCCCCGATCGTGGACGAGGAGATGGTGTCGGCCGAAGGCGGCCGAGCCGAAGAAATCCAAGGAGAAGAGGTGGTTCAGCCCGAAGTCAACATTTCTGGTTTGGAAGCCAACATCGGAGGGTCGCATGAAGGGTCGGCCGAGGTTCAAGCTGAGGCCGAAGTCCAAGCTGACGTGGCTCGAGATGTGTCTGACATGTCTTGGGTGTCGGAAACTCTTCGCCTAACAGAGCATTCTTCTGATCGGCCACGATGCCTTGCCCGATCACGAGCCGTCTTGAAGACTCACCGGGCTGGAGGATAAGAGGCATGAAGGAGGGCGAAGATATCGCGACCTACTCTTCCAACTTCAAGTTCACGATGTATCGGCTCGTGTTCGAGAAGATGAAGATTACCCCTCCTTTCACCGAATTCCAACGCGACGTCCTGCGCCATATTGGGGTCGCCCCTTCACAGCTTCATCCAAACGCATGGGCGTTTTTAAAGACTTTTGAAGTTTTGCTGACCAAGCTAGGTCGGCCGGTATCGATGATGCTTTTCTTCGCTATCTTCGAGCTGAGCTGGCTCAGAGAGAAGGCCAACAAGGAAAAGAGGGAGCAAGTCTCCTTCAAGATGCAGAAGACCCACCACCGATTTTTCAAAGCATTCCAGGAGTCGTTGGGAGCGGCCTGGAAAAGTCAATATTTTTGGATCGTTCCCACTGAGGAGGCTGGCAAGGCCGTTTGTGAGGTTCAGCCGGACGGGATGCTGGGTCCCCCTTACTTCCCAATTATGTGGAATGAGGCCCATTTCTGCAGGCGGCCGGGAGATTACATCTATACAGTGAAAGATCTGGGAGAGGCCGACCTGGAGACTTTGGAGATGATAAAGTCGCTGGCGGGCATGATGCGTCCAGATCCTAAGGGCGACATACCTTGCCGGCCCTTTGTCTTATACGAAGGCTATGAACTGGAGGCCGAGATTGGTTCGCTTTTGCACTTTTTCGTCCTTATATTCTGTTGTTGACTTTCTCTTTTTTCTTTTAACTCATGATTCTTTAATTTGCGAAAGGATGGCCGCAAAAAGTAGGAACCGCTCGCTTCCGATCCCAAGCCGAAGGAGGGGCTAAAAGATATGACGGTCCTCGGTAGGGGATAACCCGAATCTTCCTCAAAAGTCCACCAAACTCCCAAGAGCCGGGGAAAAAGCCGGTCGGCAGGCTCGGTCGCCTCCTCCCGGTCTGCCGATCGCTCACCCAAGCGGGCTAAGCGTGATTGTCGGTCTCGGCCCACGAAGCGGAGGAGATTCCCATCATTCACTCGAAAGCTTGGGTACGCCGATCCGGAGGCGATCAAGAGAAACCCATGGCGCTCAGGTTTCTCTCTCGTATGGGGTCGAAAGTCATGGCCGATTTGGTGGCCGAATCGATGGTAATTTTACTTTCTTAGTCTTGTAATCTTCATCTTACCTTTGTTCGACCGACTAACCAACCTTCGACTGGATTTCGCGAGGAAGGGCAAGGCTTTGACCGAGGCGCCTTGTGAGAAATATGACAAGCTCCTCCAAATCGAAGAAGGAGGCCTCAAACGGGGGGAGGAGGATCGGGCCAAGCTGGCAAAGAGGAACAAGGAGCTTGCTGCTCAGGTCCTAACTCTGAAGACCGATCTCGATGCTATGGAGAAGCGAGAGGCCAATTGGGCGGCGGAGAAGGCCGAGCTGGAGAAAAAGATCCTAACGGTGGCCCAGGCCGGCCAGGAGGCTGCGATCGAGCAGTTTTACAACGCTCTCGGCCAGGTGCGGGTGTTGAATACCGATCTGCAGATCAATTTCGATGACAAGATGATCAAGCCGACGCACTATGTCGACAACAATAAGATCATGTTGCCTGCAGAATACGACGCGGAGGGCAACGTCATTCGCCCGGCCACCATTCTCTTTTGAAGCCCGCCTGCGAGCGGTGTAATTCTGTAACTTTAACTTGCCTTCGGGCCTGACAATTTTTCTGCCTTCGTGCAGTTCTTTAATTTGTGGGCGCTCGGCATCGGCCGGGCGTCCCATATTTGTAATGACAATCTTTACTTGCTTTCAATTACGCCCGTTCAAATTTACATTGCTATGTCTGCGTACTTCTTGCATTTATTTACCGTTCTCGTATTTCGAACTTGTGGGCCGCTCGGCGGCCGTTTCGTGCTACTTCGATAGCGCTCGCTTTTGGTCGCTTTTCTTCGCGCGCCTTGCATGTTTATTTTTCTCTAAGTCTTTGAGCTTTAAGACCGTTCGGTCGTCATGCGCGCTTATTTCGAACGCATCCATTCTTTGATAAGTTAATATCCAACGGGGCCTTGGATCGCTCGGCGACCTTCAATCAGGCCCTTTCGATGGCATTTAAGGTAGACCGTTTCGACGGCCTACCGCGACGGGTTATTACTTAACCCTTGGGCCATTTTCGATGGCACTCGATGTAGATCGTTTCGACGACCTAGCGTTATTGGGCCATTTTCGATGGCGCTCGGTTGGGACCGTTTCGACGGTCGCTCGATTTAGATCGTTTCGACGATCTACGGTTTGCGGGTTTTAACCCTAAGGCCATTTCGATGGCACTCGATTGGGACCATTTCGATGGTCGCTCGATTTAGATCGTTTCGACGATCCAATCAACTTTGATAAATCTTCGATCGCTCCTTTGCCACGGGCAATCTTGAGCGACCGGTCATACATTCTTGCGAGAAAGTAAAGAACACATCATGTTTTTAAAGGTCAGGCCTCTGTAAAAAACCCTGGGAAAAAAAAGCGCTGCCGCGCGCTTTTCATTAATAGGTCGGTTGTCATCACATTCAAATTACTTGTTACATTCAAACGTAATATTTCCTAAGTTTTTCTCGCATTCCATGTTCGGGGATAGTCGCCCCATTCATGGTTTTCACTCGTATGCCCCTTGCGATCTTCTTGATGACTCGTCACGGACCTTCCCAATTTGGTGCCGCTTCCCTTGGCGTGCATTCTTGTTTCCCACGTCGGCCCGTCTTAGAACGAGTGGCCGCCGAGAAATTCTCTTTTGAACTCGAAGCGTTGTACACGGGCCGCGACCTTGCATTTGATCGCTTGCTCTCTTAGCGAAGCTTGGGTGCGCAGATTCTTCAATTAGGTCCAGCTCTTCTCGTATGGCTTGGCCGTTGTCAACCACCGTAGGGGTTTGAAGTCCTCCAATTCGGCTCGCCCATTTCTATGGGTATCACAAAGATCGGGCCAGTACACCAATCGAAGCGGCGACTCCGGTCGATGAATGAGGGTCGCCCTAAAGGCCCCGCGAACGGATCGCAGCTCTTCGACCAGTTCCCCTTTGCTTCATCCGGTCTTACGCTTCAAACCCGCGTAATTAATTACCCGCTGGGTCGCCTACTTGGCGCCGTTAGTTCGAGGGTGCTCGACCGAGGTGAAAACGCTGTTTCACCCCTAAGTCGACCAACATTCCTCTCGAATCTCTTGTCTCGTGGAACTGGTGCCGTTATGCGTTATCAATTCTTTGGGGATCCCAAAGCGGGCTAGCACACACCGTCCGAAGAACTTGCGACCTTGGCCGATGTGATTGTGTTGCAGCGGCTCGGCCTCGATCCACTTAGTAAAGTAATCATCGCCACGATCAAGAACTTGGCGGCTCGGAGCGGTGGAAACGGGCCAAGGAGATCCATGCCCCACCAAAGTAACGGCCAAGGTGAGGCAAGACTTTGTAATTCGAGGAAGGTGCAATGTGGACATCGGCATGTACTTGGCATTTCTTGCACTACGAACGAGTTTCTTGGCATCCTCGCCCATGGTCGGCCAATAGTAGCCGCCCGAGAGCCTTCTTAGCTATGGAGCGAGCGCCACGGTGACTCCCACAAACACCTTCATGAATGTCCCTCAAAGACATGGTCGGCCGCCGGACGAAGAAGACACCTTAACAATGGAGAGGAGAATCCTCTTCTGCACAACTTTCCTTCTATTACCGAATACTTGGTCGCTCCGAGTCGACCAACTTAGCTTGCTTTGGATCGCTCGGCTCTTCCCCTTCAACAATGTACCTTAGGATAGGGCGATCCAATCGAATCCGTCTTTGACACGTAAGCGGCCAACGATCGACTTGGCTTGGTTGAAACGCTCGGCCGATTTAATGTTTCTTGAATCACACTTCGTGATTCCCCTCGAGTTTTGGTACTTGCGGCTTTGATAGAATATCCGCGCTCGAACATTTTCGTTCGAGGCACATGTACCACTTCATTTTCGGCCGAGCTCGCTGAGCGCTTCTCTCACTCTTGCTAGATAACTTTTCAAAGACGTCGTCTTTAGCATCATATAATTCTTTGATGCGTGAGACTACGAGTAGGGAATCGATCCGAGCTCAACCCGGCCAACATTGAAGTCTGCGCGCGAGCTGCAGTCGGCTATACACGCCTCATATTCGGCCCGATTATTCGACGTATGGAAAGCGAAAGTCAAAGACACCTCCACGGCCGGGCCTTCGTAATTTTCTAGAATTAGGGCGGCTCCACTTCCTTTACTATTAGACGCGAATCTCGCTCACACGCAAGATCCGTGTCGTTCGGCTTGATCTTCCGAGTAGGAGTCATTTACGCTATAAAGTCGCCAACACGCGCGCTTTGCGGCGCCGATCGGATTCAAATTTGATGCCAAACTCGCGAGTTCTACCGCCCACTTTATCATTCGCCCCGCCGGTCTGGCCGATGAAGGACTTGCTCGATAGGTGGTCGGTCCTTACCACGACACGGTGGGCAACAAAGTAGGGTCTCAACCTTCTAGCGGCTATTAGGAGTGCAAGGGCAAACTTCTCTACCTTCCGTATCTCGGCCGGGCCTCTTGTAGCACTTTACTAATGAAGTAGACCGGATTTCGCTTTAGCTCGTTCTCTCTAACTAGCACAAAGATCGAGAACTTCTTACATTATGGCTGGAATACAGATATAACGTCTCGCCCAGAACGGCTTGGTCATGATCGGCGGGCTAACCAATGCTTGCTTTAATTCATCCAATGCTTGGCCGGCATTGCTCATCCACTCAAAGTCCACTTCTTTCTTCAAAGCCATCCTAAACGATGGAAGCGACTTGCAGCCGCTTTGGGGATGAACTCGGATAGAGCGGCCACCATGCCATTTAGTTGTTGTATTTCTTTTTTTCGATGTGGGCGGCCTCATATCGGCGATCGCCCTACACTTTTCGTGGTTTGCTTCTATCCTCTTTCGATCGGTGGAAACCCAAGAATCTGTACGCCCTCACCCCAAAGGTACACTTTTCGAGATTTAGTCTAAGTGAGTTCCTCCTAGCTTCTTCAAATATTTCTCGAGGTCGCTCACGTGATCCGGGTCGATTACGCTTTTAATGATCATGTCGCCCGGATACACCTCCGAGATGCGACCGATCGATCGTCTTTTAAAAATCTTGTTCATCATCCATTGGTAGGTCGCTCTCCGTTCTTGACGGAAGGGCATCACCTTATCTTGAAAATTTCCCGATCGGTCATGAAGGCCGTCTTGTGCCGATCGGGCGGATACATCGTGATCGATTGTATCGAGTAAGCGTAAGCGCCCGTAGCGACAAGAATCAGAGCGAAGCCCCATCGACCACCTTGTCAATGTTAGGCGCGGGAAGGCATCCGCCGGGCATGCCTTATTTAGATCAATATAGTCCACACACATCCTCCATTTTCCATTCTTCTTCTTAACCAAAGACGACATTGGACGGCCAAGTCGTGTATTTGATCTCTTCTATAAAATTGGCCTTTATGAGGTCCTCAAGCGGCCTTTGCAATGCTTGAGATTTTTCCTCGCTCGAGTGCGTCTTCTTTTGCGGCGACGGCCGACCCCTTCATCGACCCAGAAAGTTGATGGCAAAGCTACTTCGATAGGGATGCGGGCATGTCGATGCCCGCCATGCGAACAGTCAAGATAGTCTCTCAAGCATTGCACGGATCTTGCCTCACTTGCTCGGTAGGTCGCTCACCGAGCTTCACCGTTTTGGATGGGTCGTCACCCAATTGTACATCTACCAACTCTCCATGAGGCTCGGTCTTATCACTGTTTCTTGGTTCTCGAGCCAAAACATCATCATCGTCCTCCTCGGGTCATTTATGCGGATCATACCGAAGCGCCCAAATCGGGCGACATTGACTTGATGGCCTTCACCGGTGCTCGAGCGTTCGGGCCACGATCTACCTCGTCACATATTTCTTGGTATAGAGCGTGGCTTCTTCTTGCTGATTCAAGGTCGGCCGCCAAGGTAACCACTTGGTCGTCCTTGCTATAGAATTTCATTTTTAGATGCACCGTCGATGTAACGGCCTCTAGCTTACCCAAAGTCGGCCTACCAATAATACATTGATAGCAGGATTTGAGGGGGAGTACAAGGAACGCCGCTCCGACTGGCCGTCTGCATGCAGTACTATCCCCGGTGTCGTCACCAAACGTGACCAGCAGCTCGATCGTTCCCAACGGGTAGGTCGTCGCCCCATTGAAACCTGTTAGAGGAGTAGGCTCGGCCTGGGGAATTATCTCGCTTCGATCAACCTTTATTTTGTCGATCAAGTCTTCAAACATGATATCGGCCGAGCTACCTTGATCGACCAGGATTCTCTGCACTTACGTGTTTGCCATGACAATACGATTACCAATGGAACATAACTATTAGGCTTGCCGTCGATAGTCATTGTCACCGAACGAGATGGGAGGTCCGCTTGAGACCGGTGGTGGTCTTTGAAGTGGATGCGACCATTAACAACTCGCCCCACTTTCTCTTGGTGGCTTTGTTAGATTCCCTACGATCCGGGGTTTCCACCATGAATAACCATCGCAACATTACGGCCTTTGATCGCCGAGTGTCACGATCTTGGTCGATCCTTGTTTTAGGTGCCTCTATGGCCGTGAGGCCCCTTTCCTCTGTCGGATCGGTTTCTTTCTCGCTTCTCGAGGTCGGTCGCCTTCCTCGACCTCACATACTTTCCCAACTTGCCTTTTCGAATAAGCTCTTCGATATCATCTTTGAGGGCCATACAGTCGTTGGTATCGTGCCCCTTACTCTTGTGGTAGCGACAGTATCTTTTGGTCGGTCGTGCCCCCTTCTTGAGCACGAGTGGCTCAGGTCGCTTAACTCCCACAAACTCATTATTCTGACACTCGCTGTAGATCTGAGCAATAGAGGTGTTGAGATCGAACTTCTTATCACGAAAGTCAGGCCGATTGTCGCGGCGACTTTCATATCCTTTGGCCGGCCTACCGCTTTCCTCTTTAGGTCGTGCACGGACGGCCTTTCTTGCAGCCAAAGTTTCTTCATACGCCATGTGAACGTTAGCCCTCGTCAAGAAGTAGCTGAGATCTTGGTAGTGGTTCAGGGTGAATTCTTCTACGAACCGGTGGTCCGGTCGAATGCCACGCTTCAGATATTTCAACTTGTCCTTATCTGACAAGTCACGCAACGCACTTCGGCGGCCGATGATTAAACCGGTCGATATATCGTCTCAACGTCTCATTCTCACCTTGAACGACAGAATCCAAGTATTCCTCATAACGGTATTGGCACCGGTTGGCAATATAGTGAGACAAGAAAATTCTGATCAGGTCGTCCCATGAGGAGATGGAATTGGGTCGCAGAGACTCCCACCATTCCAATGCCCGGCCGCCCCAGACCCGGGAAAAAGCACGCATTTCATGGTCGGTCCCCATTCCAGAGCAGCAGTAATTGTTGAAGTAACGGAGATGTTTGTCCGGATCTCCTCGTGGCGTCAAACTTGTTGAGATTGGGCGCTTGCGGAGATCTCTCGGAATCTTATAACGCCCGATCTCCCAGAGAACGGGCCATGTTCATTCTGAATGCCGTTCGACCCAAAGGGTTGCATTGCGAGGCATGCCTCGTTGCCCGGCATTCCATAGAATCCTCCAGATGGGCCAGCTGGTGGAAGCTGAGGAGGCCTTCTGGGTCGCTCGCTTTGGCCTCTCCTCGGCCGATGCGAAACGTCCCTAATTCTTCCATTCTGTAATCTTCCGGCTTCTTCACGAGAATCCCAAGATCGCTTTCGACCGACGCGACCGGACGACTCATTAGAGGAGTATTCGTGGGCGAAGCGACGGCCGTGTCGGGCGGTAGCTAGAATCTTCATAGTCATCGGACATCGAGCGGCGTCTACGCGCGTTCTCGCCTGAGGCGACTTTGTGTGCCCTGCTTCTTCTCGCCGGAGAACGATGAGTAGTGCTCTCTCGGCGCGAAATGCTCCTTCGAGGTGGGGAGCGGTGTCTTCGCGACGGTCGGCGGCGAGCTGAAGGTTCTCCGTCTTCGCACGCGCGCCCGAATCGAACCTCTTTCATACCGGGAGATGAGTGCATCTCGACTGCGATCACTGATTCTTGTTTTGCAAGATCTGCAAAACGGCTTGAGTAACATGGTCCGGCAGAGGTTCCTGGATGCCCGCTTCAATCAGCTCGGGCGGTAAGTCTCCAGGAGCGGGCGGATGGATCTGCTGGAGGACCGGCCCACGACCGTTGTGCACGAAGGTTCTTGTCGTGGAAGTCCTTGAGATTCGTGGGACCGTGGACGCCACGCCCCGGTCTGCTGGCGATTCGCGCCGGAGGATTGAGTCGAGAAGTGGCCCGCGTCGGGGCGGTCGCGTGGAGCCATGAGAGAGGTAGGATAGCGCACGGGCTCTCCCAGCGTGGTCGCCAATTGATCGTACCTTGACCAATGAAGTGTTGAAGTGTTGATTGATTCGCCTATGGGCCGGTCGTTGAATGAGTGAAAGGATCGGTCCTCGCTTCACGCGTTGAGCACCTCGGGTGGTACCGCAAAGACACTCCGACGATCTAGTGAGAGGTCGCCGGGCAGATAGCACAAGGTTAGAGAACGCCCCCGATGCCATGTGCGAATGGCGATATATACTGAGTGATGTCCGACCGTTATGCGAGAATTTCGCCGGCGAATTGCGCTCCAAGCAGCGTGTTGGGCCGATCGTGATGGGTGGGCGCAGTCCAGCTTGCCGTTGGCGTGATCCTCATAATTGCTAATACACCCGGGAACACATCTAACTTGTGATTTTTCTCTTTGTTTTTCTAATTTCCTCTTCTCTTAATTCTAATCTAATTTAACCATTTATAATGCATATATATATATATATATATATATATATATATATATATATATATATATATATATATATATATATATATATATATATATATATATATATATATATATATATATATATTGCCTTTTGATTTTGCCTTTACTAACATGTCTTTTAGTTTAATCTTTATTTTTTTTTTTTTTTGTACATTTGATTTTTATGGTTTATTTATTTTGTATTTTCTCTTAATTCAGACATAATCTAACTATATATGGACTTATATTTGATTATATATTGAGTTCTAACTTCATCTAATTTCTACATTAACTCTAACTTCATCTAACTTGTAATTTTCTCTCTTTGTTCCTAATTTTTTCCATATTTTCTATTATTTCTTTTTTTACTCTCTTAGTTCTACTATAATCTAACTATTTAATGACTTTCTTTTATTGTTAGTATTGTCTCTTGCCTTCTTGTGATTTTATTTGTTACCTTCTAACTTTATTTTTGATTTTTTCTTTATTTTTATTGTATTTTCTTTTGTTTTTTTGTTTTGTTATATTTATTGTCTTATTTTTAGTTTGTTTATTTATTTATTTTATTTTTCTACTTTCTTTCTTAGTCAAATCTATTTTTAAGTGGGTACTCAATCTTCTTACTTCTTCTTTGAGACTTCTTCCTTCACTTTTTTCCTTTCTTCTAATTTTATTTACTTCCTCTTCTTTAAGACTTTTTTCTTCACCTTTTACTTTCTTCCAATGGCTTCTAGATTCAACATTGTTGGTAATCTTCCTCCGGGTTCTAATGTTGGTAATGGTGATTGTTTAATACCTACTTCTAACCATGTGCCATCGTTTAGTGCTATTTTAAATATGAGTTCACTTGGGCCTGGGAAACATGTTCTTCGACCGAGCAGTATTCCTACATGTAATGTTTCATAATCTACATCTTCTTCTCGGTTTTAGTTACTTTGTTATTATATACGTCTTCTAAATGTGTTTGTTACGTGTAGCTTCAAACCACATGGATTTGGATGATATGGACAGTGATATTCTCCCACGTAAGTGTTATTGTCTTAGTTTTGTGACAATTTCCTTTTGCTTTCGCATGGTGATAAAATGCCCTTTGCTTACTTAGTTTCTTTCTATTTGGTTTTCTCCTTGTTTTTTAGCTTTTGATGATGCATCTTTCGATCATGCGCCTAGAGATGGTGGAGATTATTCTTTGACTGGTATTATCATTGTTTTCTAATATAATACTTTGCTGAGATTTTGTTTTTTCTTGTATTTTTCGGCTTTTTGTCTTGTTATTTATGCCCTTAGTCTATTTTTTTGTAGGAATCTCATCTCATTATTGGGATATAGGAGAGCCTACTTTCACTTGTGATTATTGTGGTGCACTTCTGTGGTATGAAGAAAGGACTCGCAAACATTTTAAACCACGCTTTCCTAAGTTTTCGATGTGTTGTGCCCAAGGAAGAATTGTTGTTCCTCCTTATGAAGATCCACCGCAACCATTGTATGATCTTTTTCATAAGAAGGACCCTCGCACTAATTTTTTCATTGAGAATATCAGGGCAATCAACAGTATGTTTGCATTTACTTCAATGGGTGGGAAGATTAATACAAGGAAAAATGTTGGTCGTGGTCCTCCTGTTTTTGTACTCAATGGTGAAAATTATCATCGAATGGGTAGCTTGCTACCTCTTCCAGGTGGTCCACCTAAGTTTGCTCAATTATATATATATGATACTGATAATGAAGTTTCTAATAGACTCAGTGTTGTTGGGTAAGACTTTTATTAATTTATCATCTACTATTGTTTTGCTTCTTTAATGTGTTTTTTTTTCAATTTGATTTTTTTGGTTAAATTTTGTAGGATGTCAGATGCTGATTCTTCAATGAAAGAAAGTTTGGTGGTTGATATTAAGAATATGCTTGATTCAGTTAATCCTTTTGCCAAAAATTTTAGGATGTTACGACGATATGTCACTTCCGATTCTATTCCTAATGTCAAATTGCGTATTCTCGGAAAGAGGGGTCGTGATGGTCGTCGTTATAACTTACCTACTGCATCTGAGGTTGCTGCTTTGATTGTTGGCGATTTTGATACCGCTGGACATGATAGAGATATTGTTGTTCAAACTCAAAGTGGTGCTTTTCAACGTGTTCCTTTGTTGAGTGCTTCTTATTTACCAATGCAGTATCCACTTCTTTTTCCACGTGGGGAGGATGGGTATGTTGAGAACATACTCTATAGTACATCTTCTGGGGCTACTAAGATAAAACGAGGGAATGTTACTCTTAGAGAATGGTTTTCCTATCGAATTCAACATCGGGTTTCACAGAGTTGTATTTTATTGTTTGGTGGGCGACTATTTCAACAGTTTTTGGTTGATGGATATAGCATGGTTGAGGCTACTCGACTTCAATGGATTCGATTTCACCAAACTGATTTAAGGGCTCATTTGTATAATGGTCTTGCTGAGGCAGTTTTGAGGGGTGAGTCAAATTCAGCATCAACTGGAAAGCGAATCATTGTTCCCTCCACTTTTGTTGGTGGTGCCCGTTATATGTTTCGTAATTATCAAGATGCTATGGCCATTTGTGGTTGAAATTTGGATATCCCGATTTATTTATTACATTTACTTGTAATTATAAGTGGCCTGAGTTGATTTCTTATTTCAAAAGGTATGGTTTCAAGTCTCAAGATCGACCGACATGGTTTCTCGCCTTTTTAAAATTAAACTTGATCGAATGATCAAAGATATCAAAAGCGGAGATATCTTTGGTAAGGTTAGAGGCGGTGAATATCACTTTATTTGTCTCACTTTTCACTTTATATTCTTGTGTGTTGTTTTTCTTATTCTTACTATTTGCCTCTTTTTTTTTTTTGATTATTTATACTATTGAATTTCAAAAAGAGGTTTTTGCCAATGATGCTCATATAATTGGTTTTCTTGTCTCACGAGGCGAGGTATCTACGTCCCAAAGATATAGATCGTGTCATTTGTTCAGAAATACCAGATAAGGCATCTGAGCCTGATTTATATGAAGTTGTGAAGTCTTTTATGATTCATGGACCTCGCGGCAATCAAAACTTGTCCTCTCCTTGTATGCAACAAGGTAAATGTACTAAATACTTTCCAAAAACTTTGTTGATTGTACAAAAATTGATAAAGATGGATATCCAATTTATCGAAGAAGAGATACTGGTGTGGTCGTTCAGATGGAAGGTATTTTGCTGACAATCGATTTGTTGTTCCATACAATAAAACCCTACTTCTTAAGTATAATGCTCATATTAATGTTGAGTGGTGCAATCAATCCCGATCTATCAAGTATTTGTTTAAATATGTTAACAAGGGTCATGATCGTGTTACCACCGGGTTTTACAATAGTACAACCGTTGATGATGGTGTTCAAAGATGTCATGATGAAATTAAGATGTATTATGATTTTGGTGATTTGTCCGCTTGTGAAGTCGCTTGGCGTCTATTTAGTTTTGATATCCATTTTCGAGAGCCTTCATTGAGCGCCTTAGTTTTCATCTTCCTAATGAACCTTTGTGTGGTTTCTCATTCTCGCGAATACTATAGAAGATGTACTTAACAAGAGTAATATTCACTCTACCAAATTTTTGGCGTGGATGGAGGCTAACCATATATATCCACATGCAAGAGATCTTACTTATGCTCATTTTCCTTTTAAATTTGTTTGGAAGGATGATGAACATAGATGGTCTCCTAGAAAAAGTGGATTCACTCTTGGAAGACTCCATTATGTTCCACTCGGCAAAGGTGGTGAGATTTATTATTTCATGGATTCTTCTCAATTATGTGAAAGGGGCAGTTTGTTATGAAGATATTAGAACATTTGGTGATACTGTTTATTTAACTTTTAGAGAAGCCTGCTATGCTAGAGGTTTGTTGAATGATGACAAAGAGTATATAGATGCTATTAAAGAAGCAAGCTTCTGGGGTACCGCTAATTATCTTCGACGTCTCTTTACTTATTTATTGTTGTCCAATCAACTTTCGCCTCGAATATGTTTGGAACGAGGTTTGGGAATATTTAACTGATGATATTTTGTATCGACAAAGGTCCCTCCTTCAATTTCCAGGTTTTTATGATTCCTTTAATTTCTTTGTACCTTTGCTAATGTAGTAAACTTTTGGTTGTGCTTATCTTTTGTGTTGTTGTTATTTTTTTCAAATAAATGTAGAACTTCAGTTGTCACCTGAGGAGTTGCAGTCATTTGCCATGATTGAGATCCAACGATTGCTTCTGAGTAATAATAAAAGCTTAGATGAATTTCTGGATTGCCATCGGTTGATATTAGCCTTACCCGCTATTCCAAATAGGCTTATTTATGATGAAATGAATTATGATAGAGATGCTCTAGCTTCGAACATGTTCACCTTTTATCCCAAATGAATGAACAACAACGTGTAGTGTACAATACTATTATGTCAAGGATTGCTATTGGTGCTCCTGGGTTGTTTTTTGTTTATGGTTACGGAGGAACCGGGAAAACTTATGTTTGGAAGGCTCTCTCTGCTGCTTTGAGGTCAAATGGTGATATAGTATTGACTGTTGCTACTAGTGGTATAGCCGCTCTTCTCATTCCTGGTGGTCGCATGCATTTCATTCTAGGTTTGCTATCCCTATTAATGTTGATGAAGATTCTACTTGTAGTATTAATCAGGGTAGTCCTTTGGCAGAATTGATTGTCAGAACTAAGCTTATTATTTGGGATGAGGCTCCTATGGCGCATAGACATTGTTTTGAAGCTGTTGACAAAACCTTTCGGGATATTCTTCGATTTCAAAACAATGGTCGTCTTGATATCCCCTTTGGTGGTAAAGTGGTTGTGCTTGGGGTGATTTTCGTCAAATTTTACTGTCATTCCTAAAGGTACACGACAAGAAGTTGTTCATTCAACTATAAATTCATCTTATCTCTCCGCGGTCTTGTGAGGTGCTTACTTTATCGATAAATATGCGCCTTCTTCATTGGTTGCTCTTCTCGTGGTATTGAGGAGATGCGAAATTTCGCTAATTGGTTCTTCAAATTGGTGATGGTGTCTTGGCGATAATGGTGATGATGATGATTTAGTTGTGGATATTCCTTCTAATTTGCTCCTTCCCCTTCTAATGATCCACTCAAGAGTATTGTTGAAGAAATCTATCCATCTTTGTTGTCCAATATGACTAACCCGACTTTTTTGGTGATCGAGCTATTTTAGCTCCTACCAATGATTTGGTGGATGTTCTTAATGATTACATATTATCATTAATACCGGAGATGATGTGAGGTATTTAAGTTTTGATAGTCCATGCTCGCTAATTTTGATATAAACAAATTCGGATGATGTTCATACACCGAAGTTTTTAAATCGTGGTTGCCTCCGTATTCCAAATCATATTTTGAGGTTGAAGATTGGTGTGCTCGTTATGTTGTTAAGAAATATTGATCAATCATCTGGATTGTGTAATGGTACTCGCCTGATTATAACTAGGCTTGGTAAATATGTAATTGAGGGTAAAGTCATCTCCGGAAGCAATGTTGGTGATAAGGTGTATATCCCAAGGCTATCACTTACACCATCTGATGTTAGAATACCTTTCAAATTTCAGCGTAGACAGTTCCCTTTGGCTCTCTCTTTTGCTATGACTATCAATAAAAGTCAAGGACAATCTTTAAACAAAGTTGGTATTTATCTTCCAAGACCAGTTTTTTCTCACGGTCAACTCTATGTTGCGGTTTCTCGGGTTACTTGTAAGAGTGGTCTCAAATTGCTTATTCTTGATGATGATGAAAATTGTACCAACTTTACTTCTAATGTTGTTTATAAAGAAGTTTTTCAAAATTTACAATAGGTTAGTTTTTCATTATCTTTTGGTTCATTCTATATTATTTATTTTGTTTTATTTACCTTTCATTAACGATTGTTTGATTTTGTTTTTAGGTCTTTTTCTCCCACACTTCAAAATATGGAGCTTCTTGAACTTGATGGTCTCCTATATGAAGTTGGAGGGTTAATTATCTTATTTGCCTAGAGCTAAATGTTGTTGTCTTTCAAATATGTTGTTTGTTCCTTGCTTGTATTTCCTTTTATTATTATCTAAATGTTTTGTTTAACTATTACTAGCGCCTCCGTGCATCGCACGGGTGTGAGGCTAGTACATTGTAATAGAACTAAATTTGATTTTTTTTGACATTTTTTGGATTGTATACGTTGCTCAAAATAAATTAAATGGACTAAATAAGAATAATAATAAGAAAAAAGAAGGCAGACAAATTTGGGGTATAACACTTGATGGCCCCCCTCGGTTGATATTTGATGTAATATTCTGATAATTCGACCGACCATGCAACCATCCTTCCTGCAATGTCCTGTTTGGAAAGGATTTGGCGAATTGGCTGATCCGTTCTAACTATTACAGGATGACTCATGAAGTACTGTCGAAGTTTCTTAGCCGCCACTTCAGAATCGCACAAGTCGCCTTTTCAATCTTTGGTATCTTTGCTCGGCCCCTCTCCACATTCGGCTCACATAGTAAATCGGGTGCTGCACCTTGGAACGCTCCTCCACCAATACTATGCTGCATGCATGATTTGTTACAACTAAATATAATAGCAAAGTTACTCCCGGTGTAGGAGGTGTCAAAATTGGTGGAGCTGCCAAATAATTTTTTATGACTTGCAAAGCCTCTTCACACTCCGCCGACCACTGAAATTGAGCATTCTTCCTCAGCAACTGGAACATAGGTCGTATCTTATCAGCCGCTCATCCCAAGAATCTTGAGAGTGCTACTATTCTTCCTGCCAGGATTTGAACTTCCTCTGCGTTAGTTGGGCTTCGAGTTTCTCTGATTGCTCGACACTTAGATGGATTGGCCTCTATCCCCCCTCTGTGAGTTAATACGTAACCCAAGAATTCCCCAGCTTGTACACCAAAAGAACATTTGTCAGGATTAAGCCGCAATTCATGCTTCTCTCTAAAAGAAGAAAAGTCTTTTGAAGTTTTGCCAAGTGAGATTCCTCGGTTTCTGATTTGGCAACCATGTCATCAACGTATACTTCGATAGTCCGCCCAATTTCTGCCTCAAACACCCTGTCCATCAAACGTTGGTACGTCCATTTTTCAATCCAAAAGGCATTACACGATAACAGTAGTTAGATCTTGCAGTCATAAATGCCGTTTTTTCTTCATCCTCCGGGCTCATCTTGATCTGGTTGTTATTGGAATAAGCATCCATGAAACTTAGAAGCTTGTAACCGGATGCTCCATCTACCAATCTGTCAATACTTGGAAAAGGGTAAGGATCCTTAGGACAAGCCTTGTTCAGATCTATGTAATCCACACACATTCTCCATTTCCCATTAGCCTTTTTCACCATGTTGGATACTTGACTTCCCTCACGAATTCCGCGATGACCAACTTACTCGTCTCCTCTTGTATTGCTTCAGATTTTTCACCTCCCTGCTTTCTTTTCCTCTGAGCAAGAGGCGGAACAGATGGGTTTAGTTATAACTGATGACAAATGAAGTTGGGATCAATACCTGGCATGTCTTGAGGAGACCATGCAAACACGTGAACATTGCTAGAAAGAAATTTAATCAGCTGATCCTCCAACTCGGGTGTTAAGCAGGTGTCGATTCTTGTCTTCTGATGTTGAGCTGGTCCAATCACTACTTCCTTCAACGTATATGTCGGTGTCGTGACCGAGATCTCGACGTTGACGGCTCAAATATAGATATTCGAGGAGTCGCCACCCAATTTATTAATAATAGAAAAATTGAGAAAAACCTAAACCTAAGGTTATTTGGTCTGCATAACTAGGTTGGATTCGGGAGTCGGTTATGCGAAGAGAAGGGGTGAAAACTAGTTTCACTGCACCCCTAACACATATGTCCTAAAACAGTTACCCTAAATTTGATTTGTGCAATGATTACTAAGCCGTTTAATTATTTGTTTACCCAAAAATAAGATTGGCTAAAATTCGATAAGAAAATAATTATTTACATATAATTAGAATAATGACTAATTTGGAAAAATTTAATTTTGACTTTGACAGGGAGACCCCGCGCCTACGTACTCTCTGGTGCTATGAGAGACTCAAAAGTCACGTAGTTCTTCCTGAAAATTTGTTGGTTGGTTGATTTTAGTTTTGAAGGGGTTTAAGATCTAAGTCGTGCGACTTGAGTCTCTTAAACCGGGATTGACAAGATGTACATCTCGGCCAAACCCCTATTTTTTTTGGTATTTGAAAATAGGTGCTACATAATAATAAACAGATTAGGGGTTTTGGAAAATGTGTCATTCGGTTTTAATTTTAAAGTGGTTTAGACCAAACAGATAACCTGAGTCTCTTAAATCACAGAATGGATTTGATAAGGACGTGCGCCCCTCGACCAAATCCTAATTATTATGTTACAGTGAGCAAAAGAGAATCATAAATTTTATTTGAAATAAGTCAAACAAATAAAATAACCTAAAGTGAGAAATAATAATAATAAAAATAAATAAGAGAGAATCCAAAGGCTCATGTAGAAGCGCGGGTCTCTACATTTTTGAGTAGTCAGCCAGTTCAACCTTTTCTAAAAGAAAAAAAGGGACAATTATTGTTTATTTTACAATCAAAGAACTAACAAAAATATAAATATTTAAATAACAAATAGAATTAGTAATAAATATAGATGAGAACATGGGGAGGGGATGCGCAAGTCTCAACATGAGACTCCCATGTTTCCAAGTGGTGTCAGGTAGAGGTACATTCATTGGTTTGATTGAAAGGAAAATCGAATCGAATCGAACTAAATCTCGCTAAAACAACAATTCATTCGAATCGAACGAATGTTATAATTGATACACAAACCAAAGCGAAGAATGTTAATAGTTGGTTTACGGTCTGAACCGAACTTATTCAGAAAAACTAACAGTTCTACGCTACAAGAAACAAAACTGTTAATAGGCAACGATTTAAAAGATAGATCAATTGGACATATCACTTTCAATCATTCAACCATGACAAGGATGGTGACATTTATCTTTAGTTGAAATATAATAAAGTAATATTTATTATTAATGTAAATATAATAAAACCTTTTGTACTTATCTGTAAATTTCAATTTCTTTTACAGACTGAAAAGTTATCCAACATCATTATTCAGAGGTAATAATGTTCTTACGTAAAGCAATATACAACTTGTGTCAGAAAAATGGTAATTTAAATTGTTTGAAAAAGATTAAAAAAAAATAACAATTTAAAAAACAAACAGCTCTAGCATTTAATTTGAAAAAGAAAATCACGGAGATTGGGACCCGTGTTTCAAAGTCTTACAACTCTGCCAGGCAAATTTACAGTACGCACACCAGTTTGCACTATTAAAAGTTTGGTTTTCACGAACAAGCATACAAGATACACAGTTCGCAGTTCGTTTAGTTAACTAATTGAACTGACTTAACAGTTCAGTTTTTGAACTGTGTTTAATATATCAGTTCAGTTTGTGAACATATGCTCTTGTAGTTCGGTTTTTATAGTTGATTCGGTTTAGTTTTTAAGTTGATTCGCTTTTTAGTTAACTTTTGAACATTTCTGCAGTGTCAGGTACCACTTTTCCCAAAACCAAAGAATTGTTGATAAACATTACAAAATACTAATATATGATTAATAGGGACAACAGATCCATGAGAGCGCACATGCTAATCGGGAGATGTAAAACTTAATAGAGAAAAACTAATAATAAACAAACAACAACAGACTCATGGGATCCGAAATCCCATCCCCTTCTTCTTCTTCATGCTGCGCCGCAGCCTCTCCTTCCAGGAGAGAGAAAGGAATTTCCGTGAGAGTGTGAGGAAACGAAGGTTTTGAGAGAGAGGAGGAACGGTGTCGAGGAGAGAGAGGAGAGGCGACTGGAGGAGGGTGGTTATGGCGGAGTGAGAAACAGTGGCAAGGTGATGGTTGGGGCCGTTGGCACTCACGATGGGACGAGGGAGAGGGCTGGTGGTCGCGACTGTGAGGGGAAGGGGATGGTTTGGGGTTGATTGGAGGTGATTTGGTGGGTGAGTCGTGGTGATTTTGTGGTTTCCCCCCTTCTCCTCTATTTTGTTTTGACAGATCTGACTGTCATTTGGTGATCAGATTGTTGTGATTTTCGCCGTCGCCTCTTCCTTCACCTTGTTTAGACTCTCTTTATATACTAAATATTTACGTTTTTTTTTTCATTAATTACATTTGACTGTGTTTGACTGGGTCTGACTTTGTTTGCAGCTCCCGCTTTTGATCTCCAACTCAATTCCTACCGCCACACACTGTCACTCTCTCAAACTGTTTTTATTTATTAATTTCATTTTTTATTTTATTTTTATTTTTTGGGTTATTGTAAAAAGACATTTTAATAAGACAATCAATTAAATCTACTATTTTTATAATATTCGAATTAGCTCATAATTTTTCTTTTAACTAAAAAGAGTAAAATAACGCGAAAGTGACGAAAATTAGTAAAATGACGTATTCGACGACTAAAACACGCAAAACACGCAAAAAGTGCATATTTTCGTAATTTGTCGAGAAAACGTTAAAAATACTCTTAAAATTTGAGTGTTCACAGTCGGTCTTGATTTTTTTTCCTCTTTTGCTGGATCGTATAACCGCGGATCTAGATCCAAAAAGCTGTAATTAAAGCTGACCCCTTGTTTGCTTTTCTTCTGCACTGCTTTCACCTTCGCACTTTCCGCGTAACATTTTCTTGCTACAACCTGGTCCCCCTTCACCACACATATTTTTCCATTGGGCAGAGGGTAGTTGATGCATAGATGAGGGTAAGAGACTACCGCAATTAATGCATTAAGTGTTGGTCTTCCCACAATCATGTTATATGATGACTTCGCATCAATATCTTAGGATCACTGTCTTCGCGACTCTTCTTCACCAAAAGTTGTTCTGAGATCCATGTACCCGCGGACCTCCACCTGCTCTCCTGAGAAACCGACCAGAGTTCCAGGATAGTTTTTCAATGCTTCCGCCGGTAACTTCAAACGCTCGAAGCATGCCCAATACATAACATTGGCCGAACTACCTCCATCTACGAGCACACGAGCTACCGATTAGCTGCTGGTGGTAACTGAAATTACTATTGGGTCATCAGAATGGGGTCGAACGCCTTCAAAATCCTGCACATCAAAAGAGATTGCGGGGTATTCCGCGTCAGTTACAGCATAAATAGTTTCTGCCAATGAGACTGACATAATAGATCTTGCATATCTTCTGCGGGACGAAGAGGTGGAACCTCCACCAGAGAATCCGCCGGATATGGTGTTAACTCTTCCTTCGTCCGCGGTTTCATGCTCGCCATGCTTGCCTCTCTCTCCCCTCTTTGCCTGGGCGCTAGACTGTCGAACTGTCGGTTTTGGGGGATTTGCTGCCTTTTGCTTCCTTTGATCATCTCCTTCCTTGACAAATTTCTTCAATTGGCCCCGCTGTATGAGCTGCTCAATTTGTTGTTTGAGGGTCCAATAGAAATCGGTGTCGTGCCCTTCAGCTCTGTGATACCTGCAATAAGAACCAGTACTCTTACCCATGACGCCTACAAAAGGCGATGGCCGACGTATCAATCCCTCATGGAGTCCTTCATCAAGGATGAATGATGGCCTTGCCTTTAGAGGAGTGAAAGCTATATCTGCATTTGGAGGACGAGTGCGACATCCGTTTGACTTTGCTTGTGCGTTCATATCACGCTGATAGTAAGGTGCGTGCCGGTTAGGCGGGGATCGCCTTGATGATGCCACACACCTTGACGATTTGTGAGTGTCTCTCTCGTCTTTGCCGAGGGCAACATCATCTGCCTTAATATGTTTCTTCGCCCGAACCCGAATCTCATCCATAGTCCTCGGCTTCCACAAAGAGAGAGCTTCACTGAAAGTTCCATTGCGGATACCCTTCATGAAGGCCTTAGCGCTCATCTGGGTCATCCACCAGGACGGTTGATTTGTTGAAGCGCTCTAGATAAGCTTTCAAGGACTCGCCAGGTTCCTGGCGCACATCAAACATGTCTTCGGCCATCATCTGCTTTTTCTTGTTTGCCGAAAACTGCTGAACAAAACGGCTAGCTAAATCATTAAAACTGGCCACCGAACGCTCCGGGTAACCCCTTGAACCATTTTAGTGCTACATCGGCTAAAGTTCCAGCAAACATCTTACAGCTGATGGCATCATTTCCACCACTAATCATCATTTGCGTTTGGAATGCATCGACGTGGCTCAAAGGATCCCCGATGCCATCATACGTAGCAATGGATGGCTCCCTGAAGTGGGGTGGGAGCACAGCAGCCTGTATAGCAGCAGAGAATGGCTGAAATGCTCCCAGGGGAGTCATAGTTGCATCAACAACCTCAGCAAAATGCCTCATCTCAGTAAGTTGAGCCTGCAAATGAACTTCCTTGCTTCTAAAGCTTGAGAGCGAAGAATCTGCTCTTTATTCTGACGTGTCGACCTGCGTTACGGGCTGCAGGTGTTTGAGCAGCAGCAGCGCCTACTCAATCACGGGTCGCAGTGCTAGATGAGGGTGTAGAAAGTGTTGTGTTTCTTGTGTTTACCATGATGATGATAAACTAAAGAAAATTCAAATGTGGGACGTAGGAAAATTTTACCAGGCCCCACGGTGGGCGCCAATGTTCCTAACTAATTCTGGGAATAGAAATAATCAAGAACAAAGTGAACAATCACGCGTGAATAGTAAAATTGCTCCACCCCTGTATTAGCCTCTTTGGGCAGATTATATAGTGATACAATCATTAATGGCTAATTGGTAGCCGTTACATAGTAATGGTGTCTGTTACATAATAATGAGTCAGTTACATTAAATAGCCTCGGTTACTAAGTGAACCGAGCATTCTAGGAGAGCCGGCCCTAGAAGACCTGGCCGAGCATTTCACTGAGTGCTTCAACTACTCTTCGGCAAGTTTGTGCCCAGTCCCTCAAGCCTTGCCTTGAGTCTGCGGCATCGAAGTGAAACTCGGCCTGGTCGTGAACAATTATAATAAATTTTATTGACAAACTTTTAATCTTATCATATAGGGACTTCACTGATGAGTGCAGGAAGTTGTGCCATCCTTGATGTATCAAGAATTCATGACTTGCGAGAAGCCCCGAACTATGTGACCTCAAAACTTTGTTTACAGAGAAATTTGAAAATTCTCTTGAACCGTGCATATTTGTTAAGTTATAAAAAAAAATACTAGTATTTTTGCCAAAATAAATTATCATGTTGATTTGTGGAAATAAAACGATATGCCCAAAAAGTAAAAATTGATACTTCATAGTTTCTTGCTCATTGGGTCGGCCCGGTGGCCTAGTGGACTGATGTTGGGCTGAGCTGGGTCATAAAATACGCAGCCCGCTAAGAAGTTGGGTCGGCTCGATCCACCCCACATACATATGTCAGGTCCCGATAGGCGCGTGTCGGGCCATGTCGGCCCATTTGACGGCTCTAAGTTCAAGCACTGACTGCACATGCTTATTGGTGACAGCTCAATATGCATCTGAATCACCTAATTGCTGCAAGTTTCCCCTTCAGATGCTGACACATCTATTGCAACTGATTGCTTCAACATGGTTTGCTCATAAAAAAACATCTCTTACTAAGTAACACCTTTGAAATCGGATCCGATAACCTGACACCTTTGCACGATAAAGACACATTTCTTCGACTTTGGATCGATCTTCACTGGATATATGCATATAAGTTGGACACCCAAAAATACTTAAATTGTCGAGATCAATAGGATTATTGTGGTGACCTATTGATGAGATAACATGTCATGTTAGTTGTCTGTGCCCAAAAACTCTTTGATAATCCAACATTCTACCGGAGACATATTGCCCTTTCTATTGGTGACCTCCCGTTCGTTCTTTTTGCGACACCATTCTGCCGTGATGTCTTCCAAACTGAAAATGCCTCTGAATACCATGTTCTGCACAAAATTTTTGGAAGTTTGAATCAGTGTACTTAGTCCCAACATCTAATCGCAAAGACTTGATTTTTTTGCCCATTTGATTCTCTACTTCGGCCTTCCACAACTTGAACTCTTGAAATACTTCAGATTTATGCTTCAGAAAATACACCCAAACCTTGCAAGAAAAATCATTGGTAAAAGTCACAAAATACCTGGCACCACCCATGGAGGGCTCTTTGTTAGGCCCACACAAATTAGAATGCACATAGTCCAAGATTTCCTTTGTTTTGTGTTTCTCGGTCTTGAAACTAACATGACATTGTTTTCCAAGAACACAATACTTGCACAAATTTATCTTATAACTGTGAACACCCTTCAATAGATTTCTCTTATGAAGTTCCATCATCCCACGCTCACTGAGATGACCTAGACGCATGTGCCAGAGTTTAGTTGCATCATTATCAGACTCAATTGACGCAACATCACCTACAACAATACATCCCAAAAGTTTGTAGATGTTACCTGCAATCCTCTTTGCTCTCATCAATGTCAAGGTACCCCTGTTGACCTTCACGATGTCACTATCTCCATCAGACCTGTAAGAGAAACCATTTGCTTGTAGATTACCTATAGAAACCATTGTCCATATCAATTTTAATTTGTCTCATTCTTGTATTAGCATAAGCTTTATCATCACCCAATAAACAAATCCAAAATTACCTTACATGTATGTGGTGAACCACATATGGTGCGGCGTCATGTGGTAGGAGCATCCTAGTGCGGCATCATGTGGTAGGAGCCTTTAGAATTAAGAATCCACGAATCTATGCACTTGCTAGATGAATGCAAAGAATATCCCCTTCACTGCCAGAATCACTGGTTTGAACCGCAATTGCAAAACTGGATGCTCCCTACTTTCTGTTTGGACAGTCTCTCTTCCAATGCCCAATCTATTTGCAACTATAGCACTCTAGTGTTTTCCTATTCTTAGACTTAGACCTCATCCTCCCAGAACTTGCCGCTTTACCCTTGTTCCTCCCACGATCTTGATTTATACCAATTGTTGTAATAGTGAAAGAAGTAATATAATAATAGAAACAAAAAACGAAAATAGAGACGTGATATTGGTCACGCAGTTCAACCAATATTCGCCTACGTCAGCGACCACAGAGCGGCTATAGTTCTATCTTATTCCTTGAATGAATTAGGATTTCAATATTATAATAGGTATTTATAATAACTCGATCCATATTACAATATCCCTGAACCGTACCACACGAGGCTAACGCCCCTCGCACCCCCGGCGCACGCATTTACGTGTTAATGTCGCACTATGATGTGCTACTTCTTCAACACATGCATTTGCGTGCCAATGTCACATCATGTCATGGTAGTTCTTCAACACACGCATTTGCGTGCCAATGTCGCACCATGGTGTGCTAGTTCTTTAGGCGCACACATGATACATTGATACTGCATATGAACCATTTCCCAACAAACACCTTGAAAAGTGAAAAATGGGAGAGATAGAAAGGGGAGAGTAAGAAGAAAAGAAATACGAGATTGTGAGAAAGAGAGTGGCCCATGAAAAGATAGAGAAAAATGAATTCACAAATATTTTGAAATGAGAAGAGGGAGAAACAAATTTCATGTAGGACATTTTTACCCTTCATAAGTGACACATGTCCAAATAGAAGTAGATTTGGTCTTGATTAGTTACTAGAAAGTATGAAGCAAAGAGACAGATTTTATTTTTCACTTCTCGACCCTCAACATAGAGCTTCATAGTCTTATTTTTTCTCAAATCTAAAAGTTTGGCAGCTGATATCTTGTGATATGCTCCAAGTCATTTTGCAGACTTCAAACTTCAAAGCTGAAATACAATATTAATATTAACAGATCGGGAAAAGTGAGTGGTGGAAGAGGGAGAGATTCTGCAAACTAATGTTAAATTATTGCAATCACCTTATTGTATAGTTGATCCCCCACATTAGTCCTTGCTACATTCAATATCAACCCGAACCTTGGTCCCGCAGCAGCGCCTTTTCTCATGCTCCTCTTTAATTTCTACCTTTTTCCCACAGCAAGCTACATCCTTTATACCAAGCTCAGACCTTCTATCCAAGAACTCAGTGTTCTCCTTCCAGACCTCCCCATTTGTATAAACCTCCTTTTTCCAAATAGGAACAGTTGCTTTTATTTCATCTATCAAATATCTACACGCCTCAAGTGCATCAGCTCTGTGAACAGACGAGACCGCAACGAAGACACTCGTTTCTCCTACAGGTACTATGCCTAGCTGATGAGCAACAGCAATGGAATGTAAGTTCCAGGATTCTCTAGCAGATGAACAGAGAGACTTGATACAACGTATTGCCATTGGAATGTAAGCTTCGTATCTTAACTCTAAGACTGTTTTTCCTTCAAAAGTGTCGCGAGTTGTGCCTGCAAATGTAGCTATAGCACCAGCTTGTGGGGCACTGACAAAGTTCATATATTTAGCAACGTTTATTGAGTTCTGGTTTTCCAAGATTTCTATAAGATCCTTATTATCTTCAGCAGCCATTTTCTACCAGAAGATCAGATAATATGCTGATGGATCGAATAACTGTTGTTCTTAGAGTTAGAGCCCTTTCTTCCCTCAAAGATTAAAGCAGATCAGTCCAGCAGCATTCCATCCTACATACAGATTGATTACAGCCTCTTATTGTTGCACAATACATGATGAAGCTCATGCAAATATCAAACAACATATAAAATACAAACGAGCAAAATAAACATAAATCATAATATAAATATGCATAGACCCACGGATATAGGAAAGGAAAGCTTGCTTTCACCTTAACTTTATGATTCACAAACACCAAAATGTATGGTCAAACTGATGACATTTCAATAGAAGATAATTCATCAATTACCTGAGTAAGTTAAACCAGTGGTTAATTTATGTTATCTCTGAAATGATAATGAGTTCCAGCTAAAAAAATACTATAATCTTCTGCATCACCGCATACATCTCGGGAAAAAAAATGAACCGACAGAATCACAACCAGTTTATATGGTTTGTTAGGAACCAATGAAATTAAATTGAAAGAAAGAAAGAACTGTATTACTGAGCTGAGAAAATAAGGAATAGAATGATCCTTAAGTCAAGTGTTTCACTTCACAAAAAAAAAAGGATCTCTCCATTCAATACCAAACAATATCAAATGTACAGGGCTACAGGCCTCCTTCCTATATCCTTATTTCTCCTATTCATAGCTGCAAATGCAATCCCCTTTAACTAGCCAACCATCCTATTTAATCCTAACTGCTCTAACTTCCTTTTATTTGTTATCCTAACATGATTCACCACAGATTTTCATAATAAGCAATGAATGAACTTAACCCATTTAATTTTCAAAATTGCCTAATCAATTGTTCAGTAGCAGTGGTAATGGTCATGCTTCCCCTCTTGTGATTCTTCCAGCTCAATATAATCCAGACACTCTTTATATCACATATTCGCCAAACACACTCAAACCACATATTTTAAATTAAGCAATCATCATACGAGAATTCAAAAAATGACATTTACAGTTATTACTTGGGATACTAGAGGAGCAAAAAAGAAAAGAAAATAAAAGAATCTGTCTAACATATACACAATATTCGATCAAGACATTGGCTTATACCTATAAATAAGAAATAAACTGAATGGTGAATAGCTATAACCAATTTGGAAAGTTCTTTATAGGAATTTGGATTCCTTCATAAAGTTTGGTGACAATAGTCATAGCAGCATAAGTTTTGTTGTATAAAAAACCAAAATTCAGTGATATGAGCCTGGCCAAAATAGATTAGTTCTAAAAAAGTAGAATCTGGTCATAACTCAGCGAAATTTCCTTCTAATTTTAATATAATTGGGAAAATGCATTGTTCAAATTCTAACCCCCATTGGATTCATGTATCCGACCTAATGATGATATAATTTGACATTGGCAGTTCATGCTACAATTGAACAATTCAACAACGCATAATCCAAATGACCAACAACCTCAAAAAATTGCAAAAGCTTAGAAAGAGAAGAGAAGAAAGGAATAGCTACTAGTTAAATGCAGTGTTCAGCACAGTGCCCATGCTACGGATCCAATTCCTCTAAATTAAAATTGAAGACACTTGAAATAGTCGAAATTATAATTTAACCAAACAAACACAACACTTCAAATGTATATGCAGATCAAAAATACACCAGCATGCTTGGAATTTCAGATTCAAATACATAAATGATAAATCTAATCAGATCTTTTGCAAACAGAAATTTATTAATTCCTTTGTTTATCAAATTAATGTCAAGTTGTCAAGTTCTCAGCCAATCAAAAACTCCATACATCCTTAAGTTATAGGAAAGTGAAGTTACTCCATCATCACCTTCAATTCAACTCCTTAGCTCTAACAACCCATTAATAGAACTTTGCATTATGTGTTCATTATATGCTTCAGAGTTGTGCATTTTGAACCCTCACAAGTCACACCAGTGTACCTACCATCATATTTTATCCTTGAATCTTAAGCTATTAAGTTCATGCATTGGTCACATATGTTTTGGTGGTGGAATCAGCATCTTGCAAAAGCAAGGTAGAACTGCTTACAATGGATCTACTACACTTTCTCCATTCCATTTCAATAGGGGACTTCTTTCCCTATGTGGAATTATCAACCTAAATCATTACAGTTACAAAACCTGAATTTTTTATCCTTCCAAATTTCAATCATTCAATTCAAGCCACATGACATTAACAAACAGCAATTCCACTCACAGCCCTCAATCGGAGAGAACCCTAGCTGAATTTCTCTAGCCAAAACGAGAATCAGTTCACAAAAAATTAAAAAGCCAAATTTCACACACGAAAGATAACGAAAAGATAACGAGAATCAGTTCACTTATGCTGTTAATTGACGAATTCCTCCGAATTAAACAAAATTAATCAACAAAAGTATAACAAACAGCTAAAATTGGAGTTCAAAAGAATTAATATGTAGCCATTGCTGCAACAAAAAATTAGGGTTTTAAAGGGGAAAATGGAATCTGAAATGTAAAATAGAAACATGGTGGAAGTGGAATGTTGCAATTGAAAGCTCTTTGATATGTTGTATATAAGAGCTTTGATTATGGAAACACTTACTTGGTTCTGAATGATAATTCTGGTCTTCTTGGAGTTATTATGGTGCAGTCTGCACAGCAAATTGGGATAAGAGAGAAGAGTGGAAGAAGCAGAGAGAAATGTCTGAATAGTTTTCAAAGTACTCTTGAATTAAACAAAAAACTCATAATTAAATTTCTTTTGAATGAAATTAATTAATTAATTAATTATTAATTTAAATGTTTTAATAACTAGTTAGTATAATTTTTATTTTTCAGTCAAAAAAACAAAAACAAAATCATTATTTATTTATGACTACATTAATTAACTGAAATTAATATGTAGGTTGGCAAATGCTCTGTTTGGCGCGTCTCATCCGCTAGAGGATAGTAGATGAAAGTAGCGGATGAAACTAATGGGTGAAGAATACACGTGTTTGATAAGTACTAGCGTTTAGCGGGTAGCATTTAGCGTTTTTTTAAACGCTACTTCAAGTAGCGTTTCAAAAAACGCTAGCGGATAGCGTCTCACTTTTTTTGGCATTTTTACCCTTGCTATTTTTCTTAAATTTCTTCTCTATCTTTATTAAATAAACGTAATCACGAATTAAATAAATATATCTTTTTATGTCATTTTACATTTATCAGCCAGTTCAACCGCTAGTTATACTAAACACATCAATTGCTATCAGCTAGCTCATCCGCTATCCGCTAGCTCATCCGCTATCCGCTACTTTTTACCAAACAGGGCCTAAGTTGGTAAGGAGTCGGTTCATTTCCCGCAAGAGCGTGGGTTCAACTCCCACTGTCGTCGTGAGAACCTCTTTGTAAGTGATCTATAAGCGCTTAAAGAGGTTGTGAAACCTGCCCTGACTCAGGTGAACCCCGGATCCCAACTCGACCAACTTTATTGCAACAAAAAAAATTAATTGAAATAAATATATTTGTATGTGTTCATCAACCACTCCATGCTCAATTGGCTAAAAAAAAGTGTCAAAAAATATTAAATATGTGTTGTTTTTTTATAAATAAAAAATAATAAGTGTTGTTTTTTTTTTGTTATATCTACTTCTACTATCTATTTATCTATGTCATTTGTCTACTACCAAATATCAATTTTCTCTTCCAATCTAGCGACCATGTTGATCCTCATAGCCTACATTTGGCTAATATTCCTCAAATTAGCCTTGAACTACGTAACCTCCTCATCCAACCAGTGACTATGTTTGAGGTAAAGGATTCTCTCTTTTCTATGGATGCTTATAAAACCCTGGGGCCAGATGGGTTTCAGCCAATTTTCTTTCGCAATTATTGGAACATTGTGTCAATTGATGTTTTCGATTTGATAAATAAAGCCTTCTCTAATGGCCACATTGAGAAGGAAATTGCACATACCTTGATTGTTCCTATACCCAAGATTGATGCCCCCAAAACCATGAAGGATTTTAGGCCGATTAGCCTTTGCAATGTCCTCCTAAAATTGGTTTCTAAGATCTTGGTCAGGAGAATGCGCCCATTTCTTGATGATGTTATTGGCCCTCTCTAGAGCAGCTTTCTTCCCAACTGTGGCACTGCTGATAATGCTCTCACTGCTCAAAAAAAATTGTTCATTTCATGCACAAGAAGAAAGGTAGAGCTGGTTTTCTTATGTTTAAAATTGATTTTGAAAAGGTATATGATCGTGTTGATTGGAATTTTCTCAAGCTTACCCTATCAGAATTTGGCTTCCCTACCCAAATTATTAACCTTATTATGAGTTGCATTACTTCTTCTAATCTGGCTCTGAAATGGAATGGGGAGAAGCTAGATAGTTTTGCACCTACTAGAGGTTTAAGAGAAGGCGACCCCATGTCTCCTTATCTATTCCTTCTTTGCATGGAGAAATTGGCTCTGCTAATTCAATCTAAGGTGGACTCTAATCACTGGACTTCCATTCAGATCAATAATGATGGGCCTCCAATCTCTCATATCTTCTTTTAGTGTTTTGCTAGCATAGTATATAGAGTGAAAAACTTTATTATATCTTTGCCATAGGACTGCTCCTACTGCAAAGTCACTAGCATCACACATAAGTTCAAAAGGCTTACTCCAATCTGGAGTTACAACTACTGGTGCTGTCACTAATGCCTTTTTAAGTTTTTGAAAAGCTTCCATACAAGATTCATCAAAGTTAAATGGTACATCATGTTGCAAAAGCATACACAATGGTTTTGAAATTTTTGAAAAGTCTTTGATAAATCTCCTATAGAAACCTGCATGACCTAAAAAGTTTCTAATCCCTTTGATTGTTGATGGAGGTGGTAGTTTCTCAATTACCTCAATTTTGACCCTATCCACTTCAAGACCTTTTTTAGATATTTTATGACCAAGCACAATGCCTTCTTTTACCATAAAATGACATTTTTCCCAATTGAGCACTAAATTAGTGTCTTCACATCTTTGGAGAATTTTTTCTAAGTTTGATAGACACAATGGAAATGTTTCTCCAAAAACAGAAAAATCATCCATGAAGACTTCTATTGATTGCTCAATGAAGTCAGAAAAGATTGACATCATGCATCTTTGAAAGGTAGCATGTGCATTACAAAGTCCAAAAGGCATTCTTCTAAACGCAAATGTGCCATAGGGACAAGTAAAAGTAGTTTTCTGTTGATCCGCAGGTTCAATTGCTATTTGATTGTATCCTGAATAACCATCTAAGAAGCAATAGAACTCTTTTCCTGCTAACCTATCTAACATTTGATCTATAAAGGGTAAGGGGAAATGATCTTTCTTGGTGGCCTTATTGAGTTTTCTATAATCCATGCAAATTCTCCAATCAGGTGCTGTTGAATCTTGAGAATTTTTTTCATTTTTATTTTTTTCTCCCTTATTTGTACCTTCCATCTCATATGGTTATGTTAAATCCTTGCCACTCCTTAAAGAAATGGCTTTGACTTATTCCTTACCTTGCCTTTGTGAGGTTGAAGCTTCTGTATTTGATGGCAAGTACCTGTTGGTCTTTGATACAAAGTAGTTGCTAATTGTTCCACTTGGTTCTCTAGGTTCTTAATTGATGCATCTTGGGCTTGCCTAGCACTTCTAGTTTCACAAATGAATGATTTAAGCAAAACTTCTAGAGATTATCACTAGCAGGTGGGTTTGGTCTTTGGTAATTTTGAGATTGGAAACTGTTGAGTTTAGACGCAAGAATGAAACACAATTGCACAAGAATTAATCGCGAATTGATTGAATTTAGAAAAACCCCAATTTATGAACCCTAATTACCGATTTCAGAAATTGGCGAAATTAAGCAATCACACAAGAAAATTGTTCACCCAGTTCAGTGACAATTAATCACCTACATCTGGGGGATCAAGCTAAAGCTTGAATCTACTTTCATATCATCAAGAATTGAGAATTCAATGTTTACAATGTGAATTTCCCTCGGTTTAACCCCTCACTTCCCTTGATCCCTTGAGTCCCGTGTTTGCTCTCACACACCCCAATTACAGAAGAGAAAATGAAGATTACAACCTACTCTACCAATGTGATTACAAGGCTTTTATAGATCATGAAGACAAAGAGAGAAAATCGGATTGCTTGAGAGACACGCAACCGAACTGTTATGTAAAAATAACAGATCGCTAATCGCTTCGATTATAGAGATAATGACCACGACTCTCTTCAATATACTCCACTTCAGCTCCACATCAGCTCCACCTTGACCAATCAACCTAAAGAGAAAAGCCACATCAACAACAAAAGAACCTCCACGTGTATGCCACATTAACAATCTCCACATTGGCATACACACCCACTTGAATGACTGAAAGAGAACCCAAAACCAGAAGCTCAATCCACAAATAATTTCTAACCTTTTCCAATATTCAGCAAGTGCAAGCAGTGCTTGAACTTGCTTAGGGGAACCACCTTGGTTAGAAAGTCTGCAGGGTTATGTGCTGTGTGAATTTCCACAGCACCTTTATTGATAATGTCTTTGATCCAATGAAGACGAGTATCAATATGCTTTGTCCTCTCATGGAATGGTGGTTTTACACGTGTGTATGGCACTTTGATTATCACAAAATACCTTAACATATCCTTGATCAACACCAAGTTCATTCACCAAGCTTTTCAACCATAAAGCTTCCTTGATGCGGCTCTGTCACACCTATATATTACGCCGGTGGTGGAGAGGCCACCACATGTTGCGATGAGGATTTCGGTGATAGTGTTACCATAGAGTGTGAACACATAACCTGTGAGAGACCTTCTCTTGTCCCTATCACCAGAAAGTCGAATCTACATAGCCAATTACTCTGCTACCTGAGTTTAGCTCTTCTTTGTTGTAGTTCAAACCAAGCTTCACACTACCCTTTAAGTATCTTAGGATATGCTTGACAGCATTCCAATGTTGCATACCAGGATTTGACATGTATCTACTAACTAGACTGAGACCATAGGCTAAGTCAGGTCTAGTACACACCATTGCATACATTAAGCTTCCCACACCACTAGCATAGGGGACCTTGTCCATGTGTCTCTCGCTTCTTCTTGATGATCGGGCGATCCTCTTGAGATAACTTGAACTGAGTTCCAATTGGGATGCTTGCAGATTTAGCTTCACTCATGTTGAATCTATGTATTACTTTCCTTGAATACCCTTCTTGAGTGACTGTGTCATTCCTTGCATTTCACCTCTTCTATTGATCTCCATTCCAAGTATCTTCCTTGCCTCACCCATGTCTTTCATGTCAAATTCTTTCATAAGGAGTTGTTCCAACTTGTTGATCTCATCCATATGCTTACAAGCAATAAGCATATCATCAACATACAACAGTAAGTATATGTAGTCATTACCTGCAAGCTTCTTATAGTAGACACAACTATCACTATTGCATCTATTAAATTTTATATCCAACATATGACTATCAAACCTCTTGTACCATTGTCTTGTTGACTGTTTTAAGCCATATAGGGACCTTTGCAGCAGACATACCATATCTTCCTTTCCCTCTTCTACAAACCCTTTAGGTTGAGCCATGTATATTTTCTCTTCAAGTACTCCATGTAAGAAGGCTGTCTTTACATCCATTTGTTCAAGATACAAGTCAAATCACTACTTAGAGCAAGCACAACTCGATTGAGGTGTGTTTCACAACTGGGGAGAATATTTCATTGTAGTCTATTCCTTCCCTTTGTGTATATCCTTTTGCAACTAGTCGAGCCTTATACCTTGGAGGATCATTTTCTGTGTTCCCTTCCTTTTTATTGTAAATCCACTTGCAACCTACAAGTTTTGTTCCTGCAGGTTTCTTGACCAATTTCCAGGTATTGTTCTTATGTAAAGCACTCATTTCTTCTTGCATAGCAACTTGCCACTTGTCTTTAGAACTGCTAGACATAGCCTCATTGTAGCTAGCAGGCTCCTCATTGATGACATCTTGGTGTATTGAGCAAAAGCGATGTGACTTCATATCCAAACCTCTCTGGTGGTTTGATAGATCTTCTAGTTCTGTCTCTACATAAGAGATAGTCACTGTCTTGCTCCTCTTGTTCAGCTTCTGACTCACTATCAGATACATTCTCTTGAGTTTCTTGTTGCCTGTCATCATCATTACTCACCTGTTTTCTTGTGAGCTCCACCTCAATCTGATATTCCTTATCTGGTTCATTCCTCTCAAGAACTTCTTTGTTCACAGTGTCCTTGGTAAGGTCGGTCTCTTTGAAGATTACATCTCTGCTAATTATGCATTTTCTCTCTTCACTCAGCCAAATCCTATATCCCTTGACACCATCTGGATATCCTACAAATATCCCGTTCTTCGACCTTGCCTCCAATTTTCCCTCATTGACATGAAAATAGGCAGGGCAGCCAAAAATTCGTAAGTTCTTGAGATCAGGTAATTCACCAGTCCATATCTCTTGAGGAGTTTTGAAATTTAAAGCGATAGAAGGACTTCTATTGACAAGATAGCAGTCAGTGATGGCTGCTTCTCCCCAAAAGCTCTTTGGGAGGTTAGCACAAGATAACATACACCTAACTTTCTCCAATAAAGTCCTATTCAGTCTCTCTGCAAGGCCGTTTTGTTGAGGAGTTCCTCTAACCGTGAGGTTTCTATAAATTCCATGTTGTTTACAGAAATTATTGAACTCCTCATTACAAAACTCAAGGCCATTGTCAGTTCTAAGTGCTTTAACTTTCAAACCAGACTGATTCTCTACTCTATTTTTCCATTCTACAAATGTTCTAAATGCTTCATCTTTTGTTTTAAGCAAATAGATCCAAACTTTTCTACTAAAGTCATCAGTGAAAGTGATAAAGTACCTTTTTCCTCCATGTGTAGGTGTTTGAGATGGTCCCCACAAATCTGAGTGGATATAGCCAAGCTTTTCTTTAGTCTTGTGTACACCAGTTGAAAACCTCACCCTTGTTTGCTTACCAAATATGCAGTGTTCACAGAATCCTAGATTAGAAATCTTGTCTCCACACAATGCTCCTTGCTTGTCTAGCTCTTTAAGACCCTTCTCACTCATATGTCCAAGTCTTTGGTGCCATATGAGAGTTTGATCATCACTTGAGCTTGCCACTTGAGCTTCTGGTTGCATAGTATTTCCCATAAGCAAATACAAGTTATTTTTCATTCTGGTTCCCTTCAATACTATTTTTGACCCTTTCATTATCTTCAATACACCATCTTCACCTTTGAAGCTATATCCTGCAGCTTCAAGGGTTCCTACTGATATGAGTGCCCTCTTCAATTCAGGTACATGTCTAACATTTGTTAACATTTTGGTAGTACCATCAGCAAGCTTCAACTTCACAGTTCCTATGCCTATGACTTTGCAAGCCTTGTTGTTCCCCATAATAACTTGACCTCCTTTGTATGGTTTGTAGTCTACAAACCATTCCCTCTTTGGACACATATTATAAGAACAACCAGTATCTAGCACCCAATTATCATCACCAGAGGTAGTTGCAGTCGAATTTGACTCAACTCTTTCAGTCCTATCTTCCTCAGCAACTAAGACTTCACCATATTCTTCATCTATGGTTCCCAGTACTTCTGTGTCAGAGTCAATGACAGTATCATTTTCTGCCATCTCTTCACAGTCACTCTCACCTGCTGCAAACAATAGTTCACAACTCTCATACCCATCAGATGCTACTGATGCAATACTTCACCATTTTCTGCCATCTCTTCTTTGTGTTCTTTTCTGGACAATTGTTCTTGAAATGTCCCTCTTTATCACAAATGAAACATCTCTTGTGTTTTGGCCTTGATTTTGATCTTGACCTTCCCTGTCCTTTACCTGATTCCTTTTTCTCAGATCTTCCTCTCACCATTAGACTGTCCCCTTGTTCTGATTCCCTTTGATTGACCTTCTTGGACAATTCCTTGGATAGCAAGGCACTCTGAACTTCCTCCAAACTTAAAGATTCCCTTCCATATATGAGTGTATCTGCTATAACATCATAAGAACTTGATAATGATCTGATCAAGAGTAATGCTTGATCCTCATCATCAATTTTAATATCTATATTTTCTAAATCAAGAATTAGCCTATTATACTCATCTATATGGTCACTAATTGAAGTACCAGAATCCATTTTGAAGGTGTATAGTTTCTATTTCAGATACAATCTATTGGCTAGGGTTTTAGTCATGTACAAACTTTCTAAGTTCAACCATATAGCAGCAGCGGTTTTTTCTTTTGATATTTCACGAAGTACCTTGTCTCCTAAGCAAAGAATGATGGCACTATGAGCTTTGTTCATGATCTCTTTATTTTCTTTCTCTGTCAAGGTTGCTGGAAGTTTCCCTTCCCCCTCTAGAGCATCTTTAAGACCCTGTTGAACAAGAATTTCCCTCATCTTCATTCTCCAAAGACCAAAGTCGTTCTTGCCATTGAAACGTTCTATATTGAACTTTCCCATCTCCATTTATGCGAATCTTGCTCAATGTTGCTCTGATACCAATTGTTGAGTTTAGACGCAAGAATGAAACACAATTGCACAAGAATTAATCGCGAATTGATTGAATTTAGAAAAACCCCAATTTATGAACCCTAATTACCGATTTCAGAAATTGGCGAAATTAAGCAATCACATAAGAAAATTGTTCACCCAGTTCAGTGACAATTAGTCACCTACATCTGGGGGATCAAGGTAAAGCTTGAATCCACTTTCATATCATCAAGAATTGAGAATTCAATGTTTACAATGTGAATTTCCCTCGGTTTAACCCCTCACTTCCCTTGATCCCTTGAGTCCCGTGTTTGCTCTCACACACCCCAATTATAGAAGAGAAAATGAAGATTACAACCTACTCTACCAATGTGATTACAAGGCTTTTATAGATCATGAAGAAAAAGAGAGAAAATCGGATTGCTTGAGAGACACGCAACCGAACTGTTATGTAAAAATAACAGACTGCTAACTGCTTCAGTTATAGATAACAGCCACAACTCTTCAATATACTCCACCTCAGCTCCACATCAGCTCCACCTTGACCAATCAACCTAAAGAGAAAAGCCACATCAACAACAAAAGAACCTCCACGTGTATGCCACATTAACAGAAACCAGGAGGTGTAGCTGGTGCAGGTGCACTTGGTGCTTGTGCATTGGAATTGTTCCACCTAAAATTTGGGTGGTTCTTCCATCCTGGATTGTAGGTATTAGAGTAAGGGTTGTTATTCTTATTGTAACCTACATAATTGACAGAGACAGGGTTTCTAGGACACTCTTCATACAGATGGCCTCCCCCACAATAAACACGACTTGTAGTTCCTGGAGGAGCTTGTTCTATGGCTGCTGCAAAGTTCTTTAGGTGTAGCTGCACTAGGTGCACTAGTTGAAGTGAAATTTTTGAACATATTAGTTAAAGTGACTACTTGAGCATATATGGCTGATATATCATTAATCTCATGTACTCCAGAGGTTTTCCTTTGGGCACTTACCCTCTCAGTAGGCCAACTAGAACCATTTGTAGCAATTTTATCAATGAGATCACATGCTTCATTATAAGACATATTCAAAAGAACACCACCAGCTGATGCATCAAGCATCACTCTAGTTTGGGGTTCTAGACCATTATAAAAAGTTTCCATTTGTATAATGACAGGTAAACCATGATGTGAGCATTTTCTTAAAAGCTCTTTCCACATTTCCCATGCTTCAAATAATGATTCAAATTCTTTTTGCCTAAAATATGTAATATCATGTCTCATCCTAGCATTTTTAATTGGAGGAAAATATTTACGTGAGAATTTTTCAGCTAGTTCATTCCATGTATGAATAGAACTGGGCTCCAAAGAGTTCAACCATGATTTAGCCCTATCTTTCAATGAATATGGAAATAACTTAAGTCTAAATGCATCCTCACTAATACCAGGAATGATAAAGTTACTACAAACTTCTATGAATTGTTTTAAATGCTCATGGGGATCTTCATTAGGAGATCCACAAAATTGACCAATTGTTTGCAACATTTGAAACATCATAGGTTTAAATTCAAAATGAGCAGCATCAATACGAGGTCTAGCAATACTAGTTTGTATATGTTGCTGATCATATTGAGCATAGTCCCTCATAGGCCTATCCCTATCATTAATCATACCTATTGGTCCCATTTGAATGAATTGTTGCCTGTGATCTGCTTCACCTTCATGTTGTTGTTGTTGTGAGTTAGGTCCTCCTCTAACTGAGGCTCCTTCACTATGGTGAGACATATTTCTGCAGTCTTGTTGTCTTTGTCTTTGTTGTCTTAGCAATCTCCTAAATCTTCTTTCAATTTCTGGATCACAATCAAATTCTAGTGTTTTGTTTCTGGGCATAAGCTAGTGCATCTACACTAAGTGTTTCTGCACAAAAAACAGAATACCAGTAGTAATAAAATAAAACACTAAGCTAATGCATCTGCACTAAGTGTTTCTGCACAAAAAACAGAATACCAGTAGTAATAAAATAAAACACTAAATTAACAATCTAAACAATAAAATTTTACTATAATCCTCGGAAACGGCGGCAAAAACTTGGTGTGGAAAATAGTATGCAAGTATACATAGTCACACAAGTAATATAATTATAAGAAAAGGTCGAACCCACAGGGATTATTTAAAGCTTTGTAAAGTCTAGAGTGTACACTTAGTGTGTCTACACTATTCACAGGTTGTTGGAGTGTACAAAGTGAATAAACACAATATAAACAATAAATGTGTGTAAGGAATCAGTGAGATAAAGTAGTTGATATGTTTTCACCAAGTAAATCTCTTCTAAGAGTTTTAGTGGAGTATGCAGTGTAGGTACACTGGATGCAGCTGCAATAGTATGTGTCTTTCAGTCACTTTCTTCAGAGTTTCATTACAAAAGCTTCCTATGTCTAGGCATGCTATATAGGTTCACTCCTGTCTCTTAAGCACCCACTGTATCACTCTAAGAACTATGTTATCCTATGTCTAGGACTTAGCACGGTTTTAACAAGCAATTCCTTATTAAAGCTAGTTTAACAAAGATGATGTTACAAACACTCATTCTTATTAAATCTTGATTTCTTAAATGTAACCTATGTCTGTTGCTACAAGTCTACCTATTTTAAAGTGATCAAATTCAGAATAAGCTTTGAAAGAAGTATTACACAAGAGTTAAAATGCATACACTACATAAACCACATTTACTTACTTAGAAGATCAATACAAGGCTACAACATCTCAACTAAAGGAATTTAGCTCATATTACTCATAATATAATAGAGAGAATCTGCAAAGAGCATAATTAAATGAGTAATATAACAAAAGAACTCAAAAGGATAGAAGTTACACAAATGGGAGATCTTTTGCATGAGCTTCCAAAGCTGAAGTACAATACTAATGCCTTACACAAGTTTCCTCCAAGTAGAAGTGAATGGAGTGGTTGTCGAGCACTTCCTTACATTCCTTCTCTTCAGAAACTTAAATAAAAACTAAAACTAAGGTACAAAAAAAAATAAGCGATCCTTTAAGAACTTGGATGAAGGATGATTTTCAAGTGAAGAGATGGTCTCTATTTATAGGCAAGTGAGCTTTCCTCCCTTGGAAGGTTTCCTTTGGCGCGAAATTGCAACTGATATCAGTAACCATGGTTAGTTGTAGACCTTCCATCAAGCAAATTGTCAAGTTGCTCTTTTGCATGAAGTTCACATGGGGTGGTCCAATAAAGAAGTGCCACATGTCATTGAGTGAGTGAGCTTCTCAACTTGTCTTTGATAGTGGTCGCCGAATTATGCAAGTGGATCTGCTCCATATGACTAGGCATGACGTCACATATCAAGTGTTGAAGCATCAATTTGGTCCTTGGATGTTTTGGTGCAAAGTGCTGGTTTAGCAGGTGTAGGCAGTGTAGGCACTCCTAGTGCAGACAGTGTGGGTACACCTGAAGTAGCTGCACTGAACAAAACATCAAACCTAACAAGATATATGCATTTTGCCTAATTCATTGTCCTAATCCATTTGATTTCTTAAAATGTTGTTTCTTTATTAATAAACTATATTTACATAATAATTTACTTGAAAATAATTAATAACCTAAGTTTAAATGTATGAATAACTCTATATAAAATAGAGTTATCACTCTACTAGAATTTGGAGGGATACTTGGCTCGGGGATGATTCTATGGTTACTTCAAGGAAGACTTCCAACTCCTTGAAGGAGGATGCTTGTGTTTCTAGATTGATTGACTTTGGCACGATTGGAAAACCCCCCCTAATCTTCCAATTCTTTAGTAATCAGGAGGCTGCCAAAATTATTAGTGTTCCCTTGTCTTTGAGTTTTCCTAGTGATAAGCTTGTGTGGAGTTGGGAAAGGAACGAGTGTTATTCTATCAAGTCTGCTTACCATAATCTCTGGGACATTAGGGAAAGGCAATAGCCAAGAAGGGCATTCACCTTGATGTTTCTGTGGAGGCTCTCCAAACTCATCTTTCCTACTAGATCAAATTTAGCAAAGAAGGGCATTCACCTTGATGTTTCTTGCCCTCTGTGTAACTCTGTTGTTGAGACTCGTGATCACTTGTTTCTGGAGTGTAATATTTTGAGACTGACTATGTTAGCATCTAATTTGGGGTGCCATTCTCCCCTTCGGGATGATCTGCCTCACTGGCTGCTCACAAGTCTAACATGTGGGAGTTTTCAGGGTGCCCAGTTATTCCGTGTATTGATTTGGAAACTTTGGAAGGCGCGTAATGATGCAATCTTCAATAATGTTATGCGTGATCTTGTGAAAATATATGTTGATACTGCGAGTTTTGTGGTCGATTTTAATGTTCTTTCTTTGGTCCGAGGCGTCTTCTTCTTCGCTGGATTTGCTCTTCCGCAGTTCCGACATCGCCGCAATGTGCATAGACCCGAGTGTTTGTTGATGCAGGGTGTTTTGGTGATGGAAGCACTTGTTGGGGACTTTGTGTCATGGACCCAAATGATAATATCATTTTTAGCGCGTGCAAGAAGGATAATATATCAGTGGATCCTCTGCTAGCCGAAGCCCTTGGTTTGAGATGGTGTTTGCAATCTTTGTTGGAGCAACACTTGAGTCCCAATTGTATTTTTTTGATGCTGAAATTGTAATTCACTGCTTTTATAACATTGATTCAGTTGCTGTTATTGAACCTATTATTAGGGATTGTCGTAGGTTGTTGGGAAACTTCCCTGAGTGCTCTATGAAGCATGTTAGTCGTAGTGGTAACATTGTAGCTTACAATTTAGTTAGTTTTGCTAAGCTAGCAAGTTGTAGATACTGGTTGGGCCCTCCCCCAGTAAGCAATGTTGTTCCTACTGATGTAATGTCAGTGGTTGGATCTTTTCCAAAATTTAGTTAATGCAAGTATGCTAACTTTTCATAAAAAAAGATTTGTATGATGATACACACTATGGATATGATTAATGGGTGAAAGAAGAAGCTCCGAGACGAAGAGAGAATCAAGGGATTTAGAGTTCTAATTGGGAATTTTGTTTTGTTTTTTTACTTTTTTTATTTTGAATATTTTATTACAAAAATGACATGACATATGACGTGGATTCATTAATTGACGTGACAATCATATGTGATGCCACATCAAATGCCATGTCAATCAATGACCGCCACATCAATTAAATTGAGAGTCAAACTCCTTATGGGGACTAAATCTATGAATATTTTAAAATTAGGGGACCAAATGTCTGAATTGTAAAATAAGGGAACTAAATGTCTCAATTTTTAATAATAGAGGGACTAAAAGTTTAATTTAGCCTAATATAAATATATAACTTGGCCCAACAATAAATTAGTTCACTAGCCTCGTGGTGAAATGTGTCTCGATGTACAATTAAGGTTCAAGTCCAAGGTAGGTTTTTTTAATTAATGAAAGTACAAAACAATGTTTAGAAAACGGATCGGACATTGAACCGGTGGAGGCACTGGTTCAAGGTTCAATGGTTCAACTATGCTTGAACCGAACCGATCATTGAATCAGTGAAGACACTAACTATATAGTATATTAAGTGATAAATTGTATCCTTGTAGTAAACAAAAAAATCAATGGCTCAACTATTAGGGATATGGAGTTAATAGACTTGTTTAGCTGATCACGAACACATGTAATATAGGAGCTTTTGAAGCTATTTTTGATGTGGTTTATAGCTACAATGCCGAACTTAAAACAATTCAATAACCAGAGAAATAAAAGTACATAACACAATTCAACTCCCTATAGACAATGCCGAACTTAACACAATTCAACAACCAGAGAAATGATCAATTACCCAACTCGGAGAGCTTCTGATGAGCCTCAGCATAATTATCAAAGAAGGCACCTTCATCCTGAAATCATCCAGCAAAACATATGGATTTGAGTACCGTATCACTTCAAACACCATTTCATGTTCAATACTTTCAAAAACATGGGAAGGATTGATAATATACATTATTAAAATATTCTCCTTTGACCTCTTTTAGTTTTTTACCATTTCACCTCAGTTATTTTGTTGTTTACTGCTTTTATCCAAAACTTAGTTAGCCCTTTAGTTAATAGTCAAACCTGAGTTAGTTAGAAGGTTAGTTCTTAAGTTTGGTAAAGTTGTTCTGAGGAGTTAGATTCTGTTAGGTTTCGGTTATCTAATCTTGAGCTTTTTCTTGAGCTTCATCTTTGTATAAATTGATCAACCTACTGTAAATGCACAATTCAATTCAATGAAAATCAAGTTTTTTAGTTCATCAATTCTATTTTTTTGATATTGTATCAGAAGATTTCTGAGTTTCTCTTTCCGCGTTTTCACTCTGATCTTCTCCTCCATTCACCGGCGTTCGTTTTCTTTTCTGCTCGTGTGTTCGCTCTCCCATGGCGACCGTGATTCCAGATCAGCATAACTTGTTCTATCTCCACCATTCCGATCAACCTGGACAGGTGCTTGCTACGCATGTTCTTTCTTCCAACGGTGACAGTTATAACTCATGGAAGCGAGCAATGATTTGGGCCCTCTCATCCAAGAACAAGCTTGGTTTTATCGATGGTACCATTCTTCCTCCGCTTGAGTTCGATCTAGAATTTCATCAATGGCTTCGCTGCAACAACGTGGTGGCGTCGTGGATCCTTAATTCAGTTAATTTGCAAAAAGCTCGCCGTGAGTATTGTCTACTCTTCCACAGCTCGTCAAATCTGGCTCGATCTTGAGACTTGGTTCAAACAACAAAATGGACCATGTATGCTTCAACTCCGCCGCGAATTCGTAAGTTGCTCCCAAGGCTCATCCTCTATTAATGCTTAGTATAGTCAATTGACAACCCTATGGGAACAACTCTGCGAATTTGTCCCTCCTAATGATTGTAACTGCGGAGGTGCCCTTCCTTTTGTGACACACATTCACTCTGAATATGTGCTCACCTTTCTTATGGGACTCAACGAGAGTTACAATCAAATCTGTGGTCAAATTCTATTGATGAACCCTTTGCCTTCCATCAAGCAAGTTTTTTCTCTTGTCATTCAAGAAGAGACTCAAAGTGTCGTCGGCACCGTCCCGGTTCAATCTTTCTCGCCTATGCTATGTGCAACTCACACCCAGGGCTCTACTAATTCTGGTTCTGGAAAGAAGGACCGGCCTCTATGCAGCCACTGTGGTATTCTTGGCCACGTTAAAGACAAATGTTAGATGACAAGAGTACTCCAATGATATTTGTAGGATATCATTCAACAGGTGGCTACAAATTGTATTGTCCTACAACCAACAAAGTTGAAGTTAGTAGAGATGTGATTGTAAAAGAACAAGAAAGGTGGAATTGGAGTTCAAATGCAGTAACATCTATTGACATTGACAGTGCAATACTTGAAGAAGATCATAGTGAAGTACCAGTACAGGGAGAGGTACCTGGTCCGCATGAAATTGAACAACAAGTGAATGATTTCGACAACTCGAAGTCTGATGATGAAGTTCGGCCACAGGCGTGCCACGAGAGCAGAGAAATTTACCAAATAGACTCATCGATTATGAGCTAATTGCGAGACAATTTGATAGACAATGATGGTGATTTCTTCGCAGTTTTCACTAGTAGGCGTCATCGAGCCACTTAGTCATACTGAAGCAAAGTGAAAGATAAGGTGTGGAAAGGTCGCAATGATTGAAGAGTTGAATGCAATTGAGAGGAATAAAACCTGGGAGTTAACTGTGCTACCTCCAAATAAGAAACCGATCAGTGTTAAGTGGGTCTTCAAAGTGAAACTAAAGCCCAATGGATCAGTGGCAAGACACAAAGCTCGGCTTATGGCGCGTGGATTCTTGCAAAAGGAAGGTCTGGATTACAAGGAGGTGTTTGCGCCCGTAGCTAGACATGAGACAATAAGATTAGTGATAGCTCTAGCATGTAGTAGGGGATGGACAATACTACATCTAGATGTTAAATCGGCATTTTTGAATGGTGCATTAGAGGAAGATGTTTATGTGACACAACCACCTTGTTTCGAAATAAAAGGGAAAGAACAAATGGTGTTTAAGCTGAACAAGGCTCTATATGGCCTTAAACAAGCTCCAAGAGCTTGGAATAAGAAAATAGATGCTTTCTTTGGAAACTGTGGGTTTAAGAAGTGCAGTGTCGAATATGGAATATATGTGAAAACATCTAATAGGGGCAATATGATCTTAGTTTGCCTCTATGTAGATGATATATTGTTAACCGGTGACTGTGAAACCGAGGTAAATTCTTTGAAGGAAAGGTTGATGTCTGAGTTTGAGATGAGTGACCTCGGGAGAGTTGTGTACTTCCTGGGAATGAAATTCCTTTACACTCCTAAAGGAATAGTGTTACATCAGAAGAAATATGCAATAGAGGTATTGAAGATGTTTGGAATGTTTGATTGCAAGCCTGTTCTAACACCAGCCGAGGTAAATCAGAATCTGACTACTGATGCTGATGAAGAATATGTAGATTCTACCTTGTTTAAGCAATTGGTGGGTTCATTAAGGTACTTGTGCAATAGTAGACCGGATATATGCTATGCTACTGGTGTTGTTAGCAAGTTTATGGAGAAGCCAAAAATGATACACTACTCGGCAAATACTAGAATCCTAAGATACTTGAAGGGAGCTTTGAAGTATGGTTTGCTATTTCCTAGTAAACCAGATCAGAATTACTGCAAATTGCTTGGATATTCCGACTCGGATTGGTGTGGGGATAAGGTGGACAGAAGGAGTACTACGGGTTACATCTTTGTGTTTTGGAGCACCAATCTCATGGTGTTCGAGGAAGCAACCAGTGGTCGCATTGTCTTCTGAAGCGCGAATATATAGCAGTGCATCGCTCTTTGCATGCCAAGCTATTTGGCTTAAATCGACCATGATGAGAATAGAAGCTTGAGAGTAAGGAGCCGATTAAACTCATGATTGATAACAAGTCGGCAATAATGCTTGCCAAGAACCCAGTTTCACATGGGAGAAGCAAGCACATAGAGACCAAATTCCATTTCTGCGCGTGAGCAGTTGAGAAAAAGGTACTTGAAGTCTGCTACTGCAACACTCAAATGCAGGTAGCAGACATATTCACCAAAGCATTGAAGGTCGAGCAGTTTGTGAAGCTGAGGAATGACCTAGGTGTTGAAGCCTTCGATTGAGTGTCGAAGTTAATGACCGAGGTGCTAAAGCTTTCGAGTGCCGAGGTGTTAAAGTTGTCGATTGCCGAGGTGTTGAAGTTTTCGACTGTGTTCGATTCATTGATTTCGACTAGCTGTAGTTTCGTTTTATTGTAATTCCGTTTTGATTGTGAAATTAAGGGAGGATGTTGTAATATAGTAATTTCACAATCGGTTTTAGCGTAGGACTCATTTGTATTTTTCACCTCGGTCTAGGGGCATTTCTGTCTTTTCTCTTTGTATCAAAGGGATATAAATCCCTCCCTAAAAACTGTAATAACCGTCTTTGTGAATAGTGATTTTCAGTTAGTGAAAGTTTGACTTCGGCTGGAAGGTATCCACCTCGGCTTGAAGGTGTTCACGTCGGCTAGAAGTTTCCGACTTCGACAATCTTCTTTTTCTCTCACTCGGTTTTCGTTCTTGAATTGCGAATAACAGTGAAGCATTAATTATGGTGATGATGCATTGACAATTACCACCACTCTCGTTACTGATTTCCCACTTCCACCAACAATTTCTTAAACAAATTGAGATTTCTAAACTCAAGTCATTCTTCATGTACTAGAAGATTTACGATCACTAGCTTTTGTCATCTCCTCAAACTCATCTCCAAAGTCATCTTTGATGGCACGATTCACCGATTTTGCAAATCGGTATATACTCAAGAGATGTGTGTTGATTGGTTGTTTGATGGAGGAACCGCTGAGCTCATGTACATTAGGAGTGGGTGGAATTGGAAAAATGCTCGATAGTTATAAAGTTATCTTCTTACTGTCATACCCCAATTTTGTCTGGCTTAGGTCAAAACCCTAATTTTCCACAAAAAATAAATAAACTGAAGAGTGAAGAGCATTATGCATTGCATTTTGGGTCCTAAAAGTCATTCCACAGCTTTTAAAATCATTTTTAGGGTCGAAACACATTTTCGAGCAAAATTAGGGTTTTTGGAGCAAAAAGGGTATTTTGGTCATTTCCAAAATTAGGCAATTCCTCACCAAAAATCATTGATCAATATCAAAAGAATGCATTGGGATCAAAATGAATTGAGTTATATATTTTGTGAGCATGCATGCATGATTTTGGCATAAAACTCGAATTTTGAATAAAAGGGTAAAATGGGAATTTCCTTCAAGGTGAGGTATCAAATCAATTTTGGGAATGGTGATCTCATAGAATTTTGGGCCCAATCATGGAATTATCATGAAAAGAATAATCAAAAATGGTAAAAATAAGGAAGTGTCCTCAATAAGACAAAATGTACTATCTTTTGGCAAGCTTGCAAAACTTGGGCACCAATGCTCATTTGCTCCGAATTTTCCAGCTATTTTTCACCTCATTTTGTGTTTCTTCATGCCCTTGATCCATGTGAGTTGTATTCCTAGCCATTGATTAAAATTCTAGATCAAATCCTAGGCTACAACTTTGTGTACAAAACCCTAATTGCCCTTGACAATTTTTGTGCAACAAAAACTCCTAATTTTTGTTTATAACCAGCTATTCCTCACTCATTTGTGTTTTCTCCTTGTCCCTAATCCATGTGCATTGCAATCTTGGCCTTTGATTCAAATTCTATCTCAAATCTCAATGGTTTGCAAAAGCACAATGTCCTATATACCATTAATTTTGCACCTCATATAAAACCCAAAATAAGAGACCATGAAAAGGAAGACTCTCATTTTTGTTTACCATAGCACACAATACTCTCCTCTCCTCTCTCTCTCAAGGCCGTAGCCGATCCTTCATCCTCCTCACCCAATTTCCTCAAAAATCAAACACCAAAGCTTGATAATCCTTCATCTATTCCATAAATCCCCTTCTAAGCTTCCATAATCATCCAAGTTTCATCAAAATCCACCAAGAGAAGAAGATTTGCGTGAGGATCTAGCTTGTTGGAGGCGTTCTTCAAGTGTTCTTGCTCCTATTTTGCATTCGTCTTCTTTTTCTAGTAGGATCTAGAGGTAAGCCTAATATCTTTTGCATTTTCTTTTGCATTTTCTTTAGTTTTTAGCATGTAGATCTTTCTTCTACTCCTCTTTCCTTTCTCAAAAAGTCTTAGAGGGCTCATTTCAAACATTATGACAAGAAAATTGGGAGCCTTGGGTGTTTGAGATGAGTCATTGGCCTTGATGGGAGTATTATTGTGTTTTAACCATGTGGTTTGCATTTTCACACTCATTTTCTCATTTTTTTTTCATTAAATAAACCATCATTTTATAAATAAAGAGCTTTCACTTATCATAGGTTTCATGTTAATCTTGCATCTTCTTGTTCATATCATGGTGTGGAAATTGAATTTTGGTTTGATTTTGAGACATAGAGGCCTCGGTTTTAAGTACTAGAAACCTAGGGTTTTGTTGCCTTTTTTTCATTCCTTTGGTTTGTATGAATAAAAAGCATGATTTGCTTGATTAGTGTCTTGTAACATGGCATGATAATTTAGGGTTTAATCTTGTGTCTTGTTCTATGTGTTGATTGTGCATCTTGGTATGAAATAATTTAGTAATCTAGGCATATAGTGGTTTCGGCCTTGTAGGCCCTTGTTGTGCTTATTTTTGTGCTTAAAATGTGTTGTTTGATCTTGTGTAGATGAGTGTAATTGTGTCAATGTGTTTTTAACTTTTAATCACTCACTTACTTTTTACTTTACCACTCACTAACCTTTTTACCTAAAATATAAATATTTTACCACTTTCATTTTTTTCCATTTCACTTAATTTTTACCACAACATTTTTATTTTTTACCATTTCATTAATTATTTACTTTCACCATTTCCTTAATCTTTTACTTCATTCCATTTAACATTTTTACCAATTCACCTCACAAAACATGTTTTTACCCCTTTGCATTCATAAACCTTCACCAAAACATTTTCATTTCACTTCATTTCATTCTTACTATCTCATTAAGCATTCACTCTTATCATCTTATTAAGCATTTTTACTTTTACCACCTCATCAAACATTTTACCCCATCTCATTTAATTTTTACCACTTTGCATACCCTTTTACTTTACTACATTGTATCATTGGTTTTACCTCATCTCATTAAACTTCTCACACTTTGCATTTCATTTATTTGCATCACTTGTATGACACATTCTTATGTTTGCACAGTAATACTTGCATACTTTCATATGCTCACATGTTCATACATTCATACATGCTTAGGCCTCTTGCATTCTCTTACCCTCTCACATGCTCATGCATTCATTAATTCCATGTTTTGCATTCATTCTGAAATGTTCATGCATTCATTAATACCATGTCGTGTACTCAATAATGCTCATTCATGCATAGCCTTGTATGCTTATTCATTCATGCATCCTTATATGATCATTCACTCACATTCTTGTATGCTCATGCATTTTCATACTTGCCTAATCATGCATATCATTGCTTGCATGTTCACTCATCCAACCTAGATTGTTCTATGCCTATAATTAATTGTATCTCTCTTGTTCATGATGCCATTTAAATGTCTTGACTTAATTGTGTGCAATTCCTCCCCCATGCATGTACTCTTATATGAAGACGTAAGCCTACTACTTGTGTAGCATAGAGTCATTAAGATAAATGCACCTCTCACACACACACACACACACAATTGTTTTGAGAACTTTGTCTTGCATCTTTGATAATTGAATCCCTTGATTGTATTGGCATGCTTAATCTTGGTTGATGAATAATATGTTCATGATTGCTTGATTGTTGAAGTATGAGTCTTGTTCATTCATTTGCATTTGGTTATAGATTTAGAATTGATTTGAAATGTTCTACTTCTTTTCTAAAACCCATTTCCCAGATTCATTTTTAAAAACCGTTTTATTTTCAAAACAAGAATAAAATAAATTGTCATTGATGACCAATCGCGCCGTTGCCGCTTAGGTTGTTAATGACGATTTTGTTTTCAAAAGGAGTTAGTATTGAGACCATTCTAACCGTTGTTGTTCGGTCTTCACAAAAGCTCAATCCTATTTTCGAAAACTTATTTATCCCTCAAAAATAAATCAATTGTCATTAATGATCAATCGCGCCGTTGCCGTTTAGATTATTAATGGTGATTTTTTTTTATCCCCAGCGAGTTAGTAGTGAGACCATTCTAACCGTTGTTGTTCGGTCGTCACAAACGCTCACCCAATTGCGAAAAACTCTTAAGCCGTTTTCAGACGCAAAAAGCAAGAACTACGTAGCTTTGATCCCTCATTCCAGTGAGGGTACGTAGGACCGGGTTCATGTCCCGTCAAGCACACTTTCAAAAAATCACAAAAAGACGAGAACTACGTAGCTTTGATCCCTCATCCATGTGAGGGTACGTAGGACCGGGTTCATGTCCCGTCAAGCACCCTTTTAAAAGATCTTTGTTTTGTCCTGATTTTCAAAGATAACCAAAAATATTCCTCTTCCCTCCTGTTTTCAATAACACAAACTCTTAAATAAAAGAAAAGAAAAGAAAAGAAGTAAAACAAATTGCTTTCAACTCAAACTTTTGTCAAAACCACACATCAAGTTAAAGGTTCCCTTTCGGTAGAAAGGATGTGTGGGGTGCTAATACCTTCCCCACACATAACCGACCCCCGAACCTACATCTCTGTGTTTTCGAAAGACCATCCGTTTTTCCAAAAAAGGTTTTTTCAATGTTTTCCTAAATAAATATTGGTGGCGGCTCTACTATTTTTCACGTTGTGAAACGAGAAGTCCAAACCGGATTTTTCAGGGCGCAACACTTAGTTATAAAGTTTTGCTCTTTTTTGTTGTTACATGACATTATGAATAATATTGGTAGCTTTCAACAGACAAGAAGATCAAAATACTACTGTACCATTGTTACCATATAGGAGCAAAAAAGAAGTTGCACACGAAAAGTATTAAGAGCTTTTTGGTTTGTTTTAGTTTAAGTTGTAACTAGTAACTTACCCGTGCATCCGGACGGGTCTTACAGGTTGATCGTTTTAGATTTGATGTTATGTAGAAGTAGTCTGATGTGTAAAAATAGAGGTAAGATTAGTATTTAAACTGAAATCCAAAATTTGAAAGCTTAGTTGTATAAAAATAGAGGTAAATGAGTGTTATTAAAATGGAGATCGCAAATAAGACGAATGACATATGATAAAGTTGGAGATTGTGATGATCAAATTTAAATGATAATAAACTTAACAGTCTGATGATGTTTAGATTTCATTTCTCGTCAGAACAACTAAATTATGAAATAGTTTTGTTGTCCTAGGAAAAATTCAGAAGTTACAAAAAAAACAATATAACCTTAAATTAAGTACAACAATATTTAAATTATAAGTAGTTGAAAATTAGAATTTAAATGATCAACCGGAGATAATAATTGTCATTTTGTCTTGAAATTTTAAATAACCAACGGATTAGAGGTTTATCTTGTACAAAGAAATTTTTTAAAATCCTTAGGAAAATCTCCTACATTTAGATGTCTATCTTTCAAAATCCCACATTTAGATATAAACCTGAAACTCTCAATCATTTCTTCTGTCGCCTTTCTTTAAAACTTTCAAGAATAAACATTTAGTAGGGACTACCAATAACGAATCTTAATTTATTTTCAATATTCAAATTGCTATCTTTTGCATATTCATACCATTTAGATGTTTAAAGTTGTTGTCAAGTGAATTGTGTTTTAAAAATGGATTAGTCGAATTAGAAAAAGTAGATACACATTTACATTTTTTTTATAAGTGAAGGAATTGTTAATAAGACAATTAGCACATCATTAAGTACACACTCCCCAACCTTCTTTCTATGAAGGGATTGAAAAGGAACCTAATGATATGCTAAGACCTATTGAAAGACGCCTTTCATAAACAACAAATTACCGCATTGGAATTGATAGTTAATTAGATTTCTAAGCAAATTAAGCTGAAATTTCTAATAGGTTTAGTTGTATAAACTTAATATGGGATAATTGATGGAACGTAAGTGTATGTGTAGACATCATAATACAAAAATGATGAGTACTATTAAAAGTTAAAACCATATAAAATAGACTTAAAACTTAGCACGATACAAAGCACTAAAATACACAAAATAGTCTATGGAAAATAGTTCAAGAGATTGTAGTTTTAGACTTCGATGACAAATGACATTGACAAGATTTTCGAAATTCTAAATATTAAGACATTGTATTCAATGTGGTTCATTAGTATGATCAAATGAGTGGTCAAATTTATATCAAGACATTTCATAACACAAAAGAGTCGTTGACATATCAAACTTTCAAGTAACTTGCCAACATCAACAAAGAGGTTCTAAGCAGTGGCAGTAGCAACTAATGCACCCGCTACAGTTCTGTTGTTATCAGTTTTGTTCCAAGACATTAGACTGAATAAAAGCCATGTACAACTCAAGTTCCCCAGTATTAAGAGATGCTATTTGAAGAGTTTCTGGCTCAATGTCAATGTTGAGAATATGTTCTGGGCTCAAAAGGGCAGCTGGAATTCCTAAAGTACCGCAACCGCATCCAAAGTCGGCCACATCCCTTAAAGAATTTTCTGCAATGAAAACCATTTGAGAAGCGATATAGGGTCCCCTTGGTTATTGCTGAAGTAGTCTTTGCTGAAGACCACCAAATTCATCTTACCTCAACAACATAGCAAGCAAGATAAAAACTAACTGCTCTACAAACCATAAATAAATAGGGAATATTGAAAATAGAGACTGAAAAAGAGTGAGTTGGAAAGAATATGGAGAAAATTCCATTTAGATTTAAGGCCAACCACAACAAAAGAAGACCATTGGATTTCACCTGTTAAGATAGTCACTTAAACATATCTCCGAAACCAATTTAAGGTGAGAAAATTATAACTGATTAAAAAAAAGTGATCTTAATTATTAACATCAACATTTGCATGAGAATGATAATAATACCTTTGCATCTATTATTAATAATACATTTGCATCTATTGTTTCTTTGGTGTCATTTATATCTTTAATAGCAAGTGCAAGTCTCATCCTAATAACAATAACATAATTCTGTCAAAAAAACAAAAACAACAACATAATAAATCCATCACATTATAAAGAGGAATACCAAAATAAATAGGAGTTATTATTACTTTAATCAGAAATGTTGTAGCAAATTTATTTTAAGTAAAATGGGGGGCAAACCAACACAAACAATAGTTATTACTACTGAACCCACTAATCTAGCCCCATCGAAAATAATAACAAAAGTAAATGAAAATAAAATGAAATCAAGAAAACAAATAGACAAATATTTGAAAAAAGCTGACTAAAGACAACAATAAATGTTAGCTTGAAAAGCTAAAAAGTTTCCCTTTCTTGTCTCCATAGTGACTATTGGTTCCATAGTGATGTCCTACTTCTGGAGCTTCTCTTGCAAGATACTATTACTGTATGTATACCAAATAAAAAATAAGAAGCAACCCAATGAATTGCAAACCCCAAACAAATGAAAAGGAAAAGCTACCCAATTTGAGGAAATATGAAGAAATTGAGAAGAAGACCGAGTCTTTAGAATTGTCGACTGAATACATTAATGACACCAGTTAAAATATGCTGATGAAAGGAAGCAGTAGGTGGAAAACAAAAGAGGTGAGCTTCTTGGCAAGCAACAACAAACACTCGACAACCTGTTTATATAATATAGTATTCCAAGATTTTGTAAAAAAGAAAAAGAGCATCAATTAAGGCAATCAATCATGACCAGAGGATGTTTAAAGACTTTCCTAAGCTGAATAGCTGAATTTCTATGTTAAGAATGTCCTTCATTGCAGTGGAATGAAAAGGTTAAGAAGTTTAAGCATAAAGTAATTTCAATGGAAGAATACTAAGTGGCATCCAAAACACATTCATCAAAACCAACACCATTAGCTATAATAAATGGAGCAGTAAAAATTCTATAATGGTAAACCAAGTTTGACTAAATGACTTTATTCATGAAGAATTTCTAAAAAACTATATGCTCATTACCTCTTGATACTAATGAAATCAACAACATTTCTATGCATGTTTTGTACTCTTCTGATTTAAATAATATTCTAGCATTTGCTCTCAAAGTATAAAAAAGATACCCCGGGAAGAAATCATAGGGAAAGGAAGTCATTTACTTGGTTTTATACTATCTTTCACTTGGTAGAACAAAAAGTTAGCAAAAGTAGGAGGACTGCAGCAAGTTTAAATGATTGATTTATCAAGTACTATCAAATATTACAAAATATAAAACATATAATAAGAAATCACAACCACATGTATCACAGCAAGGGGAAGCCCTTTTTAAACGTCATTATTCCATCTGACCAAAAAAAACATCATTATTCCGTACCTATTCATCATTTTAGATCAGAACATGTGAATCTAGCAATCTGCAATAGATAGAAAGAAAGAAACTTTACTTCAACATTAAGTAAAATTAAATAAAACAAAGTAAATTTGGAAGCATTTGACAACTCAATCCCTTTTTGAGATTCACGGAGTTGATTACCTATTGTTACACCTAAGATAGTGATTTATACTCTAATAAACAGATATAAATAATTGTAAACTATAAGGTGCTAATAAAATTTCATACTCTACAAGGCTATTATCAAATGTTGAAATAGTTTACTTTCAACCAATACCCAAATACAATAACAATAAAGAATCAAACAAAATCATATTCGAGAGTTGTAAGCAAATATCAACAAACCTAAATAGTAAAAAATCATAAGTCTGTCTATAGTTGCCAACCAAATTTTATAGGGAAAATTACTTGAGAGAGCTACAAATTTAAAATACTTGCCACATTCCCTTCGTAGCTTTTTAAACGATAAGTTTTTATCAGTATAAAAGGAAGGGATAGACGACTGTAAAAGGGAGAGAAATAATATGATGAAGGATAAAGCTCAAAAAAGTCCATGATCAGAAAAAAAATTATAAAGTCAGAAAATAAAGTAGAATCAAAACCAATTGAACGATATTTGAAAACAAATGCATCTAGAAAGAAGTAGGAATACATAAAAAATGGAAGAGAAATAGAGAGGGGGAAAAGGGGGAAAAAGAAAGGTGAAGTGGAGAAGAAGATAGAGATCGATAGAAGATATAGGTGGAGAATAATGGAGTGTTGTTTTCGAATTTGGAGAAGAAGATGAAAAATGGAAATATTAGGGTTTGTAATGAAGAAGAAGAAAAGAGGAAAAGGAATGAGGGTTTATACCTGGTTGGTGATTGATTTGTTTGCTCCGTCAGATATGAAGAACAACAAATGAAGAAGATGAGTTTGTGATCCAAATTTGTGCGATTTGAAATTATGGGTGTAGTCTGAGTTTCTCTTCAACACTATAAAGTGGCTCCCTTTTCAAGTTTCAAATAAATGTCCCGTTTTTTTTTCTTGTAAAGACCAGGTTGAAGAAATCTGAGTACAAAAAGACTAATATAACCTTATTAATGAGTTGTACTTATAACTAAAAAAACATATATATGGAAGATAGATATGGAGGCTATTTTAGGTTTTTTAAGTGTTGGTAAATTGAATAGATAGATATTAGATTGAATAGATAGATATTAGATTTTGGTTTTTGTTATGTAATCATGTATTTAGTTTAAAAATTAGTTATTGCTAAGTGTTTTCTTTAGATTAGATTAATAGTGTTTTTGGTTTGTATTTTGATGTCTCGGCCTCTCTTTCTTATTTTGTAATGAAAAATTAGTTTTGTTTTTTGGTCTCTCTCTTCTCAACGCACCTACACCATCTTCCTAATTCATTGGCTTAGTGAAGAGAGGAAAAAAAAGGAGTAAGGGTGAAAAACAACAATTATAAGAGGACCAAAAAAGGACGTGTGTTTGCGTGAGGGTGTGAGAGTGTGTGACTGAGTATCATTGTATTAGGGTGCGAGTGTGTGAACACAAATTAGTTTTTGTTTTTGACTAGTGTGGTGTGATTCCGTCCGATGGGACGGGCCAACGCTCCAGCTTTTACATGGAAGGTGGGGACAATGCTTTTAAGTTATATTAAAGGTGAGACAATGTTTTAAGATAATGTTTTAAGATATATTAAAGACAAAGTTTAAGTGACAATGTTATAGAAGGTGAGACAATGTTTTAAGATATATTAAAGACAAAGTTTAAGTGACAATGTTTGTGAAATCAAAAGAAAGAGCAAAGATGACAATAATTGTTTTGAGGCCAAGATAGAGACTACACATTAAGCCCTTGCAATATCAATAATAATAGTCAGAGGTGAGCCCCTAAGTCAATTTTTTTAAGTCAGATTCTACAACAAAATATGATTATATATTTGTAGAGTAATGGTTTAAGACACAAAACATGTGTATATAGGAAGAAAAACAACTTAAGTAATCAAAATGAAGTAATCCACATAGCAATAGATTAAACAATTAGGTAAAAGGAACTAATCCAGAAAAATTGTTTAGAAAGTATAATCTACAAACATTGTTTAGAGAGTAATTCAGAAACATCAAAATAAGCCTTAATAACTAAAGAGGAGAAAACAACCTAATGCTTCCAAATAACATCAATAAAGACACATAGCTCGCATGGGGTAGTTTTCGAGTAACCAAACTTCTCTTTTTCACCAATACGTATTTTGAGAGTGTCTCTCTTTCACGAAATCCAACCATGTCTTCCCAGCTAGATATTTCTCTTCCCCCTTTCGTTCCGAAGGGGTATCCTTTCGTTCGGCAGTGGTAATAACACATAGATAAAGTTTTTGTGATGGAACATCACATAGGCAAAATTTAAATAGTGATAGATCACACCAGATGATTATATATTCATTGTAATATTAAAATTAGCTTAATAGATAGAAAAGGCTGGAAATTAAAGAAAATGGACAATTCTAGAAATGTTAGTTATTATATGGACAATTCTAGAAATGTTAGTTATTACATAATAATTGGGTTATTAGGAGTTAGGCAGTTAGCCCATCTTTGACAACTTCACCATTAGAAGAGTTGTTCGGAATAGCTTGCTCAACATCTTCATTGTTGGGGTATTCAACCTAAATAGCTAGTGGTTTATGACACATTATCCTCGTGCGAAAGCAGTTAGTTGACATTGGGCAACGTATGGCAAAAATACCCTTTGAATTGTAGCAAGTCAATTGAACTTCTCTGCTGCAAAGTGTCCCATACAAACCATCAGCTCCAAAATCTAAATTAGAGGTAAGATGATAAATATTGATGAAGATGATATGATCAGAAACGTTGGCAGTTTTAATGAATTAGATCATATTGTTAATTGTTGTACATCACAGACCCAACAACTTTCAAATAATGAATTAGATCATATTGTTAATTTCTTATCAAGAAATTACAAAGTGCAAGTCTTCATAGTATTGATTTATTTTGTAAGGGAAAATTTTTAATACAGAAATTAGGGAGCATTCACGTACCTTTGGTATGGGAAAATCACATTTAATGAAAACACATTTGATCATAACTGTGCAGTTTTGAAAGCATTCAAATAGCACATATAATTGATTTCAGAAATGACGTTAACACGTACAGATTTGACACTGGCCTAATTGTTGTTGTCTCACTGAGCATACATTGATAATATTGAAAATAGTACAACTATAGAGCTATTACAGTTATCCAAGAAAGTGTTTTGTAGACTAATATAAGCCACGACAAAGCAATCTATATAGATTCATATGAAATTCCTAGCGAGATTGTCATTTCTTCTCTGAATTGATAACTCTAAGTGGCTTGGTTGAGGAGAGCTATGCAGTAGAGCAAATTGGACTTCAAAATTTCAAATGACTATCTGTTTGCAAGAGTACTGAATTTGGAGCATAGCAAGCGATAGATACTAATGAGTACTAAATTTAAAGCAGGAGATAAATATAAAGCAAAAAGGATGAATCAGCATCAATTTGGATAAATATCTAATCACCATCTCTTTGTTGTGTTGTATGAGTCAGTATCAATTTGGATTATAAAGTACAGCAAGCTATAGATGCTGATTAATACTGAACTTAAGGCAAGAGATAGAAACATAAATGTAAAACACGTATGAATAAAAGATATATACAGAATAACACAAAACACCCGCTACTTATAAGGACAACACAACGCTACTTATTGTAGATATCTAAATTAGGAGACAAAAGATATATAAATCTCAGCTTGAGAAGGGAATCAATTATTACCTTATGCAGCAATCATTTGACAATTGAATAGCCATGTATTGATCAAGTAATGGGTCTGCAGTAATACCACCAATTAAATGGCTGTATTGGAATTTAAAATCAAGCTAGAAATGTATTCATCATCACTACCTTATGCCATGAAATCATATGCTTGTCAGAGAATTCAGTACAGATCACTTTAGCAACTCCTTTCATGAGTCGTGAGTAGTATTGTGATTTTCACTAATTAAACACCTCAAAACCTTTAAATTATGGATGTAACACTACTTGCCAAGTCCACAGTGATGATCCTGCATCAAATTTGAACAACCGGACATAAAGGTTATGACAAATCTTCAAATTGAAAAATCAAACGCAAAATTTGAAACTTAAAATAACATCCAATATGGGAAGCAACTGACCTACCATTTTAAGCACACACCTTCTGCAGACTATACTATGATGTATCCAAAGAACTGTTATATTTCTTCCGTTTTACATGCATTCTGTCCAAATTTATTAAGAAACTCAATAACAAATCAAACAAAGCAGATCAAATCACCAAATCACTGGCATATGACATGAGATCACAAGGTTAACAACTTATTCTTGCACAAATACTTTAGCATAAGCAACTTTTGATGATGTAAAAGCAGCACAGTTCAACACTAACACAGAAATCAGTATTATATCAAATCCAATTATCCACTTATTATAACTTTGAGAAAACATGGCTAACTACAGCTACCAATGGCATATAACCCTACAGCTACTAAAAAAAAACTATAAAAAAAGGTAAAAGCATATAAAATATATACTTTCAGCTACTAATGGGTCGAATAGATACTTGATTGATTGCCAAGGGTTATCCCTCTCAAATCAAAGTTCTGAAATTGATTGCTTTTTATCAATAGAATGGCAACCTCAAAGTTCTGACATTGATTTTGAACAACAAATAAATTACCAAATTGGCATGATGAACCTTGCAAAGAACCTTCATCTCAGACATAAGTTCTTTAACTTTAGTAGCTGTCATTCTCTTAATAGCTAACTTCCTAGAAGGATTTTATTACATATAAAAAACATATGAGAATAAAGACAGAGAAGCAAACAAATTTGAAACTTGTAACTATGGTTCAAAGCTTCCACAAAAGAAGTAGTTTCTTGGTCTTGCATCACTTCAAGGAACCAAAAACAATGTCTTAATTTGCACTTGATAATCAGTAAATTCTTGAAAACTCAACTTATATGTGGAATTTTTGATAACGGGATGTTATTAAAAAATCAAACAAATGAAAAGGAACAAATTAAAGAGATAAAAAGAAAACGGTGTGGTATTTTTAATACAAAGATGAAGAGTGTTGCTTGAAAAACACAACACATAAAACTAAGATGATCAAGGATACAAAGCTTGGGTTATACAGTTTAATAATCTAAGATACATATTCCAATGAGTAAAGGAAGGTGTGGTTTGATCATATATACACATCTAAGACATAAAAAATGCAATTATATATCCATCTAAAGCATTAGTGTCAAATAAATTAAAGGAAAGACATTGTATCCGAAATTCTTGTTGAAGACATTATTAGCAGTTCTCCACATAAGAGTGAAAGTAAGATTTGATGAATCTCAATAAGTTTCAAAGATTTAGATCAGCTAGTATATACAACTTTAACATTGTGAATATACATCACAAATTTGAATGCTTTGTACCAAAGAGTCCTATCAATGACACCAGAAACAACTCTTCACATATAGCTAAAGGTAATATAACAAATTCATAACAGTAATAGCTGAGACCATGCATCCGTGAGACAATATATCCTTGAAACATGAAGGAGGCATTAAATCAAACAGGAAGGACACATAAATAAAAGGCACACTTACAAATATGAAGCACTTGGAGCATTTTGAAATCAAACAATGATGGCATGGACAATAAGATTTTAATGAAAATGAACCTACTAAAATTCCTACCACTTGCAATCGTTCACCACACCTAGAACCGCCGTTAACGAAACTGAATGACACCCACCGCGTGGCGTCGCCGGAAACTGCGTGAGTTGTTCCTCTTTTAGTTAACACCTCCTAAAGATAAAGAAAAACACAATAAAACAATAGGATCAATGGAACAAATTATACAAATCCTATTCCGAAATCAATTATATTTCTCAAACATGCATATAATCAAACACATGGTGAGCAGATTGAAAACGGGAGCATCCATGGAATCAAAAATTTAGGTTTAGAGAGAGCGATGAGAGATGATGAGTACGAAATGAACAATTTGCATAAAATACCTTGACACGTAGATTCTTGGCATCCTGCACTCCACCATTCTCCGAATTGGGTCGACCTAACTGCCTTGAATCACAAACCCTAAATCATAAATCAAAACCACAATCAGTCAAATATTTTAGGGGTTTTGTTGTGGAAAATATGGGGATTCCAAATCACAAACCCTAAATCACAAATCAAAACCACAATCAATTTCAAAGGAAAAAAATATAGAATTTTGAGCTTGAAATTAACCTCATAGCAAAAAGCTTAACTACAGAAAACCCAAAGATACAAAATTTGATAATGGGTAGGAGAAGAAATGTTTAATGACCCTTCCACTTTGTTTCTGGGTTGTATTGCTTGATCCTTCTCCATCGTCGTAACCACTTGCAAAGAAAATTAGCATTTTTGTGAATTCTTGTCTCTAGTTTTGTTCTTCTTCTCCGATTTGTTTCTCCCTCTCCATTTTTTGTTTTTTTATGTTTGAAGCCATTGTACCTTGAACTGAAGAAGTGACAGAGGGATGAAGAAGTTGGAAAAACTGGAAATGAGGGTTTTGGATGAAGTAAGGGAAGCATAGGAAGAGAGATTGGAAGAGAGAACGGAAGAGAGATTGGGAGATGAATGGCGAAAGATGTAACGTCCAAAATAATTTAATTATTTATTTAATTAAGTTATTTAAGGCTTGCAACATTTAATTAAGTTAATAGAATAGTTGAGTTTATTTTTATCAAAAGGGGTCTAATATATTTAAATAGAGCACTTAAGTTGGATTTATTTTATTTCAGGAGGTGAAATGAATTAATGAGAGGGGTGGAAATAAGGCCCAAGGGCCATTAGTGAGCCCAATGTTAGTCATAAACCTAGGGGTTCCTAAGTTAGGGTGTTAGTGTGTCCCAAACAAAGAAAGAAAAAGAAGGAATTTGAGAGAGAAGAAGAAGAAGGGCTGACGGCGTGGAGGGAGAGGAAAGGAGGGAACTTTCCTTTTGTGTTGGCTTAGTAAGTGAGGTCTTGGTCTCCATCTTCCTCATTTCTTTCCTTTATTCCATTTCCATAAGTTCTATAATCTCATTCTTGCCCATTTCGATTTTCATTTTCACCCCAAGGGAGGAGATAATCTTGGTCTTCTTTGAAAAGAGAGGTGGGGTGTTCCATTTTGTTGATTTTTGGTGTTAGCTTGGAGTTCTAGCTCACTCAAGGTTAGGGGATTCTCATTTACATCTATAATAAGTTGTATGATATGTGTTGTATAGGAAACTTGACTCTAAAGCATGATTTGATTGTGTGGATTTTGTGTTAATCTTATGGTTGTTGTTGTATTTGTGTTTGATTTGTTGATACCATGATGTTTGGTGTTAGAAATAAATGTGTTGTTGATATTGTATGCTATGTGTTTGATTAAATGCCTCAATATGAAAAAAATGTGGAAATATGGTAATTTAGTAATGATGATTAAATGCCTATATGAGTGTTGTTAAATTGAGAGTGGAATTGTTGAATCAAGTGTGTTTGAGTTGCCTTTGGTTGGTGTGTTTAAAGGGCGCCAATTTCACAAGGAAATGGCGCCTAGGATTGTGTTCTGTTTTCGGTTGGGGCTGTGCTGGGAAGGGAGGCGCCATTTGCTAGGCAAAATGGCGCCAGGTATACTGTTCTGTGCTGCCAGGGACGTGCGTGGGTGCAGGGGCGCCAATTCCTTAGGAATTTGGTGCCTGGTGGGAGTGACTGGGGGTGGCACGGTGTGCAGGGCAGGGAGGGCGCCAATTCTCTGTGAATTTGGCGCTTGGTGCTTATGTGTGAGTGTTGTGTGCTTGTCATGGCTGGGATGTGTGCAGGGGGGCGCCAGTTTGCTAGAAACTTGGCGCTCAGTGTGCGTGTGTGAGTGTCTCATGGCGTGAGTGCGTGTGGCTGAGGGTGTCACGGTATGGGGCGCCAAAATGGCTGCCCCTTGGCGCCCTTGGTGTCCAAAAGTGTCTAAGTGATGTTTTAGTCCCTTGATTTTCAAAATAGCCCCTTGATTTTCAAAATAGTCCCTTGATTTTCAAAATGGTCCCTTGATGTCAAAATAATTTCCTAAGTACCAAAATAATCCTAATGTGTCAAAGTAGACCTTAGGTACTAAATTAATTTTGGGTGCGTCAAAATGGTCCTTAGGTGTGGAAAAGGTCCTTGGGGGGGTGATTTGGTCCTTAGGTGGGATTTAATTCTTGGTGTGAGATTTAATTTAATAAATGAGGTGTGGGGTGTTGTGGTGATGATTAAGCGACGGGTAGGCTTCGGCCAAAGCGACGGGTTGTGTTGTGGAGATGATTAAGCGATGGGTCAATGAATGTTGTGGTAAATGTATTGTGTTGTGGTTCATTGTCATTGTGTTGCATAAATCATACATATAAAGCGATGTGGGCTTCGGCCAAAGCGACGGGGGCTTCGGCCAAAGCGATGGGTGCCCTTGAGGCTTATAGCGATGGTGATGGATCCACATGCATATTGCATACATGCATACACTCATACTGCCTTAGGGAATTTTGGTGATGCTTGATTGTTCCATTACTAATATTTCTTAGTGTTATAATTAAATGGTAAGTGCCTTAATTGTTTTTGGATTGGTGTTGCTAGTTGCTTTCCTAATATAATGCCTATCCTACTTGTTATTATTTATGTAAAGAGACTCACCCTACTATTTTTATGTTGCCTGCTCTCGTGGCAACGTGCAGGTGATACTGAGTGAAGGTGTTCATACCTTCTTGGTTCTGTTGTGTCTGCTTTGATTAAGTAACACCAGGAACGGGGGTCGTAGTATTGTCATTTCCTTTTATGTATTAGACTGTTTTTGGATTATGTACTGAGTATGTTGAACTTGGTTTATTTCCGCTGTGCTGTGAAACCATTTTCTGGATTATTGTAAACTTAAAACAAGTTTTGAGGGTTCGCCCCATTTGATGTGTTATATATATATATCACGCACTAGTTGCGTTTGAGTTTTAATTGCTAATTTGTAAGGTTTTGGTGAAATGTAGCACTCTCTTTAAGGTGCGTGGAAAATGTTTTTCAAAACTCTGATTTCTATTTATTAGAATAGTAAATAATAGAAGGGGGTGTTACAAAAGAGAGAGGAAGAAATTGTAAAAGACTGAAGATGGAAATGGGAGAAGATGAGTTGATGGTGTGGGTTGAAAGAGAAGGAAGAGCGATGGCGAGAGAGGAAGAAAGAAAAGAAATGAAGAGAAGAGAGAACTGATAGAGGGAGATTAGAGCGAAAGAGAGATGAGAGTGCAAAGAGAACGGAGAGAGAGAGATAGCGTGAGAGGAAGAAAGAAAGGAAAAAGGTTTTTTGTTTCTCTATGCACCTGTCTTTTCACCTGACATCTTCACATGGGAGTGGCAGGAAATCACATGGGAAGGAAGCTAAATCCAACATGGAGCTTATGTGGCACACATGGTAGCTAGTGAGTGGCTGGAGAATTGGAGGGAAGAGGGGCGTTTTTGGCGGGAAGCTGATGTGGCATGCTGATGTGGAGAAGCAACAAGATGTATTGTCTTTGATTGGAAGCTAGCATATAGGTACGAGTCCGCACACTAGTATTTGCATTGCATGTGTATGGCATAAATGATAGACGTTTGATCTCTTAGTGAAAGCAAATAGAAGATTTAACTAACCACATCGGATGTACCAAAAGAGGAAAAAACTAACAGCCTTGCTCTAAGTTGGCAAAAATATAAAGCTTTGGCTAGTTTTTTAGTTAATTTCAAAAGAGTTGAATTTATAATTTTTCACTTTGACCAAGATTAAGCAACACTCTTGCCAACCAAAACCCCCACCCCCACCACCACAACCTTGAGCCCCCATCAACCACCACTTGGACTCTAACAACCACATAAGTCACAAGCAATGATCACAACAAGGGTATCATTTTTCCCTAAGAAAACATATTTCAAATGCTAATGGAATTGTTTAAATTCAAGTTGACCAAGTCTTTCAATTGAAGCAACATTGTTTTTGAGGGTTGAGTGTTGAAGATCTAAGGATTCATATTTTGTTGGCCAAACCTATTTCATAGTCAATTCTTCTTGCACAGTTTCTTCCACACTCCTTCTTAGAATGATGGAGCATTTGATGCAAAAGCATTGGTCAAATGGTCATGCTACTTGTGGAAGTGCTTTTGTACTAGTTGATCCAAAGAGACTACAAATGAAAAAGATCTATGGTGGATGGGAGTGATCCATTTGGTCTTTGGTACAAAGCTGTTGCTAGTTGCCCCATTTGATTCTCCAAATTTTTGATAGAAGCATCATGAGCTTGTCTAGGAGTTCTAGCTTAAAGGCATCTCTCTTGCCCATGTATGCTTTGAACATAGATTTTAAGGAGTTGTCATTTGCTGGTGCAGGGGGTCTTTGGTAGTTTTGAGATTAGAATCCTAGTGGATTGGATGGTTCTCCACCATTGGATGCTATGGCATTGTTGTTACCCCATCTAAAATTAGGGTGATTTCTCCAACCACGATTGTTGTTTTTGTCGTATCTAGAGTTGGCAAAACGGGCTACCCGACCTATATCGGGCCAGCCCGTATCGGGCTCGGACTTTTGAGGGTCGGGCAAAAATCCCGGTTAAAATTTGGTCTCATCTTTTATGGTTTCAAGCCCGCCCTATACGGGCCGCGGGCTTTTCGGGCCAGCCTGAATTATGCGCGATTTTTTTATGAAAGTGTCATGTAAGGACTAAGAAGCCTCAATATTTTTCAATTTTGAAGTTTCGGATCAGGTAAGAAATCATATTTCTCACTAGCCTGAATACCCTGTACAAACACTAGTAAAATGAACCAAGAAATTTTCATGGTGAATCTTTCTTCTAAAACCTAAAAGTAAAAGGTCTTTTTATTGAGTATGTTTATAAGGTCTTCTTTTAGTTCTTACTTAGTTCATTATTCTGAATACACTGTATCCAAAACATTATTTCTTTTAGATCTGCCATTGAATAAATTGCTGATTTCATTTTCATCTGAGATGTCTCTCATTTTCTTGAACCAACTGTATCCAAAACATGATTTGCTTGGTGAAGGTATGAATGATATATTATTTTATAACATCTCTATGAATGATTTTTATTCTGATATAATATCTTTAACATGCTAACTCTAGATCACATTATCATAGGGAGGTGGAGATGCTAGTATCATGCTATGAATCATTTCAATCAAAAGCTTAGTCATGCACGACTAGAATTGGACAATAGGATATCTGCATTATAAGTTAGATGTTTCACATCAATGTATTATGTATAATACCCAAAAAAAAACACTTTGATTAATATCACAGAAACTATATTTAAATGGGTAGCAATATGCATCTTTTTTTAATTCACGGGCTTGCGGGCTACCCATGGCCCGGTCGGGCTTTTATGGACTAGGCTAAAAAAGCCCAGATGTACAAATAATGGGCTCAATTCGTTTGGCCCAAGCCCTCCCATTTTTCGGGCTAACCCGGCCCGGCGGGTTCGGCCCATTTTGCTAGCTCTAGTTGTATCCTACATAGTTAACATAAATAAGGTTGCTACGACGTTCCTCATACAAATGTCCTCCTCCACAGTATACACAACTAGTTGATCCTAGAGGGGCTTGTTCTATTGTTGCTACAATGGTTTCTCTTAATGATGCAACACTAGATGCTCGAGCATTGGCGGGATTGAGATTTTTGATCATGTTGGTAAGGGAGGCTACCTAAGCTCATAAAGGTGATACTTCACTAAGTTCATGAACCCCAGCTAATTTCTTTTGAGCATTTAGCCTTTCTGTGAGCCAACTATAGCTATTGGTTGCAATTCTGTCTATGAGTTCATAGGCTTCACTATAGGATGAATTCAATAATACTCCCCCAAATGATGCATCAAACTTGAGTCTAGTTTGAGGTTCCAAACTATTGTAAAATGTTTCCATTTGAATGATAACATGTATGCCATGATGAGGGCATTTCATCAAAAGTTATTTCCATTTTTCTCATGCTTTAAATAGTGATTCAAATTCTTTTTGTTTAAAGGAAGTCATGCCATTTCTCATCCTAGCATTTTTAATAGGTGGGAAATATTTTTCCAAGAATTTTTCACCTAAATCATTCCAATCAGTGATTGAGTTAGGCTCTAAGGAGTTTAACCGACCCTTAGCTCTATCTTTCAAGGAATGTGGAAAATGTTTTAGTCTAAAAGAGTTTTCTGGTACACTAGGGATACTTACAAAAATTGCCTTAAATGTAAATGAGGGTCCTCATGAGGAGAACTACCAAATTGTCCCATTGCTTGAACCATTTGAAACATCATTGGTTTAAATTCAAAGTGAGTTGCATTGATTTGAGGTCTGGCTATGCTAGTTTGCATGTTTTGAGGATCAAACATAGCATAGTTCCTCATTGGCCTATCCCTATCATTTATCATACGTGTGGGTCCCATGTTCATGAACTCTTGCGTGTGTTCATCATTAGAATCAATATGTGATTTTGGATGATTAGCCCCTTTACCTCCACGTGCTGCACCTCTACCACCTCTTGTGGAGTGAGCTTCTAGTCGAGCCTTGAGCAGAATCTCTTCTTTCACCTTGTTGAGACATTGTAACTCTACCACTGCTTTTCTTTGAAGTCTGTGAAGTCTATGCAACCTTCTAAATCTTCTTTCTGTCTCAAGATACAATTTATATTCTCGTGATTTGATTCTGGGAATATGCTATGGCATCTTGTGTAGAAGCATCAGAAACAAAACCATAGTAATATAAAGAATAATTTACGATAAAACTAAACAATAAAAATTAATGTTAATCCCCCACAGCGGTGCCAAAAATTTGGTGTGAGAAAAAATGGTGTGCAATTATACACAGTCTCTAACAACTAATACAATAGAAAGATGAGATCGTACCGACATGTATTATAATTTATTTCCAAAATTCAATTTGATAGTTAAATTAGTGGAAAGTAACCAAGTAACAAATAATAATATAGAAGAGAAAACAAAAAGTAAATGAACTAAGCAAGTTGGAGTTAAAGTCAAGTGAGAAAGATAGTTGGAATGCTATTTACTAAGTAAATCACTTTTGAAAACATTATGTTATATATGATGTTGGAGCATTGTGTTATATACAATGATAGGGCATTGTGTCTGTATGCGATGCTAAAGATGTTTGCAAAGAATTGTTATATGCCTTTCACCACTATCGTCATAGTTTCATTACAAGTCTTATGTCTAAACTCTTAAATAAGTTCACTCTTGTATATGAAGTACCCGCAGTATCACCTATAGACTATGCTATCCTATGTCTAGGTTTTAGCATGGATTAACAAAGTTTACTTTATTAAACACTTACCAACATTAGTTCTTGAGTTCTAATCATAAATCATGTGTGTAGTTATGACTCTACTTATTCTAAGTGATCAATCCAAAATAAGTTTGAAAGAAGTATAACACAAGAACTAAAATGCAAATATCAGTAGTTGACCATATGATGTATATATTGATACATATCAATGAGAATATTATGGAGAAAATTCTAGAGAATAATATTGTTGTCTAACAGTACATAACACAATAACTAATCAAAAAGTCATTATATCAAGTTAAAGCATCCCAACTAAAGAAGTTTAGCTCATACTAGACATTGCTAAGAACATACAAACACATACAATCATGTTCATATATCTAATTATACAAGAAGAAAGAAATAAAATAAAGATTATACGGTTGAAGTTCCCTTGCATAAATCAGCCTAGCAATGATGTAGCATTCACTTCACAGCATTAGAACAGCATTATGCAATTTTGTAGAAGTAGAGAGAGAAGTTGTCAATTCCTTTCTCTCCTTCGCACAAGTTATGAATAAGTGATTCTAATTCTCTATCAAGGCCTGTTCTTGGATGAGAAGTTGAAGGTCTTTATATAAGCTCCATCATGAGTGAGGTATTCTTGGCCACCAAGTTTACTTAAGGGTAAAGTTAGGGTTTGCTTTATCTTCTCATCTCCAAAAGTAGATTTGATCCTTCACCCCACTAAAGAAAAGAGGCCCTATGATGAATGAACAAGTGTCCCTAAAAAGGGTTCAACTTGTAAGCTACGAAGTCTATGATAAAGATTAATTTTAGTTTGATTTATTGATGCTACCAAATTCGTCTTTCGTAGTTTTTGGGATGTGGAAATATAGGTTTGTTGGGCCTACCTACTTATGAAATGAATCTGGTTATGAATCTAGTTTTATCACAACTTTTATATATGCATTTCTTCCTTTTTCAGTGGCTCATTATATATGGAAGTTGCAAGAAATTAGCAGGCATGGTTGAGGAAAAGACATTTGAGGAAATTAAAAACGGGTTCAGCCTAAAACAATTTACTAAAGTGGAGATGAAAGGATTTCGCAAGGAATATGAAAGGTTTTTTTTAAAGTAATGAGGCAACATTATCAAAACACAAAACATTTGATCCTTTCATTTTAAAAGCTTACAGTTTAAGGGTCCCAAATATTGTAAACATAATTTTGAAAAGTATCAGCTTTCTTAAATTAATGACGAAAATACATTTTAGTAAATTAAAAATCTGTTCTACTCAAAACAATTTACCAAAGAGGAGATGAAACAATTTCACAAGGAATATGAAGGAGTTTCTAAAGAAACAAGGCACACATTTTTGAGGAAATTGAAAATTTGTTCAACCCAAAACAATTTACAAAGAGGAGATTAACTATTTCGCAAGGAATATGAAGGGTTTTTTTTTAAGAGGCAACTTACATTTGATGCTTTTATTTTAACAACTTACAATTTTAGGGTCACGACAAGTCGACAATTGTAAACATAATTTTGAAAACTAACAATTTTCTTTTTTTGTTTACCAAAAAAACTAACAATTTTCTTAACTACAACTCTATTCTCAGTTTTTTCTCTTATTGCCAACCTAATTGTGACATTAAAACAAGTTCATTCTAGACACCGTCATAGTATCATGATTAGTAGTACTAATTTTCTCGACACATTGATCATTTTTTCTTCTAATGCTATTACTACCACCTTCACAAATTGCCAACATATTATTACCATCGTTACTAGTAGTAATTAAATCAACAACTTTTTAAGATTTTTTCCTATGAAAGTGGAACATCATAATTATTTGTCTAGATGAGCACATAATTATTTTTAAGCAAAGTATCTCTCCCCGTTCATTGTTAGATAATAAATAGGTCTCTTAACTTTTTTATAACGATTACATCTTTTATGTTTTAAAATCGTTGCGTAGTTACCCATTTTAGACATTTTACCTTGAAAGAAGGGTGTTAAATGCCAAAGTGTTGGTTTTTTATGCCTAGGTGCATTTTTATTTGCTAATTCAATATTTTAAAATTATTTTTTATTAAAATTAAAATAAAATTATGAATTTCTTCATCATCTTCATCCCTTCATCCATGAACCCTATTTTCTTGAAATGTATAAAAATAGTGAACGACTGAAAACACCCAACAAACCCCATTGCTGAACCTCCTCCTCTCATCTTCCTTAAGCTTCATCCAACAAATCCCATCAGTGTTCTTCTTCCCCAAATCCAGTTTTGAAATCCATTTTCGCAGTTTGTTGCTGTTTGGAGGGTTCCATTTAGGGATTTGGTGGGAATCAATTTCGGGATTCATCCTAGGCATCAATTTTGTTTTATTTAACTTTTTAATAAAGTTAGTTAAAAATGATGTTTGATGCCACATAGTTATAAAAAAAATATGAGCCTATGACTAATGGACACATAAGCAACACAATTTATAAGTTGGTTCTTTCACCTTAAAGAATTTCGAAACATATGATTGGTTAAGGATGTTATAATGGTATAAGTTGATTTTTCTTCGTACTTGTTGTGTGGCTGGTTTTGCTGCACTCTAACTATTGTTATGCAAAACTGTGGTTAGTAGCATCTTACCATAGTTATACATATCTGTGGTTAACAAACGAATTTTTGTTTTTTGGTGTGAAAAAAAAAACACCGTATTTCAGCAGTGAACGGTTCCATGATTTTTGATTTGAATCCCAAAATAAACGGTTCCTTCTATTTTCTATTTCATGGAAATGTCTCTTTTTTCCTATTAGTAAGAATTACTAAATATTAATTTAGTAACCTGAATCAGACTCCAACTAGACATAAATATTACTGCTTGCCTATTTAACATTCCAGCTAGCCTATTTACTCAGCCTTGATGAGCTTTGACCGTAACCAACAATAAGCACAACAATCAGAGTTGCCATTATAAAAATTGTGCTTTATCATAAAAGAATCAAACTTAAGATACCATTGCCTTGGTGACTGCTTAAGGCCATAAATAGACCTTTTTAAGTAACACACTCAATTCTCCATTCCTTCAACTTCAAAACCAGTAGGTTGCTTCATGTATATGCTTTCATGAAGGTCTCCATGTAGGAAAGCTGTCTTAACATTCATTTGCTCCAATTCCATATTGTAGTGAACAATCATGGATAATAAGACCCTAATTGATGAGTGTTTTACAACGGGAGAGAATATTTCATCATAGTCTATTCCTTCCCTTTGATTGAACTCTTTAGCAACCAGTCTTACTTTAGATCTAGCTGGTTCAACCCCAGGAATTCCTTCCTTCCTCTTAAAGATCCATTTGCTACCAATGATCTTTGTCTTCTCAGGTTTAACAACCATAGATCAAGTGCTATTCTTTTCAAGAGAAGCTAGTTCCTCTGTCATGGCCAACATCCAACTCTGTCTATCTTTGCTGCTAATTGCTTCAGCAAATGTTTTTGGCTCCTCATTAATTTTGTATTCAGTTGTGTTGAATGAATAGCTAAACATATCTGCAAAAAAAACCCATATCTTATGCACTCTTAGAGGACTTGTAAAATTATGTTTCATTGAATTTCACATCTCTACTAATGATGCATCTTTTGCTCTCTAAACACCATATCTTGTAACCTTTGACTCCTTCTGGATAACCTACAAAATGTTTTTTTTGCCCTTGGAACCAACTTGCCCTCATTAACATGATATTAGGCAATACATCCAAAAACTTTTAAGTGTGAATAGCTAGTGATCTTGCCATTCCACACCTCTTGAGGAGTTTTTAGATTTATTGCTCTTGAAGGACTCATGTTAATGAGATAGCATGTTGTGTGGGCAGCTTGTGCCCAAAACTTTACCTACATACACTAGGGGATCTTCTTTAGAGCTCAGGTGGGCCACGACCCACCCCAAAAAATCATAGTGAAATTACCAAAATACCCTAATTTTGAGTAGCAACTATATATATATATATACACTTTGCAAATTCAACACAATTAATAGATGCTGCAGTGGTTTGCTTTATCTACTTTCAATCATTGGTTCTAAGTTTGAATATTCGCTCAATTTTTAAGACTGGACACAACTATAGTTGGTTTTGTACCATGGTTTAGATAGTCGAACCGAACCGATCGGTTCAACTGATTGGACTGGGAACCAGACCAACACCCGGTCCATATCACCCTGAAAACCGGGTGCCAAGTGAACCGGAAAAATCGGAAAACCGGAGTAAAACCGCCCAAATCGGAGAAAACCACATAAAAAAATTACTTTGAAAAGTTAGCTGTCAACCACTGACAGTTGCTAGTAGAGCAGAGTAGCCAGCTCCATCTCGTAATGAATTAAAAGTCCTACCCTCATGCTGTTATTTATAAAGAGCCATTTCCCTCCCACATCCATTCGCTTCCGATGTGGGATTCATTTCCTTTGCAGTAACTTTTCTAACTCTTAAGACCTGATCTTTCTTTTGTCCAAGCCATTTATTGTCATTTTTTAATTCTTATCAACTTTGTCGTGAATGTATATTATCAATCCTTCACATGTATATCAAAAGAATAGAACTGGTGAACTAAAAAACTTGATTTTCATTGAATTGAATTGGGAATTTACAGTAGGTTGAACAATTTATACAAAGATGAAGCTCAAGAAAGAGCTCAAGATTAGCTAACTGAAACCTAACAGAATCTAACTCCTCAGAACAACTTTACCAAACTTAAGAGCTAACCTTCTAACTAACTCAGGTTTGACTATTAACTAAAGGGCCAACTAAGGTTTGGATAAAAGCAGTAAACAACAGAATAACTGGCGTGAAATGGTAAAAAAAACTAAAAGAGGTCAAAGGAGACTACTTTAATACTCCCCCTCAAGTTGGGAGATACATGTTATGATGTCCCAACTTGCTAGTAAGAGATTGAAACTGAGGTCTTGGAAGTGCTTTTGTAAGGGGATCCGCCAGCTGCTCATTTGAAGAAACAAGAACTAATCTGAGAAAGCCAGATTGAACATGCTCACGAATGAAGTGGCAGTCGATATCAATGTGTTTGAAACGTTCATTACTAGTAGGATTGCTTGCCATTTGAAAGCAGAGAGACTGTCACAGTGCACCATAGCAGTATCAATTTGAACAGCAAAGGACTTGAGTAACTATCTAACCCAGAGAAGCTCAGAAGCAACAGTGGACAAGGCACGATACTCAGCTTCAGCTGAGGACCGAGCCACAGTTGTTTGCTTCCATGTGATAAGGGCAGAACCCAGAAATACGCAGAAACTGATAGTGCGAGAAGTGCTGCAACTTCTCCAATCAGCATCGCAGAGGGCATGAATTTTGAATGAAGATGCTGAAGGGAGAAGTAAGCCTTGACCAGGAGCCTTTTTGAGGTACTGAAGTAGGTGATGAACAACATGTAAGTGGGGTGTGCGAGGCTTATTCATGAATTGACTTAAGCGGTTAACAGCAAAGGTCACATCAGGTCGAGAGATGGTCAAGTAGATGAGTCTGCCAAGAAGTCTACGGTATTGAGTTGGATCATCAAGTAAGGTTCCATCAGTATCATTGAGGGAAATGTTGTTGAGATAAAATCCTTTTTGATATATGGTTTTAATGATAACAAACCTTATGAACTAAAGCTTAAGTATTCTGAATGGTGTTCTACTAATGGGTGCTCTTGAGTTTGTTGAAAAGAACAGGTTTCCTATAAGTGGACATGCTAGAAGTCAAATTAGATCAATCCAATGCATGCCATTCTCAACAAATTGAAGAATCAAAGTAGCACCAACAAAGTTACAAGAATAGTAATGCAAGCTTCATGAAGACATATTATCTTTACTATTACAAAGGTGTTGGACAAGGAAATTCACAAAGAGAAAAGAGAAGACATTAGGCAATTAAGAGAAAGTTCAAATCATCTAAAGTGAATTCCTATCAAGAGGAGTCCTAAGAACCTAATGACTAGATGGATCAAAGGTTTCTACAAGTCTTTACATAGAAGATTCTCATAGTCATTGATTGGGTTATATTCTACCAATGCTCTCTTACTCAAATGTTCAAAAGCTTATCAAGAAGCATATCAAAGAGCATGACCAAAACATGCAAGAAGTCAAGGGTAGAAATATACATAAGAAGGTTCAAATATGAGAAGGTTCAAAAGCTAAAGAAGGTTAAAACAGTTACAGAAGGTTCAGAGATAAGAAGGTTCAATTAAACAAGCAACCTACTCTATCTAGGAAACTTCAACAACTAAAGAACAATCACTCTCATTGATGAACTGAAGAATAGGTAATCAACGATTCTTCCTATGAGCATCAAAGTTTATTTGTTTAAGGAATAATCAATTGAGAAAGTTTGACTAAGTCAACAGAAGGTTTGACAAAGTCAAGAGGAGGTATTAAATGAAGAAAGAGGTAATCAATGATTCTTCAAGAAGCATCAAAGTCCATTTATTTGAGGAATAATCATATGAGAAGGTTTAACCAAGCCAAGACTTAGCAAACTAAGGCTCTACCATGATCTAAAATATTGGTATATTATAAAGGTAGAAAAGCCTTGAGAAGGTTACTTTATGAGAAGGTTAAATTAAGTCAACAGAAGGTTTGACCAATCTAACAGAAGGTTGACTGAAAGTCAAACAGAAGGTTGACCGAAAGTCAACAGAATGTTGACCAAAAGTCAACAGAAAGTTTGACTGAAGTCAAAAGAAGTTTCACTAACAAAACACCTTGGAAGTATAAGTTCAATGTTGAGAAGGTTAAAGTGAAGGAAGATACAATGTTAAGAAGGTTGCTGGAAACCATATCAATTTTATCCCAAACACATTAACTCTTCTTGAATGATCTTAAGGTGAATCAAATGAAGATTCCAAGTTATAAAATGTGCTGGAAGTTTGAATATAAAAGAAATTAATGCATGATTATTCATATGGCACATTTTAGGTGTTTGTTCATGCAAGGAAGCTTAAGAAGGTTGCTTCAAATCAATTCCAGGTTGTCCAACAGTTACAAACTGAAGCATGGTTGTTGAGTAGACTACTAGGGGAGTACTTTGACTGACATAAAAGAGTTGTCATAACAGCCAAAGCACCAAAGGTTGCTTAAGAAGGTTGATAAAGTACCATTAAAGCTTAAAGTCATCATTTCCTATCTACAAGTCTAGGACAAATTTCCAACGGCTATCTTCAACTCAATTCAAACTTGTAACAGCTATATTCAGTCCCCATGGCTATTTAAATGCTGGAATTTGAAGATTCAATGTATGAGATTGGGTTGGAACCTCTCATCATTCAAGCTTCTCAAAGAACATCCAACCTTCTCATCCCACACTTAAAGCTTCAAATGTAAAATTTCTGGGATTCTTTTAGTGAGTGTGTGTTAGCTTGATGAGCATCATTGTATACACTTTGTGTAATGTATTCTCAAGCTCTTAAACATCCCAAAACCCTTATTGTAAACATTATCTTGTAAACATCTCAACAAACTACCTAGGGTAGGTGAATGTTAATGAGAAAATACAACATGTGTAGTGTTCTATCAAGCTACCTAAGGAGTAGGTGAGTGTTGATGAGAAACTACAATGTGTGTGTTGTTCTATTAAGCTACCTAGAATGGGTGAGTGTTGGTGGTGATTATACTTGATAAGGTGATCCTTAGGAAACTAGTGGAGAGTTTCTAAGAGAGTGGAAACAGCTAGGCATGGTTGTGTAAGAGTACACTAGGTTGTTGTTTGTGATCAAAGCTAGTGGTGGTGAAGTCTTTTGTTTGTTGATCAAAAGCAAGTGTAATAGCTATTTGGAAAATAGTGGAAATACTCACGTGGACGTAGGGAGAGGAGTAGCCAGGTTTGGGTGAACCTCTATAACTTACTAGCTTTCCTTACTATCTTCTAACATGCTATAACATATTCACCATTGTTCAAACTAAGAGAAGGTTAATTTATTCAACCTTCTGAAAATGGTTTTTAACTAAGAACTTATAATCTATGATTTAATCTCAAAGTTAAAACCAACATATCTCTTACTAGCTATTATTCATAACTATCTCTCATCATTAAGAAGTTAGTATCCTATATTGATTATCTATTGTTACTAACCTTCTTCATTGAGTAGTTAGTATTTTATATTGATCATCTATTGTTACTAACCTACTCAGGTATTTTATGCATAAATCATATACTGTTTTAAAAGCATTTATAGAAGCTTCAATCTGAAATGATTTCATCCTCATAAGCTTCTCTACATTAAAGAGTTTATCCTTCACATATATATTTCTTGGTAATATATGTTCCTCAAGTTATCAAACACTAAATTACCATGTTCAACAAAAGGATAAAATTCATATGATGTACACAAATGTTTCTATGCATAAATACAACACAAGACTCATTATGAATTGAACCTACTTAACTAGAGAAGGTTCATCGTGTGGAACCTACTTAAACAAAAAGAAGGTTCAATGCATGGTACCTACTCAAGAAGAGTATGTCTTGTGAAATTGTTTTAAGCTAACTATCTCATCTCCAAGTATCAACTTGAGAGGACATTTTCTAAGTTGCACGATATAATTTTTAAAAAGGTGACAATTCAACCCCCCTTCAAATGTTGGGGTCCATTGGAGTATCCAAAGGTTTGGAAGCAAGGAAACCAATGTCTTGAATTAATTGAAGTGTGTACTTCCTTTCGCACAAAGAGATTCCTTGAGGAGAATGGGATATCTCAAGGCCAAGGAAGTAGTAAAGGTCACTAATGATGCTAAGTTTGAAGTGAGCTTCCAAGAGCTGTCTTGTGCTGTGAATCAAGTCTTTGTTGGGACTAGCAATGAGAATATCATCCAATTACACAATTAGAACAACTAAAGATGAACCACTGCATTTGGTGAAAAAAGAAGTGTCTGCAGAGCTGTGTTGAAAGCCATGGCATACCATTGACGAGAGGCTTGCCTAAGACCGTAAAGTGACTTGTGTAACTTGCAAACTAAGTTCTCCCCCTTGTTGGGATAACCAAAAGGAAGTTGCATATATACTTCTTCATCAAGTTGGCCATTTAAGAAGGCGTTATTGGTGTCCAATTGAAGCATGCCCCATTGTTTTTGTGCAGCAACAACAAGTAAAACTCTCACAATAGCCAATTTTGCCACGGGGGAAAACGTATCGTGAAGTCTATGCCCGCTTGTTGAGTGTAAACTTTAGCAATTAAGCATGCCTTGTATTTATCAAGGCTACCATCTCCTTTGTACTTAACTTTGTACAACCATCTACAACCAATTGGTTTCTTGCCTTGAGGAAGAGGCTGGACACTCCAGGTGATTTAACTCCAGAGCAGTGAGTTCATTAGCCATAGCAGTTCTCCATTCAGGTATCTTGACGGCCTGGTGGTAGAACTATTGTTCATATATGGAGGTAACTTGCATGATGAAGTGCTGGTAGTGAGGGTGAGGTGGTCATAGGTGAGGTACTTTTGAATTGGATAAGCAATGTTGCAATGATAGTCATCTAGATAAGCTAGAGGGGCATGGGGTCTTGAGTACCTACAAAGAGGAAGAGGAGGGGATACAACAGTGTGATCAGAAGCAGGGGATGCAGGGTGAGGGTCTTCTTGAGGGGTGGGAACAGTGTCAGTGGTAGAGGGGGTGGATGGTGGAGAATCAGTTTGAGTGAGAGGTGAGGCAACATGAACCATGTTGGGGGGTGAGTCATCTATATAGGAGAAGGGTTCAGAAAGAGATGTAGTGTTGAGAAGGCTGGTGTTGTCAATGGAAAGGTTGGGAACATAAGCTTTAGGATTCTTGAAGGGGAAAACGGTTTCTTGGAAGGTTATATCTCTGGAGATAATAAATTTCTGGTTTTGAATATCATAGAGTTTGAAGCCCTTGTATCCTTGGGGGTACCCTAGAAAGATCCAAGGAATGGCTCTAGGGCTAAACTTGTATCTTTGTGAGATGATTGTTGAGGCATGACAGAGACATCCAAGGACATGTATTTGGGAATAGTCAGGAGGTTTGCCATGGAGAATTTCATAAGGGGATTTGTCATCAAGGAGGGGTGAAGGGGTTCTGTTGATGAGGTATGTAGCAGCAGCAACACATTCTCCCCAATAAGTGAGAGGGATAGAGGCCTGAATCATGAGAGAGCGTGACACATTCAACAAATGCTGATGTTTTCTTTCAACAACAACATTTTGTTGTGGCCTAGAGGGACAATACAATTGGTGATTGGAACCCATATTCTGTAAAAAATCAGTTAGAGCAAACTCACGAGCATTATCAGTTTAATGGATTTAATAGTGGTGCCAACTTGAGTGGCAACATATTTAAAAAGTAGTTTAAGAAAATGTGGTGCATCATACTTATGTTTCATAAGGTGTGTCCAAGTAAAATGTGAATGATCATCAACAATAGTAAGGAAATATCGATGATCATCGTGTGTGGGTGTAGCAAAAGGCCCTTAAGTATCATAATGGTTCAAGTCAAACATATTAGGGGACATGTTATTGTGTGCAGTGAATGGCAAATGCTTTTGCTTGGAAATAAGAAAAACACTACAATCATGTGAGCTATATTTGGAACTAAAACAAAATGGTATTTTATTACTCAAAGTTTGCAATACAGAATCACTCAAGTGTCCCATACGGGCATGCCAGAGTGTTGTTACATCATGATCACTAATGAGAACATTACAAGGCAAAGAATCCACAACATTACAAGAATCAGAAAGATTACAAGGTTGAGAATCAGCAGTAACAATAATGGCAACATCAGTAGTATTGCCTATAGTAGAAAGATTATTGCACTCAGCAGAAATACAAGAATTGACACTAATCGGTGTGGTGTATGGTTCAAGGAAAGTAGTGAGTGCAAAGAGGCCATTTGAAAGCTCACATCTTCCAATCACTTTCTTGTTGAGACGATCCTGAATTAAACAATAGTAATCAATAAAGAAAACATCAAAACATTGAGAAGATAACAAAGCACCCACAGATATCAAGTTGACATTAAAATCAAGTATATGCAACACATTAGTAATTGTAAAGAATGGACTTAGGGAGACTGTGCCAATGCCTAAAACCCTAATCTTGTGTTTATTGGGTAAGGTGACATAAGTCCTAGTGAGTTTGGTGTAGGTGGTGAACATATCATAGGTGATACAGATATGAGCAGAAGCTCCAAAATCAACAAGACAAACAATTGCATAATCAACAGATAAATTGTCAAGAATTGCAAAGCTTATACCAATACACAACTCACCTAGTTTGTCAGTATCACTGACAGAGCAATTGGCAATTTGTGACTGGATGTAACCGATCATTTGTTGATATTGTTCAGCAGAAGGCATCAGTGTGGAGGATGAGGCTTGAACAGCATTGGCAGTAGCCTTGACTTTCTTGTGGCCCGCAAAAACTTGGTGTGTGGAAAAGTGTGAAAGGTCGAACCCATAGGGATTAGTTAAATTCTTGTATGCTTAGAAACCATAAACTAGTGCAGGTACACTACTCACAATTTTGGGGTGTTGGAGTTTAAGTAAATAGAATGTAAACAAAGAATAAAATGTAGAGGAAATCAGTTGAGAAAGATATAGTTGAGATGTCTTCACTAAATAAATTGCTTTCAAGAGTATTGTGTTTTTTGTGGTGCAGTTGCACCTGTACGTGCATGTAAGCTACTTTCTTCAGAGTTTCATTACAAGTTTCATATGTCTAGGCGTGCTAAATAAGTTCACTTCTGCCTTTGAAATACCCACTGTATCACCTTAAGGACTATGTTATCCTATGTCTAGGACTTAACAAGGAATTAACAAAGTTTTCTTTACTAAACAAGTTAACAAAGCCTTTATTAAACACTCACCCTTATCAGTTATTGATTTCTAGTTATAAACCATTCCTGTGAATATAACTCTACTCGTTTTAGGTAATCAGCCTTAAAATAAGATGTATGTAGTATAACACAAGAACCAAAAATGCTTACACCACGTGAAAACACAATAACTTTCTCAAAAGCTCATTTAAAAGTTAGAACATCTCAACTTAAGAAATTTAGCTCATATTAGATATGATATAATAGATAGAATCTGCAAAGAACATATTATAATGTGTAATACAAAAGAAATCAACAAGGTAGAAGTTACACAAATTGAAGTTCCTTTACAAGAGATTCCAAGTGGTGCAAATGCACTGATTCTTTCTACTTAACTAACTTCATGAAGAAGTGGAGGGAGAAGTCGTCAATTTCTTCCTTACCTTCTTACAAACTACAACTAACTTAAACAAGAAAAATAAATAACAAGAGAAGAGTAAATATGGATATGTAAGACAGGTTTTTCCAAGTGAGAAGTGAAACCTTTATATAGCCTTGGAGCTTTCCTTCAAGTGAGGGTTTCCTTGGAGATCAAGTTAACCTAGAGGGGTTAACCATGGTTACTTTTCAGAACATGTTTAAGGAAATAGATTCCAACACTCAATCTTAAGTTTAGGTCCAATGGAAGAGAGCCATGTGTCCATTATGAATGACCCTTCATGATGGTCTTCTATTGTAGGCGCCGCATTTTGCAAGTGGGCATGTTCCTCCATGTGAATATTGACTAAGCATGATGTTATAGAGGTGCTTATGCCTTGGTATGAATTGAGGTGCTTCCAATGTTGGCCAATCTGTCTTGGTACAGAGAAGTGCAGAAGCACCTAAGTGCAGTTGCACTGTGTAATTGCTTCTAGTGCAGAAGCACTATTGTTTTCCTGGTGTAGAAGTACTAACTGCAGATGCACTGAACAAACACATCAAACATACCAATATACATACAAAATGCTAAGTTATGAATGTCATTCATCTTAAACTACAAATGTTGTTATTTTATTCATACTACTATATTTAACACATATTATACTAGAATTTAAGAAATTATCTAAGTTTAAATGTATGAATAACTCTATATAAAATAGAGTTATTAGAGGGTAACCGTGTAACTTGAAAATCTGGTATATGCTTGTAGCATAGAGCGCCAAATACCTTTAAGTGACTTATATCAGGTTTCTCACCACTCCACATCTCCAAAGGCACCTTATTCTTCAACCTCCTTGTCAGACATCTATACAGTATGTATACTGCAGTTGCCACAGCCTCACCCCATAGAGTGTTTGGTAGTTGCATCTGTTTAAGCATGCATTTTACCATATCAAGTATCATCCTATTCCTCCTCTCAGCTACTCCATTGTGTTGGGGTGTATAAGGTGGCGTGATTTCATGTTCTATGCCCTGCTCGTCACAGAAACTTTTAAACTCGGTGGAGCTATACTCTCCACCACCATCACTCCTTAATACCTTCACCTTGCAGCCACTCTGTTTTTCTGCATATGCCTTGAACCTAACTGATCAAAGACTTCACTTTTTTGTTTAATCAAATAAACCCAAATCATTCTTGTAAACTCGTCAATGAAAGTCACAAAATATTTGTTTCCACCCAAGGAGGGAACCTCAAAAGGTCCACACACATCAGAATGTACCACACCCAAGGCAATTCTGATGCAAAGGGCAATCTAGATTGTTTACTCTTCATGCACACTTCACAAGCCACACTACTAGCAGTTACCTTTGGAATGCCGAGCACAAGCCCTTTGGATTGTAATTGACTCAAACTCGCATAATTGAGATGACCATATCTCTTGTGCCACAATGCACTCTCATCCTCAGCCTTTGTAACACTAAAGCACTGAGCTTCACCAGCTTCAATCTTCACTTTGAAGGTTTAGTTCTTCTCAAGTGGAGACTTGAAGATCATTTTCTTATTTTTATCAAACAGAGTCATCACATTATCCTCCATATTCACTGAATATCCCTTTTCTAGCAGTTGGCCAACACTCATCAAGTTGTTTTTCACCCCTGGTACATACCACACATCCTCAATCAAAACTTTTGAACCATCACTCATTTGTACCAGAATGTCACCCATTCCTTTTGCTGTCAAGTACTCACCATCAGCACATCTAATCTTTGTTCTCTTGCTGCCATCGAAATTGATCAACCACCTTTTATTTCCAGTCAAATGATTTGAGCAGCCTGTGTCAAGATACCATAGGTCTGTAATCACCCCTTCATCATTTGTTGTCACCATCAAGATCACGGGTTCCTCATTAGAATCACCTTAAGCTATGTTAGCTTCTTCCTTCTTTTTCTCTTTATTTGACCAACATTCATCAGCAAAGTGGCCGAATTTATCACAATTGAAGCATTGAACCTTTCTTTTATCAAAGTTTCCTTTCTTGTTTGGATTCTTAGAGTTCTTTCCAGGGTAATTAGGTTGTCCTCCCTTATCACTATTATTGCTGCTACTACCAGTTCCTTTCTTATTGTTCTTATCAAGCCACTCTTGTTTCTTTTGTTTCCACTTATTTTCTTTCCAATTCGATTTGTTTCCACCACCTTTATTAAAGACTTGTGCTTGCAGTGCCTTTTGTTCAGTTTCAACTTGAACATCCCTATCAATTACAAGTGTTTCATGTGCTTCTAAACTACTTTGTAATTCATCTAACTTCATTACACTAGTGTTCTTAGATTGTTGGATTGCTACCATGATAATATCAAATTTTGGAGTTAAGGAACGAAGTACCTTTTTCACGATCATTTCTTGCCATCGCTTCACATTCGCTTCATTTCGTTGGTGATTGTAACCACACGCGTGATATAGTCCGCAATTCTTTCATCATTCTTCATGTTCAGATTTTCGTATTGTTTTTCGTAGCGATTGCAATTTCACTTCTTTCACAAAGAGCATCTCCACCATAACTTCGAACAAGAATATCCCACGCAGCCTTCACAGTGGTTGCCTCAGAGATTTTTTCAAACACCTTGTGATCTACGCATTGATGAATGTAGAATAAGGCCTTTTGATCTTTCTTCCTCGTCTCCCTTTGCGCATTTCTCTGTGCCTCCGTTGCACCTTCACCTCATTGGTGTGTTCCACAGATTCACACACATCTTGCGCGCAAAAAGAACTTTCATTTGAATCGACCACCGATTCCAATTCTTCCCGCCGAACACCTAAGCTTTCGTGTTCAATCCACCGTTACGCTGCGTTCATCTTCTCTTTCACTCTGATCACTCAATCTCTCGTGTTTCCCTACCCCACGAAATCAAGAAAGAACGATTTCGTTTGATCTTGATTTGCAATCCGATGTGAATTACAAGAACAAGATCGAATGCACACACCTCACCGAAGAATCACTTCACTCGTGTTTCCCCAAGATCCATCTCTAAAACGCAGCTCTAGATACCATGTCAATGCATCATCACCATAATTGATGCTTCACTATTATTCGCAATTCAAGAACGAAAACCGAGTGAGAGAAGAAGAAGATTGTCGAAGTCGAAAACTTCTAGCCGACGTGAACACCTTCAAGCCGAGGTGGATACCTTCCAGCCGAAGTCAAACTTTCACTAACTGAAAATCACTATTCACAAAGACGGTTATTACAGTTTTCAGGGAGGGATTTTATATCCCTTTGATACAAAGAGAAAAGACAGAAATGCCCCTAGACCGAGGTGAAAAATACAAATGAGTCCTACGCTAAAACCGATTGTGAAATTACTATATTACAACAGTAATAATGTTGTGAAAGTGCTATTGAGTAGGAAAGTTTATGATGGGAAACACTTATTGGGAGTTTTCAGTGGTTGAAGGACTAAGAGCAAGGAGATGAATGTAGAATGGTAGATGTACAAATGATACAGAAGCCATTTTGCTGATACGATGAGAAAGATAGAAAGAGTGAGGTTATTTAATAAGGTGAGGGACACACACAACATAAGAATCCAAATGAAGTTCACGGGAACTCCTTACCGATGTGAGAGAACATAATGTCGTCGACCCAGTCAACGCAGCTGGGCCCCACCTGCTTAACTCTCTGTGCTTTTTCAGATATTGTCAGACACGTTACCTTGCCCTCCTCCGTTTGATTTGCAACGGTCACCTACAATACATCTCCACAATCCACTTATACCAAAAGGCTTACACATTATGTAACAGAAAAATCCACTTTTCAACCACACACATTTACCACCATCCCACAATTCAATTCTCCATCTACTTGGATCCTCTTTCTAAACAATCCCCACCATTCACTAAAAACACATCAACGTACCACATATTCAATACAAGCAATATCCGTGCCAACCCTTCAACATCCAATAGCAGCACACCTCCATTTAGGATCTTCAAAATGAAAAATTAAAAGTGGTGAAGGAAATGTACCGTACGTTTGTTTTTTTTTTTCCGGACAAGAATGATTGATTTCATAGATAGGGCAAAGCCCAAACCAAACACTCCTCAAAGAGGCAACACAAGGGTGCTGAATGGTTAAACAAACACACCAACATAAGGGACTTACATTACTTAGCCCAAAAACAAACTAAAGTGAAACAACTACCCACTCAAGCCACAACCAGGCCCAACAAAAATTAGGTAGACAAAAAGAAGGGACATTAAAACGTTCACCTACAAACATTAATATATACCAATTATAGATAAAAACAAGACAAGACAAACATCACACGCAGAACCACAACATCGAAGAGGGAAAAACCCTAGCCCCCAAATCAACTCCATCGTCAACCAGCAACGTCAACCAGCAACACAAATCACTCCCCTCCGATCTTCCAAAATAGCACGCCTTAGAATATCAGGAGGCTTGATCAACCAATTCTGAGGAAGATTTCCACTAGCAGCAAGATGAGCAAGATGATGTTCTGTAAAGTTACCTCTCTCGCAGTCCACAAAAGCTCACACAAACGAAAACTCGATCGGAGAGCATCAATATCAGAGATGAAGCACGATAAATGGAGTCTGGTGATATTACCTCTACAAGCTTCAACCAATTCAAGACAATCAGATTCAATCACAACTTCATCAAGATTCAAGTTTGAAGCAAGTTGTAGAGAAAATCTCACGCCTAAAGCTTCAGCAATCAAAGCAGAGGAAGCATAAACACGAAAGGTATCACCGGTAAGAACTTCACCAACATTATTTCTAAAAATTGCACTAATAGCACATTTCCCTGTCTTACAATCAAACTGTGCATCACAGTTGATTTTAACACAATTTCCTCGAGGAGGACTCCAAATCTTCACCTTAGGAATAGCTTTAACTCCTTCTGAGATAGTGCATAGACTCTTCTTAACATTCAAGAATTCAAAACACTGAGATTTTGATAGAATAGTCACAACTATAGGGTTAGGGGTTATATCATTATGAACCTTTTCACTTCTGATCTTCCAAATATTCCAAAGAGTATAGCAAATAAGGGAAAGATAATTCTTTAACAAAACTGAGTTAGCATTTAGGATCAAATTACCCAGCCATTCAGAAACCCTGGTAATGGAGAAAAGATTAGGAACTGGGCAACAGTCAATACTAAACCATATAGGTTCAGTCCACGGGCAAAGGAGCAGCATATGCTCAATGGTTTCAGGAACAAGATTACAAATGGGACAAAGATCATTAGAAGCTATTCTTTTCTTAGCCAAATTTGATCTATTAGGAAGGGTATTGTGGAAAGCTCTCCACAAGAAATGTTTAATTTTCTCCGGGATAGAAATATACCAAAGTTTTTCCACACATCATTATCAATAGAGGTAGACGAGGAGGGGCCAAAATCCTTCTGATCGTTTAAATCCCTCACCCTATGATACCCAGACTTAATACTGAACACACCATCTTTAGAATATGGCCAAAAAAGCTTGTCAGAAGAGAGAGTACCACTAATAGGCGTTTGAATAACTTCAATAGCTGAATCTGGTATTAAATTGTCTCTTAGCTTTATAGGATCCCACTCAGGCCTATCCTCCTTCATAAGATCAGCAACACAAACCACTAATGCAGTATTTGATAAAATAGCTTTGTTTCCCGAGGCTACCCGCCCCAAAGACTCAATTGGCAAGATGCAATTTCTTCCAATAACCCACCTACCACATAATTTAAGTTGATCTCTCCCATGAATAATACTATTCCAAGCCCAAAAAGCTCCAATTTTACTCTTGACTTGCCAAAAGAGTCATTGTAACAGTAAATACTCTTTAAAATTCTCACCCAAAAAGCCTTTGGGTTCTGTTCAAATCTCCTAGCCTGTTTAGTAAGCAAGGATGAGTTATAGTGGTTGAAATTTTTAAAGCCCATACCCCCTACATTCTTAGGCTTACACATAAAATCCCAACTCTTCCAATAAATTCCTCTTCTTCTACCATAGTTGCTCCACCAGAATTTGCTAATAGAATAGGTGATTGTTTTGCAAAAGTTCATAGGCATTCTAACACTACAAGAAAATCGCTGATTTGCCACGGACCAAAAATGGTGGCAAAAACGCTCGTCGCAAATAGTTTGCCACGGACTTTTCCGTGGCAAATTTTTCCGTCGCAAACCCGTGGCAAATCCATCGCAAATTTTCGTCGCAAAGTCGTGGCAAACTCTGACACCTTCCGTCGCAAATCCGTCGCAATTTTTTTTAAAAAAATTAAAAAATAAATAAATCCAGCAATTTGTTATGATCCAACATCATTATCATAATATAAAAGGAACATGAAGCCACAGATAGATACAGAGAGATGATTATGGAGAAAGAGAATAAAATCACCTTAGCAGAAAGTAAGAGGGAAAGACCTGATAGCGATGAACTGATGGGCTTGAGATGAGGATTTCGAACTGATTTACGAGAGCAGCTAATGGATTGAAGAGGAACTGATTTTGGAGAGGTTTTGATTTGGGAGAGCAACGATGGGAGACTAGGTTGAGGGAGGCGCGGTGGTGGTGGTGCAGTGGAGGTTGAGGGAGGTGCGGTGGTGGTGGTGCCATGGAGGTTGAGGGAGGCGCAGAGGTGAGGTGAGGAGAGTGAGTGTGGTAGGTTTAGCGTGAGAGTGAGAGTGAGGGTGAAAGAAAGGGTCGTGAGAGTCCCTTTAGTTAAATCTAGATTGAAACGTTTGCCACGGCGTTGCCACGGACTGTCCGTGGTAAATTATCAAAGTCTGTGGCAAATTATGAACGTTCGTGGCAAATCCTTACCAAACTCACCAAGGCTTTTCTCACGACAGATTCCGTGGCAAATCCATTGCAAGTCCGTCGCAAATTGGCGACAGAATCAGTTTGTGGCAAAATTTTGTGGCAAATCAGGCTTATTCTTGTAGTGTGAGAATTGACATGATATAGCTAGGAATAGCTTGGATTACAGCCTTAATAAGAACCTCCTTTCCTGCCTGATTTAAAAGATTACCTTTCCAACCTTCTAGCTTGTTAAAAACTATTTCCTTTAACCAATTTAGAGCACTGCTCTTGGCTCTCCCCCATTGGGCAGGAATACCAAGATAATTACCAATATCATCCCAAAGAGGAACATTAATGATATTAGCCAGATTTTGTTTAGTAGTTGTATCCAAACATTAATGATATTACCATACGTTTGTTTGTATTGCAAGAAGTAGGCTTGGACAAAAACAGACAATCCGACCCGAAAACCGAATGCAATGGGCAGTAGCGGTCGGGTCCTGACAGGTAAACGGGTCTGCGGTTTAAAAAATTGGATAGCTGTGACTAGAGCTGGGCAGTTGCGGTTGCTATTTTTTGAACCGTGTGGATCCAGACCTGTCCAAAGCAGTGCTCTCACATATACTTACTTTTCGCATGCAGAGGTCACAGTCTCACAGATGCAGAGCAGACCATCATCTCATTCTCTCTCACACGCATAACCGTACTCACCCACGTGACTCTCTATTCAATTTCATTCCAGCTTCACACTATACACAACTCATTTAATGTATTATTTTAGGCTTAAATATCATTTACCCCCTGCAAATATCAGCATAATCCATTTACCCCCCTGTAAAAACAAAAATTTTAAAAAGCCCCTTGCAAATAATAAGTGTTTCTAGTTACCCCCCTACAGGGGGGTAACCGTAAACAATTTATATTTTGCAGGGGGGTAACCATAAACGGATTATACCCATTATACTTACTTATTTGTCAACATAATCTAACAAATAGGGGGTAACTGTAAAATGATTTATATTTGTAAGGGGCATTTTAAAACTTTTATTTTTACAGGGGGGTAAATGGATTATGTTGATATTTGCGGGGGGGTAAATGATATTTAAGCCATTATTTTATTATTGTTTAAAACACAAAAAACAATATAGTATATGTCAGAAGAGAGAGTCTTTACAAAAGTTATCTTTAAAACGAGTGCGGTGACCGTTCGATGGACGAGGCCAATGCTTCAGGTTCTATAGAGAGAAGGGGCAATGGTTTAGCGTCACACTTTACATATTTTGGCTCAAAATTAATTTGAAATTTTGTTACAAAATTAACTTTTTTTAAAATAAAATTTGTTATTAAGGAATAAACTTCGCATATTTAAACAATTAAAATTTTTCACACACTAAAGTACTCAAAAAGTATACTGCATAGTGTTACACTTTATATAATTTGTTACGAAATTAATGTTCGATTCTGTTACTAAGAAATAAACTTTGCATATTTAAACAATTAAATTTTTTCAGACAGTACCAAAAAGGTACACTGTATAGCGTTACACTTTTATAATTTGTTACGAAATTAATGTCTGATTCCAAAAATTTGATTATGGAGGTACATTTTCTATTTAATCGTAAAGTACCACTAAAATATAAAACATGAAAGAAGAGAGTGAGAGAGGAGAAAAGGGAAATAAAAATATGAATGAGAAAAAAGGAAGAAAAAAAAGGGGAGAGAAAGTTTGGAGAAAAAAAAATGGGGTAGGGGAGAGGGGTGGGGGTGGGGGGTGGGGGGAAGGGTTGGGAGGCTCGTTCATAGTTCGCTTTTTAAGAAAAAGTGACCGAATCGAATGAAGCTATTTAATGATTCATTAATCGAATCTGGCTTGTGTTAGTAGTTCAACCAATCGAATGAATCTGTCTTAATAGTTCGGATTCGATGATTCAGTTTGAAGGAATCAATTTCAATTTTTAAGCCCGAATCGTTCGAATCGAATTTTTTTTTTAAATAATAGTTTTTTTGCACTTTTCAAAAATCAAATATAAACTAATATTAACCAAAAATGGAGGGGGTAGGGGAGAGGGGTGGGGGGGGGGTAGTAGGAGGGGAAGGGGTTGGGGTTTGGAGGGAAGAGGAGGAAGAGGGGAATTTTGGAGGAAAATAATGTAAGTCCCACAAAGGGAGACTCTACAAGATGTATATTCTTAGATGTATTTCTCTCTCTTTTGTTCATATCCTTCGTCTTCCTTGCATCGTCCGTCTCCTCTCTGGGTTTTTTTTTTTTCTTGATGAAAACCTCCATCTATTGCTAGTTGTTCATCTCCTTTCTACTATTTTCTTGAAGATTGGATACTTCTACATTTGTATGATGGTTGTAACACCCCTTTCTAATTACTACTAATTAGTCAATTTTAAAATCAGAGTTTTCAAAATACTTTTCCACGCACCTCAAAGAGAGTGCTACATTTCTTCGAAAACATAAAATGGCATTTATAACAACAGTGCGTGATATATAGCACATAAAAATGGGGCGAACCCTCAAAATGCCAGTTTAAGGCTTACAACAACCAGGATAGACGTCACCAGCACAGCGGAATGAAAACAAATTTAGAAATATTTAATACAGCTCCAAAGATCAATCTAATAACATTAAAACGAAGTACTAAGTATCTAAGACTCCCCGCCCCCGGTGCTACATATCAGAGCATGACCAGCACTAGACTACTTCATTTGCTATCACCTACAGGTTGCCGACATACGAAGCAACACGACGCAGTAGGGTGAGTCTCTTTACATAAATAATAGCAAATAGGATAAGCATTATATTAGGGGAGGCAAACTAACATAACTCACATTTCAACATTTAGCATATAGCATTAAGTGTGGCACATTAACTCATAATCATCATCAAGGCAACACCAAACATATGAATGTATGCATGAGTGCAAATATGCATGCGGTACCATTCACCGTCTTAAGAGATATCAACCATCGTCTTAAATAGATATCAACCATCGTCTTAATAGATATCAAGGCCGAAGCCTACCATCGTCTTTTGATGCATATGAAACATGAGACACTATGGACAATGCATCAATCACATACAATCTCATTGTACACAAATCACCACCACCACTAACAACCATCTTAAACAACCATCGTCTTAAACAACCATTTTAACAACCATCTTAAACAACCATCGTCTTAACAGCCATCTTAAACAACCATCGTCTTAACAACCATTTTAAATCACCATTTAACAACCATCTTAAACAACCACCTCAAGTTATTACACACCACCTTAAACCCATTAAGCAACCACTCAAGTTGTCTAAGATCATCATCAACCACTAACTCTAGGACTACCATCAAGGTCAAGGACCAACTCACATCTAGGGACTAAACCAACACTCCCAAGGACTAAACGGTCACCTAAGGGACTAAACAGTCACATAGGGACCAAAACAGCATTTTTGAAAAGTCAACAGTGCATTGGAACCAAAGTAACATTTTTAAGGACTAAAAAGGTTCAAAGGATCAAAATGGCATTTTTGAGGACTAAAAGTGTTCAAAGGACCAAAATCACATTTTTGAGGACTAAAAGTGTTCAAGGGACCAAAATCACATTTTTGAGGACTAAAAGGTGAATAAGGACCAAAACCCAATTTTTTTCCACACAACACCACCAAACCATTTCTTTAAACAATTTATCAACACCCAATAGTCACCATACTCAATTCCAATTATTTTTAATTGAACTCCTTACACAATTATCACATTACCCCAATTAATCCAACATTATATAAATTCCCATTTAACACACAACCACCCATTTTTAACTCAACAACACTTAAACCATCATTTAGTTCAACAACCCATAAGCTCCCATTTAACTCAACAACACATATTACTCATTTAATTCAACTACACCTAAACACCTATTAAATCCACATCACTTAGACTATCATTTAATTCCACAATCACATAAACACCCATTTTAATTCAACAACACCTACACACTCATTTAATTCAACAACACTTAGACACTCATTTAATTCAACATAACTCAATTAATTCAAAACAACCTATAGACGCCATTTAATTTCAACAACTCATAAGCACCAATTTAATTTAACAACACATGAACATCAATTTAGTTCAAACAACATAGAATCAACAATTTTCTCATCAACACATAAACACTAATTTAAGTTAACAACACATAACCACCAATTTAATTCAAACAACATATGAACAACAATTTATTCAACAACACATAAACATCAATTTGAGGCAGCCGTTCTGGAGGCAGATGATTGCTTGTCAGGGGTTCAGATAGCAGAGGATGATATCAATGTTGAAAAGGTGGTTGAAGGGCCTCCCAAGAATAAATCTACCAAGGGGGGTTCGGTTGGTGTGCTTGTTGGGCCGACTCTAAGTAACTCGTTTGGGCCTTTGTTGAGAAACAAGAAGAATAAATCAAGAAGCCAAGATAAGTCCAACAGCTGTGCCAAGGGTGGGGAGGAGGAAGTGAATCAAGGAGTTATAATTGGTCTTGTTAATGAGGAGGCAAGAAGCTTAATTCCATCTGTCAGCTTTTCTAGGGGGTCGAAGGGAGAATCACAGTTGCATGTTGTCACTCGCAAGCCTCCAGGTACTAACTTATCTATGTCTCTTAATAGCAACATGAATGGTGTGTGTATTGGAGAGGTCTCTGTAGGTGATTCAGGCATCCAAATAGGCAATGAAATATTTTTAATTGATCATGAAGTGGTTGTCGCCAATAATATGTGGAAGTTTGCTAAAGATAAATTAGGTGTCAGTGGCAAAGGAGGTGATGAGGAATATGCAGGTAGAATAAGATCTTTGGAAGTCAGGGACCAGCTGGCAATTGGAAGGAAGGGGAAAATAAACAGTTCTCAATGAAGATTGCAACATTCAACATGAGAGGGTGGGGGGGGCGCAGCGAAAAGGAAGCGCCTGAAAAAATTAATAGTAAATGAGAAGTTCGACGTTTGCATGATCCAGGAAACTAAAAGCAGTGAGTTATCGAAACGAATGGTGGGTACTATCTGGGGTGATGCTGATTACGACTGGATTAGTAAAAATGCAAATGGGTTGTCAGGGGGGCTTTTGAGCATTTGGAGGTCAGAAATGGTGGAGGTTATGTTTTCTTTCTCGGGGGAACACTTTATTGGGGTTTGTGCGAAGGTCCAGAGTAGCTATGTCTATTTGGTGAATGTGTATTTTGCGTGCAATATGGTTGGCAAAAGGAAACTGTGGGATAATTTGAGGAACCTAAAAGAAGGTTTCGAGCAAGGGGAGTGGTGCATAGCGGGGGACTTCAATGTTGTCACATCTAGAGCTGAGAGAAGCTGTTGCTCATCTAGCTTCAATAGCTCGGAAGCCAGGGAATTCTTATCGTTTATGGAGGACATGAGTTAGTAGACGTTCCTGCATTGGGTAAAAAGTTCACATGTTTTGGTGCGGATGGGAAGGCAAGCAGATTAGACAGGATTTTATTGACCGAGGGGTTAACGTCTAGCTGGAATGTTAAGGCACAGTGGATAGGTGACAGAGAGATTTCGATCACCGTCCCAGGTATGGTATGTGGTGTGCTCGGCTCGACTGGGGGCCTAAACCTTTAGGTTCAACAACTGCTGGACTGAGCATGAGGATTTTATGGAGTTTGTCAAAGGTTGTTGGGCCTCATTCCAGGTCACAGGGAGTGCCTCTTTTGTGATTAAGGAAAAATTGAAACAGTTGAAAGAGAAATTGAAAGTTTGGAACCGCGAGGTGTTTGGATATAAAGATCTCAAGATTGAAAACATTATTAGGGACTTGAATGAGGTGGAAAAACTGGCATCGGAAGGGGGAGAGGTAGATGATGAGAGAAGGAATTTGCTGAATGACGAGTTCTGGAAGGAGCTGCATGCGAAAGAAAGTCTTTTGGCACAAAAGGCAAGAGTAAAATGGTTAACCGAAGGGGATTCGAATAGTAGATTCTTTCACGCTTGTATAAAAGGGAATAGGAGAAGAACCCAGCTCTTGAAGATAAATGTGGATGGGGAATGGATAGAAAGTGTAAAGGGAGTGAAGAATGCGGTCAAAGTTCATTTCGAAGGGAAGTTCAAGGAGGAGGACCACCATAGGCCTACATTAGATGGGGTAAATTTTAACCAAATATCTGGGTTTGAAAACGAGTTGCTAATTGAACCGTTTAGTTTGGAGGAAATTAAAGAAGTGGTATGGGAGTGTGATGGTAACAAGAGCCCGGGACCGGATGGGTTTAACTTTAAATTCCTAAAGGTGTGTTGGGATGTCATTGGAGTTGAGGTGGTAAAGTTTTTTGAAGAATTCCATAGGAGTGCACGCCTCCCCAAGGCGGTAAGTGCGGCATTCATAGCACTTATCCCAAAAAACGCCAATCCACAAGGGCTTGGGGAGTATAGGCCTATATCTCTTATAGGATGCTTGTACAAGATGCTTGCGAAAGTTCTTGCAGGCAGGTTGAAGAAGGTTCTAAAAGGGGTGATCTCGGATAATCAAAGTGCTTTTCTCATTGGTAGAAATATTCGGATGGAGTGGTAGTGGTTAATGAGATAGTGGATATGGCAATGAGGAGAAAAAGAAATGCGCAGATTATGAAAGCGGATTTTGAGAAGGCATACGACTTCGGTCGGTTGGTCTTACTTGGAATATATGTTGGGTAGATCGGGCTTTGGGGAGAAATGGAGGAAATGAATGAAGGCTTGTATTACATCGAACTCTATTTTGGGTCTTAGTCAATGGGAGCCCAACGGAGGAGTTTACTGACACGTAAAGGCTTGAAACAAGGGGACCCGTTAGCACCGTTCTGCTTTTTGATTGCGGCGGAAGGTTTAGCAGGTTGGTGAAGAAAGTCAGAGAGTCAAATCAACTTAATGGATTTAGTGTTAATAGTTACGTGCCGGTGGAATTGCTGCAATTTGCCGATGACACCATTCTTTTTTGCGACGGGGGGGATAAGAGTATTCGGTGTTGGAAGGCGATCTTGAGAAGCTTTGAGATGGTCTCGGGCCTTAGGGTGAACTTTGCGAAAAGTTGCGTTTTCGGGCTGAATATAGATAAAAGGATGATGGAGGGTTTTTCTCAATTTCTGGCTTGCAAAGAGGGGGCATTGCCGTTCAAATTTTTGGGGGTGCCGGTTGGGGCAAACCCACGTAGATTATGTACTTGGCAACCAATCATAGATTCTATGAGAGCAAGACTGAACAGTTGGAAGAGCAGGCAGTTATCCATAGGGGGTCGAGTAACGCTCATAAATTCGGTACTTGCTTCCCTACCCTTATATCTTTTTTCCTTTTACAAAGCTCCTAAAAAAGTTATTATGGAATTTATAAAGATCTGAGAGAAGGTTTTTATGGGGATGATGAGACTAGGAAGTTGGCTTGGGTGAAGTGGGAAACAATTTGTCTACCTAAAGATAAAGGGGGTTTGGGCATTAAAAATTTGGAATTATTTAATATCGCGTTATTATCTAAATGGCGGTGGAGATTATTGGGGGAAGATAGAAGTACTATATGGAAGGAAGTGGTAAAGGAGAAGTATGGTTTGAGGGGGAGGTGGCCGGATTTGGTCGAAAGTAGAAGAGGATGGGAGAAAAAATCGTTATGGTGGAGGGACTTATGTTTGTTAGGATCGGATAATAATTTTCAAGAAGAGTGGTTCCATCAATTAGTTAAAATCAAAGTAGGGAAAGGAAACTTGGCGAGATTTTGGGAGGATGCTTGGCTAGGGAGGGATACTCTGAAGGAGTTATTTCCACATTTATACGATGCATGCAGGTCTAAGGAGGAAACAGTTGACAAATTTGGAGGATGGACGAACGATAGATGGTGTTGGAGCGTGTTCGAAACCGATGGTCTGCTGCAATTTTCTGCAGACCGATCGGTTGCAGCAGTAGCAGTGCAGAATTGCGGCGATAGCGGTATTCTTGCCGCTCGTTGATTTTGTCGTCTTGCGCGGATAAATGGTCCTGAGTACCGGATGTTTCGGGAGGTTTTTCGGTGAGGAAATGCTATGATTGTTTGCTGATTTTTTTTGCAGGTAGAGAAAATACGCAGCAGCCCGCCACAATTTCAGCATGTAGGAAAATCTGGAAATGCGACGTTTCGTCCAAAATTCAAATTTTTGCTTGGAGGGTTTTGTTAAAGCGGATTGCTACTAGGGTTGCACTGCACCGAAGGGGAATTATTCAGTCACAACATGAGCTCAGCTGCGTTTTGTGCTTTAGGGAAGAGGAGTCGGTGGATCATTTGTTTGCGTCTTGTGAGGTGGCTAAGCGCATTTGGAGAAATATGTTCACGTGGATGGGGTGCGTGGTGATGGAAGCGGATGATGTGGTGTCTCATTTCGTGGATTTTCTGGAGGTTGGTAAAAGGTAAAAGGCAAAAAGGAGTTAAACATCTTATCTGGATGGCGGTAATTTGGTGCATTTGGATGGCACGAAACAAGGTAATATTCAACGGGGAGGTTGCATCAGTTACAAACATTGTGTTGGGAGCTAAGGTCTTGGCCTGGAGCTGGTTTAAGGCAAGGAAGGGGAGGAATTGCAAGGTGTCTTGGGCGGAGTGGTTTAATTGCCCAATTGGGTGCTTATCTATGCTGTAATTCAATGTAAGGTTTTAGCAATAATCTTGACATTTGCTTTAAAAAGGGGAGAAGCAATGGGCTAGGACATTTTATTCCCATTGTTGCACATCTTTTGTGTGAGGTACTATTTTTCCTACCAGGGTCTTTTTCCCAAGGGGGTTTTGGCCCTGGGAGGTTTTGAGGAGGCCCTCCCCTTACCATTGTAACTTTTGGGCACGACTGGTGCTCGGTTTCAATATATCTCTTGTTTATCTAAAAAAAAAAACGTACACCGCATGGTAAGTAAGTTCGGCTTAATTTCTTCCATTTTTAAATTTCATTTTATGGATATTAGTCTTCTACTCATTTTTGTCATTGTTGCGAGGCTTGTCCATAGTTCGCTTTTAAACAAAACGCATCGAATCGAATTGTGTTAGTAGTTCAATTAATCGAATCGAATCTGTCTTAATAATTCGGTTCGACAGTTCGAGTTTGAACGAAACTGTTTCAATTTTTAAGTCCAAATGTATCGAATCGTTATCCGAATCGTCAGATTTTTTTAAATAATAGTTTTTTTGCACTTTTCAAAAATCAAATATAAACTAATATTAACCAAACATTGTAATATGAGAAAAACCTCATATCCTGGACAGTTCGGATATTAATCAAATAAAAACTAATATTAACCAAACATTGTAATATTGATCAAATAAAAACTAATATCTAGTTTTATCCGAGCTTTTGGTACCCGAACTGAACCAAACTATTACAACTCACAAAAATTAAACAAACTCCATAACATTGTAATATGTAGTTCCATAACATTGTAACATAGTAATATATGTCTAGAACTATTACAACTCACAAAAATTAAACAAGCTCCATAACATTGTGCGCACAACAACAACGCACAAGATTCCATCCCCGCTTCTTCAAGTATTTTAACAAGCGTCATTATTTGAAGCATTGTCAACTGTTATGGTTAAAACTCTTATTAACTCCCACCCATTCAGAAAGTCCTCAATGTGCATTGCAATGGCCTCCCCGAATGCCCGGTAATTTGACAAAAGTTTATAATTTTCTTTTGAAGCTTCCATTCACAATCAATATAATGAGTCGTCAAGCTGATGTAAGTGAGATTTTGAGCCGAGGTCCATGTGTCTGTGGTAAGACCAACCCTCCCACAATGCTTTGAGAGAATTGCTTTCAACTTCAACTTCTCTTCGATATAAAGCTTCCAAATATCACGTCTCACCGTAGATCGTGATGGGATGTTAAAACGGGGCTGCATCATATTCAAAAACTTCTGAAATTCTTCATTCTCCACAAAACGAAATGGGAGCTCCGCACTCACAATTGTCTTCGCAAGTTGAACTCGGCATGCTGCTTGGTCAAATTTCGAGTAGCTTGGCGAAGATGCTACTTGTCCTTCGGTAGCATTTGACGTTGTTTGCCTTTGCCTTTTGTTTGATGTATTTATAGGGGACATCTTGCATCTAGCCAAATGGTTCCTCATTGAACTTGTTCCACTTTTATACTTTATTAAGTCTTCGCAATAGTTACATTTAGCGTAGTATTATTATTGGGTTCTTTCTCAAAGTGGTCCCACACATCGGATCGAGCCTTACGCTTAGGTTTCGGAAGAGGTGGTAATGTAGCTCCCGAGGCAACTGGTGTGGTATCTTCCTCCGACTCTTCAACATTTTCCGGCAATGTAAAGTCCATGATATCATCGTGGAACGACATTGAATTTTCCTACAACATAACAAAGCAAGTCAATAAAATTGAAACATAAATCTGCCCAACAAAGATGGTCTATTTTTTTAGTCAATGAGGCTATCTTATGTATGCTCTCTGTTGAACTTTTTCCCTCTCCTATATCTATGGAGATAACAAAGATCATTCAGAAAAACAAAATGGACCCCAATCAAATGATAAATGCCATAAACCAAAACATTCCAGCAATCAATCACAAGAGAAAGACCAAATTTTATGATCCAAATGCTAGCTATATACAAGTATCTCAGACCCAACTAATTAAAACCTTCAAACAAATGACAACAACATTGACCAAGCTTCTGTTTAATTCTTCTACTAACACACCCTAATTGAATAAGTTAGAATCAAACACTGAATTAGTTCATTTTCTTCAATTCCAATTCATTCCTTACGAGATACTAAGGGTAGTAGCTTCTGATACAAATATATAATAAACATATATCCGATAAAAGCTTAATTATCACAAGAATAAAAATCAGAATCAAATTATCACAAACATCTTGAACAAAATTATACTAAAGTACTTTATTCAATAATCTCAAAAACGGTTTTACAATAATGCCTCATAGATTCATACGATACAACACACACGCAAACCAAATAAATATCAGCTTTACAATAATACAAGCATTTCATCAAACAGTTCATCTACCTTAACAAACAATAACCAAACCCATTTTGAAGAACAACCCAAAAAAAACCCATTCTGCAAGAACAACCCAGAAAAAACCATAACCCAGAAAATGCTTACCCAGAATGAAGATGAAGTTCGCAAGTGGGTGTGATTTGAAGCTGAATCGCAAATTGAGACTGAGATTTGGGATTTAGGGTTCGCAGTTCATCTCCACTGTGAAGCTGAATCTATGAAGCTGAATCATGAATTGAAGATGAGAGGGTGAACTCAGAACTGTGTTGGAATCGATAGTTAGAGTGAACTGTGTTTGAACGAGAACTGTGTTTGAACGAGAAGTGAGAACTGTGTGACTCTGTGAGAAGTAAACCGAGAATCGAGAACCGAGAGAGTGAGAGTGAACGTTAAAATAAAACTCAAGTAAAAAAACGATTCAGACGAGTTTCGAAAATCGACGCGTTAATAGTTGATGAAATGCTTTTTTATTAAAAGCGATTCGATTTTGAATTGTTACTAAAAGTTCAGTTTTTAATAGTTTAGTTCAGATCAAATCAGCAGTTCAATTCAGTTCAATAGTTCATTCGAACATGCCTAATTGTTGCAAGGTATTCTTATATGGGTGTTTTGATCTAGTAGGGGTTGAACAAACAAAAATATATAAAAAAAAAATTCTATTTGTGTAATTAATCTATCCATTCAGTCAAAGATATTGCAAGTCGGGTGTGTTTGGTACATATTGTTATGCATCCTTAGTTTCATGAGTATCTATTCTGTGCATCCTTAGTTTCATGAGTATCAATTCTATGCATCCTTATCGCACCCAACCCAAGTGAAGTTTCAATACATGCTTTGTTAAATATTCCTTTTTTCAATCTATAAATTTCATGACTTTTATTAACCTTGCACAAGTCAATATAATATATTCACATGTACAATTCAACTACATATATTATTAAAAATTGTTGAAATATCGACATAAATAATAGACTATTAAAATAAAATATATCATACAATTTTATGCTAATTATATTTGGAGATGAAACTAGAGACATTTTTTGCTATTTTCTATTTTAACCATTCGTCGCTATTTCCAATTTTTAAGCGTTAAAGAGTCCAAATGTAATATGATCACGTCGGTGTAATTTTATCGCCCGTAAACAGAAATCAAACTTATATGCTTCTTTTTTTTAAAACGGAAACTTATATGCTTCTTTATCATGCTTTTTTGACATTATAGGGTTTTTTATTTTACAAGACATCATACAGTTTCATTGTAATTTTTAATCTCCTTGAACGCACATCAAAATGAATAAAATGTTAAAATTAAATATATTATTTTACTTATTAGTCCCCATAAAACATTACATATCAGCTGTATAGTATAACTTAATAAAAGGATTAACTAAATTTACATTTTATGGAAATTCATTTGTTAATAGATTTGACAAATAAACTTTATATTGTATATACAACTCTGCTATAACAATTGTGTAGAAACGCAATGACCGGTGCGAATGCACAGGTATTCTACTAGTTTCTGGAAACAAATAAAAACACCACAACGAGATTCAACAGAAAGAAAAGACTCATCACATATGGTTAGCGTAAAAAGAAATTAAAATCAATTTTCTGTTATTAAGAGCAATATAATAGGGTTTCAACCACCAAGTTACGGATAGCAAATTAACCCACAATAGTTTAACCCAACATTAGGTACTCAGATTGTGGGTCAATTTGGTACCCGGTACGTAGTGAGTTGAAATTGAAACTGTGATAAGAAAAGAATCAGACAGAAAGAATGAGCACAATTATTGGAATTTCTCTGTTTCTCGACTAAGAAGCAAGAAGGCGAAACGAACCTTTTATATTAAATATAGCACCCCCTCTTATCTCTTTATGCTGCTACTTAACAAAATAGTTGAACAAAAGATGTATTAGGTGACTTGGCTAAAGTGTTTGTATTTTTCGATCACCTCAACTAAAATTGGCTAATCCGTGATCTATTAACTTATTATTTTTAATTGTCAGTCAGCTTTCTTGAGTGGAAGACAAATCTTGGACAGAGTTGTGGTGGTGAATGAGATTGTTGATCACGCAAAAAGAAAGAAAGAGGAATGTTTAATTTTTAAGGTTGATTTTGAGAAGGCATATCACTCAATATCTTGGAATATCTTATTTTACATGTTGAATAGGATGGGATCTCCGAGAATTTGGATCAAATGGTTGGAGGCGTGTGTTTGTTCTAGAACTATGTCGGTGCTTGTAAACGACACTCCTACCTGTGATTTCAAGGTGTATAGGGGTTTGAGACAAGGGGACCCCTTGTCTCCTTTTCTCTTTCTTATCGTGGCTGAAGGTTTGACGGCTTTAGTGAACCAAGCGGTGGCGAACGGGTCCTTCCAAGGGTATGTCGTGAATAACAATATTGCAGATGATACTATGTTGATGGGGAAGGCAACAAGGGAAAATCTTTGGAGCATCAAGACTATATTGAGGAGCTTTGAACTTGTTTTCGGGCTAAAGGTCAACTTCCATAAGAGTGAGCTTATTGGTATTAATGTTGTGAAACGGCGTCAACTTTTCTTCATCAGAGAACGGAATCCATCCCGTTCAAATTTTTGGGAATTCGGTTGGTGCTAATCTCGAGGAGGAAGCCACATGGAAACCCGTGATTGATATGTTACGCAACTTTATTCATGGAAAGGTCGTTCTCTTCTATTGGAGGGTGGGTTACTCTATCAATTCGGTATTGAATAGCATTCCTCTATACTATTTTTCTTTCTACAAAGCTCAAAAAGTTGGTAATCAATTCTTTGGTGAATATTCAAAGGGACTTTCTTTGGGGTATTGATGATGGGGATAGAGGTCCGTATTGGATAACATGGTATAAGATTTGTCGTCCAGAAGAAGGAGGAGGGCTCGGAATTAAAAATTTAAAATTATTCAACACGGCTCTTTTGTCGGTGGAAGTGGAAGATGCTAGTGGACGACATTAATGCTAGTTGGAAGGGTTTACTCTCGCAAAAATATGGTGATTTCTCGTCGGTTTTTCTTCACGGGTCCGTGGAAGCTATTAATAGGGGAGTGAGAGGTTCTATTTGGTGGCATGATTTGATTCTCTTGGATAGTGTTCATTCTCCAACTGGCTGGTTTGGCACTTGTATGAGGAGAAGGATAGAAAACAATGGGCTTACTCACTTTTGGAAGGATCAATGGATAGGACAATCACCTTTATATATGGTTTTTCCTAACCTTTATACAGGTTGTGACCAACAATCAGTTTCAGTGTTGGATATTGGAACGTGGATTGGTGATAGTTGGCATTGGATGAACCCTTGGATGTCTATTCAGAATCTGAATTGTTCAGAGGAGGCGCAAGATCTGAATACAATTCCTCAAGATGTGATTCCAGCTAGGGAGGGCCGTGACTCTTAGGTGAGGACACAGAACGCTTCAAAGATTTTTTTCAGTGAACTCGTGTTATATATTATTGGTTGCCTTTGACTTTGTTGAAGGTGTTGGGAGTGAGGTATATAGTGTCCTAGAGAAATTGTGGAAAACTATCACTCTGTCTAAGGTTACCATCTTTAGTTGGCGCTTGATTCGTGACTTGTTGCCTACGAGGGATCTCCTCTTCTGTCGTCATGTTATTTAGTTTGAGGCAGAGACCATGTGTCCTTTTTTCTTGCAACATCGTGAAGACACTCATCATTTGTTTTTGGAGTGTAGTTTTCTAAAGTGTAGTTTTTCTTGTGACATTTGGTTGGTTTGGGGGTGCAACAGTTAGATGGATTGAACTTACTCGATCATTTGTGTGGGATAGGCAAGCTTTGCAACGGGAGGAAGGCTAAGAAATTCAAATTCTTGATTTAGGTCACAACTTGTTGGTGTATATGGTTGTCTCGTAACATAATTGTCTTTAGGAATGAGGAAGCCAACATTGATATAGTCTTCACTCGCATTAAGAGTTTATCTTGGAGTTGGTTTGTTTATAGGGGGGCAGTAGTTCTTTTTTATCTATTTCCACGTGGTGGAATAATCCCCTAATGTGCCTAAACAATGTGTAATTACCTTTTATTAATTGGCTTTGAGCACTCCTAGTACTCCTTTAATGAAATCGTTGCTTATAAAAAACTCTCACATAGATTATCCTTCCTTTCCTTTTCTCCGCTTATTTTTGTAATGCGTTCAACTTAAGTAAATAAAATATCCTTTTCGACAATATCTTTCTAGTTTTCACACACATACATACTACAAATGAAAATCAAAACCAAAAAAAACTCCAAATAGAGACTGAGGCGACAAGAAAAGGTAAAGAGATATGAGTGCTCCGCAACATCCGGAGGGTTTTCGGTTTACGACTACCACGCCGCCACCGCCACCGGTGCAACCACCTGATGGAGGTCCGCCTAAACCTCCGCGTCCATCCTTTCGTGACATCCTTGCTGAAGGACGAGAGAAGGCTCTGATTAAGGAGACGGTGGATCTTCTAGCCAAGGGCTTGGCGACTATATCCTATGAAGAGGGAATAGGCTGCTACCAAAAGTGGTATTTGATGATAGTTATTTCCAGGAGTTATGCCATCCGTGGAAGGACGCTTTAGTGATCAAGTTGTTAGGGAAGACAGTGGGATATCAAACCATGAAAGAACGCTTGAAGAAGTTATGGAAGACTACGGGTGACTTCGACATCATGGATGTTGACAACGGTTTCTATATGGTCAAATGTGACAATTTGTGTGACAGGGAGAAAATAGTGTCTGGGGGCCTTGGATGATGTTTGATCACTACCTTGCAGTTACTCAATGGACACCGGAGTTTGCCTCTCCGAATGCGAAGATTGAGAGGACCCTGGTTTGGATCCGCTTTCCAGGGTTAAATTTTGTTTATTATGATGATAGTTGTCTTCTAGCCTTAGCAGCTGCGGTAGGGAGACCAGTTAAGGTTGACTCAAACACCCTTAACGTGGAGAGGGGACGTTTTGCGCGTATCTGTGTTGAGATTGACCTCACTAAGCCAGTGGTGGGGAAGGTTTGGGTGAATGGCCATTGGTATAAGGTTCAATATGAAGGATTACATATCATTTGTGGAAATTGTGGTTGTTATGGCCACCATACACGAGACTGCAAGCTCAAAAAATTGGCGGAGCGGCAAGCGCGACGCAAAGGTGGAGGAGCAAGCCGACGCAGCGGCGGTGGAGAAAGCGGCAGAAACGGCTACCCTAGCGATTCTGAGATGTTGCTATTAATAAGGAGAATAATGTGGCACCTATTAATGTGAAGAATAATGTGGCACCTAATAAGGTGGTACCTATTAATGTGAAGAATAATGTGGAACCTAATAAGGTGGCACCTAATAATGAGGCCAACGTAAAAAGTGGGAGCAATTACAATAATGAGGAGGAATTGCATGGGGAGTGGATGATTGTGACTGCAAAAACACGAGAAAAAGGAATTGGGCAGAGTGGGAGCCTTCACGTTTTTCGGGACGCAATGGGGCACTTCAAGAGCAAGGGAATTGGGCCACTCATCTTGGGCCTTCTTCAACGGAACCAGGTACCCATCCAATGGGCCAGACTACTCAAGGAAATAACCCAAGGCTTTCATCCGTGGTCTCAACCGGCCGAATGTGAACGGTGGAGTAATTGTGACATCCGGCCGACGAGGCGGGAGTGATCGCCGGTGCCAAAAAAAAGGTGGCATGGCAAAGAGCGGCTCTGGAAGCTTCAAAGCGAAGGAGGCGCGTGAATGAACCGAATACGCACCGGAATGAGAGGATCCCGAGGTCGTGCGGTATGGGGATGCATGATTGAAGGAAGACTTAAAAGAATTAATTTGGACTACTTATAACAACAAGATGCATCTTCTTTTCGGAGTCCATCCAATAAGAACTCCATAGTTAAGCGTGCTTGGGAGAGTAGTAGTGGATGGGTGACCTTCAGGAAGTTTCGGAAAAGCATGCAAGTGAGGACAAAGCATCTTTGAAAAGACTCGTGTTGGTTCGTGAGAGCGATCAACAATTCTTGAAGCGATGCAGGATGTTACAAATGGTATCGAGCGCAGACCTCACTCGAGACGGTGTGGTTCGGGGGCGAACCAAGCGGAAGTTAGTGGGCATGTGACATCCGGGGCTGACGAGGGCGGGGAGTGATCGCCGGTGCCCAAAAAGGTGGCATGGCAAAGAGCGGCTCCTGGCAGCTTCAAAGCGAAGGGCGCGTGAATGAACCGAATACGCACCGGAATGAGAGGATCCCGAGGCGTGCGGTATGGGGCTATGGATCTGATTGAAGGAAGGCTTAAAAGAATTAATTTGGACTACTTATAACAACAAGATGCATCTTCTTTTTGGAGTCCATCCCATAAGAACTCCATAGTTAAGCGTGCTTGGCTTGGAGTAGTAGTGGGATGGGTGATCTTCTAGGAAGTTTCCCGGAAAAGCATGCAAGTGAGGACAAAGCATGCTGAAAAGACTCGTGTTGGTTCGTGGGGGCAGTCAACAATTCTTGAAGCAGCCTGGGATGTTACAAGTACACACAACAAATTCCAAACACTCGGCCATCGAGCTTGATTTAGCTCTTATTGAACATCTCACTACTACTCAAAATCGGCATGCACACAGCCGTCGATGGGGTCGAGAAGAGTCCAATGCATGCTATCGTGGATGTTTCTCATGATGAGGATATAGAAAGGGTGGTAGAAACTCCTCAATTATGGGAGCCTACAAACCGACGCTATATGCGCCGGTATCCACCATGTTGGTGGATTTTACCTCCGAGTTTTTAATGATTGGTTTTCAAGATGTATCTATTCTTTCCTAGAACATCTCGGGGGCTAAGAATCAGAAAGCTCAAAGGCATGCTATGGATGTGATTAGACGGTATTCTCCCACTATTCTCATCATTATGGAAACTCGTGTGCAATTTGAGAAAACTAGAAACTTCTGGTCTCGAGTAGGATATGATCCAGTTGTTGTTGAAGAAGCAAGGGGGAACTCTGGGGGCCTCTGGGTTCTTCAACAAAGGGGGACTAGTCTTAGTACTACTTTGTTCAAATCTACTCCTCATGCAATTACCATTACTTTGGAAGTGGGTAGTGCTTTTTGGTTTTTCACTGGAGTGTATGCTAGCCCAACTTACTCCTTGTGTACGGAGCTTTGGCACTACCTGGGTGATCTTCGTGACCGTATTGATGGCCCATGGGCTATGATGGGGGATTTAGCGAAGTGAGGGGTGGCGCCTTTAATCATCAACGTTCCCAAACTATGATGAATATGATGGATACTTGTTACAGAACTGACATGCCTTCTACCGGGAGTCTGTTCACTTAGCAGAGGAACTGTGTTGGTTTATTGAAGGTCTCCAAGAAGTTGGATCACTCTATGGCCGATATTATGTGGCATCATCATTTTCCTGAGGCTTTTGTTGAGGTTTTGTGTCGTTTTCATTCCGACCACAACCCTCTCCTTCTCCGTTGTGGTGGCCTCCCCCGGGCTCCTAGCATTCGGCCTTTCCGCTTTGAGGCGGGTTGGATCACTAACCCACAGTACCAAGAGGTAGTGAAACAAGCTTGGAGTAGAAACAATACTTGTCGTGTGCTTGGTCTTAAGCATGTAACAGATGACTCAGTTGTTTTTAACCGAGAGGTCCTTCGAAATATCTGTAAGAGGAAGCGGGAGCTTGAAAGACGTCTTAAGGGGATTCAACGCACTCTTGAGATGGTTGACTCTGGTAGCCTCCTTATTTTGGAAAAGAAACTCCAGTTGGATTACGATAACATTCTCAATCAGGAGGAAATATTCTGGTACCAAAAGTCTAGAGAAAAATGGATCACTCTTGGTGACAAGAATACAAAATTTTTCCACTCCCAAACAGTGATTTGAAGGAAACAGAATAAAATTCATGGTCTTCATCTTCCTGATGGGAACTGGTGCACAAATTATGCCATTGTCCAGGATGAAGCTCAGCAGTTTTTCCAGCGGCTCTTCTGTGAGTCTCCTATGGATGCTTCGAGTAGCCCTCCCCTGCCTATGGTCACGGTCCCCAGGCTTCCTGATGAAGTTGTCCACGCGCTCACCATGAATGTCACCAAAGAGGAGGTCTATGCAGCGCTTCAACACATGCACCCTTATAAGTCTCCCAGCTCTGATGGTTTCCAATGTATTTTCTTCCGTTAATACTGGCATATTATTGGTGATGATGTTACAAATTTGGTTTGTACAGCTTTTGCCTCGGGCTATTTTGATCCGAGTATTGCTTCTACACTCATTGCTCTAATTTCTAAAGTGGAAATCCCAGCTCCTTTAAGGAATTTAGACCAATTAGTTTGTGCAATACTTTGTATAAGCTCATCACTAAGGTGTTGGTGCATCGGATGCGACCTTTCCTCTGTCACATTATTGGCTCTTACCAAAGTAGTTTTCTCCCAAGGAGAGGTACTGGTGATAATGCTATTGTCCTCCAAGAGGTCCTTCACTCTATGCATACCTCCAAGAAGAAAAAAGGGGATGTGGCTTACAAGATTGATTTGGAAAAGGCTTATGACCATGTGAACTGGAATTTTCTAAAATTGTGTCTTGCAGAGTTCGGCTTTCCTCCTCCTACCATCACTTTGATTATGCATTGTGTCACAGCTTCTACTTTGTCCCTTATCTGGAATGGGAAGCGGTTGCATTCTTTCTCTCCGACTAGAGGCCTTCGACAGGGGGATCCCCTATCCCCTTATATTTTTGTTATATGTATGGAAAAGCTTTCTCACTCCATCCTTGCGGTTGTTGATGCTGGTAGGTATTGGATTGCTGACTTCACAGGACATATCGGTATCTCCAACAACCTGCATGCCGAGTTACTGGCTTTGGAGCATGGTCTTATGTTTGCTTGGGATAAAGGATTCAGATCGCTTATCTGTTATTCTGATTCCTTAAATGTGATCAATCTTATTAATGCCCCCATGAATGTTTGGAATTGGTATGCATCATCTATTTAATCCATCAAGGACCTTCTCCGTAGGGACTGGTTGGTGACTTTAACTCACACGCTCCGGGAAGACAACTTTTGTGCAGACTCTTTGGCTAAATTGGGCGTTGTTGGCATGACTTTCTACTCGATTTTAGATGTTCCCCCTGCTGGTCTCACTCTCCACCTCCTTGCTGATGCATCGGGTGTGAAGTTTGTGAGGATGTAATTTTTCTTGTTTTTTCTTTTTGGCTTGCTTTCAAGCTGTACTCTACCAAAAAAATGGAAATCAAAACCGGTTCAATTAGCCTCAATTTGACAAGGAAAAACAAGTTTGATAACCTCGTGTGTTGTACTTGTATGTACTTTTTATATTATAATATATATATATATATATATATATATATATATATATATATATATATATATATATATATATATATATATATATATATATATATATATATATAATACTGAAATTAATCAAATTTAAACTATTTAAGAAATTTTTGAATAGGTCTTTGATTACAAATTTTTTAGTTTAAGAAACTTTTAAATATTCTCAAATAGTTTAGATACCCACAGAGTAATTTAACCTATTTTTTATGTTCATCATTAAGTATTTAACATTAAATTAAGGGCTTTTTGGTAAGTTAATATTAAATAGGATGAAAAATGTCACATTTTTCTTATATTTTGTTAATGGGTGTTTTTAAGGTGGTGTGACAAGGGTACTAAAGATTTTATTTAGTAACTAATACTAAAGGGCATATGGTAATTTTACTAATTATTGGAAAAAAAATGTGTAACTAAACGCGCCCAAAAAAGGGGTCAGTTGAAACTACCTTCGCGTTTCAACCTTTCTTCCCGTTTCAACTTCCTTCCTTCGCGTTTCAACCTTCGTCGTCACCACTCTCGCGTTTCAACCCTTCTTCTCCGTCTCCGTCTACGTCTCCGGCAACAGCTTCAGTTCAAACTACATTCTCCAACTTCAAACTACATTCTCCACCAAAACTACATTCTCCGTGAAACCCTTCGCAAAAGGCTTCTCCATCTCGCGTTTCAACTCCGTCTCCGGCAACAGCTTCTCCGTCTCCGGCGCCCAAAACAACACTCTCTGTTTCAACTATGTTGAGAAGTCTTTTGTGGTGGTAGCTGCTCTGGATGACAAGTCTTTGTGGTGGTAGTGGCTCTGCATGTTTAGAATTAGATAATGTTACTAAAGGGAATGATGGCGCCCAAAACAACACTATCTGTTTCATATGTATTTGATTATGTAGCAAAAAGCTGGTTGTAATATAAGTCAATGAAATTATATTCCTGAATTATACTACTTTCCACAAATTGGAATATGTGGAAAGTGGGGCTTTGTGGCCACTAACCACATATTCCAATTTGTGGTAATTAGCCTCCAAATCTCTTTTTACTCTTGTTGTTGCTATTAATAATGTTGTTGTTGTTTTTTGACATGATCATTTCAGGTTTCCTCATTTGCATATATGAGTCTAGTGATCTACTACTTGTGATGAAATATTTGTTTGAAAATTGAAACCCTTTTGTTTCGTTTCCTTTGAGAGGTGAAAGAGATTTGTGTTTGTGTAAGATAATGTAAGATAATAAAAGTGTATAGATATATAGGTAGCTAGGTGAATGATGTTTTTCAAGAAAGAGAGAGATAAATAGAAAGCTTCATTGCACCACTAGTTGAATGCTATTTTCCACAAATTGGAATATGTGGTTAGTGGGGCTTAGTGGCCACTAACCACAGATTCCAATTTATGGTAAGTGGAAACCAACTAGTGTTTCTAATTTGTTTATATTCGTTGGAAAACACTCTTTTCCATTATTTTATGGTGAACACCAAAACTCAATAGGTATCGTAAAACTCTGCACTTGTGGTCCCTATTTTATAATCTATATGGTCCATATTATAAGAAAATTTTACTAAAATCAGAAAGACCAATGATGTTATTAACTGTGATGCAACTTTAAGCCTTATCACAAATAGGGAGTCAATTCTCTTCATTGAAGATTTCACTTGAGAGCGTCAAGTGTTAAATCTCAAGCACTCATTACCCATTCACTCTTATTTAATGTGTTAAAGTTTATCTTTGTTGGTGTAACTATCATGAGGCAACCAATATTAAGTCAATTTGTGGACAGATAGTCTTTAAAACATATCTCTTTTTCATTGCACCACTAGTTGGATGTTATTTTCCATAAATTGGAATCTGTGGTTAGTGGGGGTTAGTGGCTATTTACCACATATTCCAATTTCTGGTAAGTGGCATCCAACTAGTGTTTCTAGTTTGATTTTGTTCTTGTTTGAGTCTTAAATATAGATTTTGAAAATGCCAATATAGATTTTGATTCATAATAGCCACTTCCACTGGTCATTCTGATCTTAAGTATAAATGCATAATCAGTTGCCTTTTATCTGAAATTCAATTGCCCGGATGCGTTGCTGTTTCCTAATCAGTTGCCTTTTATCTGATTCAGACATCAACCTGGTATTGCTATCTTGCATGGATTTTTACGTTGCTTAATCTTTTTAGCTGGAAATTCTACCTCATCATCTTCAACTGTAACGTTCAACAACCAAAACATATATAAGAATGCTAAATACCTCTGCTTATAACATATTGTTTATGGATTTGACTCTTACTTGAACCCTGCCTTGGCAGAAGCTTTCATTGCACCACTAGTTGGATGCTATTTTCCACAAATTGGAATCTGTGATTAGTGGGGGTTAGTGGCTATTTACCACAGATTCCAATTTGTGGTAAGTGGCATCGAACTAGTGTTTCTAGTTTGATTTTGGTCTTGTTTGAGTCTTAAATATAGATTTTGAAAATGCAATGGAAAATAGCAAATACCTGGCAACGTTGAACACTCAGCACGTGAAGGTTCCGTGGTATCAGACTTTGAATGCAACAACTGCTCAGCCTCTTTTACTCCATCAAGAACATGACGTACCAATATGTTAAAAGCAGCCTCATTATAGCATATATGTGACCCAGCTTCCGAATCAAAGAATTTGACAATTATAAGTTCGAACTCAAGCGACCATCTTAGTGAGATTTTCATCCTGACCAGGACAACCCTGAACTGAATTCCAAAACCACAACATCAATTAATCATGTAATCATGAAATTGTGAAATCCAAAACTGAGACTACAAAGCAACAAGCGACTTACGAGCAAGTAAACGTGAAAAGCTTATTGCTTCACCATGTTCATCAACTCCAAGCATTTTTAAAACTGCAGATATATACACAAACACTAGTTGGACAATCAAGGAATTTACCAAATTGGACAATCAATTAAGATAGAAAATGATACATTATCTACCGATTCCATTTTTCTACAAATAGGAATGCGTGGTTTAGTAGCAGTTCCCACTAACCACATGATTCCATTCAATGAAAGTAAGATCCAATTACCTACTAAACATAGAACAAGATTAAACAGCAACAACAACAAAAGTTTAATCAAGAGGGTGATAGCATGAATAGCTTAATCAAGCATCTATTCTCAGTCATAATAACCAACAATTAAGTTTTGGCGTTTGATCTCATAATAATCAACAGGGAATAATAATGGAAACAAGAAGAATTGGAGAAAGGTACCTTCAAGAACTCAAGTGCAGAGATAAACGAGAATTGGAGAAGATGGTTCTGGAGTGAGGAACACTAGTTGTGGTGGCTTCTACAAAAGAATTGCTTTATAAGATGACTTATTTTAAAAAGCTTATATTGAACTTGGCTTTGTTGCTTGTTCTTCTCTTCTCAATGAAATTGGTAACAGCGAGGTTACCACCATGGATATCTAACCCTCATTACAAAACTGCACGTAAGTGATTAATTCTTTGAAATTATGATAATTTTCCTAATTAGTCCTTCATGTTTAAATTAATTTTAAATTAATCTTTCATTTTTCCAATATTGTATTTTTTAGATCGCCGTCTTGATGAACCACAAGGCTTCAACTTTGTTCCTGGTCAGTCTTGAGGAGCTACTACAAGTACAATTTCATTTATAATTACAAAAATTAAAAAACCTAAAAAACAACTTCATATTAAAGCTTGTAAAAAAATAAATTCTTTTAAATAATAAATATTATATATATATATATATATCTTCTTCATTTCTACCACATACCCACACGTAAAGATACAAAAATTATATTACACATTTTGACTTTTACAAACACAATATTGCAGGTATGTCTCTGCCTGTGAAGCAACTTAGAGAATATTCAGTTTCGATATACATTATCAAAATACCTCAGTTATGCGATTGAGCTTCCATTTACCTGGACAAAACTCACTTTCGTTAAGAGATTCAGATAATTTATCAGTCTTTGCAAGAGAACGAATTCAAGAAACCATGTTTACAGAATGGATGAGAATGAATTCAATTAGCTCAAAAGCACAAGAACTCACATATTCTGAGTTCCCCACAAAATTTGTTTGGGATCAAAAAAATAAAATCTAAAAAGAAAGGAAGTTTGGCAAAACAATTGGAAGAATTTATTATGCACGCCCAACATGTGGTGAGAGATACTACTTGAGAATTTTGTTGAATATTGTTCATAGTCCAAAAAGCTATGAAGATCTTAAAAAAGTAGGCAATGTGACTCACACAACATTCAAACAAGCATGTTATGCTCTTGGGCTATTGAATGATGATAAAGAGTGGAATGATGCTTTGAATGAAGCTGCACAATGGGCCACAGCTCCCCAAAGTCGGTGGATACTACGCAACAATAACAAACCAAAAAAACCTATATCCCTAGAACTTAACAAAAAAAACAAAAAGAGAAGCAAAACAAAGGTAAATAAATAAATATAACCTGAATTAAGTTTTTTAGATGTTAGAACACAGAAACTGTGTTCATATCATCATTACTATAGTACATACATAATATCATAACACACCTAATAAAAGATAAAAAAAAAGAGAAATTAAATTCAATACAAAGCAATTAAGAAACTTTTTGAGTACCAATAAACTGATAATAATAAAACTTGATAATCTTCTCTTCTCAACTCAAGTCATATCAGCCATCAATGAAATCAACCATGAGTATTAAAAGCTTCCCACAACAAATTTGGTGCAGAAAGATTAGTGAGATCTCTAGCTTAAAGTGCAGCAGTTCTGAGTGTCTTAAGAGTCCAAAAATTGGCTTCAACAAAAGACACTTCTATAAGGCAAATTATGTTTCTTGCAAAGATCAATAACCAAAGGAGAAACTTTCCTCAATTGTGCTCTTGGTAACCTAGGAAACAAATGATGTTCAAGCTGAAACTGCAAACCACCAAAGAACCAATCCATCCATGTTGAACAAGAGATATCTAATGTTCCACTTGTTTGTTTTTCAAACCAATCATTTCCATTTGGTGGACCCATATAAACATTAGCAGCAAAATGGTTCAAACAAAATTGAAGATGTTGGATTGAACAAACAACAAAACAAGCTAACACAAACATCAACCTTTCTGACCAATTAGGTAAACAAGATAATAGTAATGGAAACCATGTCCAAAATACAAGGATTCCCATTATGTTGAAAGCTCTGTCAGGTACTTTTCTTGTTGAGAACAAAAGGAGAAATGTTAGTAGATATAAATTCAGCCTTACAAAACATAATACAGGGTAAAATGTCCAGTGTTGGTAACTCGCAAGAAACCTAGACAAAGCATCAAACTTCGATTGTCTATCATAGAAATAAGATTTCATGAAGTTGAAGAATCGCGACGAGACCGCGAAAACCAGTATGTGCTGCAAATCTGGGTCATAATCAAGACTATTACAAGCAATATGATGAGCATTATATGTCCATTTCCACCAAGCAATACTAGTCCCAGCTAAACAATTTCGCATAAACGATTTGCGACAATTTGTTATAGTTTTTGGTAGACATAACTTCATAATGACCAGAATCATGACCAACATAAGTACTTTGCATCCAAAGTAAACCCAATAACATACCAGAAGCTACATGAGCCCTAACAGAATCACATTTAACAACACCATAAATAACAATTGATAACATAACAGCAACAGATGTTAATGTGAAAAGAGCAACATGTTCTTTTTTTTTCAAATAACCCTAGTTTCTTAAACACGGTGACAAGTTTTCTATAATCTTTAGAAACCTCGGAAATGGTAAAATCTTTAAGGTGGTAACCAGTGAAAAGATCAAGGTAATGCCAAGCAGTACCAGGATGATAAGCTATGAATGCATCAGTTACATCTTGACCAGCTAGGTTTAATAATGGAACATCACCACCAGGATGTTTTTTTGCCCAATTTGTAACATCATAAACCTTACCCTGAATTGAGATCCATAAATCACCTGCTTTGTTGTGTTGTTTCAGTTACTCAGATGTTATGTACTTCATCTTCTTCTCACCCTCCATAATAATTAGTCAATAAAATAACTAGTCTTGTCAAAAAAAATATCATTAATCATTAGTTTATACTTGTCAAACAAAAAAAGTCATTTGTAGTACTACCAACCGCACATAGAATGGGAATATCCTAGAAAACTACTGTAAACCGATTTTCATATACTTTTTTGTCAATAATTGTTGATTACCATAGATGGGCAGAGCCCAACCAACCAATACAATGGCCTCAGGCCCAATAGTGAGCACCAAACAGTTCATGGGCTTCACAAGCAAACATAAAGAAAACGGAATGTATAGCATTTGGATTTGTGCACCACAATCCGACTGCACTGAATCCTATTTGATAACCATACCGCTTGTTCTCTCATCATGAAAATCTTCATTATATCCTATAATAAAGCTTCTCCGATCACGATAATCTCCAATAGGTATCACGATAATCTCCAATAGGTGGGCTAGGTTTAAAATTCTCCTTGTTTAGCTCAAAAAAAAATATGACAATTTTTTTGTAATGCTGGTGCTGGTGCTGGTGGTAGTTCTGGTGAAGTTACATCAAAGACAGAAAATCGACCAGAACCTGATGATAACAAAAAAAGGAAGAACCATTAGATCATTAGATGTAAATAATGCAAGGATGTCATAAACTAGTCCTTAAGTTATGTAATCTTCAAGTCTTTAAAGAGATAAGTAGCATTGAATAGAAAGCATATACAGCTGGGAAAAAAAATCCGATCTCTTCAATAATGTTCTTGTTCTTAATTTTTTTACACGGGACTTTGTTTTGTTCTGTCCTTCCAATGATATCAACATACTAACATGTCAGAAAAAAAACAACTTGGAGGGTAGCAAAATCGTAAACCGTAAGTAGAATCAGAAGATTCTACCGAATATTTTTTGGTTAAATCACAGTGGAATAAAATACTACCAAACGCAGGGGTGCTTGTAGCACCAACAGCAGGGGTCGAACCAAATGCTGGCTGACTTCCAGATGCTGGTTGTGATGGTCGGATGGCACTTCCAAATGGATAATAAGCAGCCTTCTGATCAAAATCTGATGATCCTAAGAAGGAATAGAGTTGATTCTCAGGTTGAATTAGAAAACCGCAATATAAAATTATGATAACAAAAAAAAATGAAGAAAAGTAAGCCAAAAAATGCTAAAGGAAGTACCCTTAAAATCCAATGAAAAAGGAAGCCCGTCATCTACAACAATAACAAAGAATGTTAAATTATAAAACAATCACTGTCCAATAAATGACAAGTCGTAACAAAGGAAGAACCATTAGATCATTAGATGTAAATAAAGCAAGGATGTCATAAACTAGTCCTTAAGTTATGTAATCTTCAAGTCTTTAAAGAGATAAGTAGCATTGAATAGAAAGCATATACAGCTGGGGAAAAAATCCAATCTCTTCTATAATGTACTTGTTCTTAATTTTTTTACACGGGACTTTGTTTTGTTCTGTCCTTCCAATGATATCAACATACTAACATGTCAGAAAAAAAACAACTTGGAGGGTAGCGAAATCGTAAACCGTAAAATTGCAAGTAGAATCGGAAGATTCTACCGAATTTTTTTTGGTCGAATCACATACAATGGCCTCAGGCCCAATAGTGAGCACCAAACAGTTCATGGGCTTCACAAGCAAACATAAAGAAAACGGAATGTATAGCATTTGGATTTGTGCACCACAATCCGACTGCACTGAATCCTATTTGATAACCATACCGCTTCGATAATCTCCAATAGGTGGGCTAGGTTTAAAATTCTCCTTGTTTAGCTCAAAAAAAATATGACAATTTTTTTGTAATGCTGGTGCTGGTGCTGGTGGTAGTTCTGGTGAAGTTACATCAAAGACAGAAAATCGACCAGAACCTGATGATAACAAAAAAAGGAAGAACCATTAGATCATTAGATGTAAATAATGCAAGGATGTCATAAACTAGTCCTTAAGTTATGTAATCTTCAAGTCTTTAAAGAGATAAGTAGCATTGAATAGAAAGCATATACAGCTGGGAAAAAATCCGATCTCTTCAATAATGTTCTTGTTCTTAATTTTTTACACGAGACTTTGTTTTGTTCTGTCCTTCCAATGATATCAACATACTAACATGTCAGAAAAAAACAACTTGGAGGGTAGCAAAATCAGTAAACCGTAAGTAGAATCAGAAGATTCTACCGAATATTTTTGGTTAAATCACAGTGGAATAAAATACTACCAAACGCAGGGGTGCTTGTAGCACCAACAGCAGGGGTCGAACCAAATGCTGGCTGACTTCCAGATGCTGGTTGTGATGGTCGGATGGCACTTCCAAATGGATAATAAGCAGCCTTCTGATCAAAATCTGATGATCCTAAGAAGGAATAGAGTTGATTCTCAGGTTGAATTAGAAAACCGCAATATAAAATTATGATAACAAAAAAAAATGAAGAAAAGTAAGCCAAAAATGCTAAAGGAAGTACCCTTAAAATCCAATGAAAAAGGAAGCCCGTCATCTACAACAATAACAAAGAATGTTAAATTATAAAACAATCACTGTCCAATAAATGACAAGTCGTAACAAAGGAAGAACCATTAGATCATTAGATGTAAATAAAGCAAGGATGTCATAAACTAGTCCTTAAGTTATGTAATCTTCAAGTCTTTAAAGAGATAAGTAGCATTGAATAGAAAGCATATACAGCTGGGGAAAAATCCAATCTCTTCTATAATGTACTTGTTCTTAATTTTTTACACGGGACTTTGTTTTGTTCTGTCCTTCCAATGATATCAACATACTAACATGTCAGAAAAAAAACAACTTGGAGGGTAGCGAAATCGTAAACCGTAAAATTGCAAGTAGAATCGGAAGATTCTACCGAATTTTTTTTGGTCGAATCACATACAATGGCCTCAGGCCCAATAGTGAGCACCAAACAGTTCATGGGCTTCACAAGCAAACATAAAGAAAACGGAATGTATAGCATTTGGATTTGTGCACCACAATCCGACTGCACTGAATCCTATTTGATAACCATACCGCTTCGATAATCTCCAATAGGTGGGCTAGGTTTAAAATTCTCCTTGTTTAGCTCAAAAAAAATATGACAATTTTTTTGTAATGCTGGTGCTGGTGCTGGTGGTAGTTCTGGTGAAGTTACATCAAAGACAGAAAATCGACCAGAACCTGATGATAACAAAAAAAGGAAGAACCATTAGATCATTAGATGTAAATAATGCAAGGATGTCATAAACTAGTCCTTAAGTTATGTAATCTTCAAGTCTTTAAAGAGATAAGTAGCATTGAATAGAAAGCATATACAGCTGGGAAAAAAAATCCGATCTCTTCAATAATGTTCTTGTTCTTAATTTTTTTACACGGGACTTTGTTTTGTTCTGTCCTTCCAATGATATCAACATACTAACATGTCAGAAAAAAAACAACTTGGAGGGTAGCAAAATCGTAAACCGTAAGTAGAATCGGAAGATTCTACCGAATATTTTTTGGTTAAATCACAGTGGAATAAAATACTACCAAACGCAGGGGTGCTTGTAGCACCAACAGCAGGGGTCGAACCAAATGCTGGCTGACTTCCAGATGCTGGTTGTGATGGTCGGATGGCACTTCCAAATGGATAATAAGCAGCCTTCTGATCAAAATCTGATGATCCTAAGAAGGAATAGAGTTGATTCTCAGGTTGAATTAGAAAACCGCAATATAAAATTATGATAACAAAAAAAAAATGAAGAAAAGTAAGCCAAAAAATGCTAAAGGAAGTACCCTTAAAATCCAATGAAAAAGGAAGCCCGTCATCTACAACAATAACAAAGAATGTTAAATTATAAAACAATCACTGTCCAATAAATGACAAGTCGTAACAAAGGAAGAACCATTAGATCATTAGATGTAAATAAAGCAAGGATGTCATAAACTAGTCCTTAAGTTATGTAATCTTCAAGTCTTTAAAGAGATAAGTAGCATTGAATAGAAAGCATATACAGCTGGGGAAAAAATCCAATCTCTTCTATAATGTACTTGTTCTTAATTTTTACACGGGACTTTGTTTTGTTCTGTCCTTCCAATGATATCAACATACTAACATGTCAGAAAAAAAACAACTTGGAGGGTAGCGAAATCGTAAACCGTAAAATTGCAAGTAGAATCGGAAGATTCTACCGAATTTTTTTTGGTCGAATCACATACAATGGCCTCAGGCCCAATAGTGAGCACCAAACAGTTCATGGGCTTCACAAGCAAACATAAAGAAAACGGAATGTATAGCATTTGGATTTGTGCACCACAATCCGACTGCACTGAATCCTATTTGATAACCATACCGCTTCGATAATCTCCAATAGGTGGGCTAGGTTTAAAATTCTCCTTGTTTAGCTCAAAAAAATATGACATTTTTTTTGTAATGCTGGTGCTGGTGCTGGTGGTAGTTCTGGTGAAGTTACATCAAAGACAGAAAATCGACCAGAACCTGATGATAACAAAAAAAGGAAGAACCATTAGATCATTAGATGTAAATAATGCAAGGATGTCATAAACTAGTCCTTAAGTTATGTATTCTTCAAGTCTTTAAAGAGATAAGTAGCATTGAATAGAAAGCATATACAGCTGGGAAAAAAATCCGATCTCTTCAATAATGTTCTTGTTCTTAATTTTACACGGGACTTTGTTTTGTTCTGTCCTTCCAATGATATCAACATACTAACATGTCAGAAAAAAACAACTTGGAGGGTAGCAAAATCAGTAAACCGTAAGTAGAATCGGAAGATTCTACCGAATATTTTTTGGTTAAATCACAGTGGAATAAAAATACTACCAAACGCAGGGGTGCTTGTAGCACCAACAGCAGGGGTCGAACCAAATGCTGGCTGACTTCCGGATGCTGGTTGTGATGGTCGGATGGCACTTCCAAATGGATAATAAGCAGCCTTCTGATCAAAATCTGATGATCCTAAGAAGGAATAGAGTTGATTCTCAGGTTGAATTAGAAAACCGCAATATAAAATTATGATAACAAAAAAATGAAGAAAAGTAAGCCAAAAATGCTAAAGGAAGTACCCTTAAAATCCAATGAAAAAGGAAGCCCGTCATCTACAACAATAACAAAGAATGTTAAATTATAAAACAATCACTGTCCAATAAATGACAAGTCGTAACAAAGGAAGAACCATTAGATCATTAGATGTAAATAAAGCAAGGATGTCATAAACTAGTCCTTAAGTTATGTAATCTTCAAGTCTTTAAAGAGATAAGTAGCATTGAATAGAAAGCATATACAGCTGGGGAAAAAATCCAATCTCTTCTATAATGTACTTGTTCTTAATTTTTTACACGGGACTTTGTTTTGTTCTGTCCTTCCAATGATATCAACATACTAACATGTCAGAAAAAAAACAACTTGGAGGGTAGCGAAATCGTAAACCGTAAAATTGCAAGTAGAATCGGAAGATTCTACCGAATTTTTTTTGGTCGAATCACATACAATGGCCTCAGGCCCAATAGTGAGCACCAAACAGTTCATGGGCTTCACAAGCAAACATAAAGAAAACGGAATGTATAGCATTTGGATTTGTGCACCACAATCCGACTGCACTGAATCCTATTTGATAACCATACCGCTTCGATAATCTCCAATAGGTGGGCTAGGTTTAAAATTCTCCTTGTTTAGCTCAAAAAAAATATGACAATTTTTTTGTAATGCTGGTGCTGGTGCTGGTGGTAGTTCTGGTGAAGTTACATCAAAGACAGAAAATCGACCAGAACCTGATGATAACAAAAGGAAGAACCATTAGATCATTAGATGTAAATAATGCAAGGATGTCATAAACTAGTCCTTAAGTTATGTAATCTTCAAGTCTTTAAAGAGATAAGTAGCATTGAATAGAAAGCATATACAGCTGGGAAAAAAAATCCGATCTCTTCAATAATGTTCTTGTTCTTAATTTTTTTACACGGGACTTTGTTTTGTTCTGTGCTTCCAATGATATCAACATACTAACATGTCAGAAAAAAACAACTTGGAGGGTAGCAAAATCGTAAACCGTAAGTAGAATCGGAAGATTCTACCGAATATTTTTGGTTAAATCACAGTGGAATAAAATACTACCAAACGCAGGGGTGCTTGTAGCACCAACAGCAGGGTCGAACCAAATGCTGGCTGACTTCCAGATGCTGGTTGTGATGGTCGGATGGCACTTCCAAATGGATAATAAGCAGCCTTCTGATCAAAATCTGATGATCCTAAGAAGGAATAGAGTTGATTCTCAGGTTGAATTAGAAAACCGCAATATAAAATTATGATAACAAAAAAATGAAGAAAAGTAAGCCAAAAATGCTAAAGGAAGTACCCTTAAAATCCAATGAAAAAGGAAGCCCGTCATCTACAACAATAACAAAGAATGTTAAATTATAAAACAATCACTGTCCAATAAATGACAAGTCGTAACAAAGGAAGAACCATTAGATCATTAGATGTAAATAAAGCAAGGATGTCATAAACTAGTCCTTAAGTTATGTAATCTTCAAGTCTTTAAAGAGATAAGTAGCATTGAATAGAAAGCATATACAGCTGGGGAAAAAATCCAATCTCTTCTATAATGTACTTGTTCTTAATTTTTTACACGGGACTTTGTTTTGTTCTGTCCTTCCAATGATATCAACATACTAACATGTCAGAAAAAACAACTTGGAGGGTAGCGAAATCGTAAACCGTAAAATTGCAAGTAGAATCGGAAGATTCTACCGAATTTTTTTTGGTCGAATCACATACAATGGCCTCAGGCCCAATAGTGAGCACCAAACAGTTCATGGGCTTCACAAGCAAACATAAAGAAAACGGAATGTATAGCATTTGGATTTGTGCACCACAATCCGACTGCACTGAATCCTATTTGATAACCATACCGCTTCGATAATCTCCAATAGGTGGGCTAGGTTTAAAATTCTCCTTGTTTAGCTCAAAAAAAATATGACAATTTTTTTGTAATGCTGGTGCTGGTGCTGGTGGTAGTTCTGGTGAAGTTACATCAAAGACAGAAAATCGACCAGAACCTGATGATAACAAAAAAAGGAAGAACCATTAGATCATTAGATGTAAATAATGCAAGGATGTCATAAACTAGTCCTTAAGTTATGTAATCTTCAAGTCTTTAAAGAGATAAGTAGCATTGAATAGAAAGCATATACAGCTGGGAAAAAAAATCCGATCTCTTCAATAATGTTCTTGTTCTTAATTTTTTTACACGGGACTTTGTTTTGTTCTGTGCTTCCAATGATATCAACATACTAACATGTCAGAAAAAAAACAACTTGGAGGGTAGCAAAATCGTAAACCGTAAGTAGAATCGGAAGATTCTACCGAATATTTTTTGGTTAAATCACAGTGGAATAAAATACTACCAAACGCAGGGGTGCTTGTAGCACCAACAGCAGGGGTCGAACCAAATGCTGGCTGACTTCCAGATGCTGGTTGTGATGGTCGGATGGCACTTCCAAATGGATAATAAGCAGCCTTCTGATCAAAATCTGATGATTCTAAGAAGGAATAGAGTTGATTCTCAGGTTGAATTAGAAAACCGCAATATAAAATTATGATAACAAAAAAAAAGGAAGAAAAGTAAGCAAAAAAATGCTAAAGGAAGTACCCTCAAATATGGAAGAACCCGTTTGGGGATCCAATGAAAAAGGAAGCCGGTCATCTACAACAATAACAAAGAATGATAAATTATAAAACAATCACTGTCCAAAAAATGACAAGTCGTAACAATTTGCACCCCACTTAACAGATATGATCCATCCTTACAACTTTTGAGAGTGAAAGGGAATGAATAATAAAGACCAATTTGCTTCAAAAAAATTGAGCAAATTGAAAGGAGACAAAACTTACCGTTTGTTGAACCTGACATCCTTACAAGTTTCCAAATAGAGAGGTAGAGGTAGATTGTTGCTCCCTAGCTGCAATCGACATAAATAAATCAAATAATTAGGTTTTCTTCAATTGTTTGTTTTTTATCTTCTTTTCACAGTACGAAGAAAATTGGAAAACGCAAGAAAGAAACACGCAAAACGCAGGTCACCCTAACGGATTAATCATTTATTGTTTGAAACCAAATTCCCAAACTGAACCCTAACAAACATTGATAAGGAGATGAGCAAGATTAAAGCCAAACAAACATGCAAGGATGATTGAGAGAGAAAGAAATTCAAGCCTGGAATGGAATAGAGAGATGCAACACAACAATTGAACACAAATGAGAAGAAGGTTTGCGCAGCGAATACCAGGAAAAGAGATTTTGCTTCACGTTCTTGAATTGAAAGAGAGAAGGAATACTGCGCTAAAAGCTGTTCCTTTAAGTATGGCTTTGTATTAGCCTAAAATAAAAGCGGAATCTAAAATAAAAGCCGGTTAGCTTAAAATCAAAGCCAACGGCTGTGGAGTTGCGCAAGGAAGTAACAGCTTCGTAACACACTCGATTATTGATAATCGGTGGTGATATGATCACTACTTCATCCTGTTTCAATTTTTTTAATATTATATATATATATATATATATATATATATATATATATATATATATATATATATATATATATTTAAACCTCTTCAACTATATTTTAAAAACACTTTGAAAAATCCAACTATAGTGGTGTGATTATATCCTCTATAGTTAAACCTTCAACTACCTTAATATGGGTCAGTTTGGATAAACAACTTAATTGACAAAACATGGCGTAAGTGTTTATATAAGTATAAGTCATCTTTATCATAAACTATTTATATAATAAACAATAAAATAATGTTAAAACTATTTTTCTATAAAGCCATGTTTGCTTTTCAAAAATCTATCTCGATGAGCACATGGAAATTAGTCTGAAAGAGCTTATGAACAAGTCATAAGTTGTTTCTATAAGCTCTCTCAAACAGTTTCATAAGTGTTTATAGCAGTAGATAAGCTCAAATAAGCCGATCCAAACGGACACTATATATTAAACCTCTTCAACTACATTTTAAATCATATATCTATATATGCAAAAAAATAGATATAAAATACCACCAACAACAATAGCATCAACAAAACTGAAACTAAGAAACACTAATCAGTAAATGTAACAAAATGAAGATTGTAATGAGAAACAATCAAATAAAATTCTTGAAAAATTATGATGAAAATACCTTGAATCAAATCTTGTCTTGCCAAATCTCGAAGCCAATATTGTTGAAGCTCCTGAAACATGAAATAAATACGCCAAATCAAAAAGTTAAAACCAAATAAATCAATAATGGAAACCAAATAAACCAAATTGAAATGTTAAAACCAAATAAACAATGAAACAAATGATATACATTAATTTAAATACATCATTAGTACAGATGATGAGGGAAAACAAAAATGTGCGAGCAAATCCATTCTGCGTGACAAGCTTGTCTAAATTCATTGAAACACCAACAAATTTTTGAGCACACTAAATTATATCGATTTGCCAACAACATTCGTTCGGTTTATGTATTTGAAGTTGCCCAATTTTTGTATTCACTTGATTGTGAATGTTATCAGCCTGAAGACAAATGAATAAATTGGAATAAAGATGGATCCACTTTCTTAGGCTATTGTTTAATACGTTTTGACCATTTTTTTCTAAATTTAAATTGGTTTTAAATTGGAATAAAGATGGATCAACTTTCTTAGGCTATTGACATATAACAGCGCTTATGATGAATTCAAGCGAGAAAATCGAGATACAAAATTTTAGCAAATTGGACATTTTTTTAACAATCGGATTACTGGGTACAATGAGGTGGATGCCACCTATTTTTCTCACCGATTGTGTGGCATTTTGAAAAAGATGACGTGTAAAGATTAGGTGGACAACTCTCAATTGAATATAACTAATATATATATATATATATATATATATATATATATATATATATATATATATATATATATATATATATATATTGTTTTATAATAATAATCATAGTCATAATTGTAACATCCCATATCGCTTTCTAGAATCGTTGATCATTTTTCATTTGTCATACCTCAATTTTGTCCGACTAATTTATCAAAAATAAAAATGTGTTTTTGTGAACACCAAATTTTAACGTGATCGCACAATAATTCTAATCACGTAGGCGCGTTATGTTTAACCGTGTACATATGTTATTATTAATCGCGTGGCGCGTCGTTTCTAATTGAGTACGCGCGTGTTTAACTTCCAATCGTGACCGAGTGTCATTTGATAGTCGTTAGCCGTCTTGCTTTATTAGCGCTACTATTATTTCTAATATATTAATTGAGGTTATCTCTTTTAAATATTTTTAGTTATTTAGCCAAAACCAAAAATCTACAAAAAGGAAAGAGGGAAGTTAACGTGATCTGATGGGTGAAGGTAAGAAGGTATATAATATGAGCCATGTGTAGGCTATGCCTATATTACAAGTGCAAAGGTAATTTTCAAAAAAAAATAGCAAATCACAGAGTACAGCCAGCAAGCACATCAGTAGAAACAAGGGGAAAAATCCAATTTGTGACAGCCATAGACATAGGCTCCAAAGCTCTAAATAGGAGAACCTTTTCCTCTTGTAATTTTTTTCCTGCACACATACACAAATAGGGAGATTAGACAGCTGAATAATAGTCAAACAAGGCTAAGTTGATGAATGCATAAGAGACTTGGGGAAGATAAATTTAAGCGAAAGTTTTATACACCAAAAGGGAAAACACTTGAAGAAATACAAAATCAGAGGACAGATTCAAAATGGACCTCACAATACATCAATCTAGGCATTTTGGACTATAAATTTAGCTTCAATACATGATGAAAAAAAAAAAAAGGAAAGGCAAACAAACACACACAGAAAAAAAAAACATACGAAGCAAAAAGAAAAACAGCAACCAAAAACTAACCATATACACACTGAGACACAAAACATACACACGCAGCCAACACAGCAAGAGCACAACACAGCAAGGCTGAAAATCTGGTTGGTAGTCATATATATCTCAATAGATGCTAAAATGTTTATATAAACTGTGTTCTTTTAGTTATTAAAGTGAGTTTTGTTCTTAATCTACAAATAGCATGTGTATGTGTATGTGATATTATAAGTGATTATAAGTGATATTATAAGTGATTTCTTTTTACAGTAAAAATAAAAAAGGGGTTTGTATAGTGTAGACATTGGGATGTTATAGAAAAATAAAAACAAGCAGAATAAGAAGAGCATAACGAGAGTAGGAGAGAATTAGACCAGAGAAAGATAAAGAAAAACAAGCTGAATAAGAAGAAGAAAAGTTGACCTTAAGCTCGCCGGAGCTCCGGTCATCTTCTCCGGCGAAGCTCCGGCGAGACCCCACCAAACCGAAGCTAAGTCCCTTCCGAACCGTCCCAGCAGCCACAAGAAACGACACAAAACCGAACGATTTAGTCATCAACGACCACCCTCACGCGTTCGTCGCCGTCGGAGAAACACCACTCTCCGGTCGTCGTCGTACCTCCGGCAGGCGCAAACGCCATGGCCGACGCTCCCTCTCCTCCTCTAAGCTTCGGTTTTCAATTTCTCTCCCAGGAAACCGGCGTAGTTCACGCCGTCGATCTCCCTCTCTCTCTTCTCTCTCTAAATGGAAAACAGAAACGGCGCAGGAGGAGGGAGTGAATTTAGGTTTCCTGTTTTTAGTGTATGTGGTGTTGGGCCTCCTTTTTTTTAAGTTTTTTATTTTACATCTGATTAGTAATCGCACCCCCCTTTTTTTTCATTCAACACCTTTCTTTTATTTTTAAACTTAGAACACTATCCACACCCCTCTGGTTTTAACAATGCAACCCCTACTTAAGCCCAGTTCGCATACCAACCCACATAAATGAACCGGGCTCGCTTCGTGCACCCCTTTTTTATAATACAACTCCTTATGGTTAGGCACTCCTAAATTTCGCTCTCACCCCCTCTCATTAATCTTTCAAACTCTTTTCAAATTAATGCAAGTTATTAGTGACTATCACCCAAAGCCTTGGCTTGTTTGATTGTCATGGACGCTATCAAGAGTTATTAACAATGATCACTCAAAGCCTTTGCTTGCTTGGTCATTATGAAAGCTCTTCCCCTTTCCAAAACCCTTTCAAAAACATTTTCAAAATAGAACTACGTCGCTTTGATTCCCATTTGGGATACGTAGGGAGCGAGCCACGTTCTCGTCAAGCGCAACAAATAAAAACCCTTTTCGCAACCAGAAGCGTTAGTACTTTTCACAACAAAAATCATTTTCAAACCCATTGTTGCTAGTGGCTAATCGTAACCTTTGTTCGTTCGTCAGCCATTGGTGGCAATGCCTTTTCAAAGAACAATAAGCGATGATCACCCATAACTTTGGTTAGTTTGATCATTCGTGCAATTAATCTCTTTGAAAACCATTTTCAAAAGATTAAATAAAAAACAGTCGCTACTAACGGTCAATCGGAACCTTCGTTAAATCGACTAGTGGCGGTGACTCCCATTTTTCAAGAGTACTTAGCGGTGATTACCCATAACCTTTGTTAGTTTAATCATTATTTGAATACTCAAATCTATTCGAAAACTCACTAAAAAGATAAAAAAAACAAAAACCTTTTCATGACAACCAAGAACTACGTAGCTTTGAATTCTCCATCGCACCAGGAGATACGTAGGAGCGAGAAGCCAACTCTCGTCAAGCGCCAAAAATAAATTTTTTTATTAAGTTTTCCCATTCGCTTCAAACAAGAAATAAATAGGCAAATCTAGGTATTTTTCAAGTCAAACGTAAAACCACACACTTAATTAAAGGTTCCTTTCAAAGAGAAAGGATGTGTGTGGTGCTAATACCTTCCTCACACGCAATCGACCCCGAACCTATATCTCTAGTTTTTCAAAAGACCATCCGCCTTGTTCAAAAGACTTTTTTTCAATGTTTTGGTCTTAAAATTAAAATATTGGTGGCGGCTTCAAAAATTTTACACGTTGTACATTGAGAAACCCAAGCCGGATTTTTCGGGGTGCAACAGCTGGCGACTCCACTGGGGACTAAAAAAGAAAAACATTTTTTTAAAAGAGGGTCAAGCCTAATTAATTAAGTGTGTAGTTTGTGTGATTGATTTGAATATCTTGCTTTGCCTGTGCACTCTAGATTAGTTGTATTTGATTGATATTGAACCCTATGGTATACGACATGTTATTACTTTCTATTGTCTGGGCTGTTCTGGATTTTCATTTGCAGGTGGGGTAGTTTTTAAGGAAATGCCCTTCGCACACACACACTTGTACCTTGAGAATTATATGATTAGAGAAAGAGACCATAACCCAGGTCTGTTAGGATACCTTAGGATGAGTGGATTCGAGTAGTGGGAGCCCATCAGGACCTTAGTCCGTTTGGCTACTCGCGAAAGTTTCAATCAGAGTTGTGCTTTTTCATGAGGCTTCGTATCTAGCAGTTTGCTGCATTTAAGGGGATTTTCATGAGAGGGATTGTGGCTCTGATGACCTTTTTGAGGGTGTGAATAGAGCTACATGAGAAGATAATCCCTAAAATACCTTAGATCATAGGCTCTACCCCCTTTTAGGTCACAAGGGCTTTCCAAATTGTGTGTTGCATCGTTGCATTCAGTTCAACCAATTTTTCCTTCAAAATTTTCAAAAATCAAAAAAATATGTTTTTCCTTTTTCAATAAGCGCCTATATGAGGTGGCATATAGCGTGAAAATTTTCAAATCACCACTTGTAAATCCTCTTTCTGCAAAAACACAAAAAGAAGCATCATTGCATATCATGCATCATGGCATCATTGCATCATTACGTCATTTGCATCGTCTGCATTAAATAAAACCCAATTTTGAAAATCATTTGTCACGCATTTAAGTTGTTTGCCGGGATTGTAAAGTAACTTGGAATCTTGTCTTAGGTGGGAAAGATAAAGCAACATGGGATCAAGAAGCAAGATTGTACTTAATTCAAGGTTTCCGGTTGTCAAGAGAATAGATGTAGAGGGTTTGAAAGAGTTTGTTTCCTTGATGGAGTCAGAAGAGAGGGGTCTATTTGGGAAGGCTTATGGTAATCTCCTCAGATTGTTACAATTAGATCCAAGAGAGTGCTATTATGGCCCTGAGCCGATTCTATGATCCGGACATTCGATGCTTCCTCTTCAAAGACTTTCAGTTATCACCAACTCTCGAGGAGTATGAACAGATTCTGGGGTTCTCAAAGTCAGAGTTAGCACCTTACCAATATCAGAAACATCGGTATTCAGACCAGAGACTCTCTTTGTTGTTGCAAGTCAGTGTGAAGGAATTAGAGCTTCATAAGGAAAAGAAGAACCGTATCAGGGGTTTCCCGCTAAGCTATTTCGAAGGTTTATTGAAGTCTTATGCTCAGAATAAGAAGTGGGGTCCTTTCAAGCAGCTGTTAGCCCTAACTATTTTTGGGATCCTCCTTTTCCCCCACCCAGGTTGAGAAGTTCATCGATGAGACCGCTATTGGGCTTTTTCTAGCATTCATAAGTAAAGAAAGTCCGATTAACCCAGTACCAGCAATCCTGGCGGATACCTACTATTCCTTCACCCATCACCGTGTGTTAGGAAAGAAGAAGGTTGTTTGCTCTTTCCATGTCCTATACACCTGGTTCCTCAACCATGTTGTCACTCATAAGACGAAAGCTGCAGATTTAGTAGAATATGCCCTGTGTTGTGATGTAGAAGCCAGAAGTGCACAAGAATGGGTGCACATTTTAGAGAATCTCAGTGCTCTCAAAGTCTGTTGGTTCAATCATCCGTGTTGGAAAGATAGGCCTTCATCATGCTTTTGGTCAGGCGGCAATTTCGAATGTGTCCTTAATGGGAACCCAAGGCTGCATCAAATACAATCCTTCTCTCACCATCAGACAGCTTGGGTATCCTATGAAGAATGCACCCACTAAAGACATGTTGGCCCCAATCTTTCTCGATAAAGAAGATCCAAAGAACCAAGGCTTGCTTCAGAAAATTTCAAAGGCTTGGGAAGGTATAGTTTACAAGGATAAAGAGGAGATCACAAGGAAAACGGGTGATGTTACTTTCTACAAGTGGCTTCACCAAAGAATTCAAAATGTTGGCCCGCCTCATCAGGATTCATCGTCAGTTGGGGAAGAAGTCCCAGAGCCTCACGTTCCAAGTCTCAAAGAACTAAGTGAGGTCAAGTCTGCTTTGCTCAGGGTAGAAGAAGAAAAGAAAGCCTTACAAGATAAGTTGGGGGAAGTAATTTCTGAGAAGAGAAAGTTAGAAAACGAGAATGAGCGCAAGACCGAAGCTCTCCAAGGAAGCAGCAAGAAGCTTAAGAGAGAAGAGGAAAGTAATCAAAAAATGAAGGAATATCTGAAAAGTACCAAAGATGAGGTAAAAAAATCGAATGCCAAGGTGAGGTCATGGTCAGAGCAAATGAATGGAGGAAGCTGTTCAAGGAGTCCGTGCAAAGTGAGAGAGCTGCAAAGAAATCACTAGAGGAATTCAAGAAAAAGTCTCAGTCTGCGACAGTTGAGCTTGAAAGTCAAATAAGGTACATCAGACAAGATAGAGATGCAATTGAGAACATCCTTAGAGAGTATCAGCGGGCTTTACGGATGGAGCAAGAGAATTCAGATGAGCTAAGAAGGAATCTGAGTCACATTAGTGATGCTTACCGACAGGTGAGAGAGTTGAGTCAGTACTGGGAACACCGTCTTCTCGAGCTAATGGGTAGGATTGAAAAGCAAGAGATCATAGTTGAGATGAGGGCATAAATTCAACAGTGGAAGAACAAGTTCTCCAAATTGGCATGGTTGGCTAACCAGGCGGTGAGGGATGTTCCCAAGAGGTTGAGAAAGCGCGAAAGTCGAGATCTTTGCCTTGCAACACTCCGGTCAAGAGTATATGAATTGGTGGAATATCTGCAGGGTCTCGATCGAGGAACTCATGGAAAAGGCAAGAGAAGCAGCTGCAGCTAGCAAAGAGAAGAAGAACCAAGAGAAGATGAAGGCAATAGGTTTCTAGATTTTAATTTTCCTTGTTAGAATGTTCACTAGGAAATTGTAATTTTTCTTTTTTAAAGAATGTTGTGTTTTCTTTTCAAGGCGTTGTATTGCACTTTTAAGGATGTTGTATCTTGTTCTTCTCTTGGAATGATTAAAAATATGATGCTTGAATGAAGTACGTTTGTTTCACTTATTGATCCCGATCGCGTTATGTTCTTGAAAATATTTGAATATACACTACGACAAGAGTAAGTTTGACCGTGATTCCGGCAATAAACAACAAATGACATAAATAAAAATCATGTGCATTACATCACATTCATTAATTTGCTCCTTTGCTTATAAAAATGTTTTCAACTCAAGCGTAAGATAAGGCAAAAGTGAGTGCGACCGCATTCGTATTGGACACGTTATGAGCCCGAAGAATGGCAATCTTAAGTGATCCCGATCAACTTCAACTAGAGAATCAGAATCCTCCAGCTCCAGGCTCAGAGAATGAAAATGGAATAAGCCAAGGCCCCGAAATACACAATCAGAACCATTCAGCTCCCGGTAGCTCCGGTCAAGGTGATCCTGAGTTGAGAAATGAAATGAATGCCATGAAGGCACAGATGAGCGAGATGATGAGACTCCTGTTGTCCTTGAAGAGTGGAAATGACTTCCAAGCTGCTCAGCGGCCTCCTTATGGCCTTCCTTTGGGTTATATTCCTCCAAATCAAGAACCTAACCCAGGAACTGGTCCCGTGGCAATAGCTGAAAATGTACGGCCAGCGTCCGCCGGGTCAGAAGGAATGACTGGTGAACCCCAGGTTCAGATCCCGCATCCAATTGTTATACCTCAGCCTACTCCTCAGAACCTCACTCCACAGCCAGGTGCCTTTCCACAGACTCAAGGCTTCGTGTCTGGAAACTCTGGTTACCCTCAGGTTCAGCACTCAATGCCTCCACCTCCTTATGGTGTAAGTCATTCCCCTCAAGTCTATTCCGCTGAGCACCAAAGAGCAGTTCCAGATGTTAGAGGAAAGACTAAGAATGATTGAAGGCTTTGGCTCCAGGGCTAGGGAGGCCAGAGACCTATGCCTTATTCATGATGTGGTGTTGCCGCCCAAATTCAAGGTCCCCGATTTTGACAAATACAGAGGTGCGACCTGCCCAAAGAGTCACTTGACGATATATTGTAGGAAGATGTCTACCTACTCCCGTGATGACAAATTGCTAATCCATTGCCAAGATAGCCTTGCTGGGGCATCCCTTAATTGGTATATGAAGTTAGAGCCATCACAAGTCCGCTGTTGGAAGGATTTAGCAAATGCGTTCCTCAAGCAATATCAATACAATACGGACATGGCGCCAGACCGAACACATCTGCAGAATATGAGCAAGAAGGAAAATGAATCGTTTAAGGAGTACGCCCAGCGATGGAGGGCTTTGGCCGCACAAGTCATACCTCCTCTTTTAGACAAAGAATTGGTTTCTATGTTCATGGAAACCCTGCCACCGCTATATTATGATCGTCTGATCAGCAGTGCATCCTCCAATTTTTCAGATGTGGTGATTGTGGGAGAGAGATTGGAGAACGGATTGAGAAGTGGAAAGATTGCACAGGGGTCCACAAGTAACATAAGTTCCCAAAAGAAGCCATTCTCCGGCTTTCCCAAAAAGAAGGAAGGGGAAACCAATGCCATCACTATCAGCCCACCATACCAGCCACCCAACATCCCAGTCCCCACTCCCACACAAACAGCCCATCCATTCCAAAACAACAACCAAAGTAACCACCAAAGGACCTATCAAAACAGAACAACCTTTGACCCAATTCCCATGTCATACACAGACCTATTCAACTACCTCATCACCAATAAGCTCATCAATACAAGACCCATGAAACCTGTCCAACCACCTTACTTCAGAGGGTACAACCCCAATAGTACCTGTGCTTTCCACGAAGGGGCAATTGGGCATGTTGTGGAGGATTACAAAGCCTTCAAGATAGTGGTGCAGGACTTGATAGACAAAAAAGGCATAACTTTCAAGCAGGAGGATCCAAGCATCACAACTAATCCGCTGCCTGGTCATCGGAAATATGCAATCAATGCCATCCATGATATGGGGGGCCAATCCTTGATCAAAGCTGTGGAGTGTATCCAGACGCCCTTAGAGGTTATTCATGCAGAGCTGTGCAAATTCGAGGTCATCAAGAGAGGATGTACTCAGAAAGAAGTCTGTGTTGATGCTAATTGTGCTGGGGCATGTGAGGCCTTCAAGACGGTTTTGCAAGACCTATTAGATCGTCATATAATCCAAATAGGTGTACAAGAGAAAGAGGAGGATGTGTTGACTTTCCAATCAGATAAGAGTGGATATGTTCAGAAACCTATTGAGGTCCCGTATAGCCGAAAGTCGATTGTGGAGAGACCTAAAACCATTGTGATTCCCGTCTCAGCTCCTTATCAAAAGAGCAGTGTTGTTCCATGGAGCTATGGGGTGTCAGTTCCAATTCAGAAGCCTCTAGTTGTTCCTGATGTCACAAACATTGCGGGAAGCAGTGGAATCACTAGAAGTGGATGTGTTTATATCCCCGAAGTCCTGAAAAAGGGTCCCTCAAATGAGGATGAGGAAAGGATTCGCAAAGGTAAGGGTATAACACAAGAGCCCAAGGAAAGTAGGAAGGTGTCAGAGCAAGAGGCCACTGAATTTTTAAAAATCATGCGGCAGAGTGATTACAAAGTGGTGGACCAGCTGCACCATACTCCTGCAAAGATCTCTATCATGTCCCTATTACTAAACTCAGAAGCCCACCGAGATGCCTTGGTTAAAGTATTGAATGAGGCCCATGTCGCCCAAGATATTACTGTCAATCAGTTGGATGGCATAGTTGGGAACATCGTTGCATCTAATTACATTACTTTCACTGACGATGAGCTCACCCCGCAGAGGAAAGGGCACAATAAGGCGTTGCATATCTCGGTGAAGTGCACGGTGAATATACGCTCTCCGTGGTTCTCATTGACAATGGATCTTCATTGAATGTTATGCCCGGATCAACGATGAACAAGTTAGAGGTGGATTGTTCCTACATGAGACCAACTCAACCACAGTCGAGGGCCTTTGATGGGTCTAAGAAAGAAGTCATAGGGGAAATAGAGTTTCCAATGCAAATAGGGCCTGAGGTGTTCTATGTGACTTTTCAGATTATGGATATTGAATCCTCATACAGTTGTCTCTTGGGGAGACCTTGGATCCATGCAGCAGGCGCTGTCCCTTCAACACTTCACCAAAAACTCAAGTTTGTAGTCGACGACAAGCTTGTAGTTGTCTCTGGGGAGGAAGAGTTCACAGTCAGCAAACCTGTCCCCTCTCATTATATTGAAGCTGCAGAGGAATCCCTCAAATCCGCCTTTCAATCCTTAGAAATCGCAAACGCTGTGTTCGTAAGTGAAGAATCCCCACTACTTGTACCCAAATGGTCTAATGTTGATGTTATGGTAGCAAAAGTTATGCTGAAAAGTGGCTATCAGATTGGGAAGGGGCTAGGAAGATCTGAGCAAGGAATGCGTCGCCTGCATCCGCAAGAATACAGAGGACAGGGCGTGGGTTAGGCTATTGGCCCACTCTAGCTGATAAGAGAAGAATGGCTGAGGAAAAGCGTGAGAAGAGGTTGGCTAGGCTTCGGGGAAGAGAACCCAGGTTGATGATGGCCCCCATAGGTGACCTCAGGCGGAATTTCAGGAGTGCTGGCGTGCTGAACCCTAATCAAATAGCTGTCATTGAGGAAGAGTCAGCTGAAGAAGGCGAGGGTCGAGGCTTGGTCTGCCGCAGTGTTGCAGGAGAAGAAATTGGCAACTGGAAGATCATCGATTTCTCTGTTGTTTTCATTTCAAAGTAATGGTCTATGTAATGCAAATCCTTTGGCTCTGCCCAAGGCCTTAGGACATTTTCGTAGGGGCATGCATGTTTCTCTTAGATATCATCTATCAATAAAATGTTAGTTTTGAATTCTCAAATGAATAAAAATTGCTTTTTGCGTCTTCATTTTGTGTCTCTATTTTTGCTTGTTCATTGCTTTTCTATTCCCGCAAATGCAGATCTAAAATGAATGCCTTTGAAAATAATGATGCCAACGGTTCATATGTTAATTTTGATTACCCCGTTAATCAAGCTGAGGAGGATGTTGAGGATGACCGGGAAACTCCTCCGGAACTAATGAGAATGGTTGAGCAAGAAGAAAAGGTTATTCAGCCACATGGGGAAACTGTTGAGATCATCAATCTAGCACGCAGGCTAAAAGAAAGAAGTCAAGGTTGGCACTTCAATGAAAAAGAGTGAGCATGAGAAGTTGGTTCAACTCCTCCGTGATTACGTTGATGTCTTTGCATGGTCGTATGAAGATATGTCCGGGTTAGATACTGATATAGTGGTGCACAAGCTGCCAGTCAAGCCTGAGTGCCCTCCGGTCAAACAAAAGTTAAGGAGGATGAAGCCTGAGATGTCTTTAAAGATCAGAGACGAAGTGAAGAAATAGTTTGACGCTGGTTTCCTAGCCGTAGCCAAATATCCACAGTGGGTTGCTAACGTTGTGCCAGTGCCCAAAAAGGATGGAAAAGTTAGAATGTGCGTCGATTACAGAGATCTGAATCGTGCCAGTCCCAAAGACGATTTTCCTTGCCTCATATTGATGTCCTAGTAGATAGCACAACACAACACTCCCTTTTCTCCTTCCATGGACGGGTATTCGGGGTATAATCAGATTAAAATGGCTCCTGAGGATATGGAGAAGACTACTTTCACAACCCTCTGGGGGACGTTCTGCTATCAAGTCATGCCATTTGGGTTAAAGAATGCTGGCGCTACTTACCAAAGAGCTATGGTCACGTTGTTCCACGATATGATGCACAAAGAGATTGAGGTGTACGTGGACGACATGATCGCAAAGTCCAGAACAGACGAAGAGCACGTTGTTAATTTGCGGAAGCTCTTTGAACGGTTGAGAAAGTTCAAGCTAAGGTTAAATCCAGCTAAATGCACCTTTGGGGTGAGATCAGGAAAACTATTGGGGTTTATTGTCAGTCAAAAGGGGATAGAGGTTGACCCAGATAAAGTGCGTGCAATTCTCGAGATGCCTACTCCTAAGACAGAAAAAGAAGTTCGGGGTTTTCTCGGAAGATTGAACTACATTTCCAGGTTTATCTTCCAGTTAACTGCCACATGTGAGCCGATTTTCAAATTGTTGTGCAAGAATCGAGAGACTAAGTGGAATGATGATTTCCAAGAAGCTTTCGAAAAGATTAAGAAATACCTGCAGAATCTGCCTATTTTAATGCCTCCGGTGCATTGCAGACCCTTGATCATGTACCTAACCGTGCTAGACAGCTCAATGGGTTGTGTGCTAGGGCAACATGATGAATCTGGGAAGAAAGAGCATGCCATTACTATTTGAGCAAGAAATTCACTGACTGTGAAATAAGGTACTCGCTGCTAGAAAAGACTTGTTGCGCTTTAGCTTGGGCTGCTCATCGTTTGAGGCAGTACATGTTAAGTCATACTACTTGGTTGGTATCTAAAATGGATCATATCAAGTACATCTTCGAGAAGCCCGCACTTACTTGAAGACTTGCCCGTTGGCAAATGCAGTTATCAGAATATGATCTCCTATATGTCACTTAGAAAGCAATTAAAGGTAGTGCGTTGGCCGAGTACCTGGCACACCAACCCGTTGAAGATTATCAGCCTATGCAGTATGACTTTCCAGATGAAGATATCATGGCCTTGTTTGAAGAAGGGAAGTCCCCAGAAGATGAAAGATGGAGAGTGGTGTTCGACGGTGCTTCCAACAGTTATGGGCACGAGGCTGGGGCAGTGCAGGTGTCCCCTGACAATAGCTTCATACCATTCACTACTAGATTGAGCTTCTATGTCACAAACAATATTGCGGAGTACGAGGCATGTATTCTGGGTATTTAGGCAGCTCTAGACTGGAAAGTTAAAAGATTAGATGTGTACGGAGACTCAGCCTTAGTTATCCATCAGGTGAACGGAGATTGGGAAGCCAGAGATCCCGAGCCGACATCAGAGTATAGAGATTACATCCGAGAATTGGTTGAGCGCCTTCAAGAAATCACATTTCAACATCTTCCTCGTAGAGAGAATCAACCGGGGTGATGCACCGCCACTTTAGCTTCAATGTTTAATGTCAACTCGATAAGAACTTGACCGCATCGTAATCCAAAGATCGATGTTTCTTTGGCACACTACTACTCCGCAAAGCAATTGAAGATAATGAAGATGATAAGCCTTGGTATCATGACATCAAGCAAGATATCCACGAATAGAGTATCCTCCTCCGTGGGCGAGAAAATGATAAAAGAACACTTAGAAGGTGTCAATGAATTTCTTCTTGAGTGGCGAGGTGCTCTACAAGAGGAATCATGATAAAGTACTCCTTAGGTGTGTGGCAAAGAAGGAGGCAGATAGGATCATGAGTGAGGTGCATGAGGGCTCGTTCGGGACTCATTCCAACGGGCATACTATGGCAAGGAAGATATTAATGGTGGCTATTATTGGGCTGCAGATGGAGTCGATTGCTCTGATTTTGTAAGAAAGTGCCACAAATGCCGATTTACGCTAATCATATACATGTGCCACCGGCTTCATTAAATTTTTTGACTGCATCTTGGCCATTTTCAATGCGGGGCATGGATGTCATTGGTCCCATAGAGCCCAAAGCATCAAACGGGCACCACTTCATCCTAGTTGCAATTGATTACTTCACCAAATGGGTCGAAGCTGCTTCATATTCCAACAGAACCGGTTACGTGGTTGCCAAGTTTGTAAAGAAGGACTCGTGTGTCGCTATGGTCTCCGGATAAAATCATCACGCATAATGGTAGCAATCTAAACAAGAAGATGATGAAAGAATTGTGCATAGAGTTTAAGATCAAACATCACAATTCCTCTCCCTACCGCCCAAAGATGAATGGGGCAGTCGAAGCAGCCAATAAGAATATCAAGAGAATCGTGCAGAAGATGGTAGTAACCTATAAAGATCGGCACGAGATGCTTCCCTTTGCTTTGCACGGTATCGCACCTCAAGACGCACTTCGACCGGCAACCCCTTCTCTCTGCAGTGTACGGGTGAAGCAGTTCTTCCCATTGAAGTTGAGATACCTCTCTACGGTGCTTGATGGAAACCAAGTTGGAAGAAGCGGAATGGGTTCAAAGCTCGCGTCTAGATCATTTGAATCTCATTGAGGAGAAAAGAATTGATGCCCCGTGTCATGGTCGGGTTGTATCAACAAAGGATGAAGACGACCTTTGATAAAAAGGTTAAATCCTCGAGAATTCAAATGAAGGAGACCTTGTGCTCAAGAAGATCCCGCCTATCCGAGTGACCCCGTGGGAAATGGACTCCTAGCTATGATGGACCATATGTGGTAAAGAAAGCCTTTTCGGAGGAGCATTGATACTCACCAACATGGATGGTGAAGAACTCAAGAACCCAGTCAATTGAGATTCACCAAGAAATATTACGCCTGAGAAAAATAAAAGAAAAAAGAGAAATATGAGCCAAGCAAGAATTAGCTCGCTAGGTTGAAAACCCGAGAGGGCGGCCTAGGCAAAATTGAGCGACCTGGTGGATTGAAAACCCAAAAGGGCGATCCAGGCAAAAATTAGGGTCAGAAAAGTTGGGCATAAAAAGGAAAAGAAAAAGGGGCAAGCAGCACCTCCAAAAGCTTGGATAAAGGGTTGATCAAAGTTGCAAGTATGAGCGGTTGGCATCTAACGCTTCAGAGGCAAAGAATGTTCATAAGATCTGCTGCGTCCATTCTCTTGTTTTTCTTAGTTTCAGAAAAATTTCCAATGTACTTCTTTCAGTCAGTGTGATATTCTGCACGTCTGACTTCCATATGAATAAAAGTCCAAATTTTTCACTCTATCAGTTTGTTGTCTTATCATTGCTTTCTTTTCATTTCTGCTTTAAGACTACGTTTTATGGTAGATGATAAATAAATCATGGAAATGTGCATAAGTCATAGCATTAAGATCATTGCGAAATTTTTGAAAATTACAACAAAAAGAGGCGATCTTTTCAGTCAAGTAAGTTCACAAAAAATCAAATAAGAATCGCTGATTGCATTAGAACAAGAGGACGGAGCTCGGCTCTCGAATTCTTGTCATAGATGATCGTTGTGTCTCATAGCGTGAGTCCCGCGAGTTGGTCGGACCAGCAAAAAAAAAAAGGGGGTTTGAAAAAGCAAAAGAGCAATAAACAAATAAAGCCATGCATTACATTCACCAAACATAAAATCATGCACTCGTCAGACATAGAAAATAATAATAAATTAAGGAAAAGAGAAATTCAGGCATTTGCATTACATTCATCATAAGAAAAGAAAAAGAAAATGGCAATCATGGCATTTGCATTGCATGCATTGGTTCATTTTTCAGTTGCAGACAAGTGAGAGAGAGGATAAACACCGCGGTGTTAATGCTCGCCTTCAGATTCCAAAAATTCTCCCCCTAGTTGGGAGTTCAAAAAAAAAAAGAGAAACAAAAAAGAGAAAAGAGAGCGCTCAGACGCACATTGCGGATTGGAGCCCAGAGAGATCATCGCTCCTTTCTGCCCAGGTCTCACATCGTGTACGAGCAACGCGATGGACCGCAGCCCCATGTGAGGATCAACGGAATAGTTGTATCAGCCTAAGGTACAGTGGACGTCGTGCATTGATCAGTATATCAGTTCCGGAGCTGATAACGATCCCCCCGGTCGCTCGAAAGACCAAAGATTCTCAGGAGGCGTGCTCCTCAAAGCCACGTGCAAACTCGGATTCGTCAAGAGTTCGTTTAAGGATTACAGGTTTTAGGCAGCCTAGGCAATTTATCGCTTCCTGCACGCAAGTGCCCATTTTACCTTTTCTGTCTGCACGTCAGTGTTGATTTACTGTTTTCGCATCGACACGGAAGTGTCTATCTTTCCAAAAAAAGAGAGAAAAAAAGAAAGAAAATTCGGATTTCCCCAAATGGACAAAATTGATATAATTTCTGAATTCTTTATTTCTATTTTATCTTCGAAATATGTCTCGGCCAATTCATATTTCTTGATAAAATCCAAATAAAGAGGGGCAGCTCTCATACCCCAATTTTGTCCGACTAATTTATCAAAAATAAAAAATGTGTTTTTGTGAACACCAAATTTTAACGTGATCGCACAATAATTCTAATTACGTAGGCGCGTTATGTTTAACCGTGTACATATGTTATTATTAATCGCGTGTATGCGTCGTTTCTAATTGAGTACGCGTGTTTAACTTCCAATCGTGACTGAGTGTCATTTGATAGTCGTTAGCCGTCTTGCTTTATTAGCGCTACTATTATTTCTAATATATTAATTGAGGTTATCTCTTTTAAATATTTTTAGTTATTTAGCCAAAACCAAAAATCTACAAAAAGGAAAGAGGGAAGTTAACGTGATCTGATGGGTGAAGGTAAGAAGGTATATAATATGAGCCATGTGTAGGCTATGCCTATATTACAAGTGCAAAGGTAATTTTCAAAAAAAAATAGCAAATCACAGCCAGCAAGCACATCAGTAGAAACAAGGGGAAAAATCCAATTTGTGGCAGCCATAGACATAGGCTCCAACGCTCTAAATAGGAGAACCTTTTCCTCTTGTAATTTTTTTTCCTGCACACATACACAGATAGGGAGATTAGGCAGCTGAATAATAGTCAAACAAGGCTAAGTTGATGAATGCATAAGAGACTTGGGGAAGATAAATTTAGGCAGAAAGTTTTATACACCAAAAGGGAAAACACTTGAAGAAATACAAAATCAGAGGACAGATTCAAAATGGACCTCACAATACATCAATCTAGGCATTTTGGACTATAAATTTAGCTTCAATACAGTGAACAAAAAAAAAAGGAAAGGAACAACAAACACACACAGAAAAAAAACATACGAAGCAAAAAGAAAAACAACAACCAAAAACTAACCATATACACACTGAGACACAAAACATACACACGCAGCCACCACAGCAAGAGCACAACACATAAAAGTTCTTCAAAAAAACTCCATTTAGGATACTGATTTAACAAGTTTGAAGAGCAAAGAAAATCCAATCAACAGCAGTAACAGCAAGCAACGAAATTCATTCAGAGGCTGAAAATCTGGTTGGTAGTCATATATATCTCAATAGATGCTAAAATGTTTATATAAACTGTGTTCTTTTAGTTAGTAAAGTGAGTTCTGTTCTTAATCTACAAATAGCATGTGTATGTGTATGTGATATTATAAGTGATTTCTTTTTACAGTAAAAATAAAAAAGGGGTTTGTATAGTGTAGACATTGGGATGTTATAGAAAAATAAAAACAAGCAGAATAAGAAGAGCATAAGGAGAGTAGGAGAGAATTAGACCAGAGAAAGATAAAGAAAAACAAGCAGAATAAGAAGAAGAAAATTTGACCTTAAGCTCGCCGGAGCTCCGGTCATCTTCTCCGGCGAGACCCAACCAAACCGAAGCTAAGTCCCTTCCGAACCGTCCCAGCAGCCACAAGAAACGACACAAAACCGAACGATTTAGTCATCAACGACCACCCTCACGCGTTCGTCGCCGTCGGAGAAACACCACTCTCCGGTCGCCGTCGTACCTCCGGCAGGCGCAAACGCCATGGCCGACGCTCCCTCTCCTCCTCTAAGCTTCGGTTTTCAATTTCTCTCCCAGGAAACTTGCGTAGTTCACGCCGTCGATCTCCCTCTCTCTCTTCTCTCTCTCTCTCCAATATTCTCTCTCTAAATGGAAAACAGAAACGGCGCAGGAGGAGGGAGTGAATTTAGGTTTCTGTTTTTAGTGTATGTGGTGCTGGGCCTCCTTCTTTTTTTTAAGTTTTTTATTTTACATCTGATTAGTAATCGCACCCCCCTTTTTTTTCATTCAACACCTTTCTTTTATTTTTAAACTTAGAACACTATCCACACCCCTCTGGTTTTAACAATGCAACCCCTACTTAAGCCCAGTTCGCATACCAACCCACATAAATGAACCGGGCTCGCTTCGTGCACCCCTTTTTTATAATACAACTCCTTATGGTTAGGCACTCCTAAATTTCGCTATCTCACCCCTCTCATTAATCTTTCAAACTCTTTTCAAATTAATGCAAGTTATTAGTGACTATCACCCAAAACCTTGGCTTGTTTGATTGTCATGGACGCTATCAAGAGTTATTAACAATGATCACTCAAAGCCTTTGCTTGCTTGGTCATTATGAAAGCTCTTCCCCTTTCCAAAACCCTTTCAAAAACATTTTCAAAATAGAACTACGTCGCTTTGATTCCCATTTGGGATACGTAGGAGCGAGCCACGTTCTCGTCAAGCGCAACAAATAAAAACCCTTTTCGCAACCGTAAACGTTAGTACTTTTCACAACAAAAATCATTTTCAAACCCATTGTTGCTAGTGGCTAATCAGAACCTTTGTTCGTCTAGCCATTGGTGGCAATGCCTTTTTCAAATAACAATAAGCGATGATCACCCATAACTTTGGTTAGTTTGATCATTCGTGCCAATTAATCTCTTTCGAAAACCATTTTCAAAAGATTAAATAAAAAACGAGTCACTACTAACGGTCAATCAGAACCTTCGTTCGTCTGACTAGTGGCGGTGACTCTCATTTTTCAAGAGTACTTAGCGGTGATTACCCATAACCTTTGTTAGTTTAATCATTCGCTGAATACTCGTCCTATTTCGAAAACTCACTAAAAAGATAAAAAACAAAAACCTTTTTATGACAACCAAGAACTACGTAGCTTTGAATTCTCCATCGCACCAGGAGATACGTAGGAGCGAGAAGCCAACTCTCGTCAAGCGCCAAAAATAAATTTTTTTATTAAGTTTTCCCATTCGCTTCAAACAAGAAATAAATAGGCAAATCTAGGTATTTTTCAAGTCAAACGTAAAACCACACACTTAATTAAAGGTTCCCTTTCAGTAGAAAGGATGTGTGCGGTGCTAATACCTTCCTCACACGTAATCGACCCCCGAACCTATATCTCTAGTTTTTCAAAAGACCATCTGCCTTGTTCAAAAGACTTTTTTTCAATGTTTTGGTCTTAAAATTAAAATATTGGTGGCGGCTTCAAAAATTTTACACGTTGTACATTGAGAAACCCAAGCCGGATTTTTCGGGGTGCAACACCCACGAACCAACACGAAAAGAAGATGCATCTTGTTGGTATAGGTAGTCCAAATCAATTCTTTTAAACCTTCCTTCAACTGTACAGTCCCATACCTGCACAGCCTCAAGATCCCTCTCATTCCGGTGCGTATTCGGTTCATTCACGCGCCCCTTCGGTTTGAAGCTGTCGAGAGCCGCTCTTTGCCATGCCACCTTTTTAGGCACCGGCGATCACTCTCCGTCCTCGTCAGCCCCGAATGTCACAATAATAATCATAGTAATAATAAGTCGAGGTCGGGTGAGGCGTGAGACCGGCCTCGGCTTGTGTTGCCCGCGGTCCCTGAAGGAGAGTGATCATTGCCGAGCCACGTGTCAGTGAGTGATTCAATCATTTGTTGTGGCGCTTAGGGAACCGAGGCATTGCTGTTATAATGGCGTTCCAATTCCCCATGTTAATGATTTGAAACGACGTGTTGATTGGACACGCCGTTTCAGTACCCGAGGCCTCAGAGTATATAAACCATGGCCAGAGAGCTCATTTTACCTTTTCCGAGCTTTAGTGAGTTTCAAGTGCGAAAAGTTCCCTTCACTTTCTGACCACCCGTCCCGAGTTGAGTCTTCTTCGCTTGTCGCCATATTTCTGGGTTTCTGTTTTCCCCGACATCATCATTCATTCATCTGAGACAAAAGTTCAAACCGATGTCGAATTTTGAGGAGGTCAGTGAGGAGGGCAATATAAGCTACAAAAAGTCTTGTAAAGCAACAACAGTAGTGGAGGAGCACAATGCAACTACACTGAAGAAATAGTGATGCAGGAGTACTCAATGCACCAGCACTTCAATAAAGTGATGCACCTGCATCAGAAAAACCACAAAAATAGGACAGTGCATTGACTCAATAGCTTTGTAAAACTCAACTAAGCCCTTTGTTGTGCTTACAAACTCGCAATACTTGAGGAATTTGTTAGTCTAGTCTTTCTTTTAAAAAGAATTTTGTTGTGACCAAAGGTAAACTAATCTTTTCAAAGGCTAGGACATATTCACTTAGTTTTGGAACTAATCTCAACATAGTGGGACACACACTCACACAAAAGAGTTTTAATAGGGGAACCAGACCGCCCAGTCCGGTCGAACCGGCCCGACCGGGAATCGATGCCCTTCCCAGTCTGGGTTGCTTGCAGAAACGACTCAATTGCTTTTAATTTAATTTTTCACGTTTTTTGTTACAAAAAGGCTTCCTGCGAGAATCGAACCCTGCAACAGAGTTAATAAGTTGATGAATGAATGGAATTTGTTCGGGAAAATTAATAAGTTGTTTTATTTGAGAGTTAATTGCTTTGCAGTGTTATGCTTGGTTTGTGGTGTTTTTGTAACCAGGACTAGGTGAAGAAAAGAACGAAGAAATGCAAGCAAACAGACGGAGAAAAAGGTCAAGGAAGTGAACTTGCGCTGGAACTGCGCATGGGGAGCAAGCGGAGCGCAAGTGAAGTGCAGGAAACCAAGAAGTCCTCGCCAATCGCTACCGAAGTGGCGCTGAGGCGCGGTAAGCGCAAATTTGTCATCAGAGCGTTCTGCAGCTTGCGCTAAGTGGTGGCGCGAGGCGCAACTGAGGCGCGAAACTGCGCAGAACACGTTTTTAAGCGAATTCTGAACGCGTTTTTGGGGATCTCTCACTTTTTGGACGAATTGGAACCCTAGCAGACGAAGGAGAACTCATAGGAGCTGACGACTAGTGAAGAATCAAGACTTGGGAACAAGGATTGAGGCTTCTCATGCATTCATCTTCATCATCAACTTGTAATTTCCCTTGTTTCTCTTCTTTAATCATGAATAGCTAAATTTCTTATGTTAGGGATGAATGAGTATTGATGTAACAATATTGTCACTGGTTTAGAATCATAATTGTATCGTACTCTCTCGTATTTTGTGTATCGAATTTCTACGCTTAATGCTTTTTATGTTGGAAAACTTATACAATGACCTTTTGTTCAATTATGAGATGGAAATTTTATTATTGAATGTTTGAAATTCGATACCGTCAATTGATAGCTTAGGAATAATCTATTAGTTGTTGTATAGTGCAAACTCTTGATTTCATGCTTGTTGTTAATTAGAATCACCTAAGGGATTAGGGCTTTTAGTTATCAACAAAGGACTAGTTACCTAAGGAACTAGGAATTGGTTAATGTTGTGAGTTTGATAGCAAAATTAGAGAGAGATTATCCTCCAAATTAAATCAGTGGCAATAGTGTGAAATCAACAGGAATTCACCCCTAGCATCTCTTACCATCGTATTCTTTTCAACTCGCTCTTCGATTTCTATTACTAAAAACACAAAAATAATTTATTGCTTTCCTTCGAGCTTAATAGCTCAACAATCATCAAACAAAAACCCCCTTGAAACTTGGTTCCTATTAGTAGCTGTTAACGTGTTTCGTAAAATAACTTCGATCCTTGAGGACGATATCCCGGTACTTACCGGTTTTATTACTTGCACGATTTGGTACACTTGCCAATATCTTAACAGTGGTGTCGCACCTCTTAACCACTGTGGCAAATTCATATGTTGTTAATGAGCTTACAAACATGATATATATATATATATATATATATATATATATATATATATATATATATATATATATATATATATATATATATATATATATATATATATATCTTATGTAAAGTACATGTAATTTGGTACTAATCATGAATTTGGATATGTTGAGACCATTATTATTTCATGGTTGTTTATTTAATTAGGTACTTATGATGAGGTTATGGACTTATGGTTGTATCCAATACATTCCTTTTGTTTTGCTTTGGGGTTTCTGAGTTGGTGCTGCTGACACATGAAAGAAAAAATTCTCAAGCCCACACCAATGAATTCCCCGTTATCAGCAAACAAAAGGAATGTATTGGATACAAAGAGGTAGTGACACAGTGAAATCAGACAGAAGGAATGCAAAATGTCGAAAATCTCAGTTTAATTCAATTTTAAAAACCCTAAGTAAATTAATCTATCTTAACATAAAAGTCATCCGGAAATCAACCATAGAAAACCTAAACAGAATTGAAGAATGAATGTAAGAAGGAAAAACCAATTGCACAAAAAACAACATATGGGAACCATAACATAAAAATAAAGGTATAGGAGAGGAAGCCTTTGGATACCAAGCATATCTGAGATATGAGAGTTCAAATATCATGATGGCTCCTAGATCTTTTGGGAGAAGAAAAAGATGAAAGTTGTGCCTCATATTTGGAAGTGGGGTTTGTCTTATAATGTACTTTTTGTAATACAAAATGGTGTATGCAAAGTGTATAAGAGAAGCTACATAAAAATAGGCTTTCATTGTGAAATTTATTTTGAGATGACAAGTGTCAAAAAAGTTAATGAAATTATTTGTAATTGTTAATAATATAGATGTGTTTTTTTGACAATATATAAGTCCAAAGTTGAAAACCAAAATCCTCAACAGAATTGATTTAATAAAACCTTTTTGAAATGCAATTCTCATAAATACAGGTTATGGCATTACATTCATAGGTGTTCAACATATTTTTATTTTTATGATGTTGTAATTTTTAAGAAACCAAGCAAAAATGTATGCCCTACTGCTTGGGAAAGATGGGAGCTCTCATAGTAGCACTAGGGAGGAAAGCACATTACTCATGTGAACAAGGTTGATGAATTGGATTTATTCCTTTGGTTTACACATTGATTGAATAGATAAAAATGTTAGAGCAAGAATTGATGGAAGATTCAACTTGAATCTTGAGCAATTGTATTGAATGAATCGTATCAACCACAAGCAAGTAGTTATGTTTGTTACAACTGAATATAGCCTTGTGGCTTGCCAAACAGAAAAAGAAAAAAGGTAACAATGAGTGGACTGGGCCAAGTCCATAACAGGCCCAAAAAAGAAAAAACAGAAATACAATTGGGCTAGCATATTACTAATAGCACCTGGCAATTCATTCAATACTCTTATCATCCTCCCTTAAACTAGTTGCTATTTGCAACTATGTTTAAATCATCAGCAGTACACATTCCCAGCCATTCTCTGATCTTCACAAAGTCTTGTTGCTTGAGAGGTTTGGTCATTATGTCTGAAACTTGATGTTCACTCCTGCAGAACTCCAAACTGATTTCACCCTTATTCACCAGCTCCCTGAGGTAGTGAAATCGAATGTCTATGTGCTTGCATCTTCCATGAAGCACTGGATTCTTTGAAATTTTAATTGTTGAGTTGTTATCACACATAATAGAAGTGCAAAGTATCTGTTCTTCTTTGAGAATCTGCATAATTCTCCTTAACCACACTGCTTGACACGAGCCCGTAGCTGCTGATATGAACTCTGCTTCTGTGGTTGACAGAGTCACCACAACTTGCTTCTTGGATTGCCATGAAATTGCACCATTTCCAAGCATAAAGACATACCCCCCGTACTTTTTCTGTCATCGGTATCACCTGCAAAGTCACTATCAACATAGCCTCTCAATTCCAGTTTTCCTGCTCTACTGTACATGATCTCAAATTCAAGTGTACCAACCAAGTATCTCATTATTTTCTTTACTGCTTGAAGGTCCATACCAGTGGGTCTTTCCATGTATCTACTCACTAGGCTGACCGAAAACATAAGATCAGGCCTAGTAGCAGTAAGATACATTAGACTCCCCACCATTTGTTTATAGTTGGTAGAGTCTACAACATCTCCACTACCTTCCTTTGTCAACCTGGTTCCAGACACTATAGGTGTCTTTACAGCATTAGCATTTACCATGTCAAACCTCTGGAGTATCTCTTTAGCATGTTTTGATTGGCAAATGGAGATTCCTTTATCAGTTTGACTCACTTCAATTCCAAGAAAATATGTCATCTTGCCTAGATCAGACATATCAAACTCTTTTTTCATTGAGAGTTTGAATTCCTCAAACATTTTTGTGCTATTACCAGTGAAAAGTAAGTCATCTACATAGATGCTTACTATTAGAATGTTTCTGTCAGCATCAGATTTCACAAACAATGTGTATTCAGAATAGCATTTCTCAAAACCTTCTCTCACAAAGTACTCCTCAACTCTATTGCTTTAACCCATATAAGGACTTTTTTAACTTCAAAAATTTCTGCTCATCACCCTTTTTCACAAATCCTTGAGGCTGCTCAACAAAAACTGTTTCCTTGATCTCACCATGCAAGAAGGCACTTTTGACATCTAATTGAAACACAGTCCACTTCTTAATTGCAGCTAAGGCAAGTATTGCTCTGATGGTATCCCATCTAGCTACAGGAGCAAATACTTCCTTATAGCCTATACCCTCCTTTTGTGAGTACCCCTTTGATACTAATCGAGCCTTATATTTCTCAACTTCCCCTTTTTCATTGTACTTGGTCTTGAATATCCATTTCACACCTATAGCTTTAACTCCTTGAGGTAAGTTAGAGAGTTCCCAGGGTTGATTCTTTTCTATAGACTCCATTTCTGTTTTCATAGCACTTCTCCATTTTTCATCCTTAACTGCATCTTCATAGCAGGTTGGATCTTCTTATTGACTGAACACTGCTAAGCTATATTCATCTAATCCTTCATTATCAGCCTCAATTTCACTAAAACCAGTGAAGTAGTCATTAAGATATGCTGAGGGTTTTCTCATCCTCCCTGCTTGAGGATTCTCTGGATCATCTTCTCGCAGTGTGGCGAGAGAATCATTGTTCCTTTGTGTCACTGTTTGATCATTTCCACCATCACTATTCACTTGAACAGTCAAGTCTTCTCTTGTATCAACTCTGCTACTGCTACCTTCTGTTTCTATGTCATCACCAGTGTCCACAAGTTCATCTGTACTATCTTTGGTTTGATCATCCCAATCCCATTCATCATTTTCATCAATTACTACATCCCTGCTTATCACTATCTTCTTTGTTCTTGGATTGTACAGTCTATATGCCTTTGACTCTTCACTGATGCCAAGAAGAATACACTTCACACTCTTGTCATCCAGCTTTTTCCTGTGAGCATCAGATACATGAACATAACCTGTGCAGCCAAATGTTCTGAAAAAATGGACTGATGGTTTCCTCCCACTCCATGCCTCCTCAGGTGTCATGTCTTTCACAGCTATGGTAGAGCTTCTATTCAACACATATACTGACCAGTTCACACATTCAGGCCAACAAATCTTAGGAACTTTCTTCCCAGTGAGCATACATCTTACCATATTCATCACAACTCTGTTTTTCCTCTCAGCAACTCCATTTTGCTGAGGGGTATATGCTGCAGTTAGCTGTCTCTTTATGCCATTTTCCTTACAAAACAAGTCAAACTCTGATGAGGTAAACTCACCCCCTCTATTTGTCCTCAAACCACTGATTACACACCCTGTTTCTTTCTCAACCTTGCTCTTAAACTTCTTAAAACAGTCAAATGCAGAGGATTTTTCTGACAGGAGATATACCCACATTTTTCTGCTATAGTCATCTATGAAAGTTAGAAAATATTTTTTATGACTATTAGACTCTGGCTTAATAGGGTCACATATATCAACATGGATGAGTTGGAGTATTCTATCAGCTCTCCAATTACTCTGCTTAGGGGAAAGGATCCCTATGTTGTTTACCAATCAAACAGTCACTGCATACCTTTGTGGGATTCTTAATTCTAGGTAAACCTTTTACCATTCCCTTTTGGCTCAACACTTCAAACTAGTGTACCCTAGGTGACCATATCTATTACGCCATAGTACCTCTGTTTCTGCATTCACAGTAGCCTTAAGACAATTCACATCAATTTCTTCAGGCTTAGCTACAAACATTCTATTGGAAGACATTTTTATTTCTGCTATTAGGCCTCTAGTAGGGTGATATATCTTGCAGGCATCATCTACAAATAGAACAGCTAGTTTCTTTTCTTGTAGTTGTCCTATGCTAAGTAAGTTGTTACTAAGTTCTGGTATGTAATACACATCAGTTATGAGCTGCACAATTCCATTTATTTTCAACTTAACATTCCCTTTTCCTCTAACTAGCATTTTAGTATTGTTTCCCAATTTCACAGTTACTGAAAAGGTGTCATCTAGATCACTAAACAAATCTCTATGACCACTCATATGATTACTACAGCCAGAGTCAAGATACCAAACCTTAGGATCTTTGGATGCCTTGCCATCAGTGGTTGTCATCATCAGAACTGAATCATTATCAGTGCACTCTTTCTGATCATCGGGTTCTTCCTTAGGAGCACATTTCACATGGCTCGGTAGATCACCATCACCTTCAATGTAGGCCATTAGCAACATCAATTCATCATCACCGTCCTCAGCATAGTTTGCTCTTTCCTCAAGGCTAGGACACTCGTATTGATAGTGTCCCAATTTTCTGCAATTGTAGCACTCTATCAATTCCTTGTTCACTTGTTGTCTTCCTCTACCATGTCCACCTCTGAAACCACGTCCTCTCCCACGAGATTTCCCTGCATTGGTTATCCTGAGAGCGTGTTCATCTTCGTTAGGCTCAGCCATTTGTTGTTCATGAATCAACAAACTACTCATGAGCCATCTATAGTCATCTTACTCACATCGTTAGCCTCACGATTGAGCACACCACGTAATTGAACTTCTTCGTCATTGAGCGAAGCACCTTTTCCACCACGGTCGTTTCTTGAACCGGTTCACCGAGTGCCTTGAGTTTTCTCACAATTGCAAGCGTTCTTGCGAAGTACTCAGTCACCGTCTCACCTTCTTTCATACGAAGGACTTCAAATTCACCACTATGAGTTTGCGCTTTGCATGCCTCACCTTCGATTTAACCTTTGTACTTTTCTTGCATCGAGTCCCAAATTCCTTTCGCCGAGTCTTTATCGATGATTGTTTCGATTATACTTCTTTCAATCGCTTGAAAGAGGTAATTCTTAGCCTTGAGATCTTTCAATTTTGCTTCGGCAGCAATCTTGATTTCCTCCGCCGTAGACGACGCCGTTGTGGCTGAAACACCGTTTCCACCACACACCAGTATTCTTTTGAGCACAATAGGTTTTCCATCAGCATGAACCAGTGATCATAGAAACCATCAAACTTTGGGACTGCGGGTTGAGCGAAATTTTTCTCTTCCGCCATGAGAAAACGAACGAACAATACTTCCGAAATCACCTTCTTGATGCAACAAATCTGTTGAAGAATATCTCGACTTCGATCCAGGCCCCTAAACGGAGCTCTGGTACCAGATGTTAGAGCAAGAATTGATGGAAGATTCAACTTGAATCTTGAGCAATTGTATTGAATGAATCGTATCAACCACCAGCAAGTAGTTATGTTTGTTACAACTGAATATAGCCTTGTGGCTTGCCAAACAGAAAAAGAAAAAAGGTAACAATGAGTGGACTGGGCCAAGTCCATAACAGGCCCAAAAAAGAAAAACAGAAATACAATTGGGCTAGCATATTACTAATAGCACCTGGCAATTCATTCAATACTCTTATCAAAAAATGGTATTGTTTTTTTTCTTTCAGTTTAGACATTGCATATATTGTATTGTACTAGATACTGCTTTTATTTTGTCAAAAAAAAAAAGATACTGCTTTTATAAATCAAGCAAATTATTATATATTGAGTTTAATGTTTGATTGTTAAACATGTTGCTGTCGTATTTTGTTATTCATCAAATCTGCCATTAACTCATTTATGCTATTTGCTTCATGCTTTCAAGAGTTTTTTTTATAAGTCCAACGATGTTGTTCTTTTTCAATAAAATTTGTTGTTGTTTTTTCCATAATTAAAGTCTGTATTTTCAATTTCATTGAGTTTTCTTAGTTTTTTTTTTCAACTTTTAATAGTTTGTGCAAGAAAGAGAATTTGACAAAAAAACACAAGTGGGTTATTTACTAATTGTTTGACGTGGCAGCATAACTGATGTTAAATTTTTTTTGGATGGTGTTGATTAATTTGACTGAACTGGCGGGAGGAACGGGTGAGTGGAGAGAATCCAGATCCCTCTATAGTATAGACCATTTTTTTGAACTGAAATATGCAGTTGTTGCTCTTATTTATTATGAAGTTATAAAAAATTAGAACAAAGTCTTATATTGAGGTTAATTTTTTATGTTGAAGTTATACAAAGTTGGAACAAAGTCTTGAGGTTAATAAAAAGTCTCATTTATTAAAAAGTTGTTACTTTTTAATAGTAAGGTCGGTTGTAACTTTGCTCAAAATTTGGTGCGAGTAATATACAAGCCGATCTTGATACCATTATTAGGAAAATTGGACATCTTGAACCACATATATAGAATAAGTGATTATGTTTTTCAATTCATAGTCAAAAGGCATCGAAATCCTATTTTATACCATTATTCCCCAATCCAAATAAAACAAAATTAAATCATGAAATATGGAGGCGACTCCTAAGAAATCAACTAAAATTTTGAAGATTCAATATGTTCAGGCACACTATATGAAATATGCTATCTAATAATTTTTTTAGATGTAAATGTCCTCTAATGTGAAGAACACAAGAGAATAAAATGTCCTCTCATACAAAGAATTGAAAATGGTTTTAAATTTTTACATGTAAACCAGAAAGGTTTGTTTATAGATAACAATATCTTTTATTAAATATATCGTCACATGTCAGCTCCTTAGCATTGTCTCATTTAATTATTTTTTGGTTTCAAATCACTAAATAACGTTTTAATACAATGAATAAGTAACATATATTTTTTAAATCTTAATCTTAAGTAATATAAATCAGAAAAGTTGCCACATAAGCAACCAATAGCATAAATCCACGCAGGTCTCCAGTAAATACGTGGCATGCCACGTTTCCAGCATCTATTATTTTTGATTTCAACTCCGTGAGTCACAATAGTCAAACACACATTATATCTGGGCTATAATAGTGGATCCACGATAAGCTCTTTATTTCACAAGTATAACATGTGATGCTCAAAAATAAATAATTGGTAACAAACATATTTACCTATTACTTTCAGTAAGAAAAGGTTTTACCCAGAGTTAAAAAACAAATTTGTCAAATAATATAATCTCACATAAACTAATCAAATCCATTAAAAAAAACAAATCAATCTGAATCAAAACCCTTATAGAGCAATCAAGCCCAAACAATATGTTTATGAGTAATATCCGAAATAATATGTTTATGACTAATGTTAAACCATTGTTTCATGCTATCAGGAACCTGCATATGTGGTGATCGCATGCATCACACATGTCCATTCAAACAACGCGTAAGTTTTGTTGTTTATTTGGATCGTTTATTATTTTACCGTAGGTCTGGCATAGATGTGACCGTTCGGGATCACATCGGAACCGCAATTATCGCACTAAGAGGCATGGCAAAAGTCCACTTCTACAACATGCATTTACCTGGCCAAGATCCGCGACATCCTGTAGCGTACATAACTTGACATGAATTCTGTGGCAATTTTTTTATTAGGTTGTTTCTTAGTCTAAATAGTTAGAGCTATTTTCTTAGGTTCCTTTTAAGCTATTTAACTAAAATCTGTGCTATCATCAGGAAATTATTTCGTACCAAACTGAAGGTTGATGCTATTTTATCATAAACTTTGCTATCTTAGGTTTCCTTATTTTAAATTGTGTAAGCGATATTCTTAATTAGCCCATTAAGCATTTGACAAATAGTTATCACGTTACATAAAAAATGTTTGAAAATATTTTATGATTATTTTTTAGCTATTTTGAAGTTCCTAATTTGAAACATAGTTGCTCTTTAGCACCGTATTTTGTTCGTTACAATATCAGTTTGATTCTCAATTTGACCACTTTCCCTTTTTGGTATCCCCCTTATCAAGGTTGAAGATCCCTTTGCGCTAGCTGACACTTGGTTTGGTCAAGTGTATATGAGGCAAGTGTTACCACCGTGTTCTCTCTCTGTTTGGTTACAATTGGAGCGCGTAAGGGTTCAAGGGTTTTCAGCAAATTGGGTATCTCAAAAATAACCCTACACAAATTTTCTAATACCCAATAAGACCCTCCTCCCAAAGAGGTAATCCTTATTTTAAATTTACTACATTTAATAATATCATTAACTCATTAATCTTTATGGTTATTTGTGTATTGTACACTTATCTTTGCTTTAAACGTACTACTAATCAATTTTTCAATATAAGAATTACATGCTTTTGAGAAATCTTAATTATATAATTTCATATATATATATATATATATATATATATATATATATAACTATCATTAAAAATAAAAGAATGTCAACTTGGTGGTTATAAAAGGAATTAGATATATCACACACTTAATTATAACATACAATTGAATATTGTTGAAAGGTCCGTATAGAGTATAGGACGTCGTTTTGAAGATAAATTAAAAACGTCGGTCAGTAAATGCTTTTTTTTTTAAAATGACTACACATCTCTATTAAAATTTTCTGTTCTTCTTTCATTTAAATTATGTTGCACAATACCAGAATTTCAGTTGAACTAATTTTTTCTCAACCGATTACCTAATATTAATCTTATTCTGTTGTGTGCGTGATTATAAGCTTATTGTACACTACTATTTAAATAAAGCTGAAAGAACCGACCCGTAAAACACAGCTGCTGATACTACATCTCATTCTATTGTCGAAACTATTATCGTGAGATCATAATATTTTAATCATAAAATTGTTTACCGTCTGTTGTGCACAGTGTGTTATAAACTAGTATATAACAATTTAAAAAAATATATATATATATATATATATATATATATATATATATATATATATATATATATATATATATAAAATAAATTTAATTCATTGTGCTGAAAATTATTACATTTGACTTTAACTTTACGTATCTTGTAAAAACACATATTTATTTAATTTAGATTTTTTTTTCCAAAGGAGTTTATTTAGATTTATAACTTCAACTGAAATGTTCCTTGAATTTTCACTTAACTTTGTTGGATTTATAATCAAATTCAAACCTAAGCTTAATCCCAACGGCTATAATTACAAATAGCACCGTTGGTAGTTACATAATAAACATATGGGAAGTTAGAAAGACTAACTAACTATCTAGTTTGTTATTGTAACAAACTTAGTTTGTTGAGTAGCAACAAACTATTTCTAACAACTAGTTTCCAGCGAATATAAATAGATATTGTACATACATAAATTAATACAATGAATAATAGCTTTATAGTTTTAAAATTCTCTAAGCATTCTATTCTACTTTACTTTTACACTACTACTTCCTGTTACGTAAGCTCCAAGATCTTCGTCTTCTTTCAGTAAGTTTCTGGGTTCAGGTTGTATAATCAAAGTGTGATTGTACCTCGCAAGAACAAGAGAAAAACACTGTTAAAATTAGGTTTCTGTGACTGAAACTAGAAGAGAAAAGAATTGAGGTAAGGGAAGAGGAATTACATGTGGAAGGTCTTCTTGAAGGTGTGACTGTGAGAAAGTATTCTAGGTTGAGCTTCAAAGGTGAAGCTCATCAGTTCATGCAAGTAAAGAACACGAAATTAGGGCTTTTTCATTCAGTTCAGAGAAAGTACAAATCAAGAAGCACAAGGTGTGTGAGATTACCTTTCTTGACCACTGAGGATTCCTATCGTGTTGTTCTTCACCTGCAAGCACATTGTAGAAAAGTTAGGGTTTCTGCAAACAGTAACAAATCAAAGTGAAATGTGAAGAAACTGTAAAGAAAAGAAAGATTCAACATTACCAAGGGTGAATCATAAGCCTGCTTGAAGGAATCAAGCAGTTCTGGGCAAACTAGTGTTTGTTGTACATCGCGAAGTGAGAAGATCAGATTGAAGGTCTCAGGTTGTGTTTCAGAACAAAATATTTGGGGGTTTTGTTCATCATCAACAACAATCATCATTGACAGTGAAACGGAGGGGTTCTGCAGCTTCAATCACCGGCGACGCTGAGAGCAATAGAAACCCTAGGTTTCCGGTGACAGAGAGAGTAGAGAGAAGAAGAAGGGTTTCAAGAAGAAGAGAGAGAGAGAGAGTTCTTGCGTTTCTGGCGAAGTGAAACGGAGAAGCGAAGTTTAAGTATCTCGGGTCAAGTGCGCGACCCGCGTGTTACCATTCAAAACGGGTTCGGGTCCGCAGGAAGTGTCAATCAAAATTGTTTGAAGCAAGGCGTGGCATCATTGGGTTGGACTCTTGTGAAGACTGGGCTTTACAAGTTACCCCTCCCTCAGGTTGCTGATACACCCTCCTGCAATTAATCAAGAAAAAGTGAGAAAATTCAACAAACTTTACCTCACAAATAAACTTCACCTATATATTATTTAAATTTACCTCACAATTAAACTTGGCCTATATATTTTAAAAAGATATACTCATCATTGTAGTGAAATAAAATTTTTGTTATATTAATTAAATTTACCTCACAAATAACCTTTTTGTTATATCCCGTGTTTTTGGTTTGATATACTCAGCATTGTAGTGTTTCCATGGGCACGTGAACCATGACACTTGAAAGTTAAAAATATGTTGTTTTTGTTATTAAAAGTGTGCATCCTAACTCAATACATATGCCTTCTTCACTGTTGTGTAGACCAAAAATCTGCAATTGTTTCGAAAAAACTATTGTTAATTCAGCATGAAAAGTTGTGATTGATATATTTCTGATTCAAAATGGAAAAAGCCAAAAGAGAAAAGTCAAGCTTTTGTAATGTATGGCATGATTTAAGTAAGATTAATAAGTAACATTTAGACATCAACTAAACGTGTGAAAATTGCAAATGAGAATCCATGGATGCAGAACAAGGAAAACCAGAGAGAAACTCAGATGAAACTGAAAAATTTTCTTCTTCATTCAATGAATAAACTGTACAGTGTGTGGTATAAATACAATTCCAGAAACTATCAAATTAACTCAATCGATCTAACAAACTATCAAACTAATTCTAACGGAATAACTGAAGAATCTAGTTGTATAACAAGTTGAGAAGGGAACCCTAGAGCTATTGAGAGAAAGGTAAAGTAAACAGGAATATAAAGCTCTATTCTTCATTTTGTGCATTGAAGTTCAATGCACTTGTTGAGCTTGTTTAGTTTCCAACGTGTCTTCACAAGTGGCTTGTTGACTTTGACTTTCTCCTTGACTTTCAACACCCTCCCTTAAGCTGGAATAGATATTGATCATTCCAAGCTTAGTTTGCAGCAAATCGAAAGGTCCAGCACTGAGAGCTTTTGTTAACAAGTCTGCAACTTGTTCTTTTGTGGAAATGGGAAGAAGGTGTAGTGTGCCATCACGAATTTTGTCACGAACCACGTGACAATCAATTTCTATATACTTAGTTCGTTCGTGGAAAACTGGATTTGCAGCAATGTGGAGAGCTGACTGATTATCACAGTAAATGGCAACTGCAGTAGTGTGGGGAATCTGCAGATCTTTCAGCAAGAATAAGAGCCACTGTGCCTCACAAGTGGCACGAGCTAGAACACAGATTCGCGCGGAGGAAGATCTTGACACTATGTTTTGTTTCTTACTTTTCCATGAAACTAATGAATTTCCAAGAAAGAAGCAGTAACCTGTGGTGGATCTTCTAGTGTCAATGCAAGCTCCCCAATCGGAATCACAATAACCTTTGAGACAAAGAGGAGAGTCTGCTCTAAAGTACAGGCCCTGTCCTGGATTGTTTTTGATGAACTTTAACACACGCAATGCTGCAAGCATGTGTACATCTGTGGGTTTGTCTAGGAACTGACTCAATTTGCCCACTGCATATGCAATTTCTTGTCTCGAGTGTGTTAAGTACAATAGTCTTCCTATTAATCTTCTATAAATTGCAGGTTCACCAATGTGTTCTCCTAATTCCTTGTGCAGCTTCAATCCAGGTTCAATAGGAGTGGAACAAGGCTTTGTAGCAAGTAAACCAGTTTCCTCCAACAAGTCCAAGGCATATTTTCTCTGACACAGTGAAAGACCTTTGTTGTTTCTTGCTACTTCAAAACCAAGGAAGTATTTGAGTTCACCAAGATCCTTGATGCTAAATTTGTCATTCAATAGAGTTTTGACTCTGATTATTTCTATACTGTCAGTGCCTGCAAGTATTAAGTTATCCACATACACCAAACTAGCAGTGAAACCCGTGGAGCATTGCTTGGTATATAATGAGTAATCAGCCTTTGATTGAGTATAACCAGTTCCCAATAGTGTCTCAGTCAACTTGGCATTCCACTGCCTGCTGGCTTGTTTGAGGCCATAAAGGGATCTCTCCAATTTGCACACAAGCTCAGGATGTTCAAGAGATAAGCCTGGAGGAGGCTGCATGTAGACTTCCTCTTCAACGTCCCCGTGCAGGAAGGCAGTATTGACATCAAGTTGGCAAAGATGTCAATTCTGACTTGCTGCAGCTGCTAATAAGAGTCTTACTGTAGTCATCTTCACCACAGGACTGAAAGTTTCCAAGTAATCAATTCCTTCAGTCTGTGTGAAGCCTTTAGCCACAAGCCTGGCTTTGTGTCTTTCAATAGTACCATCAGCATGTAGTTTAAGTTTGAAGACCCACTTACATCCAATGGCTCTCTTATTAGGAGGTAAACGAACAAGCTTCCAGGGGTTAGTCTTCTCAAGAGCATCTAGTTCAGCCTTAATAGCACTTTCCCAGTTGTTGTTTCTCATAGCCTCCTCAAAGGAATTGGGTTCATAAAAAGAAGAGAGATGAATGACAAACTGTTTGTGTGTGGGTGATAGTCTGTCATAAGATATACCATTGCAAATGGGATATAAAGTACCTTCAGGTTTGGATGATGAAGATAGTGACCCAGAATTGTGGATTGTATTCTTGAGGAGTGAACAATGATAGTCTTGAAGGTAAGAAGGTGTTTTTGTGGGTCTGGTAGATCTTCTTAAGTGGTCAGAAGTGTCATGAATCGGTTGTGAGGGAATGGAAGAGGTTTGTGAGGGAATGGTGGAGGTGTTTGTATCACTAAGAGTATTTGAAGATATGTTTGAGGTGTCTGTGGTGAGGTTATTAGGTATTGTTTGGGGAATTTCAGGTTCTGTGATGGGAGTATGATGATCATTTTCTATGTTGGAGAGGTCAGGAACATCTGAATTGGATGGTGGAATGGTTTGATGATTTGTAGTATCAGTATCAGTATTTGTGCTTGGGTTGGTGTTTGTGTTGCTAGCATCATATGTGTGAAAGTCATCAAAGTAAGAAATAGAGCTATCAAAGCTGTAATCAGATATGTCATTTTGAGAAGAGGACCCTTTGTTTGAAACATGTTTGTATGGAAATAAATGTTCAAAAAAGATAACATCTCTAGATAGAAAAATCTCTCTAGGCCGTAAGTCAAACAGCAAATGCCCCTTCACACCATGCTTGAAGCCTAGATAAACACATTTTCATGATCTAGGATCTAATTTCTTTCTATTGGATTTCAAAGTACTAGCATAACACAAACATCCAAAAACCTTTAAGTTGTCAAAAGTTGGATCATGTCCAAGGAGTATCTGAAATGGACTTTTTTGAAGTAAAAATTTTGTTGGCAATCTATTGATTATATGGACAGCTTGACTTACTGCATGAGCCCAAAAAACTTTGGGTAATTTTGATTGAAAAATTAGTGCTCTTGCAGTGTTCAAGATGTGCTGGTGTTTCCTCTCAACAATTCCATTCTGTTGAGGGGTTTCCACACATGAAGTTTGGTGAATAATGCCTTTCTCTTTGTAGAAATTACTGAGGGTAAATTCAGCACCATTGTCTGTCCTAATATGTTTTATCCTTTTATCAAATTGAGTTTACAAGAGATACAAAGTTCTTGACTAACTCAGAAGCTTCTGACTTTAGTCTCATGGGAAGGATCCATGTGAATCTACTTTTGTCATCTACTACCGTAAGAAATACCTATATCCTAAGATGGATGAAACAGCAAAAGGTCCCCAAATGTCCATGTGGACTGTGTCAAAGCAATTGGCAGCAATTGTTTGACTATGAGGAAATGGCAACCTTTTCTGTTTTGCAAGAAAGCATACATCACAAGGCACGACAGACTCATCACATTTCACAAAAGGAAAATATTTGTGTAATTCATTTAATTTTTCAAAAGATGGGTGTCCAAATCTCATATGCCAAATCTTACAATCATTGCTACTAGCTATATTACTTACAGTACACTTGTCATCTAAAACTTGAAAACAGAAACTACTGATTGGTTGAGTGATGGATGTTGGCCTTGAGCTGGGGAAGACAAGATGATACAATCCACGCCTCCGTTCAGCTATCCCAATCACCTTCTCCGTTTGGTTGTCCTGTATCACACATTTGGGCCTGTTAATATGTAAATCACAGTCTACATCATCTGTGAGTTTTGGTATAGAAATGAGATTGAAAGAAAAATTTGGAATAAACAAGACATCACTAAGAACTAAAAAATCACCAAGATATATGGTGCCAGCTAGGTTACAATGGACAATGGTTCCATTTGGTAGGGTTACGATTACAGGTTCTATTTTCCTAATGCAATGAAATAGATGTCTAGAATAGCAAACATGTATTGTAGCACCTGTATCTATGATCCAAGCTTGTTCTTTTCTCAGAGTTAGGGATTGTACAGATTATACCTGACTTGACTGTGGTATAGTGGTTAATTTTGTGAGAAGAGGATGAGCTTGAGCCTTGAAGAAGTGCTAGAATAGCCTTGTATTGCTCTTGTGTGAAACCAACATTCCCAGATTTTGATTGTGCCTTTCCTGCATCACCGTGTTCCTCATCATCTCCTCCATCATCTTCCTCTTCAATGTTACTCTCTCCTACACAATTATTCACAGCTCCTTGTTGATTGAAATGAGGTGGAAAGCCATGTTTCCTATAGCACACATCAACTGTGTGGCCTGTTCGTCCACAATGTGAACAAACCTTGGTGCCTCTTCCACCTCTACCACTGCCAGCCCTTCCTCCACGGTCACCTCTTCCTCTAAAACCTCCTCTTCCTTGAAAACCAGTAGTGGCTAATGCTTTTGGTTCATCAATGGAAACACTAGTTTGTCTTTCTTGTTGTATCAACAATGAATATACCTTAGCAATATTAGGAAGAGGATCCATAAGCATGATTTGAGATCTAACCGGGGAATATTTTTCATTTAAACCTTTCAAGAACCGTAACACCTTTCCACGTTCTCTATATTCTTTAAACTTTTTCTCAGCATTACAACTACAATTATTCTTATCATCACACTTAGGAGCAGGCAGAAAATTTTCTAACACTTGCCAAAGCTTTTTCAATTTAGTGTAATAGGAAGAAATTGTACTGTCACCTTGTTTTGCAGTGTAAATTTCCTCCTATAGATCTGAGATTCTGAACATATCACCTTGGTAGAACCTATCTTTCAAGTCCTTCCACACTTCTGGTGCCATGTGCATCCACAAAATACTCTGCGAGATTTCTGGAGTGATTGAACTGTTGATCCACGACATAACCATAGTGTTACACCGATCCCACGCTAGGGAGTTCCGATCTTCATCATCAGGTCTCGCCAAAGTACCATCGATGAAGTGTAATTTGTTCTTCGATCTCAACGCCATCATCATCGAACGCGACCAGGTGTGATAATTGCTTCCATCGAGAGGAGGAGAGACAATTGATGTGCCTGGATTGTCGCTTGGATGCATGAAATAAGGATTCAACATATCATTTTGATATCCTTTGTTGGATCCATTCGAGACTTCGTCCATCGGCGCGAAGAAGGTGTTTATTGTTGCCATTGCGTAATGTAAAACGCGAGGAAGAAGAAACGACGAAGAAAACTCGAGGAGAATAGGAATGATTGAATGAAGAAGGAGAAGAGAAAGGTGCGCAACGATGGCGGCAGAGCCCCTAGATCGGAGCTCTGATACCATGTGAAAATTGCAAATGAGAATCCATGGATGCAGAACAAGGAAAACCAGAGAGAAACTCAGAGATGAAACTGAAAAATTTTCTTCTTCATTCAATGAATAAAACTGTACAGTGTGTGGTATAAATACAATTCCAGAAACTATCAAACTAACTCAATCGATCTAACAAACTATCAAACTAATTCTAACGGAATAACTGAAGAATCTAGTTGTATAACAAGCTGAGAAGAGAACCCTAGAGCTATTGAGAGAAAGGTAAAGTAAACAGGAATATAAAGCTGTATTCTTCATTTTGTGCATCGAAGTTCAATGCACTTGCTGAGCTGGTTTAGTTTCCAACGTGTCTTCACAAGTGGCTTGTTGACTTTGACTTTCTCCTTGACTTTCAACAAAACAAACTAAACAAAAATAATGCGAATAATTTAAAAGAAAACAAAAATACATTCCTAAATAGACACGTATCAAACACTAAACAAAAGGATATTCACACCTTTAGAAGCTTCTCTAGATAACCTATAGCTGAGATATTATAAGAGTTAGTTCATTGATTTTTCTTGAACAAATGAGTTTAAGTTAGAAACTGTATCACACATATATTAAAACTCATTCCACTGTTTTAGCTCAGCCATTACCGACCCTTCTGCTGCAAACCTTGCAGCCACCTGCATGTGAAACAAACAATTAGAAATTCAAGTACATTGAAAAATATATTCCTCCTGAAATAACACACTTTTTCCCTTCTTCTACTTGTGTAAAGTTGTTATAAGATTAAGCATGATTGAAGTCTTTTAGTACATGTATCATATAACCTTTTACTAAATGAAGATCTCCACAATAGTTAAAGAGGAATCCTTGATATTTTTAACTTATATAGACAATAGTAAAGAAATATACATGGGTTGTTAACTCCAACCGTGAGTGCAAAACTTGATCTTTATATGCACAACCAACAAAAACAGGACATAACATATGGTCCCCCTTGACCATGTCATATATCCTCTGTGATTCAACCAAAACAATATAATAATTTCCTATTTAAAAACAAAAAACTTTCACTTAAGCAAAAAGATGACATGTTCTATATATGTATTAATTTAATGTGTGTTGAGTTTATGCCAACCTCATGCAAACCATGAGCACAACGTGTATCAAACACAACCACAGTAGCAACATAAATGCCTAGATCTGTTCATCTCTCTCACTTCTCTTCGCTCTCGTCGTCGGAACAACACCCCTTCACCGCTGAAACACTACCACTTCGCACCACCGCTCTCTATTTCTCTCTTTCAAGTTGCTGTCAACAAAGAAAGACAAAGCCGGTGAAAGAAAGATTCGATTTTCTCTCTATCGTTCTTCTTTAATTTCGAGGAGATGACGCCATTGAACCCGAACCCCAAATCCCAAATTAAACCCCAAATCCCAAATTGAACCTCTCTATTTACACTCACAATGTTTCGTTAATATTTACCCTAACCCCAAATCTCAAATTATCCAGTTTCCTTTTGTCGTTGCGGAGGTGACTCTTTTGAAAGATGGAAGCGTTGGTTTGTGTTGGAGATGGAAATGTTGATATGAGGTTGGGTGAGTGCTGAGAAAGAAGAAGAGGATTTAGATTTTTTTTCCAGGGGTAAAAGCAAAACACCCCCTATTTGCAGGGGTAAAAACGTATCTAAGCCTTATAATTAAAACTAAAAACTAAATAAAAAAGTAGAAAAGTCAAATTTTAAAATTGAAGAGTAAATTTATTCTGATAATAATAATAATAATAATAATAATAATAAATAAATAAAATGAATTGCTTTTGGTAAAAAAAGGTATAATTACAGTTTTGGTCCCCCTATTTTTACCAACTTACGATTTTGATCTCCCAAGAATTCTTTTCACGAATTTAGTCCCCTATTTTCAGTAACTTTAGTCACCCAAAAATTTTTCTCACGAATTTAGTCCCCCTATTATCACCAACCCACGATTTTAGTCCCCCTATTTTTGCAAGGGTTTCCCCCCTCCTTCTCTCTCACACCCCATTTTACCAAAAATTCCAGAAATACATTCTGATTTTTAAAAAAATAATAATTAATTTTCTGATATTTGGGATTCCCGGATTTACCTCATAGGTAAGTAAATCCGGGAAACCAGTAGGGGTTTGTTGGATTTCTGGATTTACCTCATACGTAGGTAAATCCGATTCATAAATTGTGAACCGGATTTACTTACCTATGAGGTAAATCCGGGAAACCAGTGAGGTTTTTGGATTTCCGGATTTACCAAAAATTCAGGTAAATTCGGTTCATAAAATGTGAACCGGATTTACCTATCTATGAGGTAAATCCGGAAATCCAATAAACCCCCACCAAAAGCATAAGTATTTTCGAAATTTTGTGTAAAATTAGGAGTATTTTTGTCCAAAATGGTATTTATGGGGGTGTGAGAGATAAGGAGGGGGTGAAAAAAAAAACCTTTTTGCAAACTCCCAATTTTAGTCCCCCTATTTTTCCTAGAGGGGAACTTTGATTTTAAAAATTGGAAAAATAGTGGGACTATTATCGTGAATTGGCGAAAATAGAGAGACTAAATTTGTGAGAAAAATTCTTGGGGGACTAAATTCGTGAGCTAGTGAAAAGAGGGGGACCAAATTCGTGAATAAATTTCTTGGGGGATCAAAATTGTGAGTTGGTGAAAATAGGGGACCAAAACTGTAATTAAGCCAAAAAAAAAAAAAAAATTGCTGCTGCCATAAACTTAACCTACTTACTTGCCAATCTCTCTGTTTATTGCAGTGTCCAAGCGAAAGTGCCTCCGCCCTCCGCCCTCCGCCGTAGAAACGGGATAGTCACCGGATAACAAATTCCGGCAACCACGTCAGGTAATTCCCTTCTTCTTTACTCTCTCATTTGCGTTGCCCCAATTGAAATTTTAGTCACCCTAAAAATTGAGCTTCTGTAGAACTTGCTTTTGGGGGTTTTCTTTTCCGTTTTTTTAATTTATTATTATCCTCAAATATTTTCTCTTTTTCAGTTCTGTTGCTAGCTAGGGTTCTATTTTTAATCTACCTTTGTTTTATTGTTCCTGAAATGATCATATATAGTCTGAACTCTGAACTGAAAGTTTTTTTGTTTCTTTAATTACGGTTAATTAAATACAGTAATTTTGGTTTTGGTGCTTATTATTGTGCCTTCTTTAATGGGTTTTTTTTTGTTCTTTGGCTGGGATTTTCAATTACATTAAGTCATGTTTTGTTCTGTATGCATGAAACACCAATGAATTTAAAGTGTTGAAAACTAAAAAATGAGTCCCTAGAATCAAGTGCGGCTAAATTAGTCCACTTAGTACTTGGAACTGCAATTGCGGCTAAATTAAATCCCTAGAAGAATCAATGAAACTAAAAAATTTCTTCGGCGATTTGCTTCTTGTCTGTCATGTTAGTCTAAAATATTAACACCATTAGTTAACACCTGACTGTACTGATTTGGCACGTTACTACGGTTAGTTAACACTGGACTGTACTGGTTTGGCACGTAAAGTGACACACAAGCACTAGAGTCTAGATATAGTTTGTGTGTGTGTGTGTGTGAAATCAACAGGACTATAAGTGAACAATTTTTAAGACTCAATTATAAAACTGTAAGATCCTTCAGTTTCCCCCTAAAATATCCCCTTAGTAACTAAACTGCTATCGCGCCCAAGAGATGCCTTCGCCTGCCACCAACTGTGTGCCACTTTGGCCCATCACTGCCTGCATGTACAGTAGTTGCACTGTGAGTAGACCTATTCTTCAGGGGACAAAAAAGCTTCCCACATTCATGCATCAACTGTTAATTCTTACTGCTAGCTGTTAATTATTCTTCAGGAGGGTTGAATTCAATCCTTTTATCATTTATTTGCCACTTGTTAAGAAATGATAGGTTGTAAACTAATCCTACCTAACTATCCTTATTTGAACTTTCTCTTGTTTATTTATTTTCTAAAGAATGAACATTCACTAGCTATTAATCATACTTTGCATCAGATAAAAAAACATTTAAAAGAAGCTATTGTTTTCGACTTACTACAATCTTTAAGATTTGCAAATTTTAATGTTAATTCTAGAGGGTCCCAATGTGTGTGTTTAGGTCTGGTTAGCAGTTATATATCAATATAAATCATTAGGAATTTACTCCCCCTCAAGAAAAATGTATATGCTCGACAAACTGATAGGGTCTAAATATTTTTACCAATTGATAAAATACAAAAGAAGTGCGTCAGGTGTTTTTGCAATCAATGTCATGCTTTCGTGTTTAGTAGAAAGTAATTAGCAACTTCCAAGTAAAATTATTTGCATGTCGTTAACATTGTCCTCTTCTGTTGTTATTGATATGGAGGAGCTTCTTGTCATGGTTATGGTAAATGTCAAACCAGCAAATGGAATATCTTGTCCAAAAACATATCTCTAAACCCGTGGCATTTGTGTAGAATCCAAAATTTATGTCTTGCCAAAGTTTGAAAGGATGAAAAGTGAGTGATGATCATATCCCGATACCAACTTAATGGATTAGTTTTTTTTCTCTGTTTTGCAAAATGTATGAAGTTCACACTAATTACACACAAAATGTTGATTGGATGTATGGAACAATGACAATAAGATGGCTTAGATGAATAAAATCAATACACACCAAAACTATTTTATTGTTATTACTTATTAGGTGTGTGGAAATAGTATGGTTAAACAGCCCAAATTTAATAACTGAACCACACTACACCAAAGAGCCCAAAACCATTTAAATGGTTTTCAAACCCAACCCATTTTAAAAACTAAATCAGTGATCAAAACCCAAATTCTAAATCGGTTTGCTATATTGAGCTGATTTACCCTAACACTATGTTTGGATAGTGAAAGGAAAGAATATTGAAAGAATTAAAGCGAGTAGAAAGTGACGATCTGCCAATGCCTTTGTTTGTACATGTGGTAATTTTATCTTGAAATGCTTGTGTATGCATTTGAAACTTGATAATCATTTAATTTTGAAATGCCTTATTTGCATAGTCTTGTAACATAACATCACATGCGTAAGTGGTTCATTTGGTATGAGTCTCTACTTTCTCTTACCAAAAGAAACTCAATAAATGGGTTTGAAAAAATTCCATTTTTTTCTGCCAAAATACTGAACAACTACTGAATTTCAGCTATTAGCATAACTATATTATAATTTATTTATTGTATATCTGCTTCACTGACCTTTTCACATTCCCTAAGGGGTAGGGTTTTCATATACCAAGTTTCCTTTCCATTTAAGTTGATTAATCTCTATTTAATAATGAGATTGAATTTAAAACCCTATTGCAATGCTCTTATTTTTCCTTACACAAAACCCAGTGTGACACTTCTTTGTTTGTTCATCTTGGTGAAAAACAAGCAAGAGTTTCATAGCTTATTATATGGATTTTCAGGGATGCATCCAAAGGTGTATAAAACTCGTAGCTCTGTTGCCATAGACAGAGGAAAAATATTGTTTGGAGAAGTGAAATGGACAATTGCCTCGCTGAGGTGCTTGTGGAGCAAGTGGAAAAGGGAAATAAACTAGATAACAGCTTGAAGCCAGCAGCATTTGCAGCTGCACTGAAAGCATTGAATGAAAAGTTTGGTCTGCATTTGACAAAAGGACACATAAAAAATCGGTTGAAGACATGGAGGAAGCAGTTTGGGGTTTTGAAGGAACTCCTTGCTCATACAGGATTTGTTTGGAATAAGACACAGAAGATGGTTGTTGCTAACGATTCTGTTTGGAATGACTACATCAAGGTAATATTGGTACCTGTGATACAGTATGTACCCCATCTTATCGCAGTGTTATGTTGGTTGTTTGATATTATTATGTTTTTGCAGGAGCACCTGATGCCAGAATTTTCCGAGGAAAATCCATTGGAAACTATGATAAATTATGTATTATTCTTGGAAATGATCAGTCACTCGCAAGCTCTTCCGACAATGTTACAGAAATTGATGTAAACTTGACAGTTGATAATGGAGATCCAGATGTTGTAATTTTGTCCGAAATACAAACTGATGGAAACCTGGCCAAGATCCTCAGGTGGACAGAGCAAATGGACCATTGGCTTGGAAAGATTCTCGTAGGTCAAGTGAGGAAAGGGCTTAAAATAGATAATGCTTTGCAGACAGAAGCATATGACAACACTGTTTCAGCCATGAATGCAAAATTTGGGCTTCATCTAACAAAGTATAATGTTAAAAATCGTCTTAAAACATGGAAGAAACAGTATGAAATAATTAAAAAACTTCTGTCTCATGCTGGATTTAAGTGGGATGAAACAAAGAAATTGATCGTTGCAAATGATTCTACATGGAATGACTACATCCGGGTATGTTTTCCCCATAAGGACCTTTAGAACTTTTAGATAGCAATGGTTTACTTATGTATATATCTTCTGACCAACAAAAGGTCATTTCATTCCCTTCTGTTTTCTCTTGATAGAGAAAAACCTTTCTGCAGTTGGAAATATGACTTGTTTTTATATTCTTTTCAAAAGTCATCATCCATTTTTGAATTGATTTGCTGTGTATTGGTAAGAAGGCATCTTTATAGCATCAAATATTTGTACATGGATATGGAACGTCTTCATATCATTTTTAACGCTTTAAGGTAATTGAGTTGTGAGATTTTCAAACACATGCTATTTAGATGAAGTTACCTAGGAATTAGGAAATAAGCTGTCTTTGTCAAGATGGATACCACTATTTTTAAAATCATTTATTTAGTACACTTGTTATGTTTTCTGTTACTTAACATTATGCATGACAAACTAGTTTTTTTTTTCCAATAAGCATACTAGTTGTTTTTCTATTTGGTTGAATAACATTTTTTGTGGAAGGCTGTGGGGAGCTGTTACTGACAGAGAGAATTTAGGGATTTGGTTCTATTTGGGAAAGGGAAAGGTGACGGCAGGGGAGCAATTTCTCAGCAAGATAATAAAAAACAAACACTCAACACACTAAAACAGAGGCACAATTTAGGTCATAGTTCATTGGTATCCATTCCCTTCATTTAATAGTACTTATATAGGACCTAAGGACAGCTGTAGCTAGCAAGGACAGCTGTCATTCTTACCCTCAGAATCAAATGATTGCTGAGTCATTACAAAAAAGTGTAAAAGACAAATAATTCAAATTGGGAATAAAGATACTAGAACATTCTCATGCTAATAGGCCTATTTGAGCTTCATGTGATAATCTCTAGTCCATTTGGGCTTGGTGCGATTTCTCTTGGCCCTCACTTGAGGTATTGGATGATCCTCATTATCATCCTCTTCATCTTGGGTCATAAAAAAGGCGGGGAGGTGGGATAAAATAATTTGATGGAAAGTGTATTGCACATTGCTTCAATTTTGTAATCAAATATTCAAATGGCTATTTCCAGATGTTGGGAGAGGGAGGGGGAATATCATGTGAAAAAAGATGAGATGGGTCATTGGATCATTTGGGTAAATGAGCGAGTGGCTGAAGCCGTAAGGCAAAGAAAACATTCGTGATTCTCTGACCCCTTTTTTCTACTGTCATACTTTCTTATTTCAGTGTTTTTTTTTCATTTATTTGTTTGGAGCTGGCTCCTAGTCGTTTCCCTGTATTCATCTTACTATAAAATATAATCAGTTCCTAACATCGTAAGTTCTTGTTCCTCATTCTTCCCATCATTTCAGACACATCCAGATGCAAGGACTTTCCGTGCTAGAGTTCTTGAGAACTATGAGCATTTCTGCACCATTTTTGGCAATTTTAATGAGCCTTTGCATTGTAATGACTCCATGCCTTGTGACGAGCCTGTGGAGTTTGCAAGTCCAGTTAACTATGATAGCAATGTTAAAGATCCATCAAAGCAATTCAGGTGGACAAGTGATATGGACAGTTGTTTAAGTGAAGCTCTCGTGCAGCAAATCAAGCTTGGTAACAGAAGCAAATATGACTACAAATTAAAACCTGCTGCATTGGAAGCAGCTGTGCTGGCTATTAATGAAAAATTCAACCTTTATATGTTGAAAGATCATATCAAAAATCGTCTTAAGACATGGAAGAAACAGTATGATATTCTGAAAGAACTTCTGAACCAGAGCGGCTTTGAATGGGATGAAGAACGAAAAATGGTCATTGCAAATGACTCTGTATGGAATGAATATATTAAGGTACATATAGGCGCCTGCCTACTTTAAATTTGTATGTGCCATTTGTTATAGCATAATGATATCATTGTATAGCTAATATACATATACCTTTCTGGAGCAGATTAATCCTGATGCTCGGATTCTTAAAGGACGAGTTATCAGAAACTATGAGGAACTGTGCATAATCATTGGTCACATTGATCCACCAGATATGAACACTCCTGGTGATAATATGTGTATGACTGCAGATGAGCGATGTTATGGAAGTCCAAGAGACAAATTACCATAGAACTGACAATACATCGGAAAAAGGAAAGTGTGTTGTGTCATGGACAGATGAGATGGATCATTGCTTAACAGAGCTGCTAGTCAAGCAAGTAATGTTGGGAAACAAGCTTGAGAAAAATTTCAAGACCTCAGCTTACATAGCTACTGTAGCAGTTCTAAATGATAGATTTGGCATGAATTTAACAATAGAAAACATTAAAGGCCGGTTGAAATCATGGAGGAAACACTATGACCATGTGAAGAAAATGCTTTCTCAAGGGGATTTGAGTGGGATGAGGAACGTAAGATGGTTGTTGCAACTGACTCAAAATGGAGCGAATACATCAAGGTATATTTGGTCTTCCTTCTTATTAATTAATTTTAGTTTGAGAAGTAATTTATGATTACATTTGTTTGTTATTGTAGTACTTTAGCTAGCTCCTAATGGATGTAAAGATTAGGTCATTAACCTCGGTGGTCAGGCGATAATCTCTAACCACTTGTTATCTTCTCTTTCTACTGTTTAAAAATTAATCAAAGACCTATTATTATAAATTTATGATAACTACCAAAACACACCAAAGATTTTCTTCATAGGCGACAGCCTACATGTTTCTCTTTTTGTTTTTTGTTTGCTTGCTTGTTTGTATGTTCAGGTTGCTTTCAACTGCAGCCACAACCACATTTTGCACCTTTGTCCCACCAGTGCAGTGCTCAATAGTGTAGACACAGAACACACATTTATGTATATGCACGTATGTATGTGTTCTTATATATTTCTGATTCATCACTGTCCTGTGTATATTCAGAAAAATCCAGATGCCAGGCGTTTGCGAGCCACACGTATAGTGAACTACAATGAATTAGGTTTGATTGTTGGCAATGAGGAAGCAAGTGGAAACTGGTCAGATGATTGTGAGAGGTTTGATGTAAATCTGACTCCTAATTTTGAAGAGCATGCTAATCTCACTCCTAACTATGAAGAGCATGCTAATCGTACTCCTAACTATGAAGAGCATGCTGAAAGTCCAGCACTGATGTTAGCTAATGAAGAGATGAGCAATGATAATGAAAGCGACGAAGCACAGGGTTCATCTGAGCAAACAGGGGCAAGGCCTTCGTCATCACATTCAAAGCAACCATCAAAAAGAAGACGTACCGGTGATGTTATGCTACAAATGATGAGTGTTATGGCTGCAGATATCGGTCGGATAGCTGATGCATTGACTGAAAACAACAAAACAGTGTGCTTGGAGGAAGTAGTTGAAAAGGTGCAGAATATTCCTGACTTTGATGATGATCTCATCATTGAATCTTGTGAATATTTATGTTTCGATGAGAAGAGGGCATTGATGTTTTTGAGATTGGATGAGAGATTGAGAAGAAAGTGGTTGTTGAAACGATTGCGTGGTTAAGATAGATAAAACAGATCTCTTTCATCTTAGCATATGTATATGTAATATACCCAGTTTAGGTTGTTTCATTCCTGTGTATAGAAACTAGAACTGAAGAAAACATGATTTTCTGGAATGACAAGCTACCTCAAAACCTAATTCCTTGTAATTTTGTAAGTAATTGTCTGTATCTAGCAGCATATAAAGTGAGAGTTGAAAGCATGCTTTTCACTCGCCTTAGGGTGAACGGAGAAATTTATTGTCTTGTTGGTAATTTTACTTTGTATTTACCAGAAATTAATTTTCTCATTTGAATTTGTATGTTTTAACATTTTGATCAAATTCAATTTTGTTTTCACAAAGGATAGCCCGGTGCTGTATATAGTTCATGTGATGGCGTGATTCAAGGAAGGGTTGGACTTGTTGGACTAAACGATAACCTTAGAGGGGGGGGGGGGGGGTGAATAAGGTTATAGGCTAAAAATAATACTTTTTGAATTTTCAGAAAAAGTTTGATGATAGTTTAAAAACCAATGCGGAAAAGGGTTTAAACTAGAAGCTAATATGCAGTTACTACAGTGTAGGGTTTAAACTAGGTTATAGGCTAAAAAATAATACTTTTTGAATTTTCAGAAAAAGTTTGATGATAGTTTAAAAACCAATGCGGAAAAGGGTTTAAACTAGAAGCTAATATGCAAGATTACTACGGTGTAGAAAAACAACTACGATTATATAGCAAGCAATAGCAAAATGCAACGATTAACAATAATGTAGAGAACACACGGCAATTCAATTTCTATAATGTTAACAATATAGCGAGAACACAAATGCGATAATATCGAACTCATCAATAGTAACGCAACACACTAACAATGATTATACTTATAATGCGAAACAATGCAAGTAGCAGTAATGTCAATTTTGATATAGTAATATCAATTTCAGTAAACACGATTATATTGAAACCAAACAACAACAAGTCAAAATTGAATTTTACAAGAACAAATATTTCACTTAATGATAATATAGAAATTGCGATGCAATCGTTAACAACGATTATCTTAATAGCACAAAACAAAGCAACTAATGATAATATCGATTTCAACGGTTGCAATATAAATTTAACGAGAACGCTAATAACAACTAAACAAGAATGAAAAGCGCAAGAATAAATAAAGAGATAAGGGAAAGAATGACACCGCGATTTTTCGAGGTTCGGATTGAAGTCCTACTCCTCGGCCTCGGCTTTGCAACCTTTGGACTTTGGGAAAATAACACTATAATGGTGAAGATGCTTCTTCAAAGTCTTACAACTCACGCCACTTTTCAAAGCAACAACAAAACCTCTCAATTTCCCCAATTGAGAACCCGAGCTCCCGCTTAGGATTTCTACGATCCAATCTCCCGATCGAACCACCCAAGAATCAATTTCCCGAGATTTCACAAGAACACCAAACGCCAAGAAATAAGATGAATACAATTGAAACTATAATCGATCAATCAAGTGTATAACCATAAGAGTTGAGAGAGATGATATGATGATGAAAACCCTAGAATGAAATTTGAAGAACGAAGAAGATGATCAAAGGTTTCTAGGAGTTTCACGCTTTTTCCCTTTTTTTTTTTTTTTTTGAGATGTTGCGGCTCGAGTTTTGTTCTTTGTTCTCTCTCACAAGTTACGTGAAAACCCTAGGTTTTCTATTTATATCACTTAAGAGAATATGACCGTTGAAAGTTGTTTTTCCAAAATAAAGTCTTTTAAAAACAAGCAAGCCACTAATTGATTCATGGCTTTACCAAAGGAAGTGGGAAATCGATTTATGGCTTATAAAAACAAGGGAAATCGATTTCTTGCCTCCAAGGAAGAGGAAATCGATTTTGGGCTATACTAATCAAGCCATTAATCGATTTTGCACTTTTAAAAACACAAAGTCATCAATAGATTGTTTTCTTTCCTTTTTCAAAGCATACAGACCATGATTTTAAAGAAAACATTTTTCTAAAACAATTTTATTTTTAATCATCATCTCTCAACTACGAATGTTATAAGACTTGGGTAATACGATCTTACATGAGTCCTACGCAAAGCGATATAAGTCTTCAATGCTTGAGCGGCTTTTCGTCCGAGCTTCTACAACTTTGAGTTAGCTTCCAAAACTCTCTTGTTCATCGCCTCGCGCTCTTATATTTTTTTTCTGCGCTTTACCTCAAGTAAATTATCAGTAACTTGTAATTTGTTATCATTCAAAACAAGGAATGTTTGCCCTTGGCACAACAAACTCCCCCTTTTTGATGATAACAAATTACCTTATGCATAGGGAGGCGATAAACAAGAAACATTAGCATACGCTCCCCCTAAGCACAAGCATAAAGAAAAATAATAAAAATAAACATACATAGCATAAAACAATTATATAGCAATTATTTCTCCCCCTTTGTTTTCATCAAAAAGGAGGGGACCACATAACACATAATCACAAACTAGAAAAATCAAGCATACCTAGCTCTCTTGGATTTTACAAAATTGAGCTTCAAATTAAAGGTTTTGTGAAGATGTCCGCTAGTTGGTCATCAGTGCCTACAAATTTTAATTCTATGCTCCCCTAGAAACATGATCTCTAATAAAATGATGTCTAATTTCTATATGCTTAGTTCTAGAGTGTTGGATGGGGTTCTTAGCAATATTAAGCACTAGTAGTATTATCACAAAGAACAGTACATTTTCATATAACAAACCAAAATCCTCCAAAGTCTGTTTCATCCACAAAACTTGTGCAACGCAATTTCCAACCGCCACATATTCGGCCGGTGGACAAAGCAACACTGCTCGCTTTTTACTAGACCGGGAAGTTAAACAAGGTCCTAAGAAATGACAGTTCCACTAGTGCTTTTTCTATCTAAGGTACAACCAAAGAAAATCAAAGATCGAGAAAATCCAACCAAATCAAAGTGACTCGATTTTGGTACCACAATCCAAACTCCGTGGTTCCCTTCACATATCTAAGAATCCGTTTCTGACTTTTAAATGTGATTCTTTTGGACATGCTTGAAATCGAGCACACAGCACACAACAAACATAATGTCGGTGGGAAAGCGATTAAATATAAAAGACTACCGATCATACCTCGATACATTGTTTCATTTACGGTTTACCTTGTTCATCCTTGTCCAATTTGGTCGCATGATCGCCATTGGAGTGCCAATTGCCTTTGCATCACTCATGCCAAATTTCTTTAGTAACTCCTTTGAGAACTTATTTTGGTGATGAATATTCCATCTTTCATTTGTTTCACTTGAAGTCCCAAAAAGAAGTTTAACTCCCCATCATGCTCATTTCAAACTCACTAGTCATCATGTCGAAAACTCCTTGCACAATTCATCATTAGTAGATCCAAATATAATATCATCAACATAAATTTGAACTACAATGAGATGTTTGCCTTTGGTTTTAAGGAATAAGGTAGAATCAATCTTACCCTTCTTGAAACCATTTGCAATTAAATGTTTGCTTAATCTCTCATACCAAGCTCTAGGGGCTTGTTTCAATCCATAAAGGGCTTTGTCAAGTTTAAAAACATGATTTGGATTTTCAAAATCTTCAAAACACAGGGGTTGTTTTACATATACTTCCTCTTCTAAAAATCCGTTGAGGAAGGCACTTTTGACATCCATTTGGTGTAGTTTGAAATCCATGTGACTAGCAAAGGCTAGTATAATACGAATGGATTCCAACCTAGCCTTTGGAGCAAAAGTTTCTTCAAAATCCACCCCTTCAATTTGATTATAACCTTGAACAACTAAAGCGACTTTTGTTTAATAAAATAACACCATTTTCATCAAGTTTGTTGCGAAAAACCCATTTAGTTCCAATAATAGTTCTATCAACAGGTTTTTCGACTAAATGCCAAACTTTGTTTCGTTCAAATTGTTCGAGTTCTTTTTGCATTGACACAACCCATTCTGGATCACCTAGAGCTTCTTTTATGTTACTGGGAACTGTTTGAGAGACAAAGGCACTATGAAAGCATAAAAGATTTAGAGAAGAACGAGTTGTTACCCCCTTTGATGGACTACCAATAATTTGCTCCATGGGATGATCTCGAACCGATTTCCAAGCTTTAGGCAAGTCATCATGCGTTCTCCCATAGAGATGATCGTCGGTGTCTTGGGGCTCGTTCCAATTCAAGCTGTTTCTTGAGGTTACGCTTGCATCTCCTTTTCTTTGATACTTTCACTTTGTTAGGAGTTCGGGCATTCTTCTTTTGACCACTTCAACTACCTCATCCTCATCATCAACTTTCTTTGCAAAGGGGTTAGTCTCATCAAAAGAAACATGAATAGATTCTTGCAAACATTTATCAACTTTATTGTAAACGATGTAAGCTTTACTATGACTAGAATAACCCATAAAAATACCTTCCGTTGATTTTGCATCAAACTTACCCAACTTATCCTTTGTATTTAAAATGTAGCACTTACTTCCAAAAACTTTGAAGTATGAAATATTTGGAGTTCTACCATTCCACAATTCATAAGGAGTCTTGTTGAGAGATGGCCTTAGATAGACTCGATTTAGCACATGACATCTTTGTATCAATGCGTGACCCCAAAAATATTTAGGAAGATTGTGCTCATTTAGCATTGTTCTACACATCTCTTGTATGGTCTGTTTTTCTTTCCACCACGCCGTTTTGTTGAGGAGTCCTTGAGTGAGAAATTGTGATCAACACCATGCTTTTCACACCAAGTTTTGAATGATGAGTTTTGAATTCTCCTCCATGATCGCTTCTAATTTCCTTGATAGCTAAGTTTTTCTCATTCTGTAACTTTCTCGCACAACTTAGCAAACTTGTTGAAAGCATCACTTTTATTAGCAAGTAAAATAGTCCAAGTGTATCTAGAATAATCATCAACAATTACAAACACATATTTGGCTCCTCCTAGACTTACAACATCAATTTCACCAAATAAATCAAGATGCAACAATTCAAGCACATTTTTGGTAGAAAAATAACGGTTTTGATTTGAAAGAAGTTTTATGCATTTTACCCAATTGACATGCATCACATAATTGACCTTTTTCATACTTAAGTTTGGGTAAACCTCTAACATGTTCATTTGCACATAATTTAGATAGAAGTTCCATACTAGCATGTCCTAAGCGTCTATGCCACACATCCACATCATCAAGTAAAGAAGGCATGCATACAATATCATCACCAATGATTGTCAAAATCAACATAATAAACATTGTTTTCACGAAAACCGACAATGTGAAAGTTAGAAGCTTCATGCACAATAAGACATTTATCTTTTGAGAAATAAACATCAAAGTCATTATCACATAGTTGACTTACACTTAGTAAATTAAATTTAACACCATCAACTAGTAAAGCATTTCTAATTTTGATTGTGTTTTCCTTACCCACACAACCTTTACCTATTACACGAGCAGTTTCATTATTGGCAAACTTCACAGATCCACTAGCCTTGTTGCTTAACTTCAAGAATAGTGAAGCATCACCAGTCATATGCCTTGAGCACCCACTGTCAACCATCCATACATTTACCTTTTTGGATAGTCTACGCACCTACAAAGGAAAAATTAAACACTAGTGCGAGGTACCTGTTGCACCCGAAAAATCCGGTTTGGGTTTCTCGATGTACAACGTGGAAAAATTATGAAGCCGCCACCAATATTTTAATTTTAAGACCAAAACATTGAAAAAAGGTCTTTTGAAATAAGGCGGATGGTCTTTGAAAACTAGAGATATGGGTTCGGGAATTCGGTTACGTGCGTGGGGGAAGGTGTTAGCACCCAGCGCGCCCTCTCTGCTGAGAGAGGAACCTTTAATTAAGTGTGTGGTTTTGAGTGTTGATTTGGAAAATACTTAAATTTGCCTCTTTATTGAAAAAAAGGATGAAAAGACTTAATGAAAATTTTTATTTTTGGCGCTTGACGAGAGTTAGCCTCTCGCTCCTACGTATCTCCCAGTGCGATGGAGAATTCAAAGCTACGTAGTTCTTGTTTGTCCTGAAAAAGGCTTTTGTTTTTTATCTTTTTTAGAGTTTTTCGCAAAGGGGTTGAGCGTTCGCGGTGACCAAACAACGACGGTTTAGAGTGGTCGCACTACTAGCTCTTTTTTGAAAATGGGATCGTCACTAACAATCAAACGGCAACGGCGCGAGTGACTATTGATGACAACCGGTTTTTATTTTGATTATTTAAAGGTTTTTCGCAAATGAAGGGGAGCATTTGTGAAGGCCAAACAACAACGGTTTAGAGTGGCCACACTATTAGCTCCCACGGGAATGAAATTATCACCCACAATCAAGCGGAAGCGGCGCGAGTGATCATCAATGACAATTAGTTTTGCTTTTGATGTTTTTAAGATTTGTTTTTTTGAAAAGCGTTTTCGTTGGTTTGACTTGGAGAAAATGTTTTGGTAACTTAAAAAAAGTTCGCAATTGGATTGAGTGTTCGTGATGACCAAACAACAACGGTTTAGAGTGGCCGCACTACTAACTCTTTTGAAGATGAAAATTATCATCAATAACCAAACGGCAACGGAGCGAGTGATCATTAATGATAATCGGCTCTTGTTTTAGGTAATCAAAAAGGGTTTTCGCAATCGAATTTTCACCGAGAGCTAACAAAGAGTGGTCTCCACTAATGATCCATTTGAAAGCTAAAGTTGTTACTAACAATCAAATGAGTAAAACCGAATAACCATTAGCGGAAATTATTTTTTTTGTGGAGAGTTTGGTTATTCAAAAAGGAATTGTTTGAAGGGGGATACTAGTAAAAATGGGGTGCTATTTAGCTGTTAGATGGTCGTATAAGAAAGCAGGGGGTATGGAATAGCAAGGGTTGTTTCATTTGGAAAGTGGGGTGCAAGTAGTAGTCCGACTAATGCATAAGAAGTGCAACCCCGTCTACATGTTGAAACTATCTTAAACCATTACTCAAATATTTTCGGAATGAAAGCTGATGATGTAGAAGCTAATGTCCTCTCCGGTGTGTGGAAAGCATCAGCCGAATGCATTTTCCTTTGGATTGGGGGATCTCGCTCGTCGCCACTTCTAAACGAACACACCACTAACTAAATCTGATCCTTTAGTTACTCCTTAGATTTTTCTTCACTAACAAGCTGGTTCTTTTTCTTCACGATTGATTGTGCCACATTCTCAAAAAACCTTAATTAACTTCTTCTCATCTTTTAGTGCAAAATTTGATTCTTTTACTTTAGTAGTGTGAGTTTATACTAAATGAATGAAACATAATGAAAATCGTAAGTGAATCTAAGTGAAAACAATTTTAAAACTCTATCAAACCTTTTTAGCAAAGCATAAAATTTTCTCCATATTTTAAACTCCTCACAAAGCCAACCACATTGATTAAGAAAAGGCTAAAATTTTGTGATTATATTTAACTTGACACTTTCTTTACAGAAAGATTAGAAAATCAACCTTTTTGTTAACTTCACCTAAGTTTAAATAACTTTTTGGCTAGGAATAAAATCTAGTTTTTCTTGTCTTAAAACCTCTACCAAGCTCACAGATTTAGGGGTGGAAATGAGTTTATTTTTATTTACAACAACTCATAGTTGATGGTTAAGTTTTTAAGGAAGAACTACTACTGACTACTACATGATTTTTACGTAAAAGTAATACATTCATTTATTCATCAAAACTAACAAAGAAAGAAAGCAAATGGAGGAAATGACTCACCCTTGAAGCACTAGCTAGGATGAGTTGCCACTTGAATAAGAAGTGTTCTTCTCAAATCTCACCAATAACAACAACAAAAACAAAACAAAACAAAAAAAATCTGTCTTGATAAATTTAGAGGAAAATAAAAACGAAAAAAAAAAAAAAACTTTCTCTCTCTCACTCTTTCACTCAAACATCTGCTCCTCTTGCTCCTGGATCTCTCTCCAAAGTTCAACCTCTCCCACTCTTGCCTTCCAAAAATCGTCCCCTCTCCCAAAACCGTAACCCCCTATTTATACTAAAAAACTTGATCTTGTAGTGTTGCGTTTTGACCTTCGTTTTTTCTTTGAACCTTGCATCTAGATCTGAAAATTTTGAGTTTATTGAAATAAACGAGATGAAAGAATGTATTTCGTTGAAATGGGTTGATAAACCGTCGGATTTTTGTGTGGGATGACAAAAATGGGGATTTAAGTATGGTGATGAGAGAAAGAGATGTCAAAAAGAGATTTCGTGTGAGAGAGGAAGAGAAAGAAACGTGTGAAGATGGAGAGTCAGAAGCCATGGAAGGAAAAGAAAGGAGAGTGGACGGCTAGGGTTTGATGGGAGAGGTGGAAACGTTTTTTTTTTTTGGAGATAATGGGTGATTGTTGCTTTAGGGTTACGGTGTGGCAACTAGGTTTAGGTAAGAGATAATAATCCGGTCAAAGTTAAAAACGTGGGCCTCTAATGGCCCAAAATCAGTTATAACACCAAATTAAAAAAAAAACTGCTGACACCCCTTTGTTTTACTAAATCGCCACCCTTCCTCTTTTCTTGTTTTTTTCTTTTTTTTTTTGCTTCTTTTTTTTTTTTTTATGCCACTAAATATATGTACTAACTAAATAGGAAATAAGGTATAACCTGAAAATAACTATATTTTTCAACTTCCACAAAATAAGATATATAACTACAAATAAATAAAAAATAAATAAAAGTCATTATTATTTTTGATCGGACAAAATTGGGGGTATTACAACGCTTTCTCTTTATTTCACATTTTGGCAAGAAATATGAATTGGCCTTTTCATATTTCTTTGGTAAAATGGAAATAAAGATATAGAAATAATACTAATTTTGTCCGCTTTAGAAAATGTTCAAATCTTTTTGTTATTTTCCTTTGGAGAAAGGGGTTAACACTTGTCGCATTAACGGAAAGCATAAATTGGGAAAAGCGGTAAATTGGGAATTCGGAGGTTGCCTAAAATCTTTTAACGGACTCTTGTCGAGTCAGGAGCTTTGGGGGTGGCCTTTTCGAGCGGTCGATCAATATCGGTCCGAATCGATTTGATCAAAGGATTTACACTATGCCTTAGGTCGACACAACTAATCCAGAAGGACTTAACGAAGTCGATGGATCCATCGCGTGCTCGCATAACGATGTTGTGATCTCGTGGAAGGAGTTCACTAACTCGTGGGAGTTCACTAACTCGGGTTGATGGAGTTCACTAACTCGGGTTGATGGAGTTCACTAACTCGGTGTTGATGGAGATTTTCTAAAAATGAGATTTTGGGACTCTTTGGTCCAAGTAACTTCCCTCTTGGATGGTGCATGAAATGCATGCACTTGGGCATTTGGATGCTCATGAATGCAATGATTGATTTATGCGCATTTGAAAGTGTAATGCACTCACTTGTTTGATGCCATGGAGTGACGAATGGTATGGATGATATGAGAATGATGAATGATATGAAGATGTTGTGTTCCTTTTATGTTCCGTTTTACGTAATTTTCTTCTTTTTGCTTTTTTGTTTATTCTGCATTTTATTTTCTTTAAGCAGCTTTCTTTTTTTCTGCTTATTTGTTTTTCTTCGGCATTCTTTTTTTCTTGCTGGTTAAATCGATCTGTCGGACGGAAGTTGTTCCAAGACGATGATCACGCGAGGATTTGCGACCGTTCGTCATGATCGCTTCTTTTTCGCAATTTATTCACTTGGGAAATCATTTCTTTTGTATTTTTCAAAGATTTCGTAATGATCTGTAATGCTCTCAATGTGACATGTTTTGCAATTCAATTTCATCAATCATAAAAGTTATTATTTTGAAAGAAACTGAATGGATGAAAGCAGAGACACGAAAGGCACATATATGAAAGAAAAGTTGGACTTTTATTGATATAGAAATTGGACGTGCAGAAAGTCACACCAATTGAAAATACATTGCAATCTTTCTTTTAAACTAAAAAAATACAAGAAAAGGGAGCAGATCTCATGATTTCATCTTCGGAAATGCTTGGTGCCCATCGTCCATACTCATAACCCTGATCACCCCTTTATCCGAACCTTTGGGAATGCTGATTGCCTTTTCTTTTCTCAAGCCCAAGTTTTCTGACCCTAATTTTTGCCTGGATCGCCCTTTGCGGGTTTTCAATCCACCGTCGCTCACGATTTTGCCTAGGCCGCCCTTTGCGGGTTTTCAACCTAGCGAGCTGATTTTCCTTGGCTTATCTTTTCTTTTTCGTCTATTTTTCTAGGCATAATACTTCTTAACCACATCCGAGTTTCATTGGATTTGGGATCTCATCTCAAATCCATATTCGCGTAATTAAAGCTCCTCCCGAGAATGCTTTTTCACCACATAAGGTCCTTCATATTTGGGAGCCCATTTGCCCCTAGAGTGCATGCGGATCGGCAAGATCCGCTTGAGCACAAGATCTCCTTCTTGGAATTCACGAGGACGAACTTTCTTGTCAAAAGCCCTCCTCATCCTCTGTTGGTACAACTGTCCATGACACATTGCGGCCACCCGCTTTTCATCAATGAGGTTCAACTGGTCAAGACGGGACCGAACCCATTCTCGCTTCATCGCTTTGTCTCTCCTTTAACACCCGCAGGGATGGTATTTCAACTTCAATGGGGAGGACTGCCTCCGACCCATAAACTAGTGAGTAGGGGGTTGCCCCTGTCGAGGTGCGCACCGAGGTTCTGTAACCATGCAGGGCAAAAGGGAGCATTTCATGCCAGTCCTTGTATGTTACCACCATCTTTTGCACAATCTTCTTGATGTTCTTATTAGCTGCCTCAACTGCCCCATTCATCTTTGGGCGGTAAGGAGAAGAATTGTGATGCTGTATTTTGAAGTCTTCACACAAGTCCTTCATCATTTTGCTGTTCAAATTACTGCCGTTGTCTGTGATAATCTTATTTGGAAGGCCGTAGCGGCAAACCAAATCTTTCTTGATGAACTTAGCAATCACTGAGCTTGTTACATTGGGATAAGAAGCAGCCTCCACCCACTTAGTGAAGTAGTCAATAGCAACCAGAATGAAACGGTGGCCATTGGAAGCTTTGGGTTCAATGGGACCGATGATGTCCATGCCCCACATTGAGAATGGCCATGGTGCACTCAAGACATTCAGAGAAGTTGGGGGTACATGGGTGTGATCTGCATAGATTTGACATTTATGACATCTTCTCACAAAACTGTAACAGTCTGATTCCATCTGCAACCAGTAGTATCCAGCTCTCAGGATTTTTCTAGCCATTGCGTGCCCGCTGGAATGAACCCCAAACGAGCCTTCATGAACATCTCGCATAATCTTTATTGATTCTTCTTCTGTTACACACCTGAGGAGTACCAAGTCATGGTTTCTCTTGTAGAGGACGTCTCCACTCAAGAAGAAACCTGCTGACAGCCTCCTGAGGGTTCTCTTGTCATTCTCTGTAGCCCCGGGAGGATACTCTCTGTTTGTGATATACTGCTTGATGTCATGGTACCAAGGCTTACTATCGATCCTCTCTTCGATCGCCATCACAGCAGGTGATAAGCGTGTCGTTCTGTCTTTGGATTCGGCGATCGTCAAACTTTTGTCACAGCTGACGTTGAACATAGATGACAAAGTTGCCAAGGCATCTGCCAACCGATTCGCCGCGGGGTATGTCTTTGAAAGTGATTTCCTCAAAGGGTTTGATTAATTCTCGAATGTAGTCACGATGAGGAACCAAATCGAGGATTTCTTGTTTCCCGGTCTCCTTTTACTTGATGGACAACTAGAAATTTGAATCTCCGTACACGCCGAGCCTCTTGACTTTCCAATCGAGCTGCTGGATACCCAGGATACACGCCATACTCTGCGATATTGTTTGTGACATAGAAGCTTAGTCTGGCAGTGAATGGTATGAAGCGGTTGTCTGGAGAGATCAACACTGCTCCCGACCCCGTGCCCCCACATGTTAGAGGACCGTCAAACAACCACTCTCCACCTTTCATCATCTTGAGATTTCCCTTCGTCGAATAATGCCATAATGTCCTCATCTGGGAATTCACATTGCATCGACTGGTAATCCTCAACTGGTTGATGTGCCAGGTAATCTGCCAGTGTGCTACCTTTAATTGCCTTCTGGGTTACGTACACGAGGTCATACTCTGACAGAAGCATTTGCCAACGAGCAATTCTACCTGTGAGTGCAGGTTTCTCAAATATGTACTTGATTGGGTCCATTTTGGACACCAACCAGGTAGTGTGACTCAGCATATACTGTCTCAGTCGATGTGCAGCCCAGGCTAGAGCACAACAAGTCTTCTCCAATGGTGAATACCGTGTCTCACAGTCTGTGAACTTCTTGCTCAGGTAGTAGATCGCGTGTTCTTTCTTTCCTGACTCATCGTGTTGCCCCAGCACGCAACCCATAGAATTGTCTAGTACGGTGAGGTATAGGATGAGAGGCCTGCCAGACACGGGTGGCATCAGGACGGGTGGATTTTGGAGGTACACCTTGATTTTCTCAAATGCTTCTTGACATTTATCATTCCACTTCATCTCTTGGTTTTTGCACAACAGTTTGAAAATTGGTTCGCAAGTTGCAGTCAACTGGAAGATGAATCGAGAAATGTAATTTAGTCTTCCCAGGAAACCACAAACTTCTTTCTCTGTTTTAGGTGCTGGCATCTCCAGGATTGCTCGTACTTTGTCCGGGTCTACCTCAATTCCCTTCTGGCTAACAATGAAACCCAACAACTTCCCTGACCTAACCCCAAAGGTGCACTTGGCGGGGTTCAACCTGAGTTTGTATTTTTACGAGACGCTCGAGCGGCCACGCGAGTTAACCACATGCTCTTCATCGATCTTTGATTTGGCGATCATGTCATCCACATAGACTTCAATCTCCTTATGCATCATGTCATGGAATAGGGTTACCATCGCTCTTTGGTAGGTTGCCCGACATTCCTCAACCCGAAAGGCATGACCTTGTAATGAAGGTTCCCAAAGGGTTATGAAGGTGGTTTCTCCATATCCTCTGGAGCCATTTTGATCCTGGTTATAGCCTCGAATATCCATCCATGAAGGAGAACATCGAATCTTTGAGCGATCTTGCCCACCAAGACGCGTCAATATGGGGTAGAGGAAATCATCTTTAGGGCTTGCTGCTCTGTTCAAGTCACGGTAGTCGACACACATTCGGACCTTTCCATCTTTTTCTTGGGACCAGGAACAATGTTTGCTACCCACTCGGGATATTTTGCCACGACTAAGAACCCCGTGATCAAATCTGTTTCTTGACCTCATCCACGATTTTCAAAGACATTTCGGGCTTCATCCGCCTTAACCTGTTTCAGGGGACATTCCGATTTCACCGGCAATCTATGCTCAACAACAATGCTTCAGAGCTCAACCACGGCATGTCCCGATAAGTCCATGCGAATACGTCAGCGTAGTCGAACAGGAGCTGAATCAACTTATTGCGCTCTTTATCCTCCATTGCAGTACCAACCTTGACCTCTTTTCTGTCTTTCTCAGTACCCAGATTGATCATTTCTGTAGACTCCTCATGGGGTTCAATGACCTTTTCTTCTTGTTCTACCATTCTCATGATTTCTGGAGGAGCATCCCAATCATTTTCAACATCTTCCTCGGCTTGATTAACCGGGTAATCAAAGTCACAGTATGAGTTATGGGCATTATTATTTTCAGAGTTTATTTTTGATCTGCATTAGAATGGAGCGGCGAATAAAAACAAAGAAAAGACACACAAATAAAAGATGAAGACAGAAATTTTATTGAAAATTCAAAATAACACTTTATTGATTGATGAGTTTTGACGAAAACATGTGTGCCCGAATGAAATATCCCAAGGCCTTGGGCAGAGCCGAGGGATTTGCATTACAACGATAATTACTTTAAATTGAAAATACGGGAAATCCATGATATCCCGGTTTTGCGACTTCTCTCAAAGAAAGACGTGGCGCACTGGACCTACAAAGACGGCCACTTGAGCTTGATCCTTCTTCAACCACATTGGACTGGTCGAGTTCAAAGATACCAAAGACTCGGAAGTTGTTCTTAAGATTAGCGATGACAATCCTCCCCGATTGGGTGCCTTTCCTCCGAGTTTGGCCAGCCATTTTCTCTCTCTGTCGGATGCCACCTCTCCCGATCAAAGAAGACTTGGAATGTACCCAATCACCGAACCTTTCAATGTTTCCTCTCAACCGGGACAGGCGTTACAATTCCTTGATCCGCTTTTCCTAGGCCCTTACCGACTGATACCCATGTCCTAACATCACCTTTGCAACCATCATGTCACCTTGGACCACTTAGGCCTCCACAGAGGCTCCTTTTCAACGAAGACGGCGTTTGAGATCTCGGTCCTTGGAAGGCGGTCTCAAAGGACTCTTCCGCCGCTTCCACATAATATTCAAAGCGGAAGCGGTTTATCAATGTTTCTTCCTCCCGTGGATCACTATCGACTTTCCTTAGCCACAAACTTGAGTTTCGATGAAGCGAGGATGGCACTCCGCTCGCGAAGATGTATCCAAGGACGCCCTAGCGAGTAAATTGTAGGAGGAATTGATGTCCATCACTTGAAAGAGGCGACATAGAATACTTCGGGGCCTACCTGCAGCGGTACTTCTACTTCTCCAAAAACTTCCTTCACTGACCCATCAAATGCTCTAACCAAGGTAGAGCTCGGCTTCAAGTATGAGCAATCTACATCCAGCTTATCCATCGTAGACTTAGCAAAGTACATTCAAGGATGAACCATTATCAATAAGCACCGGCAAGCATATAGTCCCCACACTTGACCGAGATGGGAAGAGCTTGATTATGATTCTTTCCTGCCGGAGGAAGCTCAGTGTCTGAGAAGGTCAGGTAATTAGAGGCCACAATGTTGCCAACAATACCATCAAGCTGGTTTACTGTAATGTCATGGGAGACGTGAGCTTCATTCAGGATCTTTAGTAGTGCGGCAAAGACGATGTGCCTCGAACTAAGCGACAAAGAGAGCATTGAGATTTTGGATGGGGTTTGATTCAGCTGGTCTACCACCCGATATTCACTCTGTCTCATTACTCTCAGGAATTCTTGAGCTTCTTTGTCTGTCACACCCCTGACTTCTACAGCTTCCTTGTCTTTTCCCTTACGGGCCCTTTCTTCATTTTCCTTGGATTGCTCTCTCTAAGGTTTTGAGGAGCATACAACCTTCCACTCCTTGTGATACCACTACCTCAAAGAATGTTTGTTATATCCATAGTGCCTTTAGGGACCTCCGCTTGCATTTGCACATTGCAGCTCCATGGAGTCATCCTAGTCTCCCTACTAGGGGTAGCAGCAGGTACTGGAATAACAATAGTCGAGGGTCTCGTCACGGTTTGGGTGGAAATTGATTGCGAGGAATTTCAATTGGTCTCCTCAAGCCTCCATTGCCCGATTGCAAGGTAGATACACTTTCTCCTTTCTCTTGGATTCCCACTTGGACAGTGTGTCTGTCTAAGAGATCTTGGAGGATTGGTTTGAAGCCTTCACATGCCCCGATGCAATGAGGATCATCACGAGCATCTTTCCTAGCACACCCTTCTTGGATGACACCAAAAGCGGCATAATTCGGCATGGATAAAATTCAAAGGCATCCGAATGCAATCAACTTTTCTAACCAAACACCGACCCACGATGGTCAAGCGGCATTAACAAAGCAGATCCTCCATGCCCCGCAGCGGATTGGTGGCTACATTGGGTTGTTGAAATGATATGCTCTTCGTATCAAGTAATTCTTGCACCACATACTTGAATGCTTTACAATCCTCCACCACATGACCCACGCGCCCCGAATGAAAGCGCGGGTAGCATTTGCGTTGTACCCTCCGGGATAGGGAGGCCGATATGGCTTCATTTGGCGAGTATTGATTATTTTGTTGGTGATGAGATAATTAAACAAGTCCGTGTAGGACATGGGAATGGGATCAAAGACAATGGGCTTCCTTTCATTATAGTTAAGTGATCGATAGTTTGATTGAAAAGGTTGTGCGGTGGTGCACGAGAATGAACCAGGAATAGCTTGCGGTGGATTGCCGTCGGCGACGAACCCGCGCTCCGATGATCGCATTAGTTTCACCTTCTTTCTTCTTATGAGACCCAAAAACGCTTTTTCGGTCGGCGGGAGGTGTCGAGCCATGAGCTATCCTTCCACGCGCAATCCAGGTGCTCCAATCGTTCTCCAATGACAACCATATCTGAGAAACTGGATGAAACACTCCCCACCAACCTATCGTAATATATCCTTGGAAGAGTTTCCATAAACATGTACACCATCTCCTTTTCAGTCAATGGCGGCTTCACTGAGCAGCTATGCTCCTCTACTTTTGAGCATATTCTTTGAATGATTCTCTATCTCCTTTACTCATGTCGCTGTAATTGAGACCGATCAGGAGCAAGGTCCATGTTATACTGGTATTGTTTCAGAAATGCTTCAGAGAGATCCTTCCAACTGTGAATGTCGGAGGATTGTAGTTGCATATACCAATCTAATGATGCTCCAGTCAGGCTGTTCTGGAAGTAGTGAATGAGCACCTTGTCATCATGAGCATAAGCGGCCATTTTTCTAACATACATCGTCAAATGGTGGATGGACATCCCGGTCTCGCGATATTTATCAAAGTCAGGTGCTTTGAATTTAGGAGGGATGACAACATCTGGGACAAGGCACAAATCTCGGGCATCCTTGGCTCTAGTACCCGATCCTTCCATAGCTCTTAAACGCTCTTCAAGCAGGTGATACCGATCCCTATGCTGAGTGTTCTCAAACAAATGGCCTTGTGGATAGTTCCCCAGACTGTGATAATAACCCCCATACTGAGCAGGGTTTCCCATATGATGGACAGCATTCTGAGGATTTATGGCAACTCCCAGAGTAGGACTAGGTGAACTTCTTGGCAAAGACAACACGGGACTAGGAGTATGAATTTGTGGTCCAATAGCAGCTCCACTAGGTATAACCGTGGCAGGTTGACTCGACCCCACAGGAATAGCCTCAGCAACGGACGGCACATAACCCATTGGCATCCCCCAGGGATATGCCTGTGCATTCGGGTGACTCTGTCCGTTCACCCCTGGAGAATGGGCAAAGTGGTGACCCACGGTCGGGAGGAGTGTGAGTAGTTGTAACTTCACGTCCACGGGAGGAGAAACGAAAGTAGCAACCCCTTCAGATTCACTGCAGCAGAGGCGGTCCCAGCGGCCCCACCTCTCGGTGACGTAGCATGAGCATACTCATTACTTCGGCCATCCGTGCTTCCATAGCCTCAACTTTGGTCTTCAAAGCTCGATTCTCCCGAGCATTTGCTCGGGGTTAAGAATTTCCACCGCCAACTCCTCTTGACCGGGCATTCCTCAATCTCGAAATCACGATTACTAGCCATCAATCTTGCTTGTAGGCGGGTGTAATATCGGTGTTGGCGAACCAAGCTTGCCTTTCTTTTCATTGGTAGAACATTTTTATGAGTACAAGTATGAATGCGTAAATGAATGTAATGCGAATGAATGCATGTTTGATTTGTCTTGCCGAGAATCGCAGTGTATTATGTCTTGTCATAGATACGCATGTAGATCTTTGATTATTTTTATTATATTACTTTCTTTGGATCATCTTGAAATTGGAATCGAAGTTAAGCAGTGTATTCCATACATTTGAATTTAAACAAAATGCTTCAAAATCTGAATCCAAAAGTACAACGTTCTGATACAATGATTGAAAAAGGAAAGGTACAATAAAAACAAAAATGGAAAATTACAATAAAGAAACTCAAATACAAAGAGCTTTGACATTTCCACTCCTTTTCCTTTTGTTGTTGGTAGAGGTACTTCTGGCTTTCTCTTTGGTTTCCTCAACTAGGGCTCTGCAGTACTCCACAAATTCGTACACCTCAAGCGGGGTGTTGAGGGGATACATCTCAATTTCAGCTTTTCTTAATTTCTTGGGCACATCCGCAAGAGCCTGGTTGACCAACTCTGATAACTTGGAGAACCTATCCTTCCAGTGTTGAACTTCATCACTCATTTCGATGATATTTGCACGCTCTTCAATCCTACCGAGCGCACTCGACATATCGATGTTCCCAATATTGACTTTCATCCTCACTTGGCGGTATGCATCGATGTGACAAAGGCGCCTGTTCAACTCATCAGAATCCTCTTGTTCCGCTTTTAAGGCCCGCTGATATTCTCTGAGGATGTTCTCAAATGAGTCTCTCTCTTGTACAACACTGTCTAACTTACTCTCCCATTCAGCTTGCAACATGCGGGATTCTCTTTTTGACTTGGCAAGCAAGCTTTTCGCAGTTCTCTCTTCCATTTTTGCTTCATCCCATAATTCTTTCCACTGATTGGCTTCTTCCAGGGCCTTCTTCTCTTTCAAGCTTCGCCTCTTGATTTCCTCCTTGGCTCCTTGCAGATACCTTTGAACTTCTAACTTGCTCTCCTCTTCCCCTTTTAGTTTCTGACTGAACTTCTCAATGGTAGCAGACTTGAGGGCATTTTCTTCTTTTAACCTTTTATTCTTCAGAACCATCTTCTCTATCTCAGCTTGCAAAGCTCTCTTCTCTTCCTCTGCTTTCATCAAAGCCAACTTAACCTCGCCCAACTCTTCGACAACAGGGATACTGGCGTCTACTACTTCCCTTTCGACTCGCAATTCTTTTTGGTAGGGCAATCGAACATTCTGGATTCTTTTTTCGAGCCACTGAGCGAAGGTAATACCACTAGTCCTCTGAGCAAGCTCTACTTTTCCCATGCGAACCACCATACTCCAGGCTTGCAAGACCTTTCTAAGCAAACTGTCATCTTTTGGTCCTCCTTCAAAGATGTAAAACGGGAGTATCATCTCTTCAGTAGGCGAATTCCTCATCGGATATCCCAACTGCCTCAGAGTCAGAGACGGGTTGTAGTTGATGCATCCCTTAGTGCCCATCAGCGGGACATTTTGAAAACTACCACAGCGGAAGACTACTGTAGGCCTATCTCCCCAGCAAGATGAGAGATACCAACGGATTGAGTGCTCATCTAGACTCCCTAGAAACTGGATCCACTCTTGAATATTCATAGCTTTCACCTCACAAGTCACAGCGTAGTCAATCAACTTTTCAACTCGTGTTGGATTGGTGAAGGCATGAATGAGAAGCCAAGCATACAACGGTGAGAAGAGCAAGAGATTTTCTTCCTTCTCAAGTCACAATGATGAGTAAAAGCAGAATAAGTGTCAGCAAGGATGGCGGGAATTGGATTAATGGGGCTCCTTCCATTCTGAAAAGCTAGGAAAATACCAATAACAGTCACATCCACATACCTCTCAATCTGCGGAAAGAGGACAACTCCAAAAATTGCTAAGGCCAAAACTCGCTTGAAGACAACCCAATTTTTACTTCTGGCATAGGCTTCCATTAAACCCTCAAGGTAGCTCTGCGGGAAACCTATCACATTGTTTCTCTTCTGTTTTTGGAGCTTCAGATCCTCTACACTCACTTGCAACAATGCAGCAAACCCCTCATCTGTGTAGTACTGTTCTTGATACCGGTAAGGGACAGCTTCTGTCTGAGTGAAACCCAAAATCTGCTGATATTCTTCCAATGTGGGAGCCAATTGGAAATTTCTGAAAAGAAAGCACCTAATCCCGGAGTCATAGAATCTACTCAAAGCCACAATAGCCTCAGTCTGCACCTCTAGCAACAACAACTTCCGGAGGTTCCCATAAGCATTGTCAAACGATCCCCTTTCAATAGGTCCCATCAGGTCAGCACATTTTTTCAGACTAGTCACATCTACCTTGTTTACAGCGGGGTACCTTGGAGTATACACCGTTTCCCTTCTAGATTCCATGTCGTATCTATGACAAAAAATTTCTTATTACTTGGGATTCTCGGCAACCAAACCATGATGAAATGCAAAAATGCATGCGAAAATTATTGAAAATGTATGTTTTATGCAAAGGATGTGTGCAAATGATAATGATGTTTTATGCCCATGTAACTCAGAGAAAAGTCCTTATTGGCAGTGATTCAAGTTTTTTTTTTTGGAAAATGCGGGCCGTACGTTATTTCATATGGACCGATAAGAGAAAGGCTACAGCGGTAACTCTTTCACCCCCTTTTTTTTTTAAATAAAGCGGTTCATATGTCATTTCGTACGGGTCGGCAAAAGAAAGGCTACAACGGCAACTCTTTCTCTATTTTCTCTTTTTTTTTTTTTTGAAAAATCTCCTTTTCTTTTTGAAAACGTGTCTAATTTACAATGCAACACACAACTTGGTATGCCCCTTGTGTCCTACGAAGGCGGGGACCTAAGTTCTAGGACATCTCGAATGTTCCTCCCATGTGGGTTCTAGTCACTTCCTCACCAGGTTACCAGAGCTAATTCTCTCTCACGATAGCACCCACAACGATGGAACGCCATCTGGTGTGAGGCATCATGAAAGAGCATACTCTGGCTGAAACTTTCGTGAGAGTCAGAAGGACAACAGTCCAATTGCCAGTCACTACTCGTTTCCACTCTCCTAAGTTTTGTCAGACCTTGGGTTTTAGGCCCCTCTCAAAGTACAATAAGTATAAGGTGTGAGTGTGTGTGGCGAGGACATACCACCTAAAACTACCCACATATATCCCCACCTGCGAAGGAAAACCCAGAACAGTCCAGACAATAGCAAGCAATAACATGTTGTCTACACTAGGGTTCAATATCAAATAAGCTAGCCTAGGGTTTCAACAACAATCAAGTGCATTGCTTACCTCAAGAAAGGGAGCCAAGAAGAAGGGAACATAACAAGATTGGGGCTCTCGTTCCAATTCAACTGTTTCTTGAGGTTCTGCTTGCATCTCCTTTTCTTTGATACTTTCACTGTTAGGTTCAGGCATTCTTCTTTTGACCACTTCAACTACCTCATCCTCATCATCAACTTTCTTTGCAAAGGGGTTAGTCTCATCAAAAGAAACATGAATAGATTCTTGCAAACATTTATCAACTTTATTGTAAACGATGTAAGCTTTACTATGACTAGAATAACCCATAAAAATACCTTCCGTTGATTTTGCATCAAACTTACCCAACTTATCCTTTGTATTTAAAATGTAGCACTTACTTCCAAAAACTTTGAAGTATGAAATATTTGGAGTTCTACCATTCCACAATTCATAAGGAGTCTTGTTGAGAGATGGCCTTAGATAGACTCGATTTAGCACATGACATGTTGTATCAACTGCGTGACCCCAAAAATATTTAGGAAGATTGTGCTCATTTAGCATTGTTCTACACATCTCTTGTATGGTCCTGTTTTTTCTTTCCACCACGCCGTTTTGTTGAGGAGTCCTTGGAGCTGAGAAATTGTGATCAACACCATGCTTTTCACACCAAGTTTTGAATGATGAGTTTTCGAATTCTCCTCCATGATCGCTTCTAATTTCCTTGATAGCTAAGTTTTTCTCATTCTGTAACTTTCTGCACAACTTAGCAAACTTGTTGAAAGCATCACTTTTATTAGCAAGTAAAATAGTCCAAGTGTATCTAGAATAATCATCAACAATTACAAACACATATTTGGCTCCTCCTAGACTTACAACATCAATTTCACCAAATAAATCAAGATGCAACAATTCAAGCACATTTTTGGTAGAAATAACAGGTTTTGATTTGAAAGAAGTTTTATGCATTTTACCCAATTGACATGCATCACATAATTGACCTTTTTCATACTTAAGTTTGGGTAAACCTCTAACATGTTCATTTGCACATAATTTAGATACACTAGTGCAAAATAAGGAAAAGAAATAGACATTTAAAGTCACGCGCTCAGATGCCTGCCTTGATATAAGGACGCGGTGGCAAACTTGTAATAAACTCGAAAACTTTTTTTGGCTCGCTAGTTTTTAAGTCAAGCGTAAAATATGCGTGACTTCAAAAGTGGAAAATTTTAACATTTTAAGACAAACCGTAATATTGCTTGACTTCAAAAGTATTTCACAATTAAAAATAAAAAAATAAAAACGTAAAAGCATCATCTTCCTCCGTTCATCACCTATCGTCTCTCTCGCGCTCTCAACCCTCTCACTCACAAGCAAGCACCACGCCTTCTTCCTCTTCCTCCGTTCATCACCACCATTTCCAGTTCACGATATGCCTTCATTTTTCACGGTCAAGAAATTTTTCCTATAACTAACACTAACTCTCTTTCTCTCAACCCTCTTGTTCTCTCGAACTCTCTCAAATCGAAACCCTAGAAATACCAAAACCCTTGCAATGTTTCCTCTTCCTCGAAGCTTTGAGTAGATGGAGATCTGCTTTGTGTCCTTGGTGAAAAACCCTCGTAGAAGGTTCCGCAACGTCGATCTCGTTAAACGCGCTCAAGCACAAGAGAACCAGTAAGAAAACACGGAGTTCTATTCATTTTCTTATCTCTCTTTCTCTCTTTTATTCAATCTAGTTTCTTCTTTTTTTGTGCTTTCGTTTTTCAAAGATTGTTGGAAAAGAAAACCACAAATCTGATTCCACTTTAGTGAAAGTAGAAACAAAAATGAACCGATTAGCGATTGATTACTATTATTAGAAATTAGAAACTAGATTAATTGATTTTGATTGCTTTGAAACAAAAACTAGAATGAATTTGTTCTGTAATTCTATTAGTTCAAACTTAGAAATCAGAAATTTAGAATACTCATCTAAAGAAGAAGAATTTTTTTCAATATTTCCTGCTCCATCTCGTATACACTTCTCTTCTCTTTATAGATTCTCAATCGCTTTAGTTCAGTTGTTGATATTTGTTTTGTCCCCTTTTTTTTGGATCTGTGCTTTTGTTTCTAGGGTTTTAGTTTCTAGGGTTTTATCTGAAAGCCTATGTGTTATGTTTCTTTGAACTCGTTTTGATTTAATTTGTTTAGATTACGTGTCTAATTTTCGAGCGCATTCGCGTTCGTATTGTAAATCTTTCGGGATTTGTAATTTGTTTTGTGTTGATCTTATCAAAGCACTGCATTCATTGCAAGTAAGGATACTTTCTTGCTCCATTAGCATTTACCACGTCTTATATATGTTGTTTGGATTTCACAGAGAGGTGTTCGTACAAAGAGAGAAGAGAGGAATCACACACAGAGAGATAGGAGAGAAGATAAGCATGCAGGAACACCAGTTAGTTTTGTCTTTGCTAGATAGTTTTTACACAAGGCTTTTGCTTAATGTGAATTTATAGCCAAACTTCAAGATGACAATGCATTTCATTTAGTTTTGATGGTGGTGATTTTATATCTGTGCTTTTGGAATTTTTTGATTAAAAATGGTTGCTATTGAAGTGATTCTAAGTTTATTGAGTTGATGTCTCATCTTCAGAATGTGCACTTTGCGGTGAGAAGATAGGATTGGACTACATGGACGTTGAAGCCTTGAAAAAAAGTGAACAAAAACAAGAAACTAGTGAAGAAGCTAGCCAAGAAGTATCATGCCTTTTAGCTTCACGGCGGTCATCAAGCGATTCCTCGTCTTTTGGGTCCTGGTCTCAACAAAGCGGGCATGTGTTTTACTTTAGGGGGTTTAGAATTTTGAACATCATGGATATACTACTAGGCTATTCTGTTCTGTTTTGATCGTTTTGAAGTTTTAAATTGCAGTCTTTTACTTTTAATCTCTGGCTATGCTTGTTCCGTTTATCAATTGTTTTGAGTGCTATATGTTATAAGCACTTTCTGTATATGCTTCCCATTCATTTGATGAACATTTTTGTTTGAAAGAGTTGCTACGTTGCCTTTCTTTGAATTTCAGTTATTGCTTTTGCTGATTTGCCTATTTTTCATCTCAACTCTCAAGGTTTGTGGCATAACGGAATTATGTTATATCAAGGTTTCAAATTGCAGCCGCTTCTTGGTCCTTGATGTTATAGAGAATTGCAGTTCGGACACATTGAAAACCTTGATGTTGTTGGAGTGCTTTTTTAAAAGATTGATTTTATTTAGTTATGATAAGTTGATGATAAGTTGATATGTGATGCATGCAGGAATTTAGTGACCGGTGGGAAGTGGATCGCTATTTGAGTGCAAGTGGTTACCTTGGAGACAACATTCACCCCTTCTTTGTGGCCTTGCCTAAGGATAGGGGCAATGTATCAAATGAAGACTTCCGCAGGCAGATATCTCAGGTGGACTCAGAGGTTATTCATCATCTTCGCGAAACTGTTAAGGGAGGTTTTGATGAAGATAAGTTTAAGTCATATATTGGTTTTTGCCGTCTAAGGGATTATTTGGAGTCCGAGCTTCAGAAGAAATACAAAGAAGTGCCCCATATCAACACTTGCATTGCTCGAGCAGCGGTGTAATGAGGTCACTTCGAACTTACGGGTTGGACTCAAAAATATAGGCCACTTCAGATATTTCTCATCTAAGGAAATTTGCAATCTGTGTGTGCGCTTTCTATCAAGAACCATGTGGTGGGTAGTTATATTTATTGAATATACATCAATCATTATTGACAAATTTAATTAGTTATTATGACAAGTTTACCTAGTCATAATCAAGATTATGTGCATGTTAATTACTAACAATTTTTTTTTCTTTTGAAATGAATGGTCCAGGTGCCTTGATTGATGGTGCAGTGAGATCCTTCCCCGAGCAGTGGAAAAAAACAATGATGGAAGAGCGGTCTCAATAATTAATCTGTACTATTCATTAATTATTGTCTAATTGTAACTATGAAGAGATATGCATTTTTTAGTAGAAATAGTTTCTAATGTCATACTAGCTTATTCTTGATCAGTTATAGTTTGTTATCACGTTCTTAGGAAGGCTTATGCTTATGAATCCTTTGAGCAAAATTTAATACATTTATTTTATATAGAATATGTATGTTGCTAGATTTAATGAATTTGATGTGGGGCCAAATTAGTATATGCACGAGGGATCACCCAAAAGCTAAAAAGAATTAAAACTTAAATAAACACTTTTGAAGTCAAGCATTTAAAATGTATGTCTTAAAAACATAACTTTTAAAGTCAAGCATTTAAAACGCCTGACTTAAAAACATAACTTTTAAAGTCAAGCATTTAAAACGCTCGACTTAAAAACATCTTTAAAGTCAAGCATTTAAAACGCTCGACTTAAAAACATCTTTAAAAGTCAGCGCGTGACTTTAAAAAGCTATTCACAGAGGTGGTCCAGAGAGAACACGAGGAATTAAAGTCAAAGCGGTTAAAAGTCCGACTTAGAAACAAACTTATGAAGTCGGGCACTTCGCGCGACTTTAAATCTCCCGACATACGGTCGCTTAATAGAAGTCACGGCGGCGCGTGACTTTAAATGTCCAATTTGTCTGACTTTAAATCCCTTTTCTGCACTAGTGATAGAAGTTCCATACTAGCATGTCCTAAGCGTCTATGCCACACATCCACATCATCAAGTAAAGAAGGCATGCATACAATATCATCACCAAGCGATGTCAAAATCAACATAATAAACATTGTTTTCACGAAAACCGACAATGTGAAAGTTAGAAGCTTCATGCACAATAAGACATTTATCTTTTGAGAAATAAACATCAAAGTCATTATCACATAGTTGACTTACACTTAGTAAATTAAATTTAACACCATCAACTAGTAAAGCATTTCTAATTTTGATTGTGTTTTCCTTACCCACACAACCTTTACCTATTACACGAGCAGTTTCATTATTGGCAAACTTCACAGATCCACTAGCCTTGTTGCTTAACTTCAAGAATAGTGAAGCATCACGATCATATGCCTTGAGCACCCATTGTCAACCATCCATACATTTACCTTTTGGATAGTCTACGCACCTACAAAGGAAAAATTAAACACTAGTGCGAGGTACTGTTGCAATCGAAAAATCCGGTTTGGGTTTCTCGATGTACAACGTGGAAAAATTATGAAGCCGCCACCAATATTTTAATTTTAAGACCAAAACATTGAAAAAGGTCTTTTGAAATAAAGGCGGATGGTCTTTCGAAAACTAGAGATATGGGTTCGGGGGGTGATTACGTGCGGGGAAGGTGTTAGCACTTCACGCGCCCTCTCTCTCGAGAGAGGAACCTTTAATTAAGTGTGTGGTTTTGAGTGTTGATTTGGAAAATACTTAAATTTGCCTCTTTATTGAAAAAAAGGATGAAAAGACTTAATGAAAATTTTTATTTTTGGCGCTGACGAGAGTTAGCCTCTCGCTCCTACGTATCTCCCAAAGGCGATGGAGAATTCAAAGCTACGTAGTTCTTGTTTGTCCTGAAAAAGGCTTTTGTTTTTTATCTTTTTTAGAGTTTTTCGCAAAGGGGTTGAGCGTTCGCGGTGACCAAACAACGACGGTTTAGAGTGGTCGCACTACTAGCTCTTTTTGAAAATGGGATCGTCACTAACAATCAAGCGGCAGCGGCGCGAGTGACTATTGATGACAACGGTTTTTATTTTGATTATTTAAAAGGTTTTCGCAAATGAAGGGGAGCATTTGTGAAGGCCAAACAACAACGGTTTAGAGTGGCCACACTATTAGCTCCCACGGGAATGAAATTATCACCCACAATCAAACGGCAACGGCGCGAGTGATCATCAATGACAATTAGTTTTGCTTTTGATGTTTTTAAGATTTGTTTTTTTGAAAAGCGTTTCGTTGGTTTGACTTGGAGAAAATGTTTTGGTAACTTAAAAAAAAAGTTCGCAATTGGATTGAGTGTTCGTGATGACCAAACAACAACGGTTTAGAGTGGCCGCACTACTAACTCTTTTGAAGATGAAAATTATCATCAATAACCAAACGGCAACGGAGCGAGTGATCATTAATGATAATCGGCTCTTGTTTTAGGTAATCAAAAAGGGTTTTCGCAATCGAATTTTCACCGAGAGCTAACAAAGAGTGGTCTCCACTAATGATCCATTTGAAAGCTAAAGTTGTTACTAACAATCAAATGAGTAAAACCCAGAATAACCATTAGCAGGAAATTATTTTTTGTGTGGAGAGTTTGGTTATTCAAAAAGGAATTGTTTGAAGGGGGATACTAGTAAAAATGGGGTGCTATTTAGCTGTTAGATGGTCGTATAAGAAAGCAGGGGGTATGGAATAGCAAGGGTTGTTTCATTTGGAAAGTGGGGTGCAAGTAGTAGTCCGACTAATGCATAAGAAGTGCAACCCCGTCTACATGTTGAAACTATCTTAAACCATTACTCAAATATTTTGGAATGAAAGTCGATGATGTAGAAGCTAATGTCCTCTCGGTGTGTGGAAAGCATCACGGTAATGCATTTTCCTTTGGATTGGGGATCTCGCTCGTCGCCACTTCTAAACGAACACACCACTAACTAAATCTGATCCTTTAGTTACTCCTTAGATTTTTCTTCACTAACAACTGGTTCTTTTTTCTTCACGATTGATTGTGCCACATTCTCAAAAAAACCTTAATTAACTTCTTCTCATCTTTTAGTGCAAAATTTGATTCTTTTACTTTAGTAGTGTGAGTTTATACTAAATGAATCGAAACATAATGAAAATCGTAAGTGAATCTAAGTGAAAACAATTTTAAAACTCTATCAAACCTTTTTAGCAAAGCATAAAATTTTCTCCATATTTTAAACTCCTCACAAAGCCAACCACATTGATTAAGAAAAGGCTAAAATTTTGTGATTATATTTAACTTGACACTTTCTTTCTGAGAAAGATTAGAAAATCAACTTTTTTGTTAACTTCACCTAAGTTTAAATAACTTTTGGCTAGGAATAAAATCTAGTTTTTCTTGTCTTAAAACCTCTACCAAGCTCACAGATTTAGGGGTGGAAATGAGTTTATTTTTTATTTACAACAACTCATAGTTGATGGTTAAGTTTTTAAGGAAGAACTACTACAGCCTACATGATTTTTACGTAAAAGTAATACATTCATTTATTCATCAAAACTAACAAAGAAAGAAAGCAAATGGAGGAAATGACTCACCCCTTGAAGCACTAGCTAGGATGAGTTGCCACTTGAATAAGAAGTGTTCTTCTCAAATCTCACCAATAACAACAACAAAAACAAAACAAAACAAAAAAATCTGTCTTGATAAATTTAGAGGAAAATAAAAAAAAAAAAAAAAAAAAAAAACTTTCTCTCTCTCACTCTTTCACTCAAACATCTGCTCCTCTTGCTCCTGGATCTCTCTCCAAAGTTCAACCTCTCCCACTCTTGCCTTCCAAAAATCGTCCCCTCTCCCAAAACCGTAACCCCCTATTTATACTAAAAAACTTGATCTTGTAGTGTTGCGTTTTGACCTTCGTTTTTTCTTTGAACCTTGCATCTAGATCTGAAAATTTTGAGTTTATTGAAATAAACGAGATGAAAGAATGTATTTCGTTGAAATGGGTTGATAAACCGTCGGATTTTTGTGTGGGATGACAAAAATGGGGATTTCGTATGGTGATGAGAGAAAGAGATGTCAAAAATAGAGATTTCGTGTGAGAGAGGAAGAGAAAGAAACGTGTGAAGATGGAGAGTCAGAAGCCATGGAAGGAAAAGAAAGGAGAGTGGACGGCTAGGGTTTGATGGGAGAGGTGGAAACGTTTTCAGTTTTTTTTTGGAGATAATGGACTGATTGTTGCTTTAGGGTTCTGGTGTGGCAACTAGGTTTAGGGTAAGAGATAATAATCCGGGTCAGGCCAAAAACGTGGGCCTCTAATGGCCCAAAATCGGTTACAACACCAAATTAAAAAAAAAACTGCTGACACCCCTTTGTTTTACTAAATCGCCACCCTTCCTCTTTTCTTGTTTTTTTTTTTTTTGCTTCTCTTTTTTTTTTTTTTATGCCACTAAATATATGTACTAACTAAATAGGAAATAAGGTATAACCTGAAAATAACTATATTTTTCAACTTCCACAAAATAAGATATATAACTACAAATAAATAAAAAATAAATAAAAGTCATTATTATTTTTGATCGGACAAAATTGGGGTATTACAGTACCGAAATTTGGTTGGGTCCATGGAGGTTAGTTCTCAAGGGGTTTGTTTTCACAATCCACCTTGGTTTCTTGCAAGCAGGTATAAGATTGCCAAGCTCACATAGTTTGCGAATAGGACATCTAAGAGAATCATGATTTCCTTTTTGACAATAAGTGCAAGAGAATGAACTACGTGTCTTACTTGAAGAAGCAGCTACAAATACCATATCCCTTTTTAAATTTGGGGAGCTGGACTCACCTTTATAACCAATACCTCTCCTATCAACATATTCATGTTGAGAGTGAAGTAACTTGGTCAAGGTATTTTCACCAACCTCAAACCTTTTTAAAGAATCTTTTAAATTTTCATTTTCGATCTTGATTTTTCAAAAATTTGTTTAAGCTCTAGAAATTCAAGGTTGAAAGGTTTGGCATTTTGTAGCTCCTTTTTCAATCTAGCTATCTCATTCTCAAGCGTCTCGATTTGAGTAGACATGCTTTTGTTGCTCTTTTTCAAATTCATAGTTTTTATCAAAAGATTTTCATGTTCAATATAAAGAGCCTCAAAAGCCTCACTCACATTTTGACAACTACTATCATCATCACAAGAATCATCAGAATCAGAAAAAGAAGGATTAGAATTTGTTACCTTAGTTGAGTCACTCGCCATGAGACACGCAAGCTTTGAAGCAATCACTTCATCATCAGTTTCACTGTCACTGCTGAGATTGTCCCATGTATCATCAGGAGAGTAATCTGCTGCAAGACCAACAACGTTAGCAACTTCCTCTTCTTCTTCTCGTTTCACCCTCAGTTTCTGTGTCATCCCATGTAGCCTTCATTGCTTTCTTCTTTGGGTATTTGTTCTTAAGTTTTGGACAATTAACCTTGAGATGACCCGATTTGTTGCATTCAAAACATCTTGGTTGGTCGTCTCCTTTCTCATGACTATCACCTTTGTTATACCCGGATTTCTTTGAAAAATCACCTTTCCTAAACTTGTTGAACTTCATGAATTTTTTGAATTTTTTAGCAAGCATAACCATGTCTTCTTCATCAGATTCATCATCAGATTCAACCACTTTCTTTCCTGATTTAGAAGACTTTCCAGCCACAAGAGCAAGAGACCTCTTTTCTTTTACCGCTTCTTTTTCCTGGGTTTTCTTAGCACCCAACACCACTTCAAATGCTAGAAGAGACCCAATTAAGTCTTCAGTAGGAAGAGTACCAATATCCTTAGCTTCAGTGATAGCACATGTCTTAGGAAAAAATTCACCAGTCAACGACGCAAGTATCTTTCCATTCAAGTCCTTTGTAGAATACTTTTTACCAAGTGCTCTCAAGTTGTTAACAATTAAATTCAGCCTCTGGTGCATGGCAGCAACAGTTTCACCTTCCTTCATCTTGAAAGCTTCATACTCGAAGTAAGAACTCGGATTTTTGTATCTTTTACTTGGCTTGTACCTACATGAGTAGCTTCTAGACAATCCAGATTTCCTTAGCGATCGACAACCTTTTACCCTACCATATTCTTCTTCACATAGTGCAAGATGTAGAATGTTCATTGCTTTGGCATTCAAGGAGATTTTGTCAAGTTCGGACTTTCTCAATTCACTCAAGTCAATGGTATAGATGTCTTCAACAGTACTTCTTACGCTTTACTGGTTGCTTGAGTTTTTGTGGAATCACCAACATCAAGATCACTGGTTTTGTAATTTTGATCCTCATTGGAGTGAGCGGTCCATCAACAATAATCCTCCACGATGTAAAATCTATAGCTTTGCACATGACATTTCATTCGACTACTCCGATGAGTCGTAGTTAGTTCCATCAAATAAAGGTGGCCTATTAAAAGACATTCCTCTTTAATAAAAGACCCCATGATCGGAAAAATGCGAGATGTTAAGCTCTATATGCGGTTTCTGCTTTGATACCAATTGTTGGACTAAAGCGATAACCTTAGAGGGGGTGAATAAGGTTATAGGCTAAAAATAATACTTTTGAATTTTCAGAAAAAGTTTGATGATAGTTTAAAAACCAATGCGGAAAAGGGTTTAAACTAGAAGCTAATATGCAGTTACTACAGTGTAGAAAAACAACTCTGATTATATAGCAGCAATAGCAAAATGCAACAGTTAACAATAATGTAGAGAACACACAGCAATTCAATTTCTATAACTGTTAACAATATAGCCAGTAACACAAATGCGATAATATCGAACTCATCAATAGTAACGCAACACACTAACAATGATTATACTTATAATGCGAAATAATGCAAGTAGCAGTAATGTCAATTTTGATATAGTAATATCAATTTCGTAAACACGATTATATTGAAACCAAACAACAACAAGTCAAAATTGAATTTTACAGTAACAAATATTTCACTTAACAGTAATATAGAAATTGCGATGCACTGTTAACAACGATTATCTTAATAGCACAAAACAAAGCAACTAACAGTAATATCGATTTCAACGGTTGCAATATAAATTTAACAGTAAACGCTAATAACAACTAAACAAGAATGAAAAGCGCAAGAATAAATAAAGAGATAAGGGAAAGAATGACACCGCGATTTTTCGAGGTTCGGATTGAAGTCCTACTCCTCGGCCTCGGCTTTGCAACCTTTGGACTTTGGGAAAATAACACTATAATGGTGAAGATGCTTCTTCAAAGTCTTACAACTCACGCCACTTTTCAAAGAACAACAAAACCTCTCAATTTCCCCAATTGAGAACCCGAGCTCCCCGCTTAGGATTTCTACGATCCAATCTCCCCGATCGAACCACCCAAGAATCAATTTCCCAGGATTTCACAAGAACACCAAACGCCAAGAAATAAGATGAATACAATTGAAACTATAATCGATCAATCAAGTGTATAACCATAAGAGTTGAGAGAGATGATATGATGATGAAAACCCTAGAATGAAATTTGAAGAACGAAGAAGATGATCAAAGGTTTCTAGGAGTTTCACGTTTTTTCCTTTTTTTTTTTTTTTGAGATGTTGCGGCTCTGAGTTTTGTTCTTTGTTCTCTCTCACCAAGTTACGTGAAAACCCTAGGTTTTCTATTTATATCACTTAAGAGAATATGACCGTTGAAAGTTGTTTTTCCAAAATAAAGTCTTTTAAAAACAAGCAAGCCACTAATCGATTCATGGCTTTACCAAAGGGGAAATCGATTTATGGCTTATAAAAACAAGGGAAATCGATTTCTTGCCTCCAAGGGAAGAGGGAAATCGATTTTGGGCTATACTAATCAAGTCATTAATCGATTTTGCACTTTTAAAAACACAAAGTCATCAATAGATTGTTTTCTTTCCTTTTTCAAAGCATACAGACCATGATTTTAAAGAAAACATTTTTCTAAAACAATTTTATTTTTAACCATCATCTCTCAACTACGAATGTTATAAAAATGGTGGCGAGTGAATCGCTATTTTTCTATAAAAAGAGTACCAATTAATTCAGCAAAATTTGGCACATGAATCGCTATTTTTCTATAAAAAGATGGTGGCGAGTGAGTGAGTTAATTGGTAGTTTGGTACTACTTCGGAACCTAGAAGGTTTGGGTGACAAGGGTAGCGGTTCTCCCCAAGGAGATTATAGAACAGTTTGAATTAGCTTATTTTTGATCTTATGAAAAACGATTTACAGAGATAGATAAGTTTTTATGTTAATTCATAAGTTCTCACTAACAAAAGTTATATCATTATACGTCGTTTTTTCATAAACTTTTAACAAAAGCTTATGCATAATACATAAAAAAAGTTATTTATTACATAAGTTATTTATCATAAACTCAAAATAAGCTCTATTCAAACCCTATTAGATTTAATTCCTAATAGTAAAAAGAAAAGATTAAATTCATAAGTTATATAAGATAAGTTTGATAAGATTTAAAGTTGAAGATTAGATTTTCAACCTGGAAAAAGAAAACATACTAAGAAGTAAAAAGTTTAATTTTGTTAAAGATTACTTCCCTTATGAATATGCTTACAGGTTTGGAGATTCATCATGTTCTTCGTGAAGTCAACTCTTGTATGGACTTCCTAGCGAAATATGTTAATAGGCAAATGAGGGGTATTAGCTTTTGGAGCTCTCCTCCCCACGGGGTCGAGAGTCTGCTCGCGGTTGATGCTAGGTTTCCTAGTCGTCTTCTTTTTTCTTCCTTTTTTCTATGTTTTGTACCCAAAAAAAAAAAGACCTCTAAACCAAAATTATCTCTATATTATAAACAAAAACTAGTAAATAGTCACTATATTAAGGGCTTAAATTTAGGCGACGTATTTATTCCATGCACCATAACATTGATGGTTCATTGGTGGACAAAACACTACATCCATTAGATCTTCACTATTTTTTAGTTAATGGTTGAGATTCAACTATGCGTTAAAGTGTAAAATGGCCATATCCTTTCATCCATAATACTCCGCGCATGCGTTAAAGTTCAAACAGACTATACTATACTATAGCGCGAGATTGAAGTTTGTGAGGCAAAGATCAACTTTGGCATTGTTCCATGATCTTCCATTCCCTTGTTCTCAAGAAACTCAAACTCAACCCAACCAAAAACACACACTTTTCATCTTCATTCTCTTCCTCATCCAACATTCACAATCACAATCACCCAAACCTTCTCCAACTCTGCACTCTTTCCAACACCCTTTCACAAACCAAACAACTTCACGCCTTAACCATTCTCCACGGCTTCCTCCCTCAAAGTGTTTCCCTCTCTGCCTCTCTTATACTCAAATATGCCACCTTTGGATACCCCACAACTTCCCTTCTTTTATTCAAACACAGTGTTTCTTATTCCCGTAGTGCCTTCTTATGGAACACCCTCATCCGTGGTTACTCTATTGCTGGTGTGTTTGATGGTTTCACCACCTATAACACTATGGTTCGTTCTGGTGTTAATCCTGATGATCATACCTATCCTTTTGTTTTAAAGGGTTGTTCTGATTCTTTGGAGATTGATAAAGGTAGGGAGGTTCATGGGGTTGTGTTTAAAGTTGGTTTTGATAGGGATGTATTTGTTGGGAATACACTTGTGATGTTATATGGTAATTGTGGTTTTTTTGTTGATGCGATGAAGGTGTTTGATGAAATGTTTGAGAGGGATAAAGTGTCTTGGAATACTGTTATTGGTTTGTGTTCTGTTCAGGGTTTTTATGAGGAGGCGATTGGTTTTTTCAGAGATATGGTTGCGGCGGCTCCGGTGGTTAGACCGGATTTGGTTACTGTTGTTAGTGTGTTGCCGGTGTGTGCAGATAGTAAGGATGAGGTGACGGCGAGAGTTGTGCATGGTTATGTTTTGAAGGTTGGTTTGTTGGGACATGTAAAGGTTGGAAATGCTTTGGTTGATGTTTATGGGAAATGTGGATGTGAGAAGGCTTCTAAGAAAGTTTTTGATGAAATGGATGAGAGAACTGATGTTTCCTGGAATGCTGTTATCACTGGTTTTTCTTTTAGAGGGATTTATATGGATGCTTTGGATGTCTTTAGGTCGATGATCGATGCAGGAATGAGACCAAACTCTGTCACCATTTCTAGTATGCTACCTGTATTAGGAGAATTGGGACTTTTTAAATTGGGAATGGAAGTCCATGGATTTGGTTTAAAGATGGGAATTGAGTCTGATATTTTTATTGCTAACTCATTGATAGATATGTATGCAAAATCGGGATCTTCACGCATAGCGTCCACTATATTCAGCAAAATGGGAGATAGAAACATTGTATCATGGAATGCTATGACTGCAAACTTTGCTCAAAACAGGCTTGAGTTTGCAGCTGTAGAATTGGTGAGGCAAATGCAAGCCAATGGAGAAACCCCCAACAATGTAACCTTCACAAATGTTCTTCCAGCTTGTGCAAGATTAGGTTTCCTGAATGCTGGAAAAGAAATTCATGCCAGGATAATTCGGGTTGGATTTGCCTTTGATTTGTTTGTCTCTAATGCTCTGACCGACATGTATTCTAAATGCGGATGCTTAAGCCTTGCTCGAAATGTTTTTAATATTTCTGTCAAGGATAAAGTTTCCTACAATATACTAATTATAGGTTATTCTCAAACAAATAGCTGCTCAGAGTCTTTAAATTTGTTTTCAGAAATGAGACTCTCCGGCATGACGCCTGACATTGTTTCATTCATGGGAGTCCTATCAGCTTGTGCAAATCTGGCTTCCATAAAGCAAGGTAAGGAGATTCATGGACTGCTGGTAAGAAAGCTTTTTCACACGCATCTTTACGCAGCAAATTCCCTTTTGGATTTGTATACCAAGTGCGGCCGAATAGATCTTGCTACTAAGGTCTTTGATCGTATTCAATACAAGGATGTAGCTTCTTGGAATACTATGATTTTGGGTTATGGTATGCTAGGTGAGTTGGACACTGCAATCAACCTCTTCGAAGCAATGGAGGAAGACGGTGTGGGGTATGATTCAGTGTCATTTATTGCAGTTTTGTCGGCGTGTAGTCATGGAGGGCTAATCGAGAAAGGAAGGAAATACTTTAAAAAGATGCAGGATCTTAATATTGAACCAACAAATATGCATTATGCTTGTATGGTTGATCTTCTTGGAAGGGCTGGCCAACTTGAGGAAGCTGCAGATCTTATTAGAAGCCTATCGATTGAACCTGATGCTAACGTATGGGGCGCACTTCTTGGCGCATGCCGGATATATGGGAATGTAGAATTAGGGCACTGGGCAGCTGAGCATCTCTTTATATTAAAGCCGCACCACTGTGGTTACTATATACTCCTTTCAAATATGTATGCAGAAGCTGAAAGATGGGATGAGGCAAACAAGGTCAGGGAATTGATGAAGTCCAGGGGAGCTAAGAAAAATCCTGGTTGTAGTTGGGTTCAGATTGGAGACCAGGTGCATGCTTTTCTAGTTGGTGAGAAAATAGATAGCTTAGATTCTGGCTTTTGGCTATCAGAAAATTATTAAGTTTTGAGGTTCGTGGATTAATATCTTGAGGATTATAATATCTGGTTGCATAAGCAAAATTGATTTTGATTTTGATTTTTCTTCTTTTACAATTTAACTACATTCCTTGATATACTGTATTTTATTTACATTAAGTTTGTATATAGCACATTTATCAATCTAATAATGAGATGAAATTTCTTAAGATTTGAGGTCAGGAAAGTTTCTCTGGCATGAGTTGTTGGTTTGGTTATTGCTAATTTCATGGTGGAGAATATGCTAGTTAACTCGATGATAATATTGAAGATTGTTTTAACTGCTGTTTCATATGGTTGAAGGCTTGGAGCCTTACTCTTTCATTTCTAAATAATATGTAGAACAGTATCCCATCATCTATACACTTTTATTTCCATTAGATTTTAGATTTACGCATTGTTTGGATAAAAAACTTATTTACACATTTATAGCATAAAAAATTTCTAATATCAGTGATCTTGAATTTGTCAACTACCCTACCTCTTCTAAAGTACGGATTTCCAATTTTAAAGTGTTATTGAGACAAAAAGTTACAAACAATGCCTCAATGATCCCTGGATAGAAAGAAAATGCAGAAAACTATAGTTTATTTTGTTTTTTTTATAACAAAAATAAGAGTAGTTCACTAATTTGTATATACATACAAAAACCAATAGTCAAACTACCATTATTTGTTTATAAATTTTATGAAGGCTACATAAGAACTAATCAAACTGCATTTGACAGATGAAGTTTTAACCATTACAATGTTTATACTTCCACTTGAATTAAATATAAGTAAAAATGTCTATGTATTCCAAATACATATAGTTTTTTGCTTATATTTAAATATGGGGCTATTTACTAATAATGAGTCCTGTTTTGGGATTATATATAGAGCATAAACAAAACCACTTGAGTGTAGTTGTCTCACCCTATTGTTCTGAACAATTTGTTCAGTTTTCTCCCTTTAATTCCTATTGCAAACATGGCAACACCTCTCTCAACAGCTTTAAATGCTAGAATCATAGGCTCTGGCAAAGAAACCATAGTTTTAGGTCATGGTTTTGGAACATACCAATTTATTTGTTCCTCTTTTAGCTGAAAATTACACTCTAGTTCTTTTTGATTGGCCATTTTCTGGAGCTGTTACAGATAAAAGTCTTTATGATCATGCTAAATACAATTCCTATGCTTCCCCTATGCTAAATACCAATTTAGTTGTATTGCATCCATTAAAAAGCCTGAGCTCTTCAAGAGGATCATTCTTCTTTGTGCTTCCCCAAGGTACTAGAATCTTTTTCTGTGTATGCTTTATTTTTTTGGGGAAATTCCTGTATATGCTCTCTCTAATATTTTTGTTTAGTTTCTCTTAAGAAAATACTATTTTTGTCATTCTTTTGTTATTTAACATATTCTTGAATATTTGGTGAAGTTTCATACTATGGCCTAACTAAATCACCTAAACACATTCCATTATTATAGAGTAACACTAGAATGAGATTTACACTGTTTAAATAAATGGTGAAAGAAAACATTATATATTTTCAAGGATATAATGTTGAATTATATCTTTACCTATAGAGGTTAGACATTTAGTAATAGTTTTGTCCGTGGATAATAGTAATATTTCTTATTGTTTTTTCTTAACCAAAGGAAACATTCCAATTAAATAGTGAGTTAAGTGACATCGAAGAAGTTTGAAATATGAGGTTTAGGTTCAAATCTTGTAAACTAATATTTGTCTCTTCTACAAACTAATTAACCACCAATATTTAATGATAAAAAAAGTAAAATACTTAATCAAGAAGAGTCAACAACTTATAAATGGTTTGCAGTATTTAATATTCAACTTTCTTGCCGTCCTGCCGGCACATATGTAATGGTTTATTGGACAATAGCACTTGTAGATCATAGTATTATACTCCCTCTGGACCTATTTATAAGCAAAAAGTCACTTTTTAGGTTCATTGGAAAACTAATGTATTTGGACTATTACATTAGTTTTCCAATGAACCTAAAAAGTGACTTTTTGCTTATAAATAGGTCCGGAGGGAGTAATATTTTTTTTGTGAGGCCTAGGATGCCCTTTAGAGAAGTGTGGGTAATTTACCGTAACCACTTAAAAGCTGCCACATGTATGCCACATGTATTCCACTAACATTATCACCTAAATAAATTCATACTATTTGTTCTATAGATTTTACCAGATATTTTATATTATTTACTTGTTCACCCCAATCATAATAAATGCACAATTTATGGTTGTAAGTTGGTTTATCTTCTCTGGTCTCCACGTTGAAAAAAACGAGATGATCCAATTGAGAATTCAATTTTATATGTAAAAAAAATTATAGGAATACAAAAAGTCCTGCAAAATAAATACTCCTAATATTCCAATAATATAAAACTAACAAAATATGAGTATATTTTTTTAAAAAAATTTTACTCCTACTAAATACTCCTAATTTTAAATTTTATATTCCAACCCGTATCCCTTAAATTACAACAAATTACGTAATAATATATAATTAAATATACTTAAATAAAATTAAAAAATTTATTATATTGTTCATTATAATAACTAATTAGTTTTTTTTTATCTAATCTTAAAACTATTTTTTAATTATACTGTTAATTAAAATAATAAATGAAAACTTAATGTTTTAAGATATTGTGTTTAGTACCATATATAAAAAGTGACTTCTAGGATGAGGATTAACTAAGTCCCTCACTGGTATACTATTAAAATTAACTGTATGATTTAGTTTAAAATATAAGAGTGGTTGAGATTGAATCATCTAATATTAAATCCCAACCATTAATGTTAACTTATTGAATAAAAATTTAGGCAGTGAATTTTGGGATACTTTAGGGTTCAAAAGAATTTTAACAATTCAAATATATTTTCTGTTACATTAACCATGGATGATTCACTTACCGTCCAATTCGACTAACCATGCACAAATGATTTCATATATCAGTGTTGTTTCGGACTGGGCCTAGCCCAATCCTAGGTGAAGCTAGACCCAATCTATCGCAGGCTCCAACCAAGGCATTAACCTCGGAGGTGAGATCAGCGCCAACAGTCTCGATCGACATGGCCTCATCCAACAGCTCCGCGCCAGACTCTGTGTATATCAATAGACCCCCACCCCTTCAAATCAAGTATGTTCTCATTCATTTGTATCTCCTCCACTATTGATTGCTGACTTATAATCAGAGTGTTTGCAGGTACATCCCCCTCGACAACCCTAACCTCGGAGGATAATCTCAAGTCCTGATCATCCAGACCTCAAGCGACCCTATGAATTGCTACCTCCGATCCAGATCCACCTACCGACTCCAAGTACGAACATCGGCGATCACAGTGGGAGTGCATCATATACTCTCATCAGACTCATATCCTCCATGGCTCCTAGAGGACGCCCTCCTACCCGAGGCCAACTTCGGCATCAAAGCGTTGTGGAACCTCCACCAGAGCTCAAGAAGACACTAGAGGGGCACATGCAAATTGTGCCTAGTGAAGAGGCACACTCCATTCCAGCCCCTCCACCACTCCCTGCTATTGAGGCCGTCTCGGTCCCATTGCAGATAGTCAATCACATCTTGGATATTTTGGAGCGTCGTTGTAGAGACATGGCCCAAAAACAAATACGACTTAGCTAGATGGAAGAAGCCGATGCAGCACACGCTAACATTATTCCACCCCCACAATGGGCACGACCTAACACTCCACCTCCACAGGCTGTAGTATCCATGCGACACCGTTCTCCTCCTCGACGTCAGCCTGTGCATAGGCACCACACTCACCGATCTCCAGCTCGTCGAGAAGGCCGAGCCCACAGGTCCCGCACTTCGCCTACCTTGCTTAGCTCAAGCACAAGTCATAGTTCTTCTCTTGGCTCATCATCACCTCTCAGCCTGTCACCTCACCATGAGAAGCTCCCCCTAAGAAATGAAGACAAGTCCAAACTCTCCAAACACCACAAAAATCAGCCTCGCCAGTCTTGGCCGAGCCCTTTCATCCGAGATTGTTGAATGTCGCATTTTGAGGTCGCTGAGAAAACCTCCCCAATTAAACATGTACGACAGCTCTGGCGACCCAGACGAGCATGTGGATACATTTGACCTCATGATGCATTATTTCAATGTGAGTGACGACGTCAAATGCAAACTCTTCCCTTTGTCTCTGTCCAACCAGTTGCGATGGTCATCACTAGGGGCTACTTTGTCGATGTTGGGGAAACTCGCCGATGTATGAAGAGGAAATGACAAGAGATACTAAGTCTTGCCTACAATCCAGCCCCGACATCAACTTCAATCAGACCACCATTGGGATTTTCCGATCGGCTTCACAGTGCTAACAATAATTCACTGACCATGAAGGATTTCATGTACCATTATGAACTCGACACACATAGCTTCCAATTCATTACGACCCTAGCAGTGTACTCAGGGTCACTTTTTGGCCACCCACGGAGACCAGCGAACCTGGCTTCAGCGTTGCACCAAGCAGATGTAAGGGGAAGAGGGCAAGAGCCGAACCTCCGTTCAAAGAGCGAGAAGCCGAAGTCAACATTGGGGGCAGTGGGGCGCAGAATAGTAAGAGGCCCAACATAACCAAAAACCGATGGGGCAGTGTTTTGAGAAGAGGAGGAAGCCTGGTTGGAAGCCATGGGTAATCAGCGAAGAAGTTGGGAGAATGGCAAAGGTTAGGGAGACAAGGAGGAAGATGAGTGCAAAAAACCTTGCGAAACAATCATCATTGTTACTTATAGCCGTAAAACGCAATCGTCGCGTCCATGAGAACCGTCGTGCGGTTAATAATATACATGCTAGTGGAATCCATGTGTTAGCTTTTAAGTGGATAAGGCAAATTACCCACACTCTATTCAAGGGCAACCAAGAATTTACCTTTTTTTTTGTTACAATAGAGAAAGATCATAGTATTATATTAACAAAGCTATCCAAGTAAAATATACAAAATATAGGAGAAAAGAAACCAAAGTCAATGATTGTCAAAAAAGAAACCAAAATCCATTGTCCAGTTTGGAAGTTTTAATTTATAAGTCTTACAACTACTCCAATAAAAAAGTCTTATAACTATACTCCACTAAAAAAAGTAAGAATTTGTCTTTTTTCATTCTTATGTAAGAATTTTGAGGAGTCTAGAGCATTAGTAGTAGCAACGACTTAATAACTAAGACTATTAAAAGACTTGGATATGATATTTTCATTCAAAACTTTAAGGCATTAGCTCACAAACTCCCCGACAAAATGAATTCTGGCCAAAATAAATATTAATCAAACAATTAAAGCTTAATGTCCATCTAAATGTTTGTATGTTTCTCTTTAAATATTATTCCATTATCTTGGCAAATATATAGTTTGCTAAATATACTAACATTTTTGCTACTTTGAATACATAGGTATATAAATGAAGATGAGTATATAGGTGGCTTTGAGAGCAAAGATGTTGAGAACTTAATCTCAACCATAGAGTCTCAATACCAAACCTGGGTTTCAGCATATCCTCCTATTGCAATTGGTTCAAATGATGCAGCCTCTATTGACCAATTTCAAAAATGCTTGAAAAACATGGGTGGTGAAGTTGCTATTTCCTTAAGCCAAAACTGTGTTTTATAGTGACTACAGAGATATTCTTGAAAAGGTTCACATTCCATGCACTATTATTCAGTCAAGTGATGATGTGGCAGCTCCACTCAACATAGGACACTATTTGGAGGAGAAAATAAAAGGGGTGTCTACTTTGATTTTCATAGATATGATTGGCCATTTTCCTCAGTTAACTTCACACCTTAAGTTAGTTGAGTTGTTGAAGGATGTTGTGGGTTAGCTTTTTTGATTTGGTCATGTAAATAATTTAGGGCGTGTTTGGGAGTTTAGAAGGAATAAAAAGATAGGAGAGGTATTATCACTAACAATTTAGTAGTAATAATTTGGAGATAACTTATTCTTCATAACTTTCTAAAGTTTTCACCTAGTTTATTTTTTGAAGTTTCCCAATACTATTCAAATTTGAGGAAACTTCGAAAATAAAATATGGGAGGATTTTGGAGGGTGTTTGAGATAGTTTTTTTCTAAATTACTATTAAATTTGAGATAGTTTTTTCTAAACTTTGGTTTACATTTATCTCAAGCTCTCTTCTCTTTTGTCAGGATTTATGTGATAGTAAAGGAGCATATTGATGTTGAAGAAACAGGATTTGTACGATGTTTGAAGAAATAATTTGTAATAGTCTGGTTTTTGTGGAAATGTATTTTATAATCTTAGTAAACTGAGTAGTGGTTAAATTAAGTGGACATATTAGGCGTTTGCTTTTCCCACACCCCCTCCTACTCAAAACACACCCCATAAGGGTGTGAAATGACCAAAAGACCAGTCAAAGCGTCTTTTTTTTCAAGAAATTTCACGTGTTCGAACACGGGGGTTCGAACAGGTTCGAATGACATCGTTCGAGTGTGTTAGTTTTTGACTTCACACTCTCTGTGCGTAATTTCACTTGTTCGAACGAGGTCATTCGAACCTGTTCGCATGACCTTGTTCGAACACGTTCGAACGACATCGTTCGCGTGAGTTAAATATTGACTTCACACCCTCTTGTGCGTAATTTCACCTGTTCGAACAAATTCATTCGAACCTGTTCGAACAAGGTCGTTCGAACCGTCGTTAAACACGTCCTCACAGTGTTTCACGCGATGTTATTTTTGGAATAAAATTTGTTAAAGGGCGTGAAAGAGTAGGAGGGGGAGTGGGAAAAGTAATACCCACATATTAAGGGCACCATTTTTGGTTGGCCCACTTTTAGCGGAACCAAAATAAGGGTGTGATTGGTTCTCCGGTGGCGAGAATTAGTTTTGACATTCAGGCCGTCAGCTTGTTAGGAGGATCAGATAGCTGCTTTCATGTTTCACCAATGTGTGTATTCTTCATATTTACCGGGAAACAAACAAGGTTGCGGACGTCAAAAAATATATAATTTTTTTAAGTGAAACTAAGTAACATAACTAAAAAAACAGATGAACTTCAAAATAAATCAAGTCATAAATACACATAACAAGTGTTTGATTAAACCCCTGTAGAAACAGGGCCTAAAGTTTTAAAAAAAATCACATTTTAGGAGGGAGTGCAGACAAAAAACATAGTGTGCTAGGTTTGTTTCTTAGTCAATCTAACATGAATTATGCCAATTCATTGGCCCACCTATTCATAATTAGAGAGAACATAAATTGCAGTTTTCCAAAATCAAACCCAACGCAAAATCAATTAGAGAGAACATAAATTACAGAAATCCAAAACCGAATGAAACAAAATTAATCCATCTCCATTTTCATTTTCCAGGTCGAAATTGTAGATATGGAAGAAATTAGGATTATTAAGGTTTCAATTTGTTCTTCATAGTTTCCAGACCTGTTCTATAGTAATTGTTTCAATTTGAAGATGTTGTTCTTAATTTTTTCCAGATATGTCATTGTTTCCATATCTGTTCTTAATTTGTTTTATTTAATTTGAAGATGTTGTTCTTCATTATTTTCGTTTATGAATAAAACCTCACTCATTTTCGGTTATTTGTTTGAGAATCCATGGTTCTTGATTTTCTTTGAAAAATCTAAATGAAATTCATATCCTCTAATCATGTGATGAATAAGACCTTACTCATGACAAATATGCAGATGAAATGGGCCAAAGATTGAAGATGCATATCTGCATATATTATTTTTATCAAAATTAATTAGTAGTTATAATATATATATATATATATATGGTTCAATGTTCTAAAATATTCGTGTGGCTTAGTGATAGTTGTGGGTGAGTGTCACTCTTGGGTCACGAGTTCGATTCGATGTCACTCTTGGATTACAGGTTTGATTCCCATGGCTGCCAAATTGGCTATTTTTTTGGTAACAACAATGTGATTGATTGGTTGCTTTACGTGGCATGTCAGTACACCAAATGATTGTGATGACATTTGTTGATAACGTGGCATGCCAGTGCCACGTGGTACAATGGTCCAATCAAATGTTGACACATGACAATGATGTCATTGAGGATGTGATGTTGACGTCATCTCTATTTGCAATGTCACCTCTTTTGAACGGAAAGTTGACAAAGAGACCCAAGTAGTTTTTGTTTTTGTTTTTGTAGGGGCCTTTTTAATTGTTTTTGGAGGGACTTGTTCTGTACCTTATCTATGGAAGTGTCTGATCCTAGATAGTTAGTAGATTCCGATCTTGATCAACGATGTTTCGATCCGAGGTGAAGTTCCGAGCCAAGATGGGGTGTACCAGCGAAGTCACTCCGACGCTCAAGTCAGTCAGTGGGAACTTAAGTGTGTTGGGTGAGAGTTAATGTTTACCTTCAATGCTTGCATTGAATGCTTATTAATACAGTCAAAGGGTGTTTGACCTAATTAATCTGAACCGTCCGATCTGTGGATTAAATCCTAGCCATTGATCGTTGGGTCCAAAGTTGACCAACGGGTCTCAACTTGGTAAGCCAACGAATTGCTTTGAAGAAGGGGGCTGCACTAAGCACCCTCACTTTTACTCCATGTGATTTGCCCCCAAGTCGGATCGGCAGGGGCGATCTTGACTTGATACTCGGTTCGATTTTAACATCACCGAGTTGGTCCGATCCAGTAACTATGAATCCGAAACGACTTTGATTAAGGCGATCTTGAGATTTTGGAATGTTCATGACTGATTGATTTGAGCGAGTTACCGTTGGTGGTCCCGAGGTGTCTCATAATGATGACGTTTCGTTTTTCGTGCATGTCATTAATGACACTTGATTAGACGCATTGATTCAGCTGTCGTCTGTTGGTGTCGCTTGGCCCACTATATATAGTGGGTGAGGAATGTCAATCCTGTGTGGAAAATAGTATGCAAGTATACATAGTCACACAAGTAATATAATGATAAGAAAAGGTCGAACCCACAGGGATTATGTAAAGCTTTGTAAAGTTTAGAGTGTACACTTAGTGTGTCTACACTATTCACAGTTGGTTGGAGTGTACAAAGTGAATAATAACAATATAAACAATAAATATGTGTGTAAGGAATCAGTGAGATAAAGTAGTTGAGATGTTTTCACCAAGTAAATCACTTCTAAGTGTTTTAGTGGAGTATGCAGTGTAGGTACACTGGATGCAGTTGTAATAGTATGTTCCTTTCAGTCACTTTATTCAGAGTTTCATTACAATAACTTTCTATGTCTAGGCATGCTAAATAGGTTCACTCCTGTCTCTTAAGCTCCCACTGTATCACCCTAAGAACTATGTTATCCTATGTCTAGGACTTAACACGGTTTTCACAAGCAATTCCTTATTAAAGCTATTTTAACAAAGATGTTGTTACAAACACTCATTCCTATCAACTCTTGATTTCTTAAATGTAACCCATGTCTGCTGCTACAAGTCTACCTATTCTAAAGTGATCAATTCCAGAATAAGCTTTGAAAGAAGTATTACACAAGAGTTAAAATGCATACACTACATAAACCACATTTACTTACTTAGAAGTTCATTACAAGGCTACAACATCTCAACTAAGGGAATTTAGCTCATATTACTCATTATATAATAGAGAATATATGCAAAGAGCATAATCAAATGAGTAATATAACAAAAGAACTCAAAAGGATAGAGATTACACAAATAGGAGATCTTTTGCATGAGTTTCCTAAGTTGAAGTACAAGATGATTTCCTTACACAAGTTCCTCCAAGTAGAAGTGAAAGGAGTGGTTGTCAAGCACCTCCTTACCTTCCTTCTCTTCAGAAACTTAAATAAAAACTAAACCTAAGCTATGAATACAAATAAACTAAGTGATCCTTTAAGAATTGGATGAAGGATGCTTTGCAAGTGAAGAGATGGCTTCTATTTATACGCAAGTGAGTTTTCCTCCCTTGGAGGGTTTCCTTTGGCGCGAATTTGCTACTGAGATCAGTAACCATGGTTAGTTGCAGACCTCCCATCAAGCAAGTTGCTCAAGTTGGTCGTTTGCATGAAGTTCACATGGGGTGGTCCAATAAAGAAGTGTCACATGTCCTTGAGTAAGTGAGCTTCTCAACTTGTCTTTGATAGTGCTCGCCGATTTCTGCAAGTGGATTTGCTCCAGATGACTAGGCATGACGTCACATATCAAGTGTTGAAGCATCAAATTGGTCCTTGGATGTTTTGGTGCAAAGTGTTGGTTTAGCAGGTGTAGGCAGTGTAGGCACTCCTAGTGCAGACAATGTGGGTACACCTGAAGTAGCTGCACTGAACAAAACATTTGTTAAAAGTTAGTAATTTAGCATTGCAAAATTGTTATTTTATCGTTCGGAGTAGTTTCGGCTAACAAATATTTAAAAAAACCAACAACGGCTTCGTTCGACCCTCACATGTTCGACCGGGTTCGACCCTCGCTTGGTAAGGGTTTTTGGTCTTTTCACCCCAAAAATGGGTGTCTAGTGAGTAGAGGAGGGGTTGTAAGAAGCATGAGCCATTTTTTTAAGTCTTCAAATACTAGAAGTTTGTTTGTAAATAACTGGTTTGGTAAAAAATAATAAAATTGCGACAAAATACGTAAAGTCAGATGTTGACAGTGTGTTTTGAGGAACTTAAGGGTTCGTGAAAAAATTTAGATGTTCAAATACGCGAGGTTTCGTTCCTCAATAGTATGTTTGATGAAAATTCATGACAAAATACATAAAGTGTGATTCTAAGAGAGTGTTTTGGGGTACTTTAGAATATAACAAAAATTACATGTCCAAATTAGTATTTTCTTCTTTATTTAGATAATTTCGCATCAACAAGTATTAGAAACATACTTAAATTGGTATTTAGTTTTAAATCAATCTGTGCATGATACATACGTACGTGTTTCACTTTCTAATTATGTTGTCTTCTTTTCTCTTTAATTATGTGTTAAGTTTTTATATTTACATTTTTTTGGTATAAATTGGGTATCACCTGGGCGCAACTCTAGAGACTAATCCCTCGAACCGAGTAGGACCGTATTATGTGTTAAGTTTTTATAGTTACATTTGATGAATATAGATAACGTTATTACAAGTTGTTGTTTATGTTACCACTTTAAGTTGTTTGTGTTATGACATCATTTAATATGTGTGACTAGACTATTGTTTATGCTTCAACTTTAAGTTGTTTGTGTTATGACTTGATCTAATATATGTGACTTTTGTCTTTAACTGTGATGTCTTTCTAATACTTAGAATTTGTTTGATATTGTTATTTACTTATGTTTTTGTTTAAAAGTAATTCATTTAATCAATAACCCGTCTATCGGGCGGGAGGTGAGGCTAGTATAATTGGTATGCGTTAAATGTAACCTTTAATTATATTACTTTAATGATTTTCGCCATAAATGAATTTAATGATTTATTTTTGACAGCAAATGAAATCATTGATAGCAACCGAAATGTAAAGATATAATTCTTACATTTATTTCATTCTTTAATTATATATATTTAATGAATGGAACCAAAATGGAATTGTTATAGGAATAATAATGAGAGACACAGTAATGGTATAAAAACTAAATCAATTTACTTTATGTGGTAAATTAAATATTTAACTTAACCGTTAATAGTAAATGTTGCATCGGCACACATTTTCGACGCACCAGACATAACTTACATTGATGGGACCGTTGTAACTTTTGCAGTGATAACTCCAACAGAGTTCCGCACAATAATTGTCATGTACACATGGAATGCGAGTACATTTTCCAAATTAGCTTTCACGCGTAGAGAGGATCGGTTCAGAAATAAACATTAAACTTTTAACCATTATTTTCCATGTCTATTTCTATTGAACCCATAATGGTTTGGTTGATTTATATTGTACACAAAATTTGTATATATTATGTTGATCGGGTTGTATATGTAACATTTCTTAAGCTGCACATTACCTTTTTTTGTATAAACCGGGTATCATCTACCCGCAATTGTAGAGACTAATCCCTCGAGCTGGGTAGGACTACAATGAGCGGAAAACAAAAAAGCTCTCCCTCAAGAGATTTAACATTGCTACATTTCCAAAGCTGGATTCGGATGCATGACCTTGGTTAAATTGAAAGAGGCACTCTGTCTACCATCTCTACAAGTCTTTCTTGGGTAGCGCACATTACCATTTGCTAATTCTTTATCTTTATTTTCTGCCTCCTTAATACATTAACGGGTCATTTTTGCCCATTTAACCTATTTAATTGCTAAAAACTGTTATTAATCGATGCACATTTGAAGAGGCAATTGAGTAAGTTAAAGGGGAAAAATGACTCGGTCATGTATTAAAGAGCCATAAAATAAGGATAAAGAATTAGCAAAGGGTAATGTGTAATAATGACTAAAATTCTAAAATTTATTTTTACACTACAAAGCAACCATATTATTTTGGGTTGATTAAAAATAGACGTAGAAAACAATGGCTAAAATTCTAAAATTTATTTATGCACTAATCCTCGTCTTTTTCCAATTGATCCTCTCTACAAGTGAAGGTCGGCATCTAAAATGTACTAAACTTTTGTGTAAACATGACAAGGATTGCGCGAAACATTGTCGGAGTCGTCGCTGCAAAACTTACAAGTGTGTTATCGATGGAAGTTATAACGGGTGTTGGGGCAATGCGTGTGGATGTAGCTTTTGCAAATAATGGTCAAGTTAAATAATAACTTTACCACATGAACATAATTGATTTACTTTTCCTAGTCTTACAATGTCTCTCATTACTATTCATTTAACATTTCCATTTTTTGTTACAGGCTCATATAAATATTATTATATGCAACTATGACCTTTGTTCATCTATTGAAGTTATGGAGAATAAAGAAGCGTTTGAATATTTTACCAAATTTCATCCATGAAATAAACTAGTTTGGTGATGTAGTAAATGATACCCGTGAAATGAAAATATGAATAAAATTATTTATCATATAGATTTTTGAACCCAAAATATATATATATATATATATATATATATATATGCATAGAAAACTAAATAACAACTTAATGGATTAATATTTTTGAAGTAGAAAATATAGAATAAATTTAGTTGCATGTAACCAACATGATATGACACAAGTGGTAAATACTTATGTCTGTTAACCATTTGGTCATGAGTTCGATCCCTAGCCAGTGTGTATGGAAAAACGTTTGCCTTTGGGTCCACGTCGAGCTTATCAACTGTGAGAATCAAACTAAAGAGCGCACAGGTCGACCCGTGCCCCAATATAGCTTATGTCATTGTGCAAATGGTGTTAGTTTGCAAACTATAAAATCTAATAATTGTGAATAAAAATTAAATTATAAATACTAATTAATTAAAAATATTATAAAGTTTAAAAGGAACATTAATAAAGACATTTAAAGTGAACATTCTCTATAGATAAAATAAGAAGAAAAAGACCCAATGGATTTGGCCTAGTGGAAGCGGGCTATGGTCCTGTAAGGTTCGACTCGGTTTGCTCGGGTTCGATCCTCACGAAAAGTATTTCCTTGGGGAGGTGAGATACCGTTGCCGCTCTCTCTCTGTGGAAATGTGAAGTTCCCCCTCCACAGTTTTAATCAAAAAAAAAAAAAAAAAAAAAAAGTCTAAAGAATTTTAATAACAATCAACATTCATCAAATGAAAATACAAAAAATTAACCCATAATAAGAAAGAAAAAAAGACAATACAATGAAAAAGTGAAACACTCGGGTATCATGCATGGTTCAAGGAAAATCCATGATAAAATAGGAGCAGTTATACAAAGTTGAAAAGATTATGGATGTTTTATTGTAAATGTGGCTGAGGTTCTCGTTGAAAGAAGATAATGAAGACTCTATTGCAAATGTGGCTGAAGTTTTCACGGGAGTCAATGTAGCAACGTTGTACTCGAATATTAAAGAGTGGTTTTAATACCCGTTGGTGCAAAATGACCAAAATAAAGAAGACAATAAAAAAGAAAGTGAAACACGTGGTATCGTGCAGGGTTTGATGGAAATTACCAATAAAATAGAAGCACATATCGAAATTTGAAAGAGTACGATTGATGATCTGTTATAAATGTGGCTGAAGTTCCCATAAATGAAATTAATAATAACTATAAATTAAATAAGAAGATTATAAAAACAAAAAGAAAAGGTTATTAAGGAACGATCTTTGTGTATTTGATAATCTAAAAAAATTTGGGACCCTAAAGTACCCCAAAACACACTGTTAGTATCGCACTTTACGTATTTTATCACAAACTAATTATTATATTTTACAAAACTTCTGGTATTTGAAGAGTTAAAATTTTACCAAACTTATTATTATATTTTGTTATAGGAATAATAATGAGAGACACAGTAATGGTATAAAAACTAAATCAATTTACTTTATGTGGTAAATTAAATATTTAACTTAACCGTTAATAGTAAATGTTGCATCGGCACACATTTTCGACGCACCAGACATAACTTACATTGATGGGACTGTTGTAACTTTTGCAGTGATAACTACAACAGAGTTCCGCACAATAATTGTCATGTACACATGGAATGCGAGTACATTTTCCAAATTAGCTTTCACCTGTAGAGAGGATCGGTTCAGAAATAAACATTAAACTTTTAGCCATTATTTTCAATGTCTATTTCTATTGAACCCATAATGGTTTGGTTGATTTATATTGTACACAAGATCGGGTTGTATATGTAACATTTCTTAAGCTGCACATTACCTTTTTTTGTATAAACCGGGTATCCTCTACCCGCAATTGTAGAGACTAATCCCTCGAGCTGGGTAGGACTACAATTACCACATGAACATAATTGATTTACTTTTCCTACTCTTACAATGTCTCTCATTAATATTCATTTAACATTTCCATTTTTTGTTACAGGCTCATATAAATATTATTATATGCAACTATGACCTTTGTTCATCTATTGAAGTTATGGAGAATAAAGAAGCGTTTGAATATTTTACCAAATTTCATCCATGAAATAAACTAGTTTGGTGATGTAGTAAATGATACCCGTGAAATGAAAATATGAATAAAATTATTTATCATATAGATTTTTGAACCCAAAATATATATGCATAGAAAACTAAATAACAACTTAATGGATTAATATTTTTGAAGTAGAAAATATAGAATAAATTTAGTTGCATGTAACCAACACTACGCCAGAATTAAGGACTTGCAGCGTTTTTTTTGGGCATTGGTAGCGTTTTAAAACGCTAGAGAAGCTGGCGCTACTAATGCGTACACCCCAGTAGTAGCGTTTTAAAAAACGCTAGCCATTAACCCAGCGTGTTTTGGACATACGTAGCGTTTTATAAAAAACGCTAGCCATTGACCCAGCGCCTTTTTACAATTCCTAGCGTTTTCTTTAAAACGCTAGGGATCCTATAGCGCCTTTCTACAATTCCTAGCGTTTTTGTAAAGCGCTAGGGATCTTCTAGCGCCTTTTACAATTCCTAGCGTTTTACGAAAGCGCTAGGGATCCTCTAGCGCCTTTTACAATTCCTAGCGTTTTCTACAAAACGCTAGGGATCCTCTAGTGCATTTTGTCCATAGCTAGCGCTTTTTCTATAAAACGCTAGGTATTGAATAATTTTTAATTTCATTTCTAGCGTTTTCTCCTTAAAACACTACCTATTGACTGAATTTTTTTAAATATTTTTTATTTTTGTTTGTTCTCCATTTTAATTACAACCTATAAATTCATTCACTTCCAACAAAATTCATCAAATATCATTCCAATCCAATATCATTCAAACAAAATTCAGTCAACAAAATTCATCAAATATTCCAATCCAATATCATTCTAAGAAGTACTTACAACATAATATATATCCAATATATACAACATATATAATAACTAACTATTATGAAACTCAAAACTTGCTAGAAAAAGCTAGAAACAAAACGGCACCACTCCCCCTTACTGTTGTAAGTTGTTCATCAGAGTAATGCTGGATGTCTTTACAGTTGAAAAAATACTGAAAAATAAAATGAAATAAAATTAGAATTAAAATGTGAGTAAGTATTATAATATCAATATAAAAAAGAAATCTAAGTAGTTACCTTGGTTGGGATTTCTGTTGTAAATATAGTAATTTCACATCGGTTTTACCTTAGGACTCAGTTGTATTTTCAACTCGGCCTAGGGGCTTTTTAGTCTTTTCCGCTGTGTAGCAAAGGGATATAATTCCCTCTCTTTGTAAACCGAAATAACCAACTTTTTCAATAATATTCGTTTTACGTTTACGCGCGTTTTTCCGTTGTGGTTCTTGCGTTCTCGGCTTCGTGTGTGTTCTCTTCTCGGCTAGTGACAATCGTCGTCTTCTCACCTCGGTTAAGCATCAACTATGGTGATGATGCATTGACATGGTATCTAGAGCTGCGTTTTAGAGGGATCTTGGGGAAACACGAGTGAAGTGATTCTTCGGTGAGGTGTGTGCATTCGATCTTGTTCTTGTAATTCACATCGGATTGCAAATCAAGATCAAACGAAATCGTCTTTCTTGATTTCGTGGGTTAGGGAAACACGAGAGATTGAGTGATCAGAGTGAAAGAGAAGATGAACGGCGGTAACGGTGGATTGAACACGAAGCTTAGGTGTTCGACGGAAAAATTGGAATCGGTGGTCGATTCAAATGAAAGTTCTTTTGGCGCGCGCAAGATGTGTGCGAACCGGTGGAAAGCGGCATACACACACACGGTAGGTGAAGGTGCAACGGAGGCACAGAGAAATGCGCAAAGGGAGACGAGGAAGAAAGATCAAAAGGCCTTCTTTGAAAAAATCTCTGAGGCAACCACTGCGAAGGCTGCGTGGGATATTCTTGTTCGAAGTTATGGTGGAGATGCTACTGTGAAAGAAGTGAAATTGCAATCACTACGAAAACAATACGAAAATCTGAACATGAAGAGTGATGAAAGAATTGCAGACTATATCACGCGTGTGGTTACAATCACCAACGAAATGAAGCAGAACGGTGAAACAGTAACTGAAGAAATGATCGTGAAAAAGGTACTTCGTTCCTTAACTCCAAAATTTGATATTATCATGGTAGCAATCCAGCAATCTAAGAACACTAGTGTAATGAAGATAGATGAATTACAAAGTAGTTTAGAAGCACATGAAACACTTGTAATTGATAGGGATGTTCAAGTTGGCCGAACAAAAAGGCTTCGCAAGCACAAGTCTTTAATAAAGGTGGTGGAAACAAACCGAATTGGAAAGAAAATAAGTGGAAACAAAAGAAACAAGAGTGGCTTGCTAAGAACAATAAGAAAGAAACTGGTAGTAGCAGTAATAATAGTGATAAGGGAGGACCACCAGGAAAGAACACTAAGAATCCAAACAAGAAAGGAAATTTTGATAAAAGAAAGGTTTGAGTGTTTCAATTGTGATAAATTCGGCCACTTTGCCGATGAATCTTTGGTCGAATAAAGAGAAAAAGAAGGAAGAAGCTAACATAGCGCAAAGGATTACGATGAGGAACCCGTGATCGATGGTGACAACAAATGAGGAAGGGGTGATTACTGGATATGTGGTACCTCGACACACAGTGCGCAAATCATTTGGATTTGGAAATAAGAGGTGGTTGATCAATTTCGATGGCGCAAAGAAGAGAACAAAGATCGGATGTCTTGATGGTGAGTACTTGATGCCAGAAGGTATGGGTGACATTCGGTACAAATGAGTGATGGCTCAAAAGTGTTGATTGAGGATGTGTGGTATGTACCAGGGGTGAAAAACAACTTGATGAGTGTTGGCCAACTGCTAGAAAAGGGATATTCAGTGAATATGGAGGATAATGTGATGACCCTGTTTGATAAAAATAAGAAAATGATCTTCAAGTCTCCACTTGAGAAGAACAGAACCTTCAAAAGTGAAGATTGAAGCTGGTGAAGCTCAGTGCTTGAGTGTTACAAAGGCTGAGGACGAGAGTGCATTGTGGCACAAGAGGTATGGTCATCTCAATTATGCGAGTTTGAGTCAATTGCAAACCAAAGGACTTGTACTCGGCATTCCAAAGGTAACTGCTAGTAGTGTAGCTTGTGAAGTGTGCATGAAGAGTAAACAATCTAGATTGCCCTTTGCATCAGAATTACCTCCAAGAGCAACACTTGCCTTGGGTGTGGTACATTCCGATGTGTGTGGACCTTTTGAAGTTCCTTCC